>VDFB02058242.1:331933468-331988332 GCA_007258455.2 Sequoia sempervirens
GAGCCCATAATCCCGAATTTATCTAGTGATGACATCTAGCCGATTTGGGGTAGTCAATTTTTTTGATAAGATATTCCCAAAACACTATTTATTCTATTTCTTAAGTTGAAACTTTACAAATTGGAGTCTTTTAACAAAAGAATACATGGTTGTCCTATGAGCAGGCCTACCTTGCCACCACCACTCCTTCACAAGATCCAAAAATGACAACTCTCCAAGCCACATAAGTTTGAACTTAAAGGATTCTTGGTGGCACCAAACATCAACGCATAAAGTTTTATAGGCCAATGATTAGAGCCTCTCCAATCCAGAATCTCCAAATTGGTCATCCATCTGTTGCCAATCCAAAAGCTAAAAACCAAGAGTCTATTTAATCTCTCAGAAATGGACTCCACCCCACATCTCCTATTGCTCCAAGTATACACACCATTACTAGCTCAATGTCTACCAATTTTAGAGATCAAATATTATCCTTGAAAAGTGAAGAGGAAGGATCAAGTTTTTTCACTTCCCCCACTTTTCCTCCAAACTAATAATAGCATTAAAATCTCCAACCACAATCCATGGAAGTAAAGGAGATAAATACCTTACATATCAAATGTGTGACCATAAAAAAAATTCTAGGTAGATTTGTCAAAGCATAGACATTGGTTAGCAATCAAATTTCCCCAAAATCAATGCTAGACACAACCATGGCCATAGAATGTCTACTAGAGGCCTACCAAAGGGGAGTTACCTTTCACGGGTCCCAAAGGCACAATATCCCTTCAACCCTGCCTTTTACACTAATACATTGACTCTTGCCTCTCCACAAATTGGAAGCTATGTTGACCATTTCTTCCACATACACCTTTGATTCTCGAATAAACAAAACATCAAGAGAATGCAATCTAACTCATGAACAACCTTTTATCTCAAGGTGCTATTCAATCCCCTTGCATTCCATGAAAGAACAATCATTTCCGTGGGTTAGACAAATGAGATTCAATAGTCTTAACTGACCCTAACTCCACCAAATTCTCACCCATTAATTTCATTTTTTCTTGGTCCTTCCTCCTCACTTTGAGAGGATTCTCTAGGACCCCATTTTTGGGGTTTTTCTACTACAATACTAATACTGACATACCTTTAATGCCTTTATTGAGAGTTGAAACTACCACCTCTAGTCCCAGATAGAGATTCTATTGGGCTGGTTCCTCTGCTTTCTTTGAACTCTTGAAAGGAACCAACTCACATTGGAATCCAGGAGCCTAATCAATATCCATATGATATGCATAATATTCCACCAACTATTTATTTTGGTAGGAATCCTCCTTCGAAGGTATCTACTCAACCCCCACAATGGATACTCTTGAAAATTCTCTTTTTGGGTTCCCTTCATGACCATCAAAATCTTCCAAGACCTCAAAGTGATTATAGGTCTCATCCCCTTGTCTATCTTTAAGAGATCACTTTTAGCCCCTTCCCCTAATATGAGACTTTACTAGGATAAAAACCTCTTTATCTACACCCCCCTTTGTCATAGGGGCTTTCCATTTATCCTTAGCCTAATTTGAGTGAGATGAAACCTTGGTTGTAGCTCCATTGGTCTATTTCCTCGAAGGGTTAATTTTAGGGAATTTTCATTGCAAATACCCATACACATGAAAAATATGGCATCGAAACAAAAGAGATTCATAGTCAAGTTGTTGAACCCATGTAATGTCTCCAACCTGAATTTCAAATGAATTTGGTAGAGGGTTATTCAAATCAATTTTAATATAATTATGATCAAAAGAGATTACCTTCTTATCCAATGTTTGTTATGATGACCAATCATCTTGCCCAACAATAAAGCAATCATGTGCAAAATATCATTTCTTTAAAAATCCAACAAAAACCATGAGAGTCTAATCCACACAAGAACTTGTGATAGGAGCTCCTCAGAAGAATTAAACCCTATATGCTAAGGCTTAATAAAAAGATCCACCTAGCTATAAAAGTATGGACCCCCCTCATAGGCCTTGTTGTGATATGTCATGCACAAGAACACCACCATGAAATAATTATTAGCAACCAACATCACCTCTATGTCACCCGAGAATGACTAAGACTAACTTACACTTCACTATGGAAAAAAAGGACATGTATGCAAAAATAACAAGGTACTAAAAATAAGAAGCATAAAAGAAAAAATAGCATATGCATAATAAACACAAAAATACTCACTTGAAATAATACTTCAAATTTTGGCCATAAATATGTGACTCTCATGAGATCCCTTTAATCAAATCCTTCAAGTGGTATATATTGCTTTTAGAATTAGTTGCAACTCCAGATGGAGCTAGCCAAAAAGGATCAAATGTACCATGTTTTCCTTTTTCCTCAACTCTTACATTCCACATAAGGACCAAATATCCTACTAGAAAATCCCTTGAAGTGTCATTTCATCAAATAAATTCTTTATCACTCTCTTATTTGATAGGGTTTTCTCATATGTAACCTTTCTATTTTCATCCAACTAAACCACATCTATCACTATATGAGATAATGGAGAAACATAATTGTCATTTGTATCCTATAGTAGTTGGTACACATGTTGTCCCAACCTAAATTACATTTTTGCATCTATCCTATATACAATTTGAAATGTGCTTATAGCAGTAGTAACCTTGTAGGTTACCCTATTTTCCCATAATGCGAACTTTAGTTTATCATCCCATCTTTTATTATTTAAGGCCAAATTCATCTTGATTATCTTCATAAGAATTTTGTTTCTAGACTCAACTTTTCCATTTCCTTGAGGATGATAAAGAGATACAAAACTAAGATTAATGCCATATTTTGTGTATAGTTTTAAATTTTCATGTGATCTAAAGTACATGGAATTATCCACCATTATTCTAATAGGTACTCAAAGCCAAGTTATTACATTACTCAAGAATAAATTGATTACCAAACTTGATGTTGTATTACAGGTTGGGATTGCCTCAACTCACTTGGTAAAGTAATGAGTTACAACTAGGTGCCTTTGAACCAAGGAATGAGACACTAGGCACATACACTGATGCATAACATAAGATAAAAAGTAGAATTCTTTAGAACAAAATAGGAAAAAAACTATGATTATCTCAAACAACAAGGTATCTAGAGGAGATTCATGTTCTCAAGCCATCTTACAAACCCTACCAAATTTCCTACCAAGTCATTCCCCTAATATCTTAAAAATTAGAACCAACAAGAAAATCATGCACTACCTTAGGCTTCAAGTTCTAAACTAAAAAAACAAACTACAAACATTTATTTACATGTCTTGAAATTTAGAGTTTGGGGATAATGTTGTATTCTGCAACACCTTTAACTTTAGAGGCTAAGTTATAAAATGCAACTACTATATACCACCAATATATCAAGAGGTATTGCATTGAACATTTGGGCTTTAGGCCCTAAATTAAGAACTACAATAATGGATCACTATCCTATGCACTAAACTCTATGAGCCACACCTTAAATTGTAGAGTCCAATAGACAATTGGGAATAAAGCCTCAAGTCAATCTTGTATTTATAAAATTCAAAAAAATTATTCCAACCTTGAGCCTAGTCAATCTAGCAATTTGAGCCTTGGATCTATTTTGCATAATGTATTTTATACTTTAAGGTCCAATTTAAATTTTACAAAAAAATAATTCTCAAGTTTGGAAGTATGATTTCATCATAAAATTGCCTCACAATTTAGAGGATAAAAAGTAACATGCATCTCAAACATCAAGTTCTAACAATCATTTAAAACTATGTAAAAACTAACTAATTGGTTGAGCTTTGGCCACTAAGATAATTTAGACTTCAAAGTCAGAATGACACCCAACATGATGCAAAAATGTGTGGATGGCTCCAAAATCCAAGAAGAAAGCAATTTAGACTTCAAATTTTGGTTTAAATTTTACATATTTTAAAATTCAAGCAAAGCCTTGAATCTCAAGAAAAAAGGAAATTTAGACATTTGTGTGTGATTTACACTTTGCATCCTAAAAAATAAAAATGGAACTCCAAATTTTAATCCTCATGCAATTTGGATTGTGGGCTCCAATTTGTAATTGAAATCTACAAAAAATAAACAAGAATAAAAATAGCAAGATCTATTCTTTGCAAGGATAGGACAACTTTTAATCTTCATGCTAATTGAAAAATGATACTTTTTTGAGAACATATGGGTTCTATGTTGGTTGAACAAGATATCTTGATTATGGGCACAATTCCCTAAAACCAAGGTAAAAATAACTCATTCCTCTTATCTTAAACACCATAATGCACAAAATGATATCAACATCATCAAAGCATGTAAAGTAATCTAATTCTACACAACATAATTGTAAGAACATAAAAAAAGACTCCATTTCACATCTAATATCTACTCATGCATAAAATGATATTGAAAATGTAAAGAAACCATCATTCCTAAACTAGGTAATTTACTATATATTACAAGTTTTATTAAGGCTCGAAAACAAATTAGGCCAGTTAGTGAAAAATTATTGATTATAAATATTACTCAATTAATGGTATCATGTAAGAACTACACTTCTATGATAATAAAATAAATCGACACATTATCCATGCATATCCATTAATCCAACTATCTCCAACAATGGTATAGTGTCACCAAATCATATGGAACCCTTAGGCCCACCCCTATAAACTAAGATATGGTCAATTAAACACACACATAATATAAGTACAAGGAAAATATATATTATGGCATATCACACCCCAAGAACATACATATCAAAGGGTGATCCCACAATAGTGGTTTACACTTTCCGAGAGATCCTGATTTTTGCTAAAATCACATAATTTTAAAAAATATAATGATTTAAGCCTTGAAAAGTTTCATTTAAATGATTCCAATTGAAGAGGGTTTGATCAAACCACCTTAGATCAAACCTCCTTGGATAGAACCCTGCTAGTTTAAACCATACCTATAACAAAGTCTCCTTTACACCTATCAAAATGCTGATAAAAAACAACTTTTGATTCACCTTTTGGGGGATCAAATGAATTCATTTAAAATTTATTTTTTGTAAGTATGCAGTCCTTATTATAAGCTTCCCAAAAAGTATAATTTTAAATAAATTTAATTTGATTATTATATTTTTTTATTTCTTGTGAATGTAGGTTTTTCACTGAAAATCAATCTCTCAGTTCTGCACATGTAGAAAAATAGCAGATTATTAAAAAAATTGAAAAATATCAATGCACTAGATATTGATGTCCCAAATCCAACAAAAAAATAAAATTGAATTTCGATACATACAAAAAAAGTTATGTTTTAGCCAGTAAATCATGTCTAAATTGTAACTGGTTTGACTTTGAAACTTAATTAAGAAAAAAATATTTAACCAATTCCATCCACTAGATATTGTAGTTACGAATCTAAATTAAAAAAAATAGAATTTTATCCTTCATAGAAAAAAAGTTATGTGTTAGCCAGTAACACCACTCTTTAAAAATGGTGTTTACTATTAAAAACTAGTTTTCGAAGGAGATGGAAAAAGAAGTGCAATATGATTCCAAAAATTTTGAAAAAAATATTTTTAGAATCTACAAACAAAATGTCACAAATCACTAGTTTGCATCATCTTCAAATTTCTCATTGTTTAGACGCTATAGGTGCCTGAAAGTGAAGATTTAGTTTTAAAAAATTAGTTCAATGTCCAGTTTGACCAAAAATTGTAAACTAGTATTGTGGGATCACCCCAAAATCTAGTACACAAAAACATACAAGGGTAAAGGCCTCCAACCAATAACACACTTTGGTATCAACCACTAAAATCAAAGAAAAGGGTTTTCTCAAAATCACACTCAAGTAAGGATATCACAATATATGTTGAGTACCTGTTGGTTTTCCAACGTGCAATTAGTTATTTCTAAGGGGTGTGAATCCCTATGATCAAAACAACTAAAATTATAGCCAATGAATGGTAAATATATGGCTCTCCCCTATACTTTAGGTTGTACAAAACCTAGACAAGTGTACCTAATAACAACACCAAATATCCATAGAATAATGATTTTATCATAGATACAAAAGAGGATAAACAGTTCATGTGCAAATGCAACAAGGGTTCAAAAATAATTTTGTAATATTAATTTCCTTATACCCTTAATGAGCATGCATGAACATATCAACAATATATAAATTAATATACAACATTGAAGTGTATTCTTCATTTTTATATTTGTGTGAATGGATAAGAATAGTGGAGAATATTGATGCCTACTACTTGGGATAATAAAGTCTAGGGCATATTCCAATATGATATTACACTAGAATTCAATCTTTGGGGTTTAACAAGAATCTATCATTGCCTTACAGTAATATAAAACTTCATTATTGACTTATTGAATGAGATTATACTTACTAATCCTCCATGAACACAACACACCTCAATCACTATTTAAAAAGATTGAACACCTTCCTTGAATATAAACTAGTCAAACCCTCAAATCCTATACTAATTGTGTAAGTAGATATTTTCTACTCTCCTTGAGAATCTACTTCTTTCTAAGAATATGTAGTATAGTGTAGGAGACAATCAAATTCATAAGCATGCATTCATATCATTATCATGTAAAGATAATTATATAACATACACATTAGAATAAAGTTGTAAGATTTACTATAGTTTAGGAACCAAATTAAAATATATATTTTTTGGGTAAACGCTTTTGACTCAAAGCTATGAATTGGTGACGTCACAAATGGGGGACCTCATCACCAATATAAATTCTCAACAATTACATCCCAATGGGGTTTGAGCCTTGATGACAAGAATAACAACACAACAACTTAACCATCACACCATGCCACTATTGGCTAAATAAATAACCAAATTAAAATACTCAATAGGGTTTCTCTTTACAATTTTTTTTATAAAAAATATCTACCCTTATAAATAAAAATGATTTTATATTATACAATTTCTCTAAATTTGGCATTGAAATTTGGGAATCATTAGAAATAGAAAAATAAAAAAATCATATTAATTTTTCCTCTATGATATGTTGAGTCAATATTATCCTTTTCAAAATATTTTTAGAATCTTAAAAAATAGTCACCATTTTGAATTTGTAACTTTGACATCTATTTTTGTCTTCAAACGTACTTTTGAAAATATACACAATTTTTGGAAGCCATAACTTTTGATTGAAGTACCCAATTGACCTCCCATTTTTTAAAACTAATGATATTGGAGTTATTTATGCTCTTAAAATTTTCTACACCATTTTTTTTTTTTAAAATGGGGCAAAATTCCTTTGTTTAAATCTTAAAAATCCTATTTGAATACTTTTTTCAATATTTCAAGACTTTGAAATTTTAATATATCATTATTTGCAAATGTCTTTGGCTATTTTTTCACTACAAAGCACCTTTATAAGTTTGGAGCTCTACATAATTTTTTTAGGTCCATGTGTACTCATCTAACAACACGTTCTAATGTTGCAAGTTAATATTTTTAGACAAATAAAATTTAACTTTACCACAATATTTCAAGGAGCCTTTTATTCAAACATGACACTTTGCAAGGTTGGGAGTATGATATCGACTAAATTTGACACAAAAATAATTTTTTCTATTGAATTCAAATGGAATATAGATTGGGATGATATTTTCACATATTGGGCTAAAAATTTAACCATGACATCAAATTAAAAACTAGACATAGGCTCCAAAAGTACCAATGATAATGAGAATAGGAAAGACCCTATTAAAATTATCAAATATAGAGTATCATTATTATCTTGTATGATTCCCTCGAGACCCTCATCTAAAATTAATGAAAAACACTATCTTGCATGATTCCCTTGGGTCCTTCATGCACAAATAGATCATAGTACTAGTCTTACATAATTCCTTGAAGGTCTTCAATGCAAGTGATGATTATAGTTCTTTCTCTTGTCATTATCTCAAGGTCTTCATGCATAGGTATATCTAACACTATCTTAGGTGATTAACTCAAGGCAATCATTCACAATTATTTCTAGCACTATCTTTGCTCAAGGCCTTTGGTGTAAACAATGTCTCAAATTATTTAGTTTAATTCATTTTAAATGTTTGAAATCTCAGTGAATCTTAATCTCATTATATTACCTATACAATAATTCATATTGGACATCCACAATTCTATAAGAATGACATGGTTCCACTCCACTCTCAACTTTATTATCCACTCATAGGTCCAAAACTTAACCTTTTCTAAAACAATTAAGGCATGAAAAATATGGTCAAAGTTTGTGATCCTTGTATCCAAAAAATTCAAAAAATAAAAAGAAACATGTGACTCTTTATTTCAAAAAATAAATAACAAGCATGGTTTAGATTCAAATTTATGTTTTCTTGAAATAATCCTAAACTCTAACAATATCCAAATTCACCATTTATGACATCACTCAAAACATTCAAATTTTATTTTTCAAAATACACAAAGTTTCAAAAACTTTAAGACACTTTTTGATGCCAAAAAATCACAGCAAGCATTCCAATTTGTAAGGGATTCTAAGAATTTTTTCCATATCATTGGCTTTGTTTTAAAAATTTGAAAATAATTATAAAAACTATAAAAACAAATTAAATCTACTTCTAACCACATGCATTCTAATATAATCACTCCTATGAATGAAGAAGCCATATGTATCCACCTATTGTAGAAATGGAAAATGTAGAAATTATATTTTAAAAGAACAATTAAACAAGAAAATTACTTCTTCAAGAAAGCTCCCAAAGTGAAATATCCTTCTTATTGAGAGAAAAGGACGCAACATGAAGTATTTCCCAACTTCAAGGAATCTCAATCCAAAGCTAAATCTGCTCCAAGCATTCCAAATCTAAGATTTTCCATTTAAAAAAAGGAAGGAAGAAGAGAGTTTTCAAGAAAAATAAGTAGTACACAATGACTCTTCCTTTTTGCTTTTACCCATTTCACCTTTTAAGATATTTCCAAAAAGAAGGCATTTTGCAATAACAGTTATTCTTAGATATTTTATTTTCAATACAAATTATTTTAATAAGGTCATACTATGCACTTAATTTAAATTTGATATTCTGTAAAAAATATTGGAATGAAATTAAATTTCCAAATATAATACAATTAGGTATTTCTTTTTAAATTAAATTAACATATATATTAAGTTAAATTAGTTATGGGTTAAAATTCCAAATGATCTTTTAATTCATATTGTATTTTAAAAATATCATAATATTAAAATGCATAAGACCATTCCATAATGGTAATTAAACCAAAATAGTTTCTCATTTAAAGCATAAAGGCCATTTATTTAAACTAGTAATTAAAAAAGAGAAATCAAACAATAAAATAAACAAACATAATGAGAACATACATACAATATTGATTTATTAAAAAAAAATGATCTAAAATTAGCCTCTATTTAGATCATGGTTTCAAAAAACTACAACTCAATTGAGATGGGGTATACACAACATATTTTCCTAAATCAAATTGTCTCCAAATAACCACTATTGGGGCTAAAACATGTTCATACACACTCAATAAAACATCAAGAATACCTAATCCATACAAGATAGACAAAGAACATCCAAAAAATACAACATGATATAATATACATAAAAATAATATCAATAACTACATCAATTAAATTTTATTGGAAGCTTCATGATCTAGAAATACAAGTGCAAAAATCAATAATCATTGGAAACACAATGCTAAGCTAGATAACCATAATCAAATCAAACATTATGGATATAGTAAAAATAATAATGCAGAAACACTAAAATTATCCAATATAGACAAATCCATATATATGAATCAAAGCATATATCATCAAGACATACTCATACCATAATACATAGCTAGACAACATATGCCAATATAAAAGTCTCATTAATAACATACATTGATAACAATCCGAAACATCACATATAGTAATAAACCACATCAAGTCACAATGTAAGTACTCAATGCACACAATTAGAACACTTTGATGGAAATATAAGACCTCACCAAAAAGTTTCAAATCGTGCACTTGTGAGCATTACACAAACCCATGATTTTTTATTTATTTATCTATACCATCAACCTCTATTCCTTATTGGGATGTATTGGTACCTCTTCCATGGCCTTTAAATCTTGGCATGCTCATGACTACTAAAACTTATGAGAATTCAAGGCTTGTGAATTATTCTCTGCCTAAGGGCTAGCAATCCATGTAGATCTATGGGTCTCTCTTTGTCTCAACTATAAATGTTCTTGCTTTATCAGTGCTATTCACTGACGTGCTAACTATTTCTCCTTTTGAATATTCTAGGGGGCATTGATATTTATGTATGAACATATTCTTTATATTTTACTTATGTTTCTATTTTGCCTCCTCTTTAACTCCTATATAATGAAATAATATTAAGCCATCAAATGAGCATGATTGGGATGGTGACGACTTGTTAGGAGATGATCTTGATGAGTAGGAATGTATGATTAGTTTTGCATATATGTATTATATGTGTGCTCCAATTTCACTTGTCTTTTACTTTTTCATCCTCTAGAAATAATATTTGGTGTATCATTATTTTATGATCAACATCTCTTGGTTTTGTCAATTTCTAGAGGCAAAATCCTTAACCTTGTGGGGCACAATTTTTTTATGTATTATTTCTTTAGGTTTTATTGTATATCCTCTTATCTTACCTTAAAATACTTTTATACATTTTATTTGTGAAATTACTTTATTTGAGGAATAAGTCTTATACATTTACACATTGTTGGAAAATTGACCGCAAGAAAATTCATCGCCATGACAAATTTACCACTGGCAATTCACTACTGTGGAAAATTCATCGCATTAACATTTTTAATATATATTTCCAAAACTTTGAATTTTTTTTGCAAAAGAATAATTTTAATGGCATTAATAATAGAAATACAGACCTCCATTACTCTTTTGCAAAAGAAAATTTCAAAGTCTTGGAAATATATATTAAAAATGTTAATGCGATGAATTTTTCGCGGCTGTGAATTGCTGGTGGTGAATTTTCTTGTGATGAATTGCTAGCGATGAATTTTTTGACGGTAATTTCCCTGATGCCACACAAAGTATGCTTTGAGATGGCAATCCTTATCAAAATTGCCTAATAATAGAGTATATTAGAACATATAATCCTTGGTGTTGTATTTTTGTATGATTTCCTTGTAAAAAATAATGCTAGTACATGTGATTCACGAAATTCCTATATGATTTATAATGAAATAGCATGCTCGTCTCATAATTTATATTTACATTTTCTTAATAACAAAGAAAAAATATTATATATCCTTCTATTTTATAGGGACAAATCAAACTCAAAAATATTTTAATCTATATTATTGTCTAATGCCCTAAATTTACACATAAGGAAATAACTACTATCTCAGTTAAAATTACCTTCTATATAAATACCTCAATTTCTTTTAATTCTTACTCATATTTCATTATTTAATTCTATATATATATAAATAATTATTCATCTTTAATAAATATATTTACATATACATTATTCGGTTTATTTTGCCTTAAAAAAATACATTACAAAAGAGGTGCTTTCCTTTTTAAAATGTAATGTCACTAAATACCTTTTTTATTTAATTATTTAAAATAAACAAAACTTTTTCCCGCGCTATGAAAAAGTAGTTTCATTATTAAAAGAAAATCAAGAAAACTATTTAATTCAAGAAAAGTTCTCATGAGAAAATATACGTGGGCCCTACAAGAAGACTTTCACTATGTTTAATTTATTTTACTATCATTTCTAGAATGTAACATCCATATTAGTTTTTTCTAAATTTTAAAAGAAAAACAACACATGCATTTAGTAAGATTTCTACTTTTGAGGGATCACACAACTGCAAATGTTTTTCAAGTTCAATATGTAATCATGTCCTTCATGCATTGTATTTTGGATTATATGTATTGCTGATTGTTCTGATTGTTTATGTTACTGATGATTGACATAGTTATTTGTATTTGTGAGTTGTATGCTTGATATATCTAGTGCTTTCTTACTCTTTCTTTTGGCAGTCCATCTTTAGGACTGCATTCTTTTTCTTATTGTATTTTTACGACTTTGTTCGATACAAAAAAAAAAAAACAATACTATATGACAACTCTCCTTTCCCTTAGTGTAGAGATGATTAAATAGTTATAATATATATACAAAAATAAAAGTGACAATTATTAATAATTTGGATTTACTACATTTATACTGTCTTGAGTGCTACAACCATATTCCCCAATTTTCACTTTTACTAGTTTTTACATAAATTTTAGCCTACATTAAAACTTTCATGTTTCCCTTTTCATTAACTCGATTTTATTTCAGCTTTGGAATCCATTTTGAAAAGTCTAGGCCAGACTAATATGCACTATAAAAATAAAGTTAACCCTCAATTTTGTTTTTTTTTTCAACTCATTGTTTCCATGGTGGCGAGCTTAATTCTAGAGCAGTTAGCAATTGGTGGGATTTGTATTGTGAACACGTAAGATCTCCTTAGAAAATAAATGATTTGTTGGCTACTGCAAGAATATATTTTATACATCTAGAATGGTAATATCAGATTTATATTTATTTATTTATTATTTACGTTTTATAAGAAGAATTCGATCTAAGTTATTTTCGACGAGTTTTGGAATAGCATTTAAGTGAGTTTAATTATTTTTTATATATACAGATCCTGTTATTTTATTTTCTTAAGGTACAGGTCTGCAACTTTCATGTTAGGGTTTTATGGATTTGGTCAAAAATAATTGAAGATTTGGGATTTGAACAGAGGGGAGGATACATTAGAAGGAACTTCCTAAAAAAAAATTACAAACATGATACTAGAATGCAAACATTCAAAGTACTTGTTTAAATCTGACAGCTATATTTTTTCGTAACCCATGCCAGCAAAATTCCAGTATATAACAAGTGAAGACTTTTATTTTGCTTTTATTGCACAGAGTTTATCCCAATTATAACAAAATAATTCATGTAGTGTTTCCAAACATATCAATCTATAGGAAACTTATATACTGTACGACCATTTAATTTATATATATATTTTTTATTTAAATCTTACACCATCAAATGAATACGTTCTCAAAATAGTTTTAACAATGCAACCACTATTATAGATTTTCACTAACTTGCATGCAAAGTTGCAGATTTCCCAAACAATATCATATAAATATAATTGGTCACTATCTATTTTGTGTCTTATTCTTAGCTTTAAAGCAAAAGTTAATGATTTTGTTGTTCTATAGAAACTAAATTCAAAACAACATTTATGTATACAAAATGAAACAAGATGAACAAAAGGACATTCCCATTTCAGTTGCTCTACTATAGACTTTTCACATAGTTTTTTTTTTTTCAACAACAGTTTTACCAAAGTTTTACAGTAATCAAAGCATGGCTTTTACAATGCACCAGATAGGGAAAATTACACTTTGGAAAGATTCTTACATATACACTGGGAATTCAACCTTGCAACTTCTTCAAAAAAATTGAGAGATCTCTTCAAAGATTTGTAGAACCTACACATAACACAATTTTCATCTAAAGTCAATGGGGTGCTCACCACCCAACTTTAGACTGGAAAACCAGTCACTCCCCGAGTTTGGAGGCCATCAAAGAAACCGGGTTACACACATTCTCAAACATGCAACAACATTAAACACACACACACATATGCAATAACACCCAAAACCCAGGGATTCACATGCACATTGAATCTTCTCAAGATTCAAGAAAAGGGGGAGACTTAGGAGATAACACTGCCCAATGGGGAAACATGTATATATTTATGAAAGACACACAGTTGATTAGGGCTTGCTCTCCACCCTACCATAATGGCATCATGGAGCCTCATGGGATCTAGCCATACCCCCGAGCAAGGATTCTTTTAGCTCCAAAAAGATGAATGGAGTCTTTTCAAATTTCAAAAAAAAGAGCAGAAATAACATAGCATCAAGTTACATGCATATAGGTTCTCCACTTGCTATTTTCAAACATGATTCATACAAAAGTCACCTCCTTACATCCAAGAAACAAGGCAAATGGAAATGGAAGAACTTATCTTTTTCCTTTTGATGAAGGGACTAAAATCTTGTATCCCTCTTTCCTCTCCAACCAAGCCATCTTCATCACTCCCCTCCAAAGATTTGGACTCCTCTCCTTTTTTCATTCTTTTCACCATCTTCACTCAAGTTCTCCAAGAGGAGAAGTGGGTAACACCCAAATCTTCCATCTTCTTGAGATATATAGGGATCCTCCAAACCTACACTCTTTCCCACAAGTTCTCACACATGTGTGAGTCTTGTGCCAATTCCAAGAACTTTTGGGGAGTAGAAGGTTGAGAGTGACAAGTCGCTCTTCCCAAGCCCCAACACTTTTTTGAATTTGTCACATTCATGAATGTGGATTTTTGAGGGGTCTTTTCACACTCCAAGGACAAGTTCTTAACCAAGGGTTCCAACCCCAACCAAACTCACATCACATGTCCTACAATTGGATTCTACTCAAACATAATCACCCAACCAATAATAAAACCTCAAACCCTTCTAAGTCAAATAGGGCTACACTTAGAACTTCCCAAAGATGTATTTGATTTGATTCGGACATTTATCTATCCTCCTATTTTCATATTTGATTCTCGACCTTTAATGTTAATCCCACATCGACTCGCTTAATTTCCTCCACAACATAATTAAGCACAGTTAGACATAATAATAAACCACATTAATTGTAAATTGAATCTTTGTAACTTTATTCATGAATCATGTACATAGCTAATTACTCTTCCAATGTAATACGACACAACAATTATCTTATTTCAAATTCATCTTATAAGTTCGAATCTCATACAATAATTCACATGCACATACATCTTTATTAAGTAAAATAACAATGATATAACATAAAGTAAAAATAAACTATAAGGTTACTGTTAGACAATCACCTTCATATCACTTGCAATATATCTAACCATCTATTTAGGAGAAATATATGACAATTTAAGGTTGTATTAGTCACATGCAAAGAGAGGTCTTACATAGTGTCACAACTTCTTTCCATATATCCATCCATCCAACTCCACAAAATAATCCTGGGCACTCATACCCAAAAACCCCATACTCCAATAATGTGGGTACTCATACTCAAAATCTCCACCTTCTCAAAGGTTGGAGTTTTCCCCATTGGAGGTTCATCCTCTCTCAACCCCATACTTGGGAAGCTCTCAAAATCTGAAAGAGTCATCCCCATACAACCCAATACAATAAAAATAAAACAACACAATAATACTTCAAATGAATACTCAGTCTTTTTAGAAAATAATAGATTCAACCAAAAACAACATAGAGAGATTGAAACCAATTGAAACTAACCTTTTATGCTTTTAGGAAGAAAATTGTGGAAGCACCCAAGCTTTTCCTTTAGACTCTATTTCACCCAAAACAACTTCTTCCAAAAATCAGAACCAATTTTTTTTTAACCAATTTCCAAAAGAAAACCAAACCCCCCAACAATCAAAAAAGAAAGAGATAAATAGAAGTTCTCAAAAATTTGTTTCCAAAACAACTCTTGATTTAAAGTTGCTCCTTATGTTCCATTCCTACCCTACCTGGTGTCACTGGTCTTTCATGGTGTTGTAAATTTCTAAGGGTTGAGGTTTTAGCTTTGTCTTCATGTAAAACCCTAATGATTGTTTTACGCCTTGGGTAGGATCTTTTTCGCTGTTACTTTTTGAGGGGGTTTTAAAACAACTTATGTCCTATCGTTTCATCTAGGCTGGGTCCCTTTGGTCTCAAATATTTTATTTCCTCGCTGGGTTTTATTTTTCCTAAGTCTTGGATGACCCTGTACTTCATTGTTTTTAAAACAAATTATGTCATTGTTTACCATCCGCCTAGTGATGCCCCCCTCATCCTTTTAATAAATGTTTTATTTTGTAGAAGGATGAAATTCACGCTGCCTTCGATCAAATGCCTTCAGATATCAACGGTTTCCTGCTATCACGTGATCAGGAATTGCAGGATCTTTATTGATCGCAATATCACGGGCGAGCGCCACGTGTCTTGTCTGAGGGATCAAATTTGCGCTACTGATGATCAACTGTCATTTGATCTCAATTGTTCCCCGCCATGCCGTGATGACCACACCACATTGCTTTGGTTGATCATGATATCACAGGCAGGCACCACGTGTCCCATCTAGAAAGGTTGAAGGGGATAAAGTTTGAGTGACCGCCAATCAAATATTGTCAAGATCAACGGTTGCCCGCCATCGTGTGATCCAGAATTGCAAAGTTTTTACTTATCACGATATCGTGGGCAATCGCCACATGTCTCATCTGGTGGAGCCGAAGGAAATACTGTGGAACATTAATCCGGCCTTAAATACATAAAAAGGTGGGTTACTAAAGTGCTTGTGAGATGCACGTGCCTCAAATCGACCAATCTCTTATAATCTTGGTGGGAAGGCTACTCAACAGATAATGATAAGGCCGATGACTGTTTTGAAGGAATAGGATCACCAATGAATAATATTTACGGTCACCCACCATCGCATGATCCAAAGTTGCAGGATCTTTACTAATTGTGATATCACGGGCGACCGCCACATGGACTACCTTCGCATCATATGGTATGGTGGGCCCCTTATTGCCATGTTGGCGATTGTGTCAACTTGCTTTGAAGACACTTGTTCGATGATTTGATCTAATTGAAGGATCGACAACTAGAAACTAATGGGTGGTAAATCAGATGTTGTAGTTACAATGGTTTCTAGTCTTGCTTCAATAGCGGTCTTGGTGCGGAATTCTTATGATTTTTATTGCTGCATCAACTTTTCTCGGTGTGCACGATGAACAAAAATATTCTCTAGGGTGATGGCTGTTGTAACAAATTTTGGAATATCACCAGGTGCTCCAATTGGCTGGTGACATGTGTACTTTTTGGCCCGATGCTTGTTTGCTCCTTCATTTTCTATAAGAAGGATTTCAAGGCCATAAGTACGAGTTAGCAAGTTAGATAATTTTTGGTCGAGTCTAGGTGAAGTTGTAGAGCAAATTGTAAAGTCAGATGGTTTTAGAGAGGAATACAATTTAGGTTTTGGGTCATTCTGTAAGAGGTTTTGAGTTCATGGGGATTTAATGTTGTATAACAGTACTATCATTTGAGTTGAAATGATAAATTCAAGCTCATGTCTCTCCATTATACATGCATATCTGAACTTTGAATAAAATAACTAAGGGTTGTTTCATTCATCTCACTATTGTGGTGTGTATGATTCTATTTAGCTTTAATTCAAGGAATTAATTAAAATGCTTCAATGGGATTATAGGTGTGTATGTTCTGTATAAGGATTTGATAAGTAGTATTGAGTTAGAATACATATTGATGAGATTGTAATGCAATGTCGTCAAGGATTTCATATGCTATGTGTTAAATCTGTCATATACCTTTAGATGCTTATGAATTTGACTTCTGCCCAATGGATATATGGCATTGATCTGAGTTGTAATTACCCGTATGATTCAGTATTTGTTTGTCTTTTCCTAGAGCTTGCTACAAATTGCAAATCAATGACAAATTATATTATGGATTGTGTTGTAGTTATCTCATGCTCCAGACAGTTGATATTGTCGAGGAATAGCCAATTCTATTCGATATTATCCTATCATGTTGAGCTATTAAGTGAGATTATCTGCAATTTTTAATGTTGTTTATAATAATGGTGCAGAGGTTGTAAACACATTAAGTGATCACCCTCTCGGGTCTTGCAGAGCCCGAAGTGTAGGAGGCTTTTTAAAGTCCTCATCAGTTGGTCCAGGTCCTTCGAGCTGCCCTTGATTGGAATTGGCAATTCCATAGGTAGATTAGAAGACAAACCTGGTTACATTGTAAAACACAACCAACAAAATGGCGACTCTACTAGGGAGCTAATTTTAATATTTCTTGTCAGTGTGTCGGTTGTCCATTTTGCATAGTGTTTTCATAGTGTTTCTGTGACTTGAAGGTTGAGCCTCTAATTTTGTGTTAGGTTTGTCCACTTCTTCTAATTTCATAAGTGTTAAGAGTTATGTTGTAAAGCACTTTTGTGTGTTGTCAGTACGAGGTTCCAAAGGTTTTTATATTCTACCACGTGTCTTTGGGTATTTGGTATTCCCAAGCTAATTGGGTGGCGACTCTGAAGTCTTTGCACCGGTGTGCATTTTATTTTGAAAGGTTTATTATAAGTGGAAGGAAATTTTGGACTAGTACGAAGAATGAAGAACACCAGGTCATTCATGAAGAATCATCCAGAACAAAAATTGGAAGGTGAGCTTCCCAAAATGAAGAAGGACTAGATAAAGAAAAAAATAGAATCTAGTAATGCTACTCCCGCATCACAGAACCCTGTACACCAAGGTACAAGTTCGCCTTTACACCCTATTCTTGAAAATCTTGAAGAGGTGTCTAGAAATTCAGATTCAGATAGTGGTGGATTTTTTGATGCATTATTTAATACATTGGTTCAAGAAGATGTGACATGTCAAAATAAAGAGCTTGTTAGTGTCAAATATGCTGAAAAGAGAAGAGGCTGGAGTAGAAGTCGAAGCCATCACAGAGAATGCACCAGTGATGTGCCTCCTCCTGCTAAAAATGATGTAAACCCTTTATTGTCTGAACATGTACTGGAAGGGGTCAATTTAATAGATCTAGATGATACATCAAGTTTTGATGTGACTTTGCCTAACCCTGATGATGTTTTTGGAGATATTAACTCCTTGAAGTGGGAAATCCAAGAGCAAGCTGAGCTCAGGGTGAAAAGAGAAAAAGAAAGGGAAGAAGAGTTGAGGAATGCTGTGTTTGAAAGGGATAGGTTGACAAGACAGTTGGAAACAATGAAGTTCTTGAACGAAGAAGAACCTAAACCAAGTGTTGAGGGTTCGGTTGTATAGAAGATTGCTAAGAAGGAGACAAATCATGTGTCTAAAGAAAACCCAACAGGCCACATTGATGTCCAATCCAAACCTGCTGACCCAAAGCCCTCAAATCATGTTAAGTCTCAACTGAGTAATACAAACCTTAAGCCTACCAAGGAAAAAAGAAAGAAAAAGGTTGAGGGTATTAAAATAAATGAGAAAGTGACTCCCCATTCCACTCAAAAAGATCTCCAGCCACATGTTTCATTTCAAACAAAATCTGCCTTAGAAAAGGCTAAAAGGGAGAGTGAAGCTCTCGCAGAAGAGTTGGAGAGAATAGGGATTGAGGCTACAAATGCAGAAATGAAGTGGAAAATAAGTTTCCTAAAAATGACATGTGTGGATGAGGTTGCACAAGCTACAACCTCATCAAATCACCAGGATGCCTTAAATAATAATCCTAAAATTACTCCAAATCCCACTACAAATAATTTTGGCCCGAAGATTCATGCAACTGGCTTTGTAAATCCAAATCAGGATGGTCATAGAATACAAGATGTAGGGTCTGGTGTTGATTCTAAGGTGAATGAAGGATTATTTCAACAACAACCTATACAGTTGGAAAGGTATAGGCCATTATTCTTTGATGGTATCCCTGGTTATCCAAATCCCATCCCTGCTAACTTGAGAGAAAAGATGAGTAAGTTTTCCAAAAATAATGCTGTGACAGCAGAGGAACACTTAAAAACTTTCATCAATATGTTAAATGACTATGAGGTAGAACATGAAGATGTTGTAATGAAATTGTTTGTACAATCTCTGGTAGAGGATGCAAGGGATTGGTATAGAGGTCTACCTAATGCTAGTATTGGTTCATGAGATGAGTTTGAAAAGTGTTTTTAGGAGTAGTACGGTGATAAAACTAATGCTAGTTTCATGCTAAATGAGTTTAATAACATCAAGAAGTCATTGAATGAGCCTGGGATAGTTTAATTTAAGATTTCAAAAAGCAATGTATAAGTTGTTTCAAGTTTTGAGGCTTGATGAAAATGTTTGTTTAACTACATATTTCAATGCTTTTGATGCTAAAATGGCATATCTCCTCAGAGATAAAGACCCTCAGACTATGAGGGATGCATTTAGGGTGGATATAAATATTGAAAGTAACAGAAGAGCTTCTAGGAAATTTGGTAGGAGAGAGGAACCTACACTTTTAAAAAATCCTAAGAATAAGACTGAGAAGGTTCCAACTGCAAAGCCTAAAGATGATGAAAAGTGGGAAAAGGTTTACAGTACTTTGAAAGACATAAAGCAAACTGTTGCTAAGCAAGAGAAGGGTATAGGAAATGAAAGGAAATCCTATAATAAGAATGATAGGCAGCCTAGATTGCAAAATTATTCTTACAATACAAATTGGAAAGATGGAAAACCAATCTTGCGTAGCTAGAAGCCTAAAAATGATTAGCATACGCCAGATCCCTTGCAGAAACATTCAGTGAATCTAGTACCAGATAGACCATGGTGTGAAGTGTGTGAACATCCAAATGATCAAAATTAATGTGGTGTTGCTCAATTGCTTGTTGCTGAGGAAGTAGAAGAGGATGCTCATGAGCAGACATCAAAATATGAGCAGGATGATGTAGATGTTTGTATGGCTAGATCATACATTGATGAGGTAGAATGTTCTTCTGATGATGAAATACAGGAAGCTGATGTGGATAATTAGAGGCAGAGAAGTGAGATTTATCATCAACATGTCTTTTTTGATGAGGAAGGTGATGTTGATCATAATGCTTGCAATATGGAGCAGGTTGAAGATTTAGTGTCCTTAAGGAGATCGTTAGAAGAAGAGATTACAAGATTGACTGAGGAAATGGCTGCTCAAATGAGAAGTTCACTTCAATTGAGAAGTAGAACTGTGGGTGGTGAGCAGGGTAAACCTGCTAGCTTGTTTATTAAAGAGCAAAAGGATAAAAACAAAAGTGTTAAGGTTGACAACAAAAAGGATGCTATGAAAGTCAAAGAAGTTAAGAGTGATAAGGTTTGGGCAAAAAAGAACGAAGCCCCAAAGCCCCAAGAAGGTGTGACTTCATCACTGGTGAAGACCAAGGTGATTACAAAGTTAGTTGAACCTGTTGCAGAGGATAAGAAGCAAAATAAGCTAGGAGGAAGTAATCATCCAATGAGAAAGGAAAATGATGAAGGTATGATGTCTAATTTTCCTAAATGTACACCTATAGATATGTTTCATGTGCTTTCTTAGGTTAAAGTAACTTTACCTTTGCTAGAAATGATGAGAATAAATGAGCACAAAGAAAAGACAATAGCCTTGATTACAGATGTTGCTGGTAATAAGACTAAACATGGAAGTGGTAAAGAAGTGAAGGATAAAGAGAAAGAAAAGGAAGTGGAGGGAATTTTGTGACAAATTCCTCCTGTATATTTAGGAAATTCTATTAACATGTGCCTTGAAAACATAACCCCTTTTTTCTTAAGTGTGGATATAAATGGGAAAAATTTAAGGAATTGTATGATAGATTCGGGGGCATCAAATAATGTTATTCCAGTCAAAATAATGGAGGAAATGGGCTTGACAGTAGATATTGCTCAAGGTAAATGTTATGCTATGGATTCAAGAGAAGTGCTGGTTATTGGAACTATTAGAGAATTGCCTTATAAATTGACTTAGTACCCTGACAAGGTTTTAGTCATGACCGTATTAGTTGCAGACATCCCACCTCATTTTGGAATGCTCTTGTCAAGAAAATGGAGTGCATCAATGGGGGGTAACATGCAGTGTTATTTGTCATTTTCTACTTTCTCCATTGATGGTAAGGATGCCAAAATTGAAAGAGAATTAAAAGTACCTCATATGATTGAGCATGGCCCGATTGAGAATATGACATGTCTTATTGACAGTGGTATAGATGAATTTAGGGTTGAGGAATTCCCTAACAATTGTGATAAGCCTACTACATTGTTTGATACAGAAATAAAACAATTGTTAGAATTTGATGACTTGTAGACTATGTATTTTGATGGTGCAAGTTCAAAAGAAGGGTCTAGTGCAGGTATCTTGTTACGGTCACCAAGAGGAAAGACATTTAGGTTCTCTTTTACTCTGTTATTTGAATGCACAAATAATGTGGCAGAGTATGAAGCCTTGTTATTAGGGTTGAGATTGGCTGAAAAACATGGGATCAAGAAGCTCAAGGCAATTGGGGATTATGAGCTTGTGGTCTCTCAAATTAGATCCAAGTATGTATCAAAGAACAAGAGGTTGAAACATTATAGGAATGCTATTTGGGATGAATTAGAGAGCTTTGATGCATTTTGCATAGGATGGATGGAGAGAGGTCAAAACAAAGTGGCAGACCTATTAGCCAACATTGCATTAAAACTAGATGATATGACTTATGCTGGAATTTCAAAGGTTGAGGTGCAAATCAAACCATTTGTTCCTAATAACATTAAAAATTGGCAAGTTTTTGATAATGATGATGATATATTAAGGTTTTTGAATTGTGTGGGAGAGTATGAAAATCAAGAAATTGAATTTGGAGCTTTTGTTGAAAATGTTGATGGTAAGGATACTATATTTGGAAATGAGGTCATTCAGTTAAAGACAAACAAAATTCCCAAGGGTCTAGTTGTACTAGAAAGAGTGTTTGATAATCAGGATAAGACAAAGGCTAATCATACTATTTCTCATCTTGATGACTTGGAAGAGATAAATATTGGAACAAAAGCATCCCCAAAGAAGGTGTATATTGGAAAGAAAATGCCACCAAAAGTGAGAAGGATGCTAATTGACTTATTAAGGAAGTTTAGGCATGTGTTTGTATGGTCCTATGATGACCTTAAGGCATATAGGGAGGATCTTTTCCAACATGAGATTCCTTTGTGTGATGATGCCAAGCCATTCAGACAAAAGAAAAGGCCTATTAATCCCACTTTGGCCCCCAAAATACAAGAAGAATTAATGAAAATAAGGGATGCAAGAATCATCAAGCCAATCAGACATTCATTTTGGGTATCAAATTTGGTACCAGTAAGGAAGAAAAATGGAGACATCAGGTTATGTGTAGATTTCAGAAATTTGAATGTGTCTTCATTAAAAGACAATTAGATCCATTACCCAATATGGAAGCCATGTTGCAAAGGGTGACAGGGTGTGACTTGATGTCTATGATGGATGGATTTTCTGGTTATAACCAGCTTAGGGTCAAAGAGTCTGAGCAATTTAAGACAACTTTCACCACACCATGGTTAACATATGTTTATGTAAGAATGCCATTTGGTCTAACAAATGCAGGGGCTACTTTTCAGAGAGCCATTGATGTGGCATTCTCAGATTTCATTAATTTATTTTTGGTGATCTACCAAGATGACTTAACAACATATTCTAAAAAGAAGAGGATCATTGTGAGCATCTCGAGAAGATATTCATTAGAGCTTTGGAGTACGGTATTTCTTTGAATCCAAAGAAATGTGTGTTTGGAGTACTAGAAGGAAAATTATTGGAGCATATAGTTTCCAAGGATGGAGTAAAAATTGATCCAAAGAGGGTAATTGCAATTGATAAAGTTCCAAAACCCCGAAGTGTCAAAGGAATACAATCTTTCTTTGGACAAATAAATTTCTTGAGGAGGTTTGTGACAAATTTTGCTGAGATAGTTCACCCTATTTCCAAAATGCTCAAGAAAAGAGCCAAATTTGAATGGGATAAGGAGTCTGTGCAGGCCTTCCAAGCCATTAAGAAAGCAATAAAGGAGGCTCCCATGCTAAGAACCCCTGATTTTTCCAAACCTTTACAGATTTTCTCATTTGCTTCTTTCCACACAATTGGAGCTGTGTTGTTGCAAAAGAATGCATAAGGTTTTGAACAGCCTATAGTCTTTTTCAACAAATCTTTACAAGCTGCAAAACTTAAGTATGATATAATTGAAAAATAGGCATATGCATTGGTAAGAGCAGTGAAGGATTTTAGGCCTTATTTGATGGGAGCTACTGTAATTGCTTATGTGCCTAGTGCTACTGTTAAGGAAATTTTCACATAGCATGAAGTATCAAGAAGAAGGTGTAGGTGGATAAATCGGTTCCAGGAATTCAATATTGAGGTCCAGATTACCAAACTGGTGAGAGGACAAGGATTGGCCAAGCTTATGGCCCAAAGTAATTTGGAAGAAAATTAAATAAATTTGCTAGAAGAGGAGAATAGATCGCATATATGTGATATGGAGCATTCAGAATGGTATAGAGATGTGATATATTATTTGCAAAAAATGAAATGTCCTGACAATTTGAGTGAAAATGAGAAAATGACATTGAAGTTACATGCTATCAAATATGTTATTGTAGATGGAAAGCTCTGGTGGAGAAATGGAGAAGGTGTCATGCTGAAGTGTGTTGACCAAGATCAAGCAAAAGAACTCTTGAGTGAGATGCATAGTGGAGTTTGTGGACATTATATGGCTAAAGCAACTGCACATAAGATAATGAGGGCTGGATTCTAGTGGCCTAAATTTTTTAAGGATGCACACCAACTAGTGAATACACGTGATGCTTGTCAACGTTTCTTTGGTAAGTTAAAGTTTTTTGGTAACTTGCCTCTAAAACCAGTTATAGTACAAGCTCCATTCAAGCATTGGGGTATTGATTTTGTAGGATAGATAGCATGTAAATCTAGTGGAGGCCACTCATGGATATTGGTGGCCACTGATTATTTCACTAAGTGGGTGGAAGCAATTCTAACAAAGAAAGCCACTAGTAAAGTGGTAATTGACTTCCTGATGAGCAACATATTGACTAGATTTGGATGTCCAAAAAGGATTGTGTCAAACAACACAATGTATTTTAGATCTAAAGAATACATAGAATTTTGCAAGAAGCATGGCATCCAAATTTCTTATTCATCACCATACCACCAATAGGGAAATGGACAGGAAAAATTGAGCAACAAAAGCTTGATGAAGATTATTAAAAGAATCCTGGACCGGAATAAAAGGGCTTGGGATTCTAAGCTGAGATTAGTAGTCTGGGTAGATAGGGTAACTATGAAGAAGGCAATCGGTTGTGCCCCATTTGACTTGGTTTATGTGATAAATTCTAGGTTTCCCCAAAACAACTTAATGGAAATGTATAAGTTTGTCCAGATGTATGATAATGAAATTGATAATGAGATGCAATTGAGAGTGGAAGCTCTTATAGAACTAGATGAAACCAGGAGGGGGGCACAAAAGACAAATGCAAATTTGCAATTACAAGTAAAGAATTTGTATGACAAGAGGGAAACTGCTAGGAGTTTCAAAGATGGAGATTTGGTTTTAATGTGGAATACCAGACTGAAAGATAAAGGAAAACATAGGAAATTTGATGCAATCTGGTTGGGTCCATTTTTGATAAATGGTAAGTGGGGTGAAGATTCGTACTTCCTCTAAGATATGACAGGGGATATTCTTGAACTGCTAGTTCATGGACAGTTCTTGAAGTTATACTTCACTTGAAGTATTCTTTTCCATGAACAGTTGATCCGGTGGATATTTTTAGTGAAAATTGAAGTGTCTCCATTCTCTCTAGAATCTACACCATCAGAAAGATCTCAACGTCTTGATTCCAATGCAACTCAAATGGAGCAAAAAGGAGTCTGTTTGTGCAAGTTATGGCTAGTCAAACCTTGGGTCAAACTAAGATCAGGGGGCATCCAGGAAGCAAAAAAATGACATCATCAAAATTTGTTGAAGTTGGCATCATCACGAAGAGCTCGTCGCAAGCTTTCCAATGCAACTCGTTTCGTCGAAAATGCACATCGTATGCGAGAGATACAGCCGGTCAAAGTTCTGAGTTGACTTGTGGACCAGAGGTACAGTGATGATGTCAGCATCTGTACATGATGATGTCACCATCAGTACAGAATCCGAAGTGGACCAATCATAGTTTGACATATGTCTGTCCGTACAGCTGACGTGGCATTCCGTACAAGATGACGTGGCAGTACAGGTGGCTACCGAGTCAGCAAGTAACGTGGACGAGTTCGGCGAATTATCTCCTGACATGTGGCAATTGGTGGCAATACATTGGCAGTGACTGTGTGGCTGACGTGTCTTTATCAGTGAATCAAATCAAGCCACGTGGCATCTCGGTGGCACGACACGTCGCCCTTTCTTCTTTCCTTCGGCCAGCGGATGGGATGAGTTTGTTCGTTTGTTAAAAAAGTTTGTTGGGGGATTTGAACCCCCAACCAACCTCCACTGAACTTAGCACCTGACCGTTGCACCATATCCGCGAGTCTAACAATCAACGGTGGTCGGTTTGTTTTGATAAAAAATTGGATGGATTTTATTGCTAAATTTGTGGCTGGCGGGAGTTGAACCCGCACCGGCCAGGTTACAAAAGTTATAGCCCACCGATATGCCATCGACATTATCTAATTTGTGTATGGCATCGGTTTGTTTTCTTGAATATTTCAAACCGATTACCATAATTTTAAAAACAAACTCCTATAATTTAAAAACAAAACAAACAAATAATCCTTTTAAGGATTAAAAAACAAACCCCTAAACAATAATATTCCGAGGAAGGGCTTAAATAATTTTTAAAAAGATTATTAAGGATATTTTGAATATTCCTTTGTAAAATTGGGAGATTAAATGGATATTAGGAGATTTGGGGGAAATTTAGTAAATCTTATGGTTTTCACCAAATTGGGTGAAACTTTTGTATAAAAAAGGGTGAAAGGGAGAGAGTTGAGTTAAGATTTTTTTTTGAAGTTAAGTGTGAGAGAAACAGGTGTCAAGTGATATGAAAAAAGGAGATCTTTGAGCCATTTTCATACATCGGAGTATTGTCATGCTGTCGAAGTGCTCGAAGAAATGGTCTTGGTGCATTTGTAATTAATTTTGGAGAATAATCGGATTGGTCTCACTCTATTGGAGCGGATCCAGAGACGTAGTCAGGTTTGTGGCGAACTCCGTAATCAAACCCTTGTTTGCACTTTTTCTCTCCTTCTCTCTCACATTCTAACTCTAAATTCTGTTGGCTTCACTTTGTTATTCTTGTTACTTTAATTATTTACGTGAGTTAATTTTGTTTCAATTAACTTGAATTAATCATTGTAAAGTTAAGCATTCAATTCTGCAAAATAGTCTAGATCCGTTTACAGATCAAGTGGTATCAGAGCTCAGTTGACTATTATTGCAGTTTATTTTTGAATGCTAACGAGATCCAGGATTCAGAAGGGTGAAGGCAAGCTTGAAGACTTTGATCCTAAGATCGGGAAGCGAAGAACTTTTCCGAAGATGTCCTTGCCTGGAGTGGAGGTTCCTGAAGAAATCAATGAGCAGGAGTTTCGAAGAGCATTCCTCGAGATGAAGGCTAAGGTGGACATTCTTTTTCAAGAGAGACAAGAGCGGAAAGAACATGAAGGAGGTTCATCGAAGCAAGAAGATCACAAAGACAAGAAAGGGAAACAACATGGAGATGGTGGCACGCAACCAGATCACCCTTTTCTCCCCCTTCTCCCTCTTCTCCTTCTTCTCCATCTTCTCCTCATTCTACTTCTTTTAATCCTTTCAAGAGTGGGTATAAGCCTAAGATCAAACTGGATGTAAAATTTGATTTACCAAAGTATTGTGGTGAACTTAATGCTAAAAAATTGGATGATTGGATTCAACAAGTAGAAGTCTACTGTAGAGTCCAAAACCTATTAGATGATGATGATAGGATCCAATTAGCTACTCTTTGATTAGGAGGTACAACTTTAACTTGGTGGGAGAGTAAGACTAAGGTTGAAATTTCACAACATTGTAGAGTTAGTTTAACTTGGGCAGAGTTTGTTAATGCTCTTAAGAAGCAGTTTTATCCCCTAGGACATATGCAATAGTTAATGATGGACTGGAAAATGTTTAGGCAAGGGAAAGGTCAAACTGTCCAAGAGTACACCCATGAATTTAGGAAGAAGGCTATTGTTTTGAATGTTCCTTTGTACACTTAGGACACTTTTTTGAAGTACATAGGAGGTCTGCATTCCTACCTTAGGCATTCTATTTTGGTTTTGAATCCTAATAACTTGGATGAAGTTTGTGTTCAAGCTACACACTTAGAGTCAAGGGGTAAAGGATCTTTTATTGATAAGTTTGATAATGATGTAAAGAAATCTTCTAAGGTTGCAGAGACAGGGAAAGGAAAGAAGACAACTACAATTAAGAAGGATGAGAAGCTTTCTTGCACTCATTGTGACAAGAAGGGTCATGATGAAGATCACTGTTGGAAGTTGCATCCGGAACTGAGGCCTAAGTGGGCTTAGAAATGTAATCAGAAACAGAAAGGTAAGGAGAAAGCCACGAATGTTGTTTTGGATCTTGGTTCATATTCAGATGATGAGACTAAGACAACAGCTATGGGTCTAAAAGGTAAAGCTCCTATTTCTAGTGTTTCTATTCATATTTGTGCTTCTACTTCTACAGTTAATGATTTCTTTGAAGATAAGAAAAGGAATGAACTTTTCCACTTAAGGGTTGTTGCTAAGAACACTAAAATTGATGCACTCATAGATAGTGGTTCTCAAGTGAACTTAATTTCAGAAATTATTGTAAAGAACTTGGGATTAAAAACTACACAACATAAGAAACCTTACCCACTAGTTTGGATTTGCAAGAATGATAAATTACAAGTAACAAGACAATGCACCTTAAGATTCACAATCACTAGTAAGTTTGTGGATGAAGTACAGTTTGATGTGGTTGCACTGGATATCTGTGGGATAGTGCTTGGTAGCCCTTATTTATATGACAAGAAAGCTATTTTCTATAGGGAAAAGAATCATTATCACTTGTTTAAAGATGGCATTCAGTATATTGTACATTCTCACAGGATTAAGACTAATCATTCTTTTGCAAACACAGGGCAGTTAAAGAGGGTAATTAATGCAAGTAAAGAGTTAACTCTTATGTCTGTCAGTACAGGTGGTTCTAAACTTGAACTTGGAGTAGCTAACCAGGGTCAGATGTTGCAGGATGCACCCATAGTACAACATCAGGGAATGATAATTGAAAGCATTGATGGTTCCTTGGGTAAAGATGTTCCTATTGTAAAGGATCGAATTGTTGTTGATTTGTTCTCTTTCATTTCTGCATTATTGTTCAGCTTGATGCTAGTCAATTTTTGTTGGTTAGTGGCTATGACAGTTGATGTAGATGCTTATGGAAGCGATAGAATAATGTTTATGTTCAACAATGTTGTTGCAGTCTTCATTGTGCTTGTGAGCCAGGTATTCAGATGTACAGAGGATATAGGACAAGTGGGGAGGCCAAGTCCTCACTTAATGTCAGACTAAATGTCAATTTTGGAGGTCCAAAAGATCTTCTGTGGGGAGGCCCCTGATCCGGTGGATATTTTCAGTGAAAATTGAAGTGTCTCCATTCTCTCTAGAATCTAAACCATCAGAAAGATCTCAGCGTCCTAATTCCAACACAACTCGAATGAAGCAAAAAGGAGTCCATTTGTGCAAGTTATGGCCAATCAAACCTTGGGTCAAACTAAGATTAGGGGGCGTCCAGGAAGCAAAAAAAATGAAATCGTCAAAATTTGTCAAAGTTGGTGTCATCGCGAAGAGCTTGTCGCAAGCTTTCCAACGCAACTCGTTTCATCAAAAATGCACATCGTATGCGAGAGATACAACCGGTCAAAGTGCTGAGTTGACTTGTAGACCAGAGGTACAATGATGATGTCAGCATCCGTACATGATGACGTCACCATCAGTATGGAATCCGAAGTGGACCAATCATAGTTTGACATGTGTCCATCCGTACAGCTGATGTGGCATTCCGTACAAGATGATGTGGTAGTTTAGGTGGCTACCGAGTCAGCAAGTGACGTGGACGGGTTCGGTGAATTATCTCCTGACATGTGGCAATTGGTGGAAATACAGTTGGTAGTGACTGTGCAGCTGACGTGTCTCTATCAGCGAATCAAATCAAGCCACATGGCATCTCGGTGGTGCGACACGTGGCCCTTTCTTCTTTCCTTTGGCCGGCGGATGGGATGAGTTTGTTCGTTTGTTAAAAAAGTTTGTTGGGGGATTTGAACCCCCAACCAACCTTCGGCGAACTTAGCACTTGACCATTGCACCATATCCGCAAGTCTAACAATCAATGGTGGTTGGTTTGTTTTGATAAAAAGTTGGATGGATTTTATTGCTAAATTTGTGGCCGGCGGGAGTTGAACCCATACCGGCCGGGTTACAAAAGGTATAGCCCACCGATATGCCATCGACATTATCTAATTTGTGTTTGGCATCAGTTTGTTTTCTTGACTATTTCAAACCGATTACCATAATTTAAAAAAAAACTCCTATAATTTAAAAAAAAAACAAACAAATAATCCTTTTAAGGATTAAAAAACAAACCCCTAAACAATAATATTCCGAGGAAGGGCTTAAATAATTTTTAAAAAGATTATTAAGGATATTTTGAATATTCCTTTGTAAAATTGGGAGATTAAATGGTTATTAGGAGATTTGGGGGAAATTTAGTAAATCTTATGGTTTTCACCAAATTGGGTGAAACTTTTGTATAAAAAGGGGTGAAAGGGAGAGAGTTGAGTTAAGATTTTTTTTTTTAAGTTAAGTGGTGAGAGAAATAGGTGTCAAGTGATACGAAGAAAGGAGATCTTTGAGCCATTTTCGTACATCGGAGTATTTTCATGCTATCGAAGTGCTCGAAGAAATGGTCTTGGTGCATTTGTAATTGATTTTGGAGAATAATCGGATCAGTCTCACTCTATTGGAGCGGACCCGGAGACATAGTCAGGTTTGTGGCGAACTCCGTAATCAAACCCTTGTTTGCACTTTTTCTCTCCTCTCTCACATTTTGACTCTCAATTCTATTGGCTTCACTTTTTTATTCTCGTTACTTTAATTATTTACATGAGTTAATTTTGTTTCAATTAACTTGAATTAATCATTGTAAAGTTAAGCATTCAATTCTACAAAATAGTCTAGATCCGTTTACAGATTAACAGTAGTTTAGGTTTGTATATTTTGTATATAGTTGGGGTTTTTTTTCCAAAAAGACGCTTTTTGGTCATCTCTACATCTTAGTCTACTCCACTTGAGATTCTGAATTCTTGCTTCATTCCAGTGGAATGAACGTCCCCAACTAGAGCCACTGATGGAACTTCAAATTTTTGCTCCTTATGTTCCATTCCTACCCTGCTTGGTGTCACTGGTCTTTCATGGTGTTGGAAATTTCTAAGGGTTGAGGTTTTAGCTTTGTCTTCATGTAAAACCCTAATGTTTGTTTTATGCCATGGGTAGGATCTTTTTCACTGTTACTTTTTGAGGGAGTTTTAAAACAACCTATGTCCTATCGTTTCGTCTAGGCTAGGTCCCTGTGGTCTCAAATATTTTATTTCCTCCGTTGGGTTTTATTTTTCCTAAGTCTTGGATGACCCCATGCTTCATCATTTTTAAAACAAATTATGTCGTTGTTTACCATCCGCCTAATGATGCCACCCTTATCCTTTTAATAAATGTTTTATTTTGTAGAAGGATGAAATTTGCACTGTCATTGATCAAATGCCTTCAGATATCAACGGTTGCTTTCCATCGCGTGATCAGGAATTGCAAGATCTTTATTGATCATGATATCACGGGCGGGTGCCACATGTCTTGTCTGAGGGATCAAATTTGCGCTACTGTTGATCAACTATCATTTGATCTCAGTCATTCCTCACCATCCCGTGATGACTGCACCACAATTCTTTGGTTGATCACGATATCACAGGCGGGTACCATGTGTCCCATCTAGAAAGGCCGAAGGGGATAAAGTTTGAGTGACCGTCGATCAAATATTGTCAAGATCAACGGTTGTTGGCCATCGCGTGATCCAAAATTGCAAAGTTTTTATCGATCGCGATATCGCGGGCGACTGCCATGTGTCTCATATGGTGGATCCGAAGGAAATACCGTGGAACATTAATCTGGCCTTAAATACATTGAAAGGAAGGTTACTAAAGTGCTTGTGAGATGCACGCGCCTCAAATCGACTTATCTGTTATAATCTTGGTGGGAAAGCTGCTCAATAGATAATGATGAGGCCTATGACTATTTTGAAGGAATAGGATCACTGATGATTAAGATTTACAGTCGCCCGCCATCGCATGATCCAAAGTTGTAAGATCTTTACTGATTGTGATATCACGAGCGACCGCCACGTGGACTACCTTCGCATCATATGGTATGGTGGGCCCCTTATTGCCATGTTGGCGATTGTGTCAGATTGCTTTGAAGATGGTCGTTCGATGATTTTATCTAACTGAAGGATCGACAACTAGAAACTAATGGGTGGTAAATCAGATGTTGTAGTTACAACGATTTCCAGTATTGCTTCGATAGAGGTCTTGGTGTGGAATTCTTATGATTTTTTTTACTGCATCAAATTTTCTCGGTGTGCACGATGAACAAAAATATTCTCTAGGGTGATGGCTGTTGTAATAGATTTTGAAATATCACCAAGTGCTCCAATTGGCTAGTGACATGTGTACTTTTTGGCCTGATGCTTGTTTGCTCCTTCATTTTCTATAAGAAGGATTTCAAGGCCAGAAGTACAAGTTAGCAAGTTAGATAATTTTTGGTCGAGTCTAGGTGAAGTTGCAGAGCAAATTTTAAAGTCAGATGGTTTTAGAGAGGAATGACTGATTGAATTTATTTGAAATATAACTAGCTATTCTAATTGACCATGAATTATCAATGATTTACATTTATAGATATATAAGGATTTGATAAGTAGTATTGAGTTAGAATACATATTGATGAGATTGTAATGCAATGTCGTCAAGGATTTCATATGTTATGTGTTAAATCTGTCATATACCTTTAGATGCTTATGACTTTGACTCCTGCCCAATGGATATATGACACTAATCTAAGTTGTAATTACCCATATGATTTAGTATTTGTTTGTCTTTTCCTAGAGCTTGCTACAAATTGCAAATCAATGACAAATTATATTATGGATTGTGTTGTAGTTATCTCATGCTCCAGATAGTTGATATTGTCGAGGAATAGCCAATTCTATTCGATATTATCCTATCATGTTGAGCTATTAAGTGAGATTATCTGCTATTGTTAATGTTGTTTATAATAATGGTGCAGAGGTTGTAAACACATTAAGGGATCACCCTCCTGAGTCTTGCAGAGCCCGAAGTGTAGGAGGCTTTTTAAAGTCCTTGTCAATTGGTCCAGGTCCTTCAAGCTGCCCTTGATTGGAATTGGAAAATCCATAGGTAGATTAGAAGACAAACCTGGTTACATTGTAAAATGCAACCAACAAAAGCACTGAAGATAAAATGAGGATCTTGTTAAAATTGATCCATTTACAACCCATTTCAAATCCAAATTCATCACCCTTAAAGCTAGGCCTTTTGAGTGGTCATATCTTTATTTTAGTTTGAAATATAACTTGAATTAAGTGCCTAACCCTTGGGTTAACACCCTAGGGGTTTAAAAAAAACAAAAAAAAACATAAAATAACCTTTTTTAACCCCTTTTGTGTCAATAAAGAAAAATAAAATAAAATGAAAATCTCAAATACCTCCAATTAAAATTTTACAAATTAAATGCAACTTAAACACTTAAAATAAAACTATATAATAAAAATAACATTTAAGTCTCAAACGACTTTACTAAATTTACATCACATTAAGACTATAGTCCCCATGGACTATAGTCGACATTCACATTGTTTATTACATTGGGTTCCTTGAAGACCTCCAATTCCATTGGCCATGGAATTTGTACTTGCACACTCAATTTCACACATTAATATATCCAATAAAATCATATAGTCAAAACAACCGAAACATATATATTCACATCATGCAATTTCCATCACAATTAAGTCACATTAGAAAATCAACTCATAGTTACAATAGTCACATAAATTCATCATCATTGAATCCTCCTAATAACATTTATTCATTTTTTTTTTCATATAGTAACAATAATTCAAAATTCATAATTTCATTAATTCTACTAAAGCATCCATAATTATCAATAATATCCAATATGAGGTCTAATGATCATGTCATCACAATATGAAATCAAATACAAGGTCTAATGTCAAAACATCATAACATGAATAGCATCATACAACATCAGTCTACATCAAAACACAATGTCAATAGTCAATACACAAATCACACTATCTATCCAAAATGATAAAGGAGCATAGTATCAAGTATCACTAGTAGGTCTCACATATTGCATTCCTTTTCTATGTGTGTAGATCCTTTTTTTCATGCATGCCTATGTTTTCTATTTTTCTTTTGTATGTATTATGTATATGTTTACTTATATAATTTTTTTTTATATTTTGTGTTGCAAGTTTTATGTTTTGTGACACCTATTTGTTGCAATTTATGTGTTGTTTAACATGATCATTTTTAAAATCTTAGCCTAGGGGCATATATTCCTCACCCGAAAAATATATACTGGCTATCTTTATATTTTATTAATTTATATTTTCATTTATTAATTTTAGTGTAGCTTTATCACCTAGTGGAACAAGCCTACTAAAGGGATAAAAAGTATTATAAAAATTACAACCCTACAATTTTAACACTAAAATATTACATAGCTTAATGTTTATTCTCGTAGCATGTTTTAAAGCCCATTTTATCCCATCTTGTTGCTAGGAAAATTGGTGAACAATAGCAATGATAATATAATCTGAATAAAGTGTATGAATCTAATTCCCTCTATTAAAGGTGCATGTGATCAACCATTAAAATAAAAAAATAGCATGGATAATTGTGTAAAAATAATAATGATTTAACAAAATCATAAAAAAAAACATAATATAGATGCACATGGATAAATCCTTTCAAAAAATTCCTATCATCAAAGAGTGAACAAGTCTAATCTAATCCAATACATCCAAAATTTTCTCTTAAATCATATACAGTTTTTCCATGATAAGAGTGCTCACCTAGAAATGACACATAAAAGAACTATCCATAACATGTAATTTATAGAGAATTTGAGAGAAAAATAATATATGTTTTTCCAAAACTAAAACTACCAAAATTCATGAAAAAAGTGAAAACCTCATGAATAAATTTACTGGATATGCCATCAAATAGTAACTAATAAGCATAAAGTTTTTTACCCATCAAAAGAGTGGACACACTTTTCCAACTAGCACCTATAAATGAGAAAGCGATATACATGAAGTGAAACCACTTCATAACTACCACAATAATAGGGGAGAGGGGCTTATAGTGGGCCACCCTAACTTCAAATTTCTCAAAGTCCTTTGTGAAAATTTCAAATTACTCCCAAATTTTTACAACTTATTTGGCAAGTCCCCTACTTATAAAAATTGGTTTCAAGGCCACATGATCAAATATGATGCCACATAACATGCTTTTTGTCAAGGTAGTCAAAACAGCCCAACAAAAAGGTGAGACCAATAGTGGGTCACTAAGTCATTTATTATTGGTGCGTTGATGTGGCATCACATGATTTGTCAGTTTTTGTACTTTATGGATAAAAGGTTTTGCAATTGGATATTAATTGTAAGTTTATTGGATATTAAGCCTACCCACTATGGGGCCCACTCACGTCTACTTCTATACCCACCATTGGACTCCTACCCACTATAGGCTCCTTTTCCCTAAGTAAATTCCATCTTAATTTCACTTAAGCTAATATTCCAATTTATAAGGAAAACAAAAATAAAATAATAATATATCTCAACCATTGTACATATCCAAGTACCCATTTCAAGATTTTTAAATACTAGTATATATAATTTGTAAGGTTAGTATCACAATAATTCTAACAATTTTAATATTTTCCTAATCTATGTATGATAATTTTTATGTGTGTTTGTGTATTAGTATTTCATGTTATATTTTTCTAATAGTTTAATACTTATTTTGTTAGTCATAGTCATTTCCTAAGGTTTTTGATTTTTTTCCATTTCTTGTCAAAACTACAATTGTGTAGACATCACTATAGTTATGATTTCATCTTGCTTTGTTTATTTATATTAACATTATTCAATAGCCAAAATAATGACATTTCAAATACTTATTGGATGTAACCACCATCTACTGAATCCCTTCCATATTCATGATTTGGATATTTCAAATTATTTTTGGGTTTTTATTTGTATGATTGTCGATGACTACACCTATACATTCTTAGGTTATTGAATTCTAAAAAAATCTTTTACCATTATGAACATTATTGGACATATTTGGAGTATTTTTTATTTCCTCTTATTTAAAAAAATATTGTAGTTTTTTATGAGAATATTCATTGTTGTTTGAGTACTTTCTTGGAGGTTCACTAGATAGGGACAACTCCTCTTTACTATATTTTAGAGACTTCTCTTTGTGAACTTATTATACTAGGTGATATTGTCTTGATTCTATTTTGAGCTTTCAATTTATTTCTTGTATTTGTGTGAAAGTAAATTATGCAAGGAATGGTCAATTCAAACGCCTAAATTGATCAACACAACAACCAAACAACATAAAATTAAACCAAATAACTCCAAGTTAGATTACCTAGTTTCATAAAAATGGTTGTACCCTTTGATAATTTGGATGTGTGCTCATAAATCCTATAGCATAATCTTGCATTTCAATGTGTTTTAAAATGAGAGAGAGATAAAATGGTTAAGTGTTGGATTGTATAGATTTGGATGAAATTGGATGAAGGGTGGAGATTGAAATATGAACATAAAAATATGAGATAGTTTTGGTCCTCTCAACTCATGATATGATGATAAGTGTCACCATGAGATGAATTTAGAGGAGAGATGGTACCATGTAGGTACTTTGAAAGATTTTTCATAAAGGAAAGTCTTTCCTCACACTCCAAAGTGAGGGGGGTGAAAATAATAAAGGAATTAAAAATTAATTTTGGATAGTTTTGGAAGAAAGACCCATGTGCCTAATGACATGGGGTATTTTCTAAAAGGGAAAAAATGATGAGAGAGATGACAAGGTGAGTGAGGGAAGATTTGACCCCACTTAATCAAAGATTATTTATGCACATGATTAGGGGATAGATTAGGTAAGTGGTTAGGATTAGGATTAGAGGGGAAGTGGGAGAATTGGAGGATGTGACATGATGTGAGAGGAAAATAAGAATTAATTTATTAAATTTAATTCACATTTGGAGGAAAAAGGGAGATTTGAGAATTAGGGGTGACATACTTCTAACCTTGAATTTAATTCTCCTTAAAATTATTGGACTAAAATATTTATTTGTATGTGCAAAATGATTTTTTAATATATAACAAAATTGATTTTGTAGGATGAAGTTCCTAACACTATGTTTTACATATTACTATGTCAGGGCTTCATTCTCTTGTTTGGAAAATGTTCTATATCCTCTATAGTATACTTTTGGTTATCCTTTTATAATATGATTTAATTTTAGTACTTTAGCTCACATATGTACATAGTTTCATATGGTTTCTAAAGTGGGGTCTTAATGTAGTGTCAAAAACTATACTCCCTTTAAGGTGAAAGTACAAATTCACAATCTATTTGGAACTTGCTTTAGTAACCTCTCCATTAATGTAATTTAGACATTCCCTAGCCCTAATTTTTCTTATAAACCTAGGAGAATGTGTTAGTACTACCCTAGAAAGTGATTTATCAATCAAACATCATCAAATTGACCCTAACACATGCTCATGTGTTGGAAAAGTCCTAACCTAAGCAATCCCTAAACACCCAAATAAAATTTGGCTGAGTGCAAAAGTGATGAGGGCCAAAACTCGAGACTCAGAAAAGCACACAATAGAGGCAATAATAGAATTATTATTTATTTATTGGCAATGTGTTCTTGTTACAAAGAAATTAAATTCTAGAGGATAAAATCCTCATAGGCTGCAATACATGCAACGTTTAATGTTTCTAAAAGGAAATTCCCCCTTTCCTAATACAATTTTCTCTTTTTCCAATCTCCCCTCCAAATTTCCAAAATGAGTCCTAAATAGCTTTTTTTGGCTTGGAGTCAAAAATACAATTTTAATTTTGAATGTAGGTGGTTGGGTGCGAAAATTTGAAATTTGAAATTCATAAATTGAGTCCTAATTCAAAAATTGACAATTTTCCAAAAATTGACTAACTTCTGGAAGCCATAACCCTTGATTTGGGACTCTATTTGATGCACCTTTTGAAGCATTGGAAAGGTATCAAAGTGTAGTACATGATTAGAACCCACTCCATCAGTTTTGACAATTTTTGGGCCCGTACGAGACTGTTTAGTGCCTCAAACCTCGCTTAGAAGAATTTTTTAGGGCAATTTTTGGAAATTGAAACATGAATATCTTTCAAATCGGGAATGATCTTGGCCTGATTCTTTGGCCAAAGTGTCTATTTTTCTGTCCTGAAGCTTCCCATAATTTTTTTCCTCCTCATGCCTTCAAATTCATACCTGCTAAAAATAACAGTTTGACCAAAAAATAGAAAAGTAGTTTTGAAAGTTGGGAATTCTTATTTGATGAAAAGGGTATCTAGAAATGCAAAAACATCTACCAAAAAGCTAACATAAAGGAAAAATATTTTTGGATGATGCAGGATTACCTTTTCACCACTAGATGCTCTTGCATCAGACACCCAAGGTAATTTAAGAAGTGACCTCGTCAAATCTCAAATGGTTGAGGAGAACCCAAATGGTGAACCTCTGCCTTAGACAACCAGGACGAATCTTCCACAGACCTTCCTCTCCACTTCACAAAATATTCTTCATATTGCCTATTTCTTGTACTCCTTCCCACATAGATATCCAAGATTTCTTCAATCTCCTCCCTCTCTAAATTAGGGGCTAGAATGCCACACTGTTCCATTGCTGGTCCATCCTCTATGACAGCATGGTAAGTTTGAGCATGGTAAGTTTACTCAAATGAGGAGATTAACCTCTTATTTATAGATGAGATTGATGGATGAATGTCCAAAATAGAGCAATGTGGGACTAAGAATTACCCAATGGCAAAGTGCCACTTGTCAACCTATGAGTGGATGGAGGATGTGGAAGTTTTGAAGAATGTGTCAATAAATGCATATATTTGAATTTTGAAATTTTTGAAATGACATGTAAGAGGGAAACAAGATGCATTGAATGCCACTTTGCTCAAGGCAAAGGACATGTAAGAGAGAGTAAATGCCTTGTTGGAAGGGACAAGACAACTTGGATTTTGAATTCAAACTTGAAGAATATTCCTTAAAAGATGCCTTGTTGAAGAAAATAGAGATTTAATAAATCAAATAATTCTATTTTCATGTGCAAGTGGTAAAAGCTAGAGGATGGGACATGATAGGAGATTAAATTAATCAAAGTTAATTAATTTAATGAAGGGGTTAAATGATGTGACCTATTTGACTTAAATTTGTGGATTTATTTAAATCAAATATGAGAAGAATGTGATAAGGGATTAATTAAATAAAGATTTTGATTTATTTAATTAAAAGAGATGATGTTAGATTAAATAAGGTTTTAATTTATTTAATTTAATAGATAGACTTAAGAGATTTAATCAAATAAAATTAATTATTTAATTAAATAGGATAATTAGATCAAAATGGTTAATTTAATTATCGAGAAAAGGTGACTTAATTAGATAACTAATTTATTTAATTAAGAGAGGAATATTGATGAGTTTAATTACATAAGGGTATTTGATTAAATGGTTAGACCGAAGGATGATTCAGAACGAAATGATGTTAATGGTTAAGATTAGATGCACAATGTCAATCAGTACATTTTACGTGTCTATAGTCACCTTCTTCAACATGTCAAAACTTTTCGCTGCTCATGTGCTCCACTTGAACTCTTTTCTATCCCCTCTCATTGTTTCAGTTAGGGGTGCACAAATACTACTGAAGTTTTTAATGAAATTTCTGTAAAAGCTAGCCAAACCATGGAAAGATCTCACCTTAGTAGTAGTTCTTAGGGTAGGCCATACCAGAATAGCCTTCACCTTCTCTAGGTCCATTTTAAGACCTTCTGCCAAGACAACAAACCCCAAGTACACTAACTCCCTCTTCACAAAACTACTCTTTTTCAAATTAATCAACAATTTCTCCTCTCTGAACTTCTCAAAGACTCTATGAATATGTATTAAATGCTCATCCAGTGTCTTACTAAAAATAAAAATACCATCTTAATACACAATAACAAATTTTCCCAAAAATTCTTTCAGTACCTCATTCATGAGCCACATGAATGTGCTTGATGCATTGGTTAGCCCAAAAGGAATGAATAACCACTCATACAAGCCTTCTTTGGTTTTGAAGGTGGTCTTCCATTCATCACCCTCTCTAATCTGGATTTGGTGATATCCACTCTTTAGATCTATCTTCATGAAGTACTGAGCTCCACTCAAATAGTCCATAAGATCATCCATCCTCAGTAGGGGAAATATGTACTTGATTGTTATCTTGTTTATGGCCTTAGAGTTTGTACACATCCTCCTTTCCCCATCCTTCTTTGGTGGTAGTACTGTAGGTATTGCACATGGACTTAGGCTCTCTCGAATCAATCCTTTTCTTAACAACTCTTGAACTTGTATGTTCAACTCTTCATTCTTTGCATGAGTCCTTCTATGAGCTGCCTTATTCAACAAACTAGCTCCAAGGATCAGGTCAATCTGATGACTGATCTTCCTTACTGGTGGTAAAACTTTAGGTACATTATCAGACACAATGTCCTGAAACTCATTCAAAAAACTTGAAACTTCTATTGACACCTCTTTACTGTCTTCTCTATCCATTCTAGGAATTAAAGCATAACACGTGTTCGTGTTTCATGCCTTCCAAAAAATTTCTTCCATCAACAAAACAAATTCTAGCACTACTACATACCTTTTCTTCCACATCCTTTAGGGGTTTTAATTTATGGCGGACTCCATCCTTTGTCAGGGAATAGGTGTTAGCATGGCCATCATGTGCAACATGCCGATCAAACTACCACGGCCTCTCCAACAACATATGAAACACATCCATGGGGATGATATCACATAGTACCTTATCATAGTAATTTCCAATCTTGAATTTCACCAAACATTGCTCATTGAGTAGAACTTTGTGGTCCTTCTGTAACCAGGAAATCCAATATGGATGTGGATTCCTTTCCCTCTTCAACTTCAACTTCTTGAAAATCTCATCTGACACCAAATTATTGGTGCTTCAATTGTTAATAATGATGTCACAACATTTATCCTCACATTTTCACCTTGTGCATAATAGTTTCTTCCTCTAGTATGGTTCCTTCTCCTCCTTCAGTAGGGTTCTCCTGATAACTAAGGTTTCTCCCCTTTTAGCATCATCAGAATGCTCAAACTAAGCTTCCTCATCTGCATGTGCAACTCTTTCATGATCTTCTGATCTTTTGTCTATCCTTCCTTGGTGTTGTGGACATTCATAGGCTTGATTCCCTTCTTCACCACACTAGGAACAGGTTCCTCTAAAACCACCTCTCCCGGATCCTTGTCTAGGTCTTCCTCTTACGCTTCCTCTTTGTACACTATTGATTTGATGATGAGGGTGCTAGAAATTATCATTCTTCTAACTTCGATTGGTACCCACATCTTCAATTTTCTTTTGATCCTCATTTTGATTCCCAAAGTATCTTCCACCACCCCTTCCACCTCGACCTCCTCATCCTCTTTTCTTGTCATCAAACCTCTTATTCAACTTCTCTTCAACCTTTAAAGAAAATTGGTATGTATCTTCAATGGTGGTCATTCTGACTAGGCTTAGCTCCTCTTGAATACTTGGCCTTAACCCATTAAGGTAACATGCTAATTTATCTTTGTTGGCCTCTACATGACCTATTTTGATGATAATTTTGTAAAAATATTTTGTATACTCCTTCATAGACTTGCTTCCTTGTTTCAACCCTTGTAACAAATCCAACTTGTAGTCCATTGGAATGAGCTACTTCAATTTATCAACCATAGAGTCCCATTTGGTGATATGTCCCTTTCCTCTCCTATTTATTTCTAGTTGGACCTCTCTCCACCAGATATTAGCGTGGCCTTTCATTTATTTTTTTGCAAACTTGACTTGATCTAGATCCTTTATCTCTTCGTACTCAAAATATTCCTCCATCTCGTTAATCCAATTGATTAACTCTTCCGAGTTTAGATTTTTGAAATAACTGAGAACTTCGATTTTGGGTCTCTTTCCTATCTTGGAAATGGCCCTTAATAGCCTATCTTGATTTTGATCTTTTTCTTCTTCTATCTCATCCTCAGATGGATCTTAAATCTCTTCTTCATCGTCACTCTCTTCCCTTCTTCTCAGTTAAACCCTCTTCTCAACTCTTCCTGCAATGCATCGATCTATCTTTGGAGGGATTTAAAACCCTCATCTGCTAAAGCATTTCTCCCACCACACATACTGCACATCAGTCTTGGAGGTAACTTGACATTGAGCCCAAAACCACAAGTCCTGGTGTGAACTTCCTCACAATCGACAATTTGTCCACACACTCAGGAACAACCAGCTCTAATACCACTTGATGAGGGCCACAACCCGAGACTCAGAAAAGCACACAATAGAGGCAATAAAAAAATTATTATTTATTTATCGACAATATGTTCTCGTTATAGAGAAATTACATTCCAAAGGATCAAATCCTCACAGGTTGCAATACATGCAATGTTTACTGTTTCTAAAAAGAAATTCCCCCTTTCCCAATACAATTTTATCTTTTTCCAATCTCCCCTCTGAATTTCAAAAATGAGTCCTAAATAGCCTTTTTCTAGCTTGGAGCCAAAAATACAATTTGAACTTTGAATGCAGGTAGTTGGGCACCGAAATTTGAAATTTGAAATTCATAAATTGAGTCCCAATTCAAAAATTGGCAATTTTCCAAAAAATGACCAACTTCTAGAAGCCATAAATTTTGATCTGAGACTCTGTTTGTTGCGCCATTTGAAGCGTTGGAAATGTATTGAAGTGTAGTATGTGCTAAGAACCCGATCCATCATTTCTAACAATTTTTGGGCATGTACGAGACCGTTTAGTGCCTCAAACCTGGCTTGGAAGAGTTTTCAGGGCAATTTTGGGAAACTAAAACTTGAATATCTTTCAAACCGGGAATGATCTTGGCTTGATTCTTTCACCAAAGTGTCCATTTTTTTGTCCTAAAGTTTCCCATAAATTTCTACCTCCTCACAACTTCAAATTGATACCTGCTAAAAATAACAATTTGACAAGAAAAAGTAGAAAAGTAGTTTTGAAAGTTAGGAATTCTTATTCAACAAAAAGGGTATCTGGAAATGCAAAAACATCTACCAAAAAACTAACAAAAAGGAAAAATATTTTTGGGTGATGTAGGATTACCTTTACACCAGTGGATGCTCCTGCATCAAAAAGAGTTGGACAGAGGCTCCCAACGCTCTAGTCTAGGTATTTTTCTCAACAAATTTAATTTCCTATTTTTGTCAGTCTCTAATTTTGAAGATGTAAATTCAAATTTGGGCCTTGATGGTAAATTAATCTTGAAAATTAGAACTAAATGAGTCAACCTACACTTTAATTTATTCCTATGTTCCACTATATAAACATGATTTATTATTTTAAAATGAGAGAAGCAATTACAAGTACAACAAGAATTTGCCAAAATATATTCATTTTTATAGATTTACAAGGACAATTTTAGAATTACTCAAGTTATAAAAATGGTTGAAGTTTGATGCCAATGTAAGGAAATGATGGAATATAGGTTTTGGAGATAGCTTTGGCTTCTTTCAGGCACCTAATGACTTATTTTTAGAGTGTTCTCATCTTTAGACTTTGATCTACTTGTTACCTTAAGCAAGGTATTTATGAATTTATATTTTCCTAAGGGTATTTTACTTTCTCTTGGGTTGATCTTATTCATGTCATTTAGGAATCCTTCTCTAACACATTTGAGTAGGATTTTTAGCATTTTATCTCATTAAAGCCTTAGATGCAATTAAATTCAAGAGCACACACATTTTATCAATCAATTAATCAAATATTTGTAGAGTAGAAATACTAAAATGGGGGTTTAACCTAGGAAAACTCCTATATATCCACCCCATCTCCCCACTTTGCTATGATTTTACACTTTCAGATTTGAAGACAAAAATTTATAGAGAAGAATTGCAAAGTGTAGACCTGGTAGCTTCAGATCTGAAAGTTGTAGAGGCAAAATTCACTTCTAGTCTAGGGCACCCAGTACCCCTAACCTCTCATTTCAACCTCAAATTTGTAATACAGGTGCACAAAAAATTGCCCTCTTTAGATTTGTCTTCTATTTAAGAAATTTTAATTTTTCTATGTAGAAAAAATATATTTTTAGGTTAGGTTTCATAGTTAAATTAGATCAATTAATTAACAATAAATCTAATCAATTTTTAAAGCAACAAAAGAACCAAACACTGAATAGACTGACTCTCCTTTTAGGTTGTTATCCACTCTCATACCCTTGTTGTTTTGGCTTCTAATGTTGGTGAGAAGAAAGATTGATATTAGTGATCTATACACTAAGTCTAAGGTCTCTTTTTCCACACAATAGGTACTTTACAAAATTTTCCATAAAAATAAGTCTTTCCTCACACTCCAAAGTGAGGGGAGTGAAAATAATAGAGTAACTAAAAAATATTTTTTGATAATTTTAGAAGAAAGACCCATGTGCCTAAGGATAAGTGGTCTTTTCCAAAAGGGTAAAAAATGATGAGAGAGAGGACAAGGTGGGCAAGGGACGATTTGATCCCCACTTAATCAAGGATTAAGTGTGTGAACATGATGAGGGGATAGATTAGGTAAGTGGTTAGGATTAGGATTATAGGGAAAGAAAGAGAGTTGGAGGATGTGACATGAGGTGAAAGGAAAATAAAAATAAAAGTTATTAAATTTAATTTCTATTTAGAAGAAAAAAGGAGATATGAGAATCAAATTAAATAAAGGTATTTATTTAATTTAATGGATGAAATTCATACCATGGTTTAGCATATGTAAATTAATTAAATTATTTACCTTAATATAGGACTCATAAAATAGATGAAAGATAGGGATATCAATTAAATAACAAGTTACATTATTTAATTAATACAACTAGTAGAAATTGGTTGAAATAATGATAAATTGACTAAATGAAAGTGGTCAATTTTAGGTTTCTACAATATTCACACGTAATTTTGACATATCTCTAACATCTTATTAAAAATATATATTTCACTATATTTTGAGCATTTGGACCTTCTTATACATTTCCTCTTCTAAAAAATATAATAAAAAGCACTCCATCCATTATCTTTTATAGTTTAAATTTTCTGTTGTGCCACCTCCATATTATACATATCCTAAATTCTTCTATGATTATATAAACTCTAATTGATTTTGATGATGTCCCACATCAAGAATTCATCTAATTTTGTATTTCTCATCTATTACTATTATTTTTGTTTTAGTGTTCCATTCTAGTCTATTACAGTCATTTGACATTATGCAAGTAATTAATTTTTTAAGTTTTAATCTATTTTGCTTAATTGTGTTTCATTCTATATAAACATCAAAAGTATAAAAAATAATACCATTAGTATTAATTTGTCATGATTAAATGAAAATATTAATTTAAATGATTTAATTAAGACACTCTAAGAATAGAAGGAAATGAATCTAGGAATCTATATCATTTTACTTTATTTCATATGGCTCTTTTACCTCTACACAGTTCTTTCCCTAATGATAGATTGTGTCACTATCTTCTTTTTCTTAGAGTAATGTTAATCTCAAGCTAGTAATAGGGATAGATTAATTTTTATAATATAGTAAGTTATGTGATTATTTATTTCCTTGTCAATATTAAGTTATTTTTTGAGTAGTTTCTTAAGTTTGTTAGACACACAAGACAACTAAGAGGTTGGGGGGGTGAATCAATTGTACGTTAAAACCTTCAAACCCTTATTAAGCATCAACATGAATGTAATAAAATGAAACATCAACACATCAACAACCATACACAATAGAACACTAGATTTTATGTGGAAAACCCTAATTAAGGAAAAATCACAGCGAGGATTAACTCACATATATGAATTATCAACATTGATTACAAAAGGCTCACTACCAGAAGGGTTGACTACCCAAAGGACTCATTATCCAAAAGAAAGAAAGGTTCACTACCAAGGGATCACAACCTAGGAAGATCACTTCCTTCAAAATATAAGATATTATAAAGAAATTGTTACAAGGAGGTTCACCACCTCAAAGCAATAGGGGAATTTACCACAACTTTTCACCATCCCCAACCTTTGGCTCACTACCTCCAAAAAATTTAGGCACACTAAAATATAAGCACCTTTTGCTTACTGCTTTTGATAGTCTTAGGTGTTCATGCTCACACTCATATCTCAACACTTGATTACATACACATCATTTCACATCACCTCTCTCACCAAACACTTCTCCAACAATTGACCTTGCATATATATCTTCCAAAACCATGGATAACCCTCTCCAAGTTAGCTTCAATGAAATGTATGCACCTCAAACATGCAAACACCAAATAGGTTGGCACCAAATTCCTTTGAAGTGGAAATAAGTGAAGGTAGACCACACCAAGGGTTAACCGAGACCCAAATATACACCAACACGCTACACCAAGCTTTCATAATCCATGAGACACATCTTTGAATAACACACACTAGGTTAGACAAATCAACATTAACAATACTAAGCAACCAAATTCACATTCACTAGGTTTGGAAACATCTTGCGGACCACGTAGCAATGTTAGACAATATTTTAGAATATTCCAACACCAACATAATATTCAAAAACACTGCTGGAAACACATACAATTGAGAATTATATCATCCTATGCAACCAATCAACCTGCAACTAAGACAAAACTCATGAACCAAGCTTGCGGAACAACTGAACACCAAACCATCCAACGAAATATAGATACAAGCATCATTAGGACATTCCCAAATCCATAAGACAAGAAACTTCAATGTGGAGAAATGCAGATAAATTCCATTTATCCTAGACAACTCTCTTCACTAGCCAGAGATAGTCCAACACATTGTCAAACATATTTTCTACTACTGCATGATCAAGAACCCAAAACTCTAGATATACCACATTTAAAGGCTAGTAGTCATCACATACAAAATGCACAGGAACATCTTCAAGCATGAAGAAATGTGGAGCACAATACAAAATACATCCCTGACACCTTGTACACTTTTCATACAAATTTTCTCAAAAGCACTTGGAAACCAAGTGATCATGCTGCATTTGCAACACCTACTCAACACCACAAACACCTTCTCATCATGACCACACTATAGGTTGACATCAATGATAACACTAGTGATGACATAGTGCAAAAATGTAAGACCTCGTTCCTTGTGACCTTATTGATCCTATTAGTTTTCGATGATTTATATGTTGTTTCATGTTGATAGTACACATGAGTGATGATTGTTGCTACACCATGAAGATGTTCATATTCTTGACTAATCCTATCTAACAATTGTTGTGAATTCTTGTGATAGTTAGATGAGTTCCATTCTCTATCTATGTAATTATGTAATGATCAATATGCTCAATTATTGGTAATATTACTATGTATATTAAATGGATTACATTATCTTAGGTGATTACATATCATAGATGTGGGTAGGTGTGAATATGAAGACAATTATTAATATTCAATATTACTTATAGTATTATGCATTATAAGTTAAATATTCTATTGACATAAGTGGTGATATTTTGATAACAGATAGTATTCACTCAATTATTCCTTGACTCCATAACAGGTATCATGCGAGTAAGAAGTGTTAAATTGTATGTTTTTGATTAGCGATAAAACAGGTTTTGAAGGGACCCTGAAACCCTTTACAGAAAGAACAACTGAAGCAAAAGAAATTTACAAAGAGAAAACATTAGCCAAAAAATAGCATGCCATCAACACTACATCAGCCAAAAAGAAGGACAAAAGCAACAACACTACATATTCTTGAGGATATCTGCAACTTCCATGTCCCCCGCTATAGTCTTCTGATAATCATCCATAGCTTTAGGCATATCTTTACTAGGGGTCCCAACCTACACTTTGGTCTTGTTGCACGCTCTAGCACCAGGCCCACCCACATTAACCTTGCTAATCAAAACACTCTATACCCCAAGAACTCTATTAATAGAACCCTCTTCCTCCATTTGCATACCACCAACAGAGTGGAGATTCCCATAGACTCATAATTCACAGCAGTTCCCTCCCCACCCTTCACCAGATTTGCACTAATCCTTTCCCACTAGACTTCTAGGGTTAGGATTCTTTCTTCAAATGCTTGTTTCATCTTCAACGTTTGTTCAAAAACAATCCTCAGAGACTCAAACAATTCATCAACTTGATTAGGAACTGAGGAATCACTCACTTTACTCATCGCCCCCTGACCCTAACATTGGCCATGTTGAGTTCATAAAACACCCATTTAAACAATTTAAACAAAGACATGGATCCCTCCTTAGCCATCTCTAAAACATTGGAAACTTCCTCACGGTCAAAGTTAAAAATATCTTTACCCACAACAACATCCTCCTAGGAGGAACTCACCTTTTCTTGACTAATACCAACCTCCTTACCTTTACCTTCAACCACTGACATCTACATTTTACGGATTGAAATGGGGATTTCCTTAGTAATAAACCTCCTTTTGTTCTGCACATCCACATCCACACCCGAAGAGTTCAAGGTGCCCAACCCACCATCCAATTGCACAAATGAAGTAGCTTGTATGTCCACCATCTGGATAGCCAACCTAGTCACCATTTTCTTATTTCTACCCTCCATCTAACCTTGCTTCCTTTTGGTTCCCAAAACAGGGGATGACACTTCACTAGCAATAGCAATCCTATCCTTGAGGATAGTAGAAGGGGCAATATACTTAACTTTCCTCGGAATGTCTACAGCCTTATCCTTGCTACAAGTCTCATAGTCCTTTTGGATAGGACCTGAGGCCCCTTTATCAACCTTACCCACATCAGGAGGTTGTGAGAACACTTCCATGGAAGCCTTCGAGTCTGGTACATAATTTGTGTCCTCCTTTTTTTTAGACTCCTCGTCTAGAACTTTTGTCTTCTTCACTTTTATAGAGACTGACTCATCTTCAGAAGCACTTTCATAATCCTTAGCTGACTTCTTTTGCTTACCCTTAGGAGTGATCTAGCCGACGACTTAGAGACCTCAAAGGCTTTAGCATAATCTGAGATTTGAAAAATAAGACCCACATGCAACAACATATTCTTAGGGTTCCTTTTGTGGTCCTTCAAACCACACTCCAGAGAGGGCAAGAGATAAAAAGGAAAATAAATTTTCTTCTTGTGGCAAAAATGGTTAAGGAGAACAAAATGGTAGGCATTAATAGTAGAAAAGTGACCTTCAAGAGTTATATACCTCATTAATTCCCCTGCTACATCCCCCTAGAGAGCTTTAAGTGATCTATGTTGGTACCCTCCATTCTTCGTCCTCTTTAGATCTTGCTCTTCTATTCCCTTGAAAAAAATCTCCATTGTAGCCTTAGATTCTTTCTTCTCCCTGTACACCTTCATCCCTTCTGTAGAGAGCCCAGTAATATTAGCAATAAAATCCTTGTTAACATCAAACTCGGTACCTCCCAATTTAGAAATCCTGTTGTTCCAACCCTTAGCAAAAAAGGCCATAGCTCACGGGTTGTTACCATGCAACCTTTCTAGATAAGGCGTAAGCCCACCTTTCTCCAGGATACCCCACACCTCCTTTTTCTTAACAACATCACAGGAGAAAGGTTCCACATGATTTCTATCACCTTCCATGGCCCCAGACTTAGCAGAACTTAGAAGCTTTAGGACCTTGCAGACAATAAGAAGAATTCTTGAGAAGGAGAGCCAAAAAATGCCCAAAATCCATGTGGTAATGAAATTATGGAAGAGGGGAATTATGAACCTAGGGTGCCACCCCATACGAAGATCAAAGGAAGTACCATCAGCACAAGCAAAATCCAACTTGCCAAAACACCATATAATTATCTACCACGTGAAGATAGTCATACGAGCCCTGATCATAATGAGGTGAACATCTAAGTTAGCAATTTTTGACATTATGATTTAAACAAGTAGTGGCCTCCAAGGGGAGGGGATCATTAACATCCCACTCCCAAGAACCCTTCACACCAAGGTTAGCGAAAACATCAGTTAAACTGTTTCTTTCCCTAAATATATGAGAAATATAATACTCATCAAAGGACTTTTAAGGATATCAATAACATCCCTAATGATAGAATCAACACTCCAAACAGGAACTGAAGACTCCTTGAGATTATTAATAATATTGAGAGAATCCCCCTCAAGCCACACCTTTTTGTAACCTCTAGAATGTGCCATCTTCAAACCATGATAGGCTGCAACCGGTTTTGAGTTAAATTGTATGTTACTTTGTAGATTAGTGGATCTAATTTCTTAGTTGATTATTATTCTTGGAATTTTTAATTCATATTCCATTTGTTTTAATTATCATTAAATATGAGTAGTACTGACACACATTCTTGGTTGAGTAAATAGGTAAAAAATTGGCCAATGTTGATAATGGGGTCACATAGTTACTTTCATTATTGTATCCTTGTGAAATATTAGTCTTGTCATGGACATGTGATTTAACCTTGTTTTTTGTGGCTTGGGTTGTGTATATGTGAGAGTTGTTTTATTAGTCTCTTGACTCATTTTATTAAAATGGTCACTTAATTTATGTTTTATGAAGTCCTTATGGGGTCTTAATTGTTTAAAATGTTTCCCAGGTGATAGGTTTATAGGTTAGAGGTATTTTTATTCCATAAAATCCCTTTTATAAAGTCCAAAACCCACTCTAATTACTCATTTATGAGAAGTGACGAAAATTGGAGTTGAAAGGGTTGTTGGGAAGTTGAAAAGGAGGTTGCCTTTTCCCCTTCCATTTATTCTCTCTATTTATGTGGAGGGGGTTTTCTCTCTTTTTATTTTTGGATTGTTCTTGAGTTCATGTTTGGTTTCTTCATTCTTCATTTTGAATTCTTGCCATGTTTGTGAAGAAGGAAGAGCAATATAAGAGAGTTCTTGGAGAGATTTTTCCTCAAGTTGGATAGAAAACTTTCTTGGTGAGGTCTAACCTTTTAGTTATCTATCTTTGTTGATTTGTAATGATTTTTCTTTTTATCATATGGGTCTTGCTTATAACACAATATATGTGGAACTTGATGTTGAATTTATTGTGTTGTTGTAAGTAGTGTGTTGGGGTTTGCATTGGTTGAATCTTCCACCTTGTTTAGTTTATTTTCATTTATACCCTTTTGTGTGTTGAAATAAAGAAATATGAATGCAAGATGTTGTGATGTGCAAAGTATATAAAGTATAAACTTTTCTAGGAGCCCTTGTGATTAGTGGCTTTAATGTGTTAAGTTTAGTAATGTGGATGTTTTATGTTACACTTTGGATTGTGGATCCTATGTGGGAAGTATTCTATGGAAGTGCTATGTGACCCTAGCTCGGGGGTGGATTGAATCTCAATCCTATGGTTGGGTGGAGAGGCCATTGGCTAGTATTATTATTTTTATTCTTTGTGTATCTGTGTATTTCAAGTATATGTGTTGAATAAGAAAGAAAATCTTGGCACTTTCAGTTGATGGATTTTAATAGAGAAACAAGATGGTTTTGTTGAGGCAACAATATTGCTGCCGCTATGCCAAACAATAATTTGTTTAAAAATAGTTTCATGTATTTGATCATAAAAATTGATAAACATGCTATTGAAGCATATAATTTAATGGGTTTTTCTATTATTAATCTTAGAAAAACATATTCAAAAATTGCATTAACTCAGATTATCAATTATGATTTATCAAGAAAACATTGACATCCTTATTCACAATAAAAAATTTGTCATAAAACAGTCCTAAAAATCTGTTCACATAGAATGAAAAACAAAGAGTTAGATGATAAAATTTAAAGGGTTTCTAGAAATCCAATATTTGTAAAAGATATCCAAAAATTAGAGAATTCCAGTAAACAAAATAGAATTTATGATTAAAATATTACCGTCTGCTACTTTGAAACTAAAACAGTAAATTGAAAACCAAAATAAATTGAGTGAAACCAAGTTAGGGTATCATGTAGGAAAGAGAAATATCATTATTATTTATCATTATTCCCTCTTGTACATATAATTTTTGGATGGGAAAAAAAGTATCTAACTTGAAAAATATTCTTTTGGATCATGCAAGACTTCATCATTATTTCTATCATTAGACAAGTTATAAATTGAGTAGTTTATCTTTAATTATTCTATTTTATTATTTACTTCTCTTATTTAGTTGTCTTATAGTATTATATTAGCTTAATCTTGGGGAGGGCATTACTTAGATATTAGAGCACCAGGTCGCTACACTTTAGTAGCTTTGGGAAAAAAGAATTAATAATACAAATGGGTAAATAGATAGATTTTATTAGTTAAAGATGGAGCTACACCATTTGTTTGATGTCTTTTTATAATAGATGAAAGATGTATTGAATTCTTTAAATCAGATGTAAATGCAACCTTTTAGTTTCTCAACACGTTTGCGATGGAAGGGACATTGTTTTATTTTTTATCATTTTGTTTGCCAAATGTATGTAATGTCTGATTAGTGAGTAAAGTTGATTTTTTGATATTGCACGAGGAGAAATAATTAAGTGATTTTGTCCTTAGTCTTGCAATAAAAGGTTAAAAGTAGCACATCAATTATAACTAGTTTTTTTTTTTTTTAAACCCTGAAGTTATTTTCTCTCTCATCCTTGATTTCAAACATTTTGGATTCCCAACAACGTTGTTGTGATTATTATCTTCTTGTTCATATTAGGAGAAAGTTATTTTTCTTTAGGAGGGAAAGTTCCTTGAACCACTTAAGCTTATGAAAATTTTATTTGAAGAATCTTTGATGTTAATTCTAATTGTTCATTTTCAATGTTTCTGTTTATTTGGATTCTTGGTTGATTATAGTTATTCTTGAATTCATGTAATTCTAATTAGAGAAGTGATATAAGAAGGAAAGGGATTTGTATGAAATTGATTTTTGGCTTTCAAAGAATTGATAGTCTTGTTTATGAGAAATTTCATTTTGGAGGTAGTTAATCAAAGTTACTTATGTTCATCACTATAACTTGCTTCATGATAGAGACAGATGCTAACTAGGTAGAGTCATTTCCTTAGGAAATTATTTAACGATTGTTGTAGTAAAGTGGGCCATCATAATTGGATGCTCTATTGGTTGTGCATTACAAATTCAATACAATCTAGCTATCCATCATAAAACATGGGTTGATTATTAAGAATGTTGCTTACTCTAGATTTTGTTGTTGTGTTACAATTTAATTATGAAAACTATCTAGATGAGATGATTTTTGACAAGTGTGATCTTTTGCTATGAATTTAATGCAATGCTATTCATATGTTGAGGCATGCCTAGAATTTGAAAATATTAATGTTGATTGTTTAAAAGTTGTCCTATTCAAAAGATTTGATGTTTTAGTATTGATATATAATATGCAAAATATTATCTTATTTCTCAAGTAGAAGATTGAAAATGAGATGAATTAGCCTCAATCATTAGAGATTATCTTGTTTCTAATAATGATGCTTAAAATTTGGTGCAATGGGTCTATGAGTTGAATCATGTTGTAAAAGGAGTTTAACCTTAGTGGTATATTGTGTTTTGATCTATGTTAAAAATAATTATTGTTCTAATGTTTGTTTTGAGAGTCATGTTGAGGATTGAGAATTATGTGAAATTCCTTCTTGGAAATCCAATGTGATAGTGATGCGATTGGGTGTTGGTAATTGTTTCAAATGTAAACTAGTTCATGCTTTGATAGTGCTAAGTGGTCTTTATATGTTTCAAAGTGGCTAAGTATTGTTTTTCTTAAAGTGTGTCTAAATTTTTTAAAGTGCAATATAATATGTGTTGTTAGAAACCAGTGAATGCTATGTCTGTGACTCAAGTTTTAGATACTAGGTATCCAACTTAGGATAAGGGTGTGGTGGACATTGGGGATGATCTACTTGCATAGACCCTCGTGTTAATTTATGTGTGATGATATTGCATGTTTTGTTGTGTAGTGTGGAGTCTTGTTTATGTAATGGGGGTTTGGGTGTGCCTAAGGAGTGGATCTCACTTGAGGGATGAGAGCCTCCTTTGTTTGGGGTTGAGAGAGTCCCTATGTTCTTTAGGACATGGGAACATTGTGATTCTTGATGCGTCCTTGTGCTAGCCAATGGACAAATGTCAAGAATTTGGTTCTCCCTTAAAACGTTGAGTTGAATTGACTCCCATTTTGAGGACTGCATTTGTTGGTCCATAATGCAAAACCTTTTTCCTTGAGTGTACCCCATGGGTTGAGGATGGATCTGGTGTGTGGAGGATTTTGGATGGATGGTAGTGGTGGTGTGTGGAGGTTTTTGGGTGGATGGTGGTAGTTGGGTGTGGAGATTGTTGGATGGGGATGTGAATGGGACTGGTATGGGACAGTCATAGTTCACTCTCCCCTAGTGTGTGATAAGTGATATGGCATTTGGAACTATTCCTCATAAATCCCATTCCCTAAATCGTGGGATATGTTAGTGTTGTGTTGATGATGTGTGTGTTGTAAACTAATATCTGTGATACTTATGCATTAACTGTTGGCATTGACATGATAAAAGGAAATGAATGATTGCTTAAGGTGTAAATTAATTATGTTGTGAAATGATTGACCTATTTTTCAAAGTAATGATGATTGAAGTAAATATGTGTATGTACAGTGTAGTGCTTAATAACCTTATAAGTGATAGATGAAGTATTGTGAAACTAAAATCTATAGTATTGTTTGTATAATAGAAGG
>VDFB02058242.1:331988432-332167583 GCA_007258455.2 Sequoia sempervirens
GTTGAGTAAATAGGTAAAAAATTGGCCAATGTTGATAATGGGGTCACATAGTTACTTTCATTATTGTATCCTTGTGAAATATTAGTCTTGTCATGGACATGTGATTTAACCTTGTTTTTTGTGGCTTGGGTTGTGTATATGTGAGAGTTGTTTTATTAGTCTCTTGACTCATTTTATTAAAATGGTCACTTAATTTATGTTTTATGAAGTCCTTATGGGGTCTTAATTGTTTAAAATGTTTCCCAGGTGATAGGTTTATAGGTTAGAGGTATTTTTATTCCATAAAATCCCTTTTATAAAGTCCAAAACCCACTCTAATTACTCATTTATGAGAAGTGACGAAAATTGGAGTTGAAAGGGTTGTTGGGAAGTTGAAAAGGAGGTTGCCTTTTCCCCTTCCATTTATTCTCTCTATTTATGTGGAGGGGGTTTTCTCTCTTTTTATTTTTGGATTGTTCTTGAGTTCATGTTTGGTTTCTTCATTCTTCATTTTGAATTCTTGCCATGTTTGTGAAGAAGGAAGAGCAATATAAGAGAGTTCTTGGAGAGATTTTTCCTCAAGTTGGATAGAAAACTTTCTTGGTGAGGTCTAACCTTTTAGTTATCTATCTTTGTTGATTTGTAATGATTTTTCTTTTTATCATATGGGTCTTGCTTATAACACAATATATGTGGAACTTGATGTTGAATTTATTGTGTTGTTGTAAGTAGTGTGTTGGGGTTTGCATTGGTTGAATCTTCCACCTTGTTTAGTTTATTTTCATTTATACCCTTTTGTGTGTTGAAATAAAGAAATATGAATGCAAGATGTTGTGATGTGCAAAGTATATAAAGTATAAACTTTTCTAGGAGCCCTTGTGATTAGTGGCTTTAATGTGTTAAGTTTAGTAATGTGGATGTTTTATGTTACACTTTGGATTGTGGATCCTATGTGGGAAGTATTCTATGGAAGTGCTATGTGACCCTAGCTCGGGGGTGGATTGAATCTCAATCCTATGGTTGGGTGGAGAGGCCATTGGCTAGTATTATTATTTTTATTCTTTGTGTATCTGTGTATTTCAAGTATATGTGTTGAATAAGAAAGAAAATCTTGGCACTTTCAGTTGATGGATTTTAATAGAGAAACAAGATGGTTTTGTTGAGGCAACAATATTGCTGCCGCTATGCCAAACAATAATTTGTTTAAAAATAGTTTCATGTATTTGATCATAAAAATTGATAAACATGCTATTGAAGCATATAATTTAATGGGTTTTTCTATTATTAATCTTAGAAAAACATATTCAAAAATTGCATTAACTCAGATTATCAATTATGATTTATCAAGAAAACATTGACATCCTTATTCACAATAAAAAATTTGTCATAAAACAGTCCTAAAAATCTGTTCACATAGAATGAAAAACAAAGAGTTAGATGATAAAATTTAAAGGGTTTCTAGAAATCCAATATTTGTAAAAGATATCCAAAAATTAGAGAATTCCAGTAAACAAAATAGAATTTATGATTAAAATATTACCGTCTGCTACTTTGAAACTAAAACAGTAAATTGAAAACCAAAATAAATTGAGTGAAACCAAGTTAGGGTATCATGTAGGAAAGAGAAATATCATTATTATTTATCATTATTCCCTCTTGTACATATAATTTTTGGATGGGAAAAAAAGTATCTAACTTGAAAAATATTCTTTTGGATCATGCAAGACTTCATCATTATTTCTATCATTAGACAAGTTATAAATTGAGTAGTTTATCTTTAATTATTCTATTTTATTATTTACTTCTCTTATTTAGTTGTCTTATAGTATTATATTAGCTTAATCTTGGGGAGGGCATTACTTAGATATTAGAGCACCAGGTCGCTACACTTTAGTAGCTTTGGGAAAAAAGAATTAATAATACAAATGGGTAAATAGATAGATTTTATTAGTTAAAGATGGAGCTACACCATTTGTTTGATGTCTTTTTATAATAGATGAAAGATGTATTGAATTCTTTAAATCAGATGTAAATGCAACCTTTTAGTTTCTCAACACGTTTGCGATGGAAGGGACATTGTTTTATTTTTTATCATTTTGTTTGCCAAATGTATGTAATGTCTGATTAGTGAGTAAAGTTGATTTTTTGATATTGCACGAGGAGAAATAATTAAGTGATTTTGTCCTTAGTCTTGCAATAAAAGGTTAAAAGTAGCACATCAATTATAACTAGTTTTTTTTTTTTTTAAACCCTGAAGTTATTTTCTCTCTCATCCTTGATTTCAAACATTTTGGATTCCCAACAACGTTGTTGTGATTATTATCTTCTTGTTCATATTAGGAGAAAGTTATTTTTCTTTAGGAGGGAAAGTTCCTTGAACCACTTAAGCTTATGAAAATTTTATTTGAAGAATCTTTGATGTTAATTCTAATTGTTCATTTTCAATGTTTCTGTTTATTTGGATTCTTGGTTGATTATAGTTATTCTTGAATTCATGTAATTCTAATTAGAGAAGTGATATAAGAAGGAAAGGGATTTGTATGAAATTGATTTTTGGCTTTCAAAGAATTGATAGTCTTGTTTATGAGAAATTTCATTTTGGAGGTAGTTAATCAAAGTTACTTATGTTCATCACTATAACTTGCTTCATGATAGAGACAGATGCTAACTAGGTAGAGTCATTTCCTTAGGAAATTATTTAACGATTGTTGTAGTAAAGTGGGCCATCATAATTGGATGCTCTATTGGTTGTGCATTACAAATTCAATACAATCTAGCTATCCATCATAAAACATGGGTTGATTATTAAGAATGTTGCTTACTCTAGATTTTGTTGTTGTGTTACAATTTAATTATGAAAACTATCTAGATGAGATGATTTTTGACAAGTGTGATCTTTTGCTATGAATTTAATGCAATGCTATTCATATGTTGAGGCATGCCTAGAATTTGAAAATATTAATGTTGATTGTTTAAAAGTTGTCCTATTCAAAAGATTTGATGTTTTAGTATTGATATATAATATGCAAAATATTATCTTATTTCTCAAGTAGAAGATTGAAAATGAGATGAATTAGCCTCAATCATTAGAGATTATCTTGTTTCTAATAATGATGCTTAAAATTTGGTGCAATGGGTCTATGAGTTGAATCATGTTGTAAAAGGAGTTTAACCTTAGTGGTATATTGTGTTTTGATCTATGTTAAAAATAATTATTGTTCTAATGTTTGTTTTGAGAGTCATGTTGAGGATTGAGAATTATGTGAAATTCCTTCTTGGAAATCCAATGTGATAGTGATGCGATTGGGTGTTGGTAATTGTTTCAAATGTAAACTAGTTCATGCTTTGATAGTGCTAAGTGGTCTTTATATGTTTCAAAGTGGCTAAGTATTGTTTTTCTTAAAGTGTGTCTAAATTTTTTAAAGTGCAATATAATATGTGTTGTTAGAAACCAGTGAATGCTATGTCTGTGACTCAAGTTTTAGATACTAGGTATCCAACTTAGGATAAGGGTGTGGTGGACATTGGGGATGATCTACTTGCATAGACCCTCGTGTTAATTTATGTGTGATGATATTGCATGTTTTGTTGTGTAGTGTGGAGTCTTGTTTATGTAATGGGGGTTTGGGTGTGCCTAAGGAGTGGATCTCACTTGAGGGATGAGAGCCTCCTTTGTTTGGGGTTGAGAGAGTCCCTATGTTCTTTAGGACATGGGAACATTGTGATTCTTGATGCGTCCTTGTGCTAGCCAATGGACAAATGTCAAGAATTTGGTTCTCCCTTAAAACGTTGAGTTGAATTGACTCCCATTTTGAGGACTGCATTTGTTGGTCCATAATGCAAAACCTTTTTCCTTGAGTGTACCCCATGGGTTGAGGATGGATCTGGTGTGTGGAGGATTTTGGATGGATGGTAGTGGTGGTGTGTGGAGGTTTTTGGGTGGATGGTGGTAGTTGGGTGTGGAGATTGTTGGATGGGGATGTGAATGGGACTGGTATGGGACAGTCATAGTTCACTCTCCCCTAGTGTGTGATAAGTGATATGGCATTTGGAACTATTCCTCATAAATCCCATTCCCTAAATCGTGGGATATGTTAGTGTTGTGTTGATGATGTGTGTGTTGTAAACTAATATCTGTGATACTTATGCATTAACTGTTGGCATTGACATGATAAAAGGAAATGAATGATTGCTTAAGGTGTAAATTAATTATGTTGTGAAATGATTGACCTATTTTTCAAAGTAATGATGATTGAAGTAAATATGTGTATGTACAGTGTAGTGCTTAATAACCTTATAAGTGATAGATGAAGTATTGTGAAACTAAAATCTATAGTATTGTTTGTATAATAGAAGGGTCATCTTTTGAGTAGATAGTTAAATTGTAAAGTTGTCTAATACTTTAAAATAATTTAGAAGGTAAAATTTTCTATTGTCATACTTGGAAAAAAAATACATAAGATATCATTGCCAAGTGTTTGTTCCTTGTGTTTACCTTCACTTTTAGCGATTTCCAGCAGGAAGCCCAATCTTGGGGGGGAGAATGTAAGACCCCGTTCCTTGTGACCTTATTGATCCTATTAGTTTTTGATGATTTAAATGTTATTTCATGTTGATAGTACACATGAGTGATGATTGTTATTGCACCACATGAAGATGTTCATATTCTTGACTAATCTTATCTAATGATTATTGTGAATTCTTGTGATAGTCAGACGAGTTCCATTCTCTATCTACGTAATTATGTAACGATCAATATGCTCGGTTATTGTTAATATTAATAATGTATATTAAGTTGATTGCATTATGTTAGGTGATCACATATCATAGATGTGGGTAGGTGTGAATAAGAAGACAATTATTGATATTCAATATTACTTATAGTAGTATGCATTATAAGTTAAATATTCTATTGACATAAGTGGTGATATTTTGACAACAAATAGTATCCACTCAATTGTTCCTTGACTCCATAACAGGTATCATGCGAGTAAGGAGTGTTAAATTGTATGTTGCTTTGTAGATTAGTGGATCTAATTTCTTAGTTGATTATTATTCTTGGAATTTTTAATTCATATTTCATTTGTCTTAATTATCATTAATTATGAGTAATATTGACACACATTCTTGGTTGAGTAAACAGGTAAAAAACTGGCCAATGTTGATAAGGGGGTCACATAGCTACTTTCATTATTGTATCCTTGAGAAATACTAGTCTTGTCGTGGGCATGTGATTTAACCTTATTTTTTGTGGTTTGGGTTGTGTGTATGTGAGTTGTTTTATTAGTCTCTTGATTCATTTTATTAAAATGGTCACTTAATTTATGTTTTATGAAGTCCTTATGTGATCTTAATTGTTTAAAATGTTTCCCAAGTGACAGGTTTATGGGTTAGAGTTATTTTTATTCCATAAATTCCCTTTTATAAAGTCCAAAACCCACTCTAATTACTCATTTATGAGAAGTGACGAAAATTGAAGTTGAAAGGGTTGTTGGGAAGTTGAAAAGGGAGGTTACCTTTTCCCCTTCCATTTATTCTCTCTATTTATGTGGAGGAGGGGGTTTTCTCTCTTTTTCTCTTTGGATTGTTCTTGAGTTCATGTTTGGTTTCTTCGTTCTTCATTTTGAATTCTTGCCATGTTTGTGAAGAAGGAAGAGCAATGGAAGAGAGTTCTTGGAGAGATTTTTCCTCAAGTTGGATAGAAAACTTTCTTGGTGAGGTCTAACCTTTTAGTTATCTATCTTTGTTGATTTGTAATGAGGTTTTTTTTCCATATTGGTCTTGCTTATAAAAAAATATATGTGGAATTTGATGTTGAATTTATTATGTTGTTGCAAGCAGTGTGTTGGGGTCTGCATTGGTTGAATCTTCCACCTTGTTTAGTTTATTTTCATTTATACCCTTTTGTGTGTTGAAATAAAGAAATATGAATGCAAGATGTTGTGATGTGCAAAGTATACAAAGTATAAACTTTTCTAAGGGCCCTTGTGATTAGTGGCTTTAATGTGTTAAGTTTAGTAATGTGGATATTTTATGTTACACTTTGGATTGTGGATCCTATGTGGGAATTATTATGTGGAAGTGCCATGTGACCCTAGCTCAGGGGTAGATTGAATCTCAATCCTATGGTTGGGTGGAGAGGCCATTGGTCCATATTATTATTTTTATTCTTTGTGTATCTTTGTATTTTAGGCATATGTGTTGAATAAGAAAGAAAATATTGGGACTTTCGGCCAATGGATTTCAAGAGAGAAACAAGATGGTTTTGTTGAGGAAACAATATTGTTTCCCCTATGCCAAACAATAATTTGTTTAAAAGTAGCTTCATGTATTTGATCATAAAAATTGATAAACATGCTATTGAAGCACATAATTTAGAGTTTTTCTATTATTAATCTCAAAAAAACATATTCAAAATTTGCATTAACCCAGATCACCAATTATGATTTATCAAGAAAAAATTGACATCCTTATTCACAATAAAAATCTATCATAAAACAATCCTAAAAATTTGTTCACACAAAATGAAAAACAAAAAAATAGATGATAAAATTTAAATGGTTTCTAGAAATCCAATATTTGTAAAACATATCCAAAAATAGAGAAACTCAGTAAACCAAATAGAATTTATGATTAAAACATCATCGTTTCCTACTTTGAAACTAAAATAGTAAATTGAAAACTAAAATAAATTGAGTGAAACCAAGTTAGGGTATCGCGTAGGCAAGAGAAATATCATTATTATTTATTATTACTTCCTCTTGTAAATATAATTGTTGGATTGGCAAAGAAAATATCTAATTTGAAAAATATTCTTTTGGATCATGCAAGACTTCATCATTATTTCTATCATTAGACAAGTTATAAGTTTAGTTTATCTTTAATTATTCTATTTTATTATTTACTTCTCTTATTTAATTACCTATAGTATTATATTAGCTTAATCTTGGGGAGGGCATTACAAACAATCTCCCCCTTTGTCATTGATGGCATCACCCACTGAAAAACCATCAACAACCAAAGCAATTTTCTATCTCCAAAACTCAAGCAACTCTCCCCCTTACTTGGAAATGTCTCTCTCCACATTTCTTACAATTCTTTTCCTATGTTTTTTGACTTCACTCTCTCGAGCCCTGTGACATCAATGGCAAAGGGAAAAACCTACAAACTTCACTTCTCTCTCTCTCTCTCTCACTTTTAGGCACAAGATATACTCCCCTTGACTGCACCAACCAATGACACCACTACCTACTCCCCCTAAGAGGTAGCCATCATTATTCCAAGACAAAGAATTAATCTTGAATTGCACCCCTAGATAGGTGCACTGACTTATGCATCTAGTTGAAAGGAGGGGTAATAACCCCTAGCTTGTTTCTAAGATACTCAAATGTATCTTTTGGAAGAGCCTTTGTGAAAATGTCTGCTATTTGATCCTTTGTAGGGAGATACTCCAAATTTACTTCATTCTCAACAACTTTCTCTCTTAGAAAGTGATACTAGATATAATATTCCTTGTTCTTGAATGTATTACCATATTTTTTGAAATGTTGATAGCACTTGTATTATCACATAAGATAGAGATAGGTTCACTATACGATACTTTGATATCTTTCAATATCTGCTTCATCCACAACACTTGTGTGCAACATGATGCTACAACAATATATTTCGCCTTTGTAATAGACAATGACATTAAATCTTGCTTCTTACTCAACCAAGAAACTAGTCAATTTCTAAGGAAGAAAGCACCTCCACTTGTACTTCTTGTCATCCGCACAACCTACCTAATTTGCATCTGTATAAGCACTCAAGAAGAAGTCAATATCCTTAGAATACCATATACCATAGTCTAGAGTGCTCTTCAAACATCTGAATATCCTTTTGACTGCTGCCACATGTGATTCTCTAAGATCTTGTAATCTTGCCACAAGACATACTGCATGCATGATATTCGATTTAGTTGTAGTTAGATATAGTAATCCACTAATCATGGATCTATACTTGGTTTGATTTGTCCTAGGAGATTCATCATTTTTTCTCAATTTGCAACTAGTAACCATGGGAGTACATACTAACTTCTTTAACATTTATTTAACATATTTTGATTGTGTAATGAATATGCCTCTTTTTGATTGACTGATTTGCAGCCCAAGGAAGAAATCCATCTCCCTAAACATTGACATTTCAAACTCATTTTACATCTCCTCTAAAAAAAATTCACATTTCCTCATTTCCTCGAAAGATTATGTCATCAACATACACAACCACAATCAAAATTTTATTTATCTCAACTTTGAAGTAAAGGTTTCTATTTGCAGTACCCTTTTTGAATCCTTGTTGTAATAAGTACTTGTCCAATCTTGCCTACTAGGCTCTAGGAGCCTGTTTGAGCCCATATAATGCCTTTTTCAACCTACAGACCATATCAGGATCTTTTGATAATTGAAAAACTTGTGGTTGTTCAATGTATACCTCTTCTTCTAGGTCACCATTCAAAAACCTAGACTTTACATTCATCTAATATACCTTGAAGTCTTTATTAGCCAAAAACATCCTAATAGCCTCCATTCTTGGAGAAAAAATCTCTTCTAAATCTATTCCTTCCACTTGCAAGTAGCCTTTACACACAAGCCTAGCCTTGTTTATGATAACTTCTTCATTCTCATTCAACTTGTTCCTGAAAACCCATTTAGTTCCTATCAAATTCTTGTCTGCTGGTCTTGAGACTAGTTTCCATGTTTGATTCTTCTCAATCTACCCCAATTCTTCTTCCATAACTTTGATCTAATCTTCATCCTTGCAAGCTTCAATATTTGTTTTAGGTTCTATTTCAAAAAGTAAACAAAAGTTTACCTATTCATCTGTCATAGTAGCTTTTCTTCTTGTGAGCACACTTTGTTGTTGTCTCCAATTATTTGATCCTTAGGATGATTCTTCTACACATACTTAGGAGTCTTAGGATTATTTTTCGAAGCTTCTTTCTCTTCCACTAGTATCTCCTTTTCTTTCTCTTCTTATTTTTCTTCTTTGCAAGGGGGTTCATTAGATTCATATCCTTCTATCAACACTAGGCTTTGCTGTGATCCTTCATCCACTTTGACACTTGCACTTTCAACTATCTTCTTTAGCCTTTTGTTGTAGCACCTGTATGCCTTGCTCTTTGTAGAATATCCAAGGAAGATTCCTTCATCTAATCTTGCATCAAACTTTCTTAAGTTCTCTTCATCTCTCCTGATACAACATTTACTTCCAAACTCTCTAAAATATTTCATAGTAGGATTTTTTCCATACCATAGCTCATAAGGGGTCTTTGAACTATTCACTCTTTCTTGTCCTCTATTGAGAATGTAGACTGTAGTATGAATTGCTTCTCTCTAGTAGATATACGATAGATTTTATTCCTTCAACATGGTTCTTGCTATTTCCTGAACTATCCTATTCTTCTTCTACACAACCCCATTCTATTGTGGAGTCCTAGGAGTTGATAAATGCCTTTTTATCCCATGATCTTCACAAAAACTATTAAACTCATTAGAGGTGAACTCACCACCTCTGTCAACCTTTAACACTTTATTTTTAGATCCATTTCATTCTCAACTATAGATTTAAATGCTTTAAACTTTTTTAGAGCTTCTAATTTTTCTTTGAGAAAGGTCACCCAAGTCATTCTAGAGTAATCATCTATTAACAAGATAAAGTACCTATCACCTTGAGAGCTTCTCATTCTGGTAGGTCCACATAGGTTTGTATGCACCAACTCCAAGGTTCTTATGGTAGAATATTCTTTAGTTTTGAACCTCTTCTTTTTTTGTTTTCGAACTTGACACTCTTTGCAAATTGTATTGATAGGCTTTGTAAAATTCTTGGCATGTCTCTCACATTATGAGTAGAGTTGATCTTTACTAGGCTATCAAAATTGATATGAGACATTCTACTATGCCATACCCAACTTTCATTGATTGGTGAAATAAAGCACTTACCACCAACACCTTTGAAATGATATGCATTCCCTTTTTGTTCTTATTCCTACAACAACCAGAGTTCCAGAGCTTCCTTTTCTATTTTCACATCCATCACCTTGAAATACCAGATTGTGTCCTCTACTACACATTTGTCCTACACTGAGAAGATTATGTCAGACATCCTTGACATATAAAACATCATTTTTCTTATGCCTGCCATCAAAACTAATTGAACCTTTTCCACAAATCTTAGTCTATGTGTCATCACCAAACTTAACAAAACCACCATCATATTTCTCAAGTTTAAAAAACTCTCTTATCACTTGTCATATGATTTGAGCATCTGTTGCCAATTATCTAGTAGTTTCTCCATTCTCTTGCATGAAAGGTAGTCAACACAGCTCCTTAAATATTATGACCTATTACTGGAATAGTTTCCTTCACACATATTTTAGGGTTAGTATAATTAGTTCCAACATTCAAAACCATGAACAAAAATTATTCACTTCCATCATCCAGATAGTCTAGTTCCTCATCATCAAATGTACCATTGTCTTCTTTAACATAATAACTCTTCTTGAAAGATTTTCCTTTATGATCTTAATGTTTGTCATTTGAAACTTTTCTTGGACATTTTGGAGCATAATGACCTATCTTTCCACAATTGAAACACTTGAAGGGTAACTTACCTTTGTATTTTCCAGTGCCCCTTTTCAATCTTGTTACAAAATATGCTTCCACTTCATCAAGATAATATGGATTAGATTCATCAATCCTCTCTTTCCGACTTTAAAAAGTAGTTTCTTTCCTTGGGGCATCTTTATCAATCTCTCTTAATTCAAAAGTAGTTAAAGCACCAAACAATTGATTTCTAGAATATTGATCCAAATTTCGATCTTCCTCAATAGCAAAAACTTTAGCACTATATGATTTAGGAGGGTTCTCAACACCTTTTTCATAATTTCACTTTCCTCCAATTTTCCACCAAGACCATTGATGGCATTGACAATTTCTTCCACTCTTAACATGTAGCCTGCAATATCTTTATCTTCTATCATCCTTAGGATTTCTAATTTGGCTTTGAAATTTTGCATCTCTGCTTGCTTGACCTTAGCATATGCTTCATTCTCTTCAACTTCTCCTAGACCTCTTTAGCATTTTTGTAGCTTATCACCTTCACAAGTTCTGAATCATAAAGCCCACTCAAAATAGTGTTCCTTGCTTTTCCATTTTTCTCATAATCCTTGATATCATCTTCACTTGTTGGAGTAGTAGGCATAGTATATCCATCTTCAACTTATTTCCATACACAAAACCCTAATGAGACAAGAAAAGCTTCCATCCTTTCTTTCCATAAGGCATAATTTGTTCCATCAAACATAGGGACTTTAACACCATTCCTATGCACCATTTGGATCTACCTCCAATGGTTAAGCTTCTTCCAAGAAACCTCTTCTCTAATACCAATTGTTAGACACACAAGACAACTAAGAGGGGTAAATCAGTTGAGCATTAAAATCTTCAAACCCTTAAGTTATGAATAAATGAGATAGAGGTTTCATTAAGTTATGAAGTGAAGTAATCTTATGTTATTAGAATATTGTCAAACTCAAGAAGATTAAGTTTTTGTATTGTACTATTATTCTTAATGTGGTATAAGCTTATTATCTATTTTTTGGTGGAATTGTTCCTAAAAGGATTTCTCCATGTATATTTAATATTATGTATTATTTATTTTAATTTATTGATATATATTTGTCCATGATGTATTTTATGGTTAGTAATTTAATTAGATTTGACCACTATTTGTTTATGCTTTCACTAGTTTGAATTAAGCCTTAGGTCATGAAGGTTTCCAAGTTGAGTTAGAGGTGGGTGAACATATGACTCCACTTTTTAAGCAAGTGGTTGAAATATTTTCAAACTTTGGCCAAAGTAGTGCAAAAGTCTCTGTTTGCAATAATCGGTTATCTGTGGTCCAAAATTGCATAACAGTCAATAGGATCATACTTAGAGAAGTCTATAATTGTATGACTAAATTGGTTATGTAGGACACAACACTAGGGACTCAGATGGCATACTAGGGGTTCCTTAGTCTATACTCTTCGTTGAATGGTAGGGCCACTTACACTTGGAAAGTGTGTGGAGGATGATCAATTTGTGGTTGGAAGTAAAGCACTCAAGTAATGCTCTTCCTCTTGCAAATGACAATGTCGAGGCTTGTGAAACTAATAATTTATCCAGATATGAAAGGATTGACCTTGAAATTGAATTGCATTATGAAATTTGAACACTTGATTGTTTTTCATGTGTGTAATTATAATTGGAAAGATGTATTTCATTTACAAGTTGAAATGTAATATTATTTCAAATTCGAATGATGTTTATATACTTTCTTATTTAAAATGTGCAATAATTTATGTTAAAATAATTTTTTAATTTTACATCCCCATTCTTTTAGGAAATGCATTTATTTACTTTTATGGTAAAAACCAAAGTAATTACTATGTTGTATGAGTTAGAATGTTACACACAACCCTTTATCGTACCCTTGTGACTCTAGGTTAAAACTAATCTTTATTTAATTAATTAATTTCTTTATCTTTACACACTTCTCTTTTCTACTTTTCTTATTTAATGTTTTCACATCTCACACTACTCACTTTCACCATACATTTATCACTTCCTTTTTATATCTTCATGTCTCTATGAAGAGATACATCCTTTCATAATGACCCTTCAAATAGTCATGACTCTTTAATAACAATTCATTTCCATAATGTGTATATTCTTCATAAAGATCTGCACATATTTCTCATATATATTTGCATTATCCTTTCTTCTATATCTACATTAACTCTTCTAATACACAAATTTGTAGGTGTTAGATATATCCTTCTTTTTCTCACTCAACTTCTACACTCTTCAAATTCATTTCACAAACCTCTTTTGTAGATTCGCTAAGGAAGGTGACTTGATGAAGAGACACATCTCCTTAATATCATTGCTGCCCATAACATAGTAACCATCACTACTCTCCTTAGTAAATGGAATTGCAGTCCTTGAGAATTAATCACTGCTCTTTTATAAGATAATCACTATTTTTGTTGCCTTCTTAAATCCTTCACATCCCTCTTAATTATACATATACTATTCTTGAACAAACATATATTTATATGATTCTCTTTGAAAATTTTCTTTCACATAGATTGGCCATCAAAACATAATTTTAAATCTTATCTCATCTTCATCACTATGATGGCTACGATACATCTAATTTGCATTCTTCATTCTTAAAAGAGAATTTGCGCAGAGACAAAATAGAAGCTATATAAAGATTTCACACAAATAATTCGATGCTTCTCTTCATCAAATACCACTCAAATACATTACATATATATAGGAGTTTAATCTCCTAAATTATACAAAACTCCTAAAACAAATTAACAACTCAATATAAACACACAAACAATACTAACAACTACGGGAATACTATTCCCAGCACTCATAACAAATACGTGAGATGTCACTTTACCTCACACATTCTAACCCACATGAACACTAATTCCTAACACCCCCCCTTAGTGTGAACATGGGGTGAAAGTACATCACAATACTTAATGACAAAACACAGTAGCTTAGCAAACAATATAAGATAAGACTAGGGACATACACATGTACTCATGAAACTAGCCTCACTACGCCTAGTACTTCCATCCAAGGATAGGGGCAAACACATCTACCCATGGAACCGAGGATAGGGACTAACACATCTATCCAAGGTCTTACACCAAGTTTGGATAGGGAAAAACACATCTATCCAACATCAAAGTCATGAACAGGGACAAACACATCTGCTCACAACAATTATGATTAGGGAAACACACATCCAATCATAATCACTAACTCTTGTGACTGGGGACAAACACTTCTAATCACTTCACTACCTCGTGAAATACACATCCAATCACTAACAATCACTCCTGTGACTGGGGACAAACACATCCATTCACTAACAATCAAGAAATGTGATTGGGGAAATACACATCCAATCACAAATTACATAGCTTGTTGTTGCGTATGTAGCCACCATTATAGATCATTGTCACTCTGATCACAAATGATATGAGACAGTTGCCGCTGCCACTTGGAAATTGATCTTGGCTTTAGACATTTTGGTACAAATAATTTTGTCACTAATGTGATTTTGGAACCCCGTTGCCAGTGACTCACGAGAGGTTGCTAAAAATCATCTAGCCTTTAGTGCCTCCAACCTCTAGTGGATTTGATTTAGAGAACATATTCCTCCTCACTATCTTCATGTGGAGGGTCTTCAACAACTTCCCCATGAAGGCATTCTTCATCATCATCTATAGCTAATGCCTTATCTGTATTTAACTTGCCATCAAGGAGATCCTTGGCACACTGAGTGCAATTCATAACAATGTGTCCCTTCTTGCAATAGTAGCACAAAGTTCTATTCTTGAAGAAACGATTTCCCTTTGTAGAAGAACTAGATTTGGAGGATTGGTTAGGCCTATTTTTTCCATACATTACAGTTTCCTCTATAGTTGAGTCAAGTTTCTTAACTCCTTCATCAATTAGTGTGGATATTATATCTTCCAGGCTGCCATCTACTTTGTTTAATGTGAAAACAATGTTTCCATGGCTAGAAGGCATGCTATTTAACAAAATAGCTTTTGCATCCTCATTGTCTACTCTAGCATTTATCCCAACTAGTTGATTGAATAAGGAATGAAACTTACTTATATGTTGCACAATGTTGTCACCTTCCATCATCTTCAGCCCGAACAATTTCTACTTTAAGCCCATCTTTGCACTTGAAGCTTGTGATCCAAACAAAGCATTCAAATTATCCCACACTTGCTTTGAGGTCTTTGATAAATCAATATGGTGGAGGTATGCATCTGACAACCCAAGACCAATCAAAGCTATTGCTCGTTGATCCTTTGTAGTCCGCTTTACTCTCTCATCAACATTAGTTGGCCTTGTCGTTGCTCCACTTACCACATCCCATAGATCCTTTTCAATAAGGATCAATTGTAATTTGATTTGCCATGTATGAAATTCTAAACCCTCAAAATTTTCAATCAATACACTATTTTTCTCCATTTAAAGAAATACTATGACTCCCCCCTAGTCTAAATATTACTGAAGGTGTCGGATTCCACATATAATGCACCTTAACAATTGAGACAATTTGTTATTTTCTTTTTGACACTTTTGAATTTTTGACATGACAACTAATGCTCATGAAAAAATGGACCCTTTTCTAAACCAATTGATATACTTTGATAATCATACAATATTCTATTTTCACTTTTATGATCAGAATCTAGATTTTGGACATATAGTCCATTGAACTTTTCTCGAAAATAAATAAAAAATATAATTAACTTCAAGGAAACAACATAATTAAAATGCTAGACAACTTCAAGGAAACAACATAATTAACTTATTTTAACTCCTTCCGCCTCTTTGGTGCCGCTCCACTGCTCCACGTCCTCCTTGGCAATTTGTGGGCTCCAATACACTCACGGCTTGTAGTCCAGAAAAGCAATCTTACGGATTTTGCAGTCGAATAATCGTGGCCTGGAGATAGAACGCGGGCTTCTTGAGGGTTTTCTGCTCGCACAAATTCAATGGCAGTGATGGAAAATCGCTGGCCTGTAACAGGGTTGCAAAAGAAAATTTGATGGCCTATGACAGTAAGCCCGGACACCTCTTACAACCTCCACAACAGACGACACGACCTTCAACTAAAATGAATCGACCTGGTCGAGATTTGATACAGGAGTTTTTGTGTGAGAGATTCCCCTCAACTCCAATCTCTTCCAATGTAGCAACAGAGGGATTAATGTCACGCTATCGATTAGAGAGCTCCGCAAATCCAAATTGCCACGGTGGGGTCATTCCAATCGATGAATGCAATTTGAATAGCAGATGGAAATCAAACAAAATGACCGCCAACCCGGTCTCGAGCAAGGGTCAATGATATCGGGTTGAGAAAACAAAACTATGTCGGCCTATAAAATGCCGATCATGAAGAAAATGATCCTAATCTGCCAAACAATCCGCAAAGGCCAAAAACAAAATAAATCTGCGGGTTGTTTGGAATAAGTAGGCACGCATAAATCACGTAGGCTGCCAAACACTCGGATCTGTCAACGTATGGATCAGGATGGAATCCATAGTTTATACGCCAATGCATAAACCGTGGGCCTCCAATTGGTGACAACCAATCATATCAACCTCGCCCATTCAAGCAATTAAAGTCCTTGCATCAGGCATAGATCGCACAACCTGAAGTTCAAAGAAAAGGATATTGGCTTTGCACAAATAATGGATCACCAAAGATATAATATGCAATTAACAAGATATTGCCTCAAATCGGTACAAACGAAAGAATTAGCCTGATGAAAGATGTGCTACAATATTCATGACACTTAATATTCAATTATTCCCTCTTCATCGCTAAATAATTGGTGCAGAAGATAACTCTAATGATATATGAATCAACTCATCATCACTGAGGAAAAGGGCACAAAAACGTAACCTGGCTCTGATACCATAAAAGAGAATTTGCGCAGAGACAAAATCGAAGCTATATAAAGATTTTACACAAATAATTTGACGCTTCTCTTCATCAAATTCCACTCAAATATATATAGGAGTTTAATCTCCTAAATTATAGGAAACTCCCGAAATAAATTACCTAAATATAACTCAATATAAACACACAAACAATACTAACAACTACGGGAATAATATTCCCAACACTCATAACAAATACGTGAGTGATCACTTTACCTCACACATTCTAACCCACGTGAACACTAATTCCTAACAATTCTAGGGACACAATTAGCACATATTGATAATAAGTGTGCTAAGTGTTACATTATTGTCCACATCTTATTACAATCTTCATATGATTACAACCTTTATACCTTCATACACTGTTTACAATAGGTGAATTTATAAGATAGATTTTGATCAATTGAGTGATGTTTAGTGATGCTAAATAATTCTTACTTCAATGCTTTGTATAACATTGCACTCTTGGAATATTGTAAACATGTTGATATATCAATCGTAGAAATGAGATCATGCTTCCAAACATGTGATTCTTGCTTTGTCAATTATTTCCATCATCATAGAACTCTCCTTTGACATCAATGACAATAGTTCCATGCCTCTTTGACATCAATGACAATATTTCAACAAATTTAACTTCCAAAGCTAAATCCATATCCTTCTAACTCGAGTTCAAATATATCATACAACAAATACAAAGACTAAGGCACCCCAAACCATGACACGTCACTTTATTGGGTTGTTAATATATGACCACAATTCATCTACAAGAAGTAATGGTTGAAAAAACATCAAAATATTTTGAGCAAATCTAGACATAAAACTATGAAGTCGATTTGGTTATAGCTGGCAACATTAGTTGTCCGTACCTAACAACCCAATTTGTCCTCATCAATCCATAACAATTGATTTCTTCAATTTGAAATGTGGAGTTTCATCTTTTCCTTTATTTTCATTTCTCAATGCAGTTGGTTGTTTATAATGAGGGGCGTCTCTCAAAAGAGGAGCAGTTTTCTAGGAAGTGAATCATCTCTTTGCAAAGATTGCTACATTTCTATGAATGAAATTTCATTTTCAATAAAGCTTTTATTTACGTTGCATTGTATATATTTGGCTTATTCGATTCATTTGCCTTTTTAATAAGCATTAATTTTATAAGATAATCAAGTTTCTGCAATTTAGATTGTTGTCAACCACAATTAAAACCCAAATTGCTGCCTTTAGTGAGTCTTACAGGGTGAGTGCAATGATGATCAACCCAAAAACTTAACTGCACAATTGTTTCTTACTAGTTGATCTGATTCAAAAGACTACAAGTCCAAAACTTTAGGTTAGCAGTCAGTTTGACTAATTCACTGCGCTTGCATAGAGAAAAAATTCATAAAGACAGCATTAAGTTATATTAAATTTTCAATTTTACAAACTAATCTTTCAATAGTACATAATCTAATAATAATTTAACTACTAATAATACAGCAAACTTAAGTCCATCAAGTCACACTGACTGATTGGGATGAGAATTACCAGACAAAGGGCACACATTCAAACCCAGTCTCAAGGTAATGTCCGATAGCTCCCTTGGAAAATTAAAAACCGTGTTTTTCAACCCTAAGAAAATACAACAAACTTGAAAAGAAAAGCATAAGGTTTCTCATTCATGTCAACACAGATTTCAATTTTGTTTTTTGCTTTTGCCTAGAATACTAATCTTCAAAATAAAACAAACGTGTACTTGAAAACAATTTATTGTATAATTGAAGTACACTTGAAAATAAGATATGCATTAAATCCATTGGGCCAAACCAACCAGTGAGTGGGATGCTCACAAAGTTGACATCTTGGGTTCTATCCTCAGCTGGCTTGCTCTACAGGCTTTGTTGAGGTAAATAATGCTGGCCTGGGCCATTGTCTAAGATGAAACTGGAGCCTATAAAGTCTCGAGGTAACCCTAGCAAAATTACTTTACACAAATTTGCAAAATAATGCAACAAATGATCAAATTTTGGAAAGCAATTTAGCACATACTCGAGTAGGCTTGGAAATAAAATAAACATAGCTTGTTTAAAATTTAAATAATGCAATGTGGTTGTGCCATAATTATATAATACAACATTATGGTACATACCATTAACTAAATAGGCCTACAGTTTACCATGCGAACTTACTAGTCACAGCATTTATTTACACTTATATCATCACTCTGAATGTCTGTATTTACAATACTCTATTATGTGGAAAGGTTTTAATTGCAGTTTTATTTTCTTAAATATCATCCAACCAATGTAGTTTGAATTCATAAAATCTTTCACGTGGTTGCAATCCTCACTTGTCCTCCGCCGTGTTCCCTTTGCACTATAGCAAGGAAAAACTATCTCATACATGAAGTTGAAGCTAGGTCACTCAAGGAATACACTATTATCAATTGATATATTACCTGCATACAGTGCTAGCATGATTAATTTCAAACATCAATCAAAAGTTGCCACCCATGCACAAAAAATGCAAACTAGTTCTTAACATATTTACAAGTCTAATAACTAAACCTACGTTGTCTCTCAATTGATACTTCCGTGCTTATTGAGGGCCGTGAGGGAAGGAGGCATGAAGGAAAATCCTTTGTAATCATTAAATGCAGAAACCACTTGAACATGCAACCTGTTTGAGCCACCAAAGTATAACAATATGTCTATTTTTCTTTTATTTTAGATGGAGTGATGCAATTTTTTTATAAGAAAAGAACAAATATTATGTAGATAGAGTGGTGTAAAATGTAGGCGACATAGAGAAAGCATGGAAAATGTGACAAATGCATATGGAAAAGGTTTATACACAAATTAAAATTCTAGTAGTCAAGCAAGTAAAATAAAAAGGGAAACTCAAGTATGCAGTGACATTTAAATATTTTAGTACCAAAATTGGTACCCCTATGAAACTTCACCCGTATAGTCAAGATTGTAGTCAATAACCATGTTATTCTTGTCATATTATCAATGTCAGCTAAGTTGTCCTCCTTACAAATTTACCAAGTCATCAAGTGTTGGTCTATTTTTGTCAGCTAAATGATATTTGCAGACTGCTCATAGATGAGCAACATGAAAAGAAAGAGATCGAGTTTTCAATGGTTTGGGAGCTCCGACACAGGAAGGATGGAATACCTAGGGCTGGAATCTGATGAAAGAATGGCTGCAAAAGAAAATGTCAAAAGGTGGAAAATATGAATCCAAACTCCCCCATGTAACAAAAGTTGAGTAAAATGACAACGGGCACTGGCTCAAGCCAAAGAAAATCAAAGTGGCATGAACACAAAGAAATTCTGCCAAAGGAATAAGTCAATTAAATATTGTTGAAATCAAGTGGCATGACCAACTAAAAACAACACTGATGTTGGCAATGGCACATGAGACCATGCCAAGTCTTATGGGCTGGCAATGACAACACAAAAATCACACCCATGGAAAGAGAAAAACACTTGTTAAGTGTTTGTCGCCACTTTTTAGCGGCAAAAGCCAGTTTAAAATGGCACTCAAGGTGGTGAAGCAAACTTGAAAATGAAACTAAGGATATTTTGTACTTTTTAAGAGGTTGTGCCGATCTAAAATAGTGATATAAAGTGGCAATGGCATGATAAGTCATGCCAATTTATGAAAAGGACCAAGAAAAGTGAAAACCACCGTTTATAAGTGGCATTGTCATCAGAAAAAACGTGATTCAAGTGGTGGTGAGAGGAAACTGTGACTAGCATGAAAGACTAAAGGAAACAAGTGAAATTCCATGCTTTTTGAATGGTTTTGCTAGATCAAAAGTGTGACAAATGATAAATTGCACATCTCATGTAGCATTGGCACTTGAAAACCTGACATTGCAAAGTCATGCCCAGAAAATGTCAGTCCAAATACTCAAAGGATTTTGTGCTTTTCTAATGTTATTGCCAAGATGAAACCTCCCCTTCATGCTAAAAATAGCAACTTCAGTATTCAAGAAGAGATTAATCATTGAATCAAAAAACTGTCAAATTATAGGCAGTCTTTGACATAGGTGAACTATTTTGAGAAGAACTCAGATTGAAAGCAAATGAAAAGAGTCTATTTCAGGCTATTTAGAGTGATTATTGTCTCTTTTCAAAGGATAAAGATTGGGGTTGATTTAAAGCTGCTTTAAAGCATTATTCCATTATTATTTTCCTTAGAAGCTTCTCTTAGAGAGGTTATAAATAAGTGCCTTGAACTCATTGAAGGTAATGAGAGTTTTTCCTCAGACATATGCTACAGAAGTTTTTGTTCAGCTTTGAAGTCAATTTATTGTGTCGAGATTCAACAAGTCAGTAATAAGAAGATTTGTGTTCAACTTTGCTTAACACCTGTCCTCTACTCTTAATCAGTAGCTTTTGCATGCTTTTAAGGATTGTTGTCTGTAATCTCATATCATGTTTTGTATTGCTTGTGACTTATGTCAAACCAATCCTATTGTTAATACTAATTCATTGGTATTTTCTTTAACCATTGAATAGTGTTTTGTTTTCAGTTCATATTTTTTTTGAGTTGCATAAACTAAAAGTCTCATAAGTTAAGTACTTCCAGTCTTGTGCTCCTACCTCTAAGATTAAAAAAACAGGTCTAGACTGTTTTCAAGCTTTTTGTTTACATGCAAAAACTCCAGAAGGTAAATTGTTAGCATGCATTAATAACAATCTAGATTATTTGTTTTAGAATTTAGATGTAGATTAGATCAAAGAGCCTCTCCTACAAATTTTTAGAGCGGATTTCCTCACATACTATTCCAGTTTGAGTTGTCCTAAAACAGACAAATTAAAATGCTAACAAAATTTGTAACTGGATTTCCATTAAGAAAATGAGATTTCGCTATCTATTTAGGCATCAATGGCAAAGAAAGGCAATTATTGATATAGATGGAATAGAAATGAAAACTAGTGATGAAAATGAAAACACAATCTTACCTGCCATGGCAAACTCTTTTATTGGTCATTGTTCATTTACGGACAAGAAGCCATGATTATTGGGCTGTGATCACAATAAGGGCTGCTCACCTACCACAATTGCCAACTTAAAGCACAAAACTTCTAATGGTTCTTGCTAAAGTGCGTGATGCTAACTTTCCAGCCAGATCCACTGGCAAAACAAATGCTTGCTGCTGAACTGAACGTGGAAGCTATGCCATCAAATAAAAAGGTGATCAAAACGTTATTAGAAATAAGTTAGTAACATAAATATTAGATCAGAGGCAGTTGCAACAAAAAATATACATGCCCTCTTAATCAAATACAGGATCAAACATATACATTAGATTGGCTGGATCATAACTATTTAATCACTATCAATTGAATACCTCCAAAAATACTGAAAGCATGGGTAAAAGCTTCTCAAAATAGTTTACTTGTTGAAGAACAATTACAGCCTCTTCCCATGTCTTTTGAACATTGTTTTCTTTCAAAAGAGCATCCTCTTCTTCCTGGAACAAAGAAATCATAATAAAATATATGTTCATCAACCAATTCAGTCAATTCAAAAGAACAATGTATTGCAGACAATCTGATCTGATGCAATGATGCAATGTTAGTGTAAAATGTTTGACTTACTGCACCATTGTTCATATTTTCTACAAATCCATTTGACAACAATAGGATGAGGCGTCGCAAGGTTTTCAGGTTTTTTATGTCTTCATCCTCCACAAAGTGTAAAGGAAATGGAGGAGCCATGGGCAAGTTTGAAATGACAATAGATGCAGTTGTCTCGAATGCTGACCGATTAAGTGCATCAATACCCTACAATATAGCAATAAATAACAAATTACCACAGGTTATGTGCATTTTTTAATTTTGAACACTCGAGCACTGACTCATCATTGCACAAATCATTGGACGCACATGAGAGACGCATGCACACCTTGGCTAGCTCTTCAAGAAAAATATCCCTCACGAAGTCACCCTGGAAATTGAGCATAGCATATACAGTTTTCCATTTTATGAGCAAATTTTTTATGCAAGATTATTAAAAAAACCTACAGAATGCAAACTTCAATAATAACCACAGTAAAACATAATCACTATAACAAAAATCTTTTGCTTCCCAGTACCTGCTCACTTAGGGTAAATGTAAGGATGCGATTACGCATCAGCACAGATTCGTTATCAGTTTTTTTTTGTCCTGTTAAAGAGTCATCTGTTGTTGACCGTAAAGACTGCCAGCAAAGAGTGCATTAAACTAATTCCATGAATTTTTAACCTTGAAATAGCACTAAATATATGGTACAAGGCACATATATTGCAGACAAAGGAGCAACTCCACTTATATTATCATGTACTGTGTTAATTTAGAACATAAATTTATTAAAAAAATATCTACCAATGCACTTGCTTGAAATTTTGAAACTTGATCATTATGAGATGTAAATTGTTCATATTCAATAATTTGTAGCAAACTAACCTCAGAAACCAAAGACTCTAAACGATCAATCCTGAATGTGCCATCCTGCCACATTGTAAATTATTGACATATAATAACAATGCTAATAGTATGCTTGATAAATAAATATACTTCGAAGGAAGCAGATAGGAAACCTTGTATAAAAGAGCTTGTAGTGTTGATCTTAGTTGAGGAGATTTGTCAGTGAGGATTTTACGTGCAATCCATGGATATGAACTACTCAAGACCTTGTAATTTGGATCACTGCCAATTGCAATGCCTTCCAAAACTGCCAAACTGGAACATTCATGCAAAATATAAAAGGTAAAACCAAGATAAGTTTTGATAATCAAATTCAATTTGTCTCCTCTCTTTGTAGACAAGATGATTGATAGGTTTCTGAATCCTTACAAAAATAACACCAAACATCAAGCTATTAATTCTCTAGTGTATGTCTTTCATGCATTTAAATAATATAACACTAACGTTACATCAATGTATACATTGATGTTACTGTTCAACAAACCAATCTTATACAAGACTAACTTGAAATAGACAAATGAATCAGTGCTTTGCTAGTCATCTGTTGATTCAATTGATGAAGATGATCTGCTTTAGAATCTTCTTCATCTACCACACAAGGAGTATTCTAACAATGGTTGGTGATCATAGCCATGGCATTCACATAAATAAAACTATACCAAGAGATGAAGATGTGTCCAACCATCTCATAATGGACCTGCCCAAAGTAAGTAATCATCTCACATCAAACCCTCTCAAGAACGCAACCATGTTAAACAGAAATTATGAAATGATGAAGTCAAGTGATTAGTGGTACATATTAGCCCAGCATTTGAGAGATGGCTTCCGTAGTTAAATAGTTGGACCAAGTAACTAAGAATGCTACCAACAATTTTTCTTGCAAGGAAGAGGCGGGTAACTACAATACATGGCCAGAATGAATGAGAGTTCGAATTTTTCAATTGAAATTCCTTTTAACTAATTTCAAATAACACAGGAAGCAGTGTGCATATTCAATAACCAGACAAAATATTAGGAGTGTAGTAGATCAGATCCATTTGAAGATGCACATTGTAGCTAGACAAGTAAACTAGAGATTGATGAATCTAGGGACACTAGGTCAAGAGGTGAGATGCTTAGACAACATTGGCGCTAAACAAAGTTAGAGAAAACATGGAAACATTTGAAGTCTCCCAAATATCAAATTTCATAATTTTGGGAAAATCCTACAGTCCATCTCATCATGTTTGCAAAACTGAAGAAACTAAATAGTGAAATTAAATTCAAACTGTGGGTATGTTGATCTAAAACTTATGTTGAGAAAAAGTTAAAACAAAAGATAATTGTAAATCACATCCAAATGCATTATGAAAAAAGTGATAGTAATTAGTGTTCACATGGGTGTTTGATTTAACTTTATTAGTATGTGTTATAAAATAAAGTTATGTAAGTTAATATCAAGTTGTTGAGAAACAACTTAATATTATATTATAATGAGTGTTTGTTTGTATTATGAGTTGTTTTAATAACTCATAAAACAACTCATATAAAACAACTCATATATTTAGGAGTTTGTTTATTTGTTAGTCATGTAATTATCTATGTAAGGGAGTTGTTATAGGAGGTTTCCTATAATATAAGGATATACAAGTCCTATAAATATGTAGTATGTATTGAAGAAAATTGAATTGGAATAAAGTATTATTTTTGTGTGCGTAGTATTTGCAACTGCAGTGTCGCTGATTTCCAATATCGTATCAGAGCATTCCCATCTTGTGCCTATGTTTATGGAATGAAGAAACATTTATTTTGGCTGGAGACATCAAAGCATTTATCTTTCCTATACCTGTGAGTAGTGCAGCACCATTTTTTTGTAATGTCCCCTTCTCAAACCTGATCCTTCCAGTGACCGTTGGCCTTTTTTCTAGAAACCCGAAGGCTAGTCGGAAGGTAAAATTAGGGTTTCCTATTTTTAAGGATGTCCTTGCTCAGAGTTGGTGGATTCAGTGGCGGAGTCTTTCTGGGTTTTCAGAGAGCTTCGCAGTGGTATGTTCGTTTTGGCTTTCTGAGAATTTCCAGGAATTTACTATTTTTAGTAAATTCTATTTTTGGCAGTAAACAGGTTGGTCTCAGGCAGTTGACTTTTCCCTTCAGTTGACTCAAGTGGCGTATTCAGTTTCGGGCTTCAGAATGCAGTTTGGAGAAATGAGCTCATTTCACTTAAAAATAACATTATATTTTAAATGTTATATTAAAATTATCAAAGTCAAAACAAGTATAAGGTGGGCGCACTTATCAAAGTATTAATTTTTATTTAAAATATCAAATTGAGCTTGAAAGGAAAAGGACGCCATCTTGAAGAAAGAGTTAGGGTTTTGACATTGAAGTGGATTTTAGGGTTTCGAGAAGTCAACAGGAAGTTATAAAAGGGAGGCTTTGAGCATCATTTCACATCTTTGGACTACAGTACTGTTATGCTGCCGGTTTGGCTCTGGGTTGCTTCGAGGAATGAAGGCCTCCTAGCTCGGGCATCGCTTCTTGTTTGCAAGACAACAACTAGTGGTGATTCAGTCTAGTTTGTGAGTTTGCTTTGAGATTAGTGCATTGAAATCAGCTTGTAATTCCTTGTTTCAGTTTTGCATATTAGAGTTCTTTCATGAAATTGCATTATTTGTCATAGCAGATTGTAGTTTTCCTTCATAAATCAAAAAGGACAAAAAATTAGCTTCTGGGTATTATCTAATCCTTTCTGTTGGTAGAGGCCGACCCTATTCCCAAGATTATAGAATTTTAGGTGAAGGCTGCATTTTTTAAAAGAAGATCGCCCTTTTCAGCTGGGCCGTGTTGTGACCTAACTCACACCTCGCCCCATTGCAAATGGGGACCCTTGTCGTTTGCTTTTAGGGTTTTGCTTTCGCTCGCTTTCGTTTTGTCTGCTCTTCATTTGGGGGTTTTTTAGTTTTAATTTTGAACGGTCACCCGAGTCGAGTCAGTGAATTTTAGTCTGGATCAATGTATAAACGTCACCATTGTGCTTAAAAGGCCTGGGAGACGAAGATCGACTGTCGTTTCGGTCGATTCTGACACTTCCATATTTTTAGGGTTTCTCACCCCAGGCCCCCTATTTTTTAGGACCTACTTTTTTGGCACTTTTGGGCAATTCTGGGATCCCTATTTTTTAGGGTCTTTTTTTGGAAAGTTGCTATTTTTGGAAAATTTCTATTTTTAGAAAGTTTCTATTTTTAGAAGGACCACGAGTTTCAAAAACGCACTCAGAAGTTCGAAACGAGCAACGAAACTCTTAGAAAATCGATTCAAAGTTTTTTGAAATTTTGGTCAAAAAATCTGGAAAAATCACAAAAAAGGTTCAAAAATCTGGAAAATTCGTTCAAAAATGGTGAAAATTCTGGAAAATCACAGAGAAATTTGGTAATGGCACTGAAATTCGTCAAAAAAATCTGAACATTCATGAAGAAATCTGCAAGAAGTTCACGAAATTCATGGAGAAATCTGGAAAATTGTGAAGAAATCTGGAAATTCATGGAAAATCTGAGCACAGTCATGGAGAAAACTGGTAAATTCGCTTAAGTACAGAGGAAATGAATGGTAAGAAGCTTCAGCCAACAGGTCAATGGCCTAAAAATCTGATCAATGGCATGAAAATCTGGGCAATGGCAATGAAGTCTGTCAAGTCCGCCCTTGGAAATGTCTAAGTTAAAGTGGCCATGGACTGTCACAGCATGAAGTCCGCCCTGGGAAACAGAAAGAATGTCTAAGGCAAAAGGTGGATGGCTTGGAGAAGGCCAAAGTCCGCCCTATACATGTCCATCCATGTCACAAAGTCCGCCCCAGCCAAGAGTGAAATGGCAACAGATGTAATGAAGTCCGCCTTGGAAAATATAGGCAATGGCCAAACATACATGCAAGTCCGCCCTTGTAAATGGCAACAAAAACATGGAAGTCCGCCCTCCAACCAAGTCCAATGGCGAAGAATATGAGGAAGTCCGCCTAGAATATTGAGCAATGGCTAAGGAAGGCATGAAGTCCGCCCTAGGTAGTTTCAAGTTGGCAAGGGAAAGCATGAAGTCCGCCCTAGTCTTGGCCAACCAAAGCAGCAAGTCCGCCCTATGCAAGAGGTCCATTGGCCAAGGAAACAAGGAAGTCCGCCCAAGTCAAAATGGAAGTGGCAAAGAAGATGTTGAAGTCCGCCTATGTATGGCAAGCATAACCCCAAAGTCCGCCCTAGACATAAAAGGAGTGGCTAGAAAGAAGCCAAAGTCCGCCCAAAGCAAAATGAGATAAAAATGACTTAAGGCATGGACAAAGTAAAGATAAAGTGGCCAAAGGCAAGCTGAAGTCCGCCATAGGGAAGAAGAAAACGCTTAAAGCAAAGGGTCAAATGGCAAACAAAAAGAAACTCCGCCATAAGCAAGGTTAAAATGGCCAAAAAACCAACAAAGTCCGCCCTAGCAAAGAGGTAAAGTGGCTACAAAATGTGAGAAGTCTGCCTAAGATGAAAGGAAAGAAAAAATGGCTAAGGCACGAATGGCAAAGAAAAGGCTAAAGTCCGCCTTGTATCAAGAGTATAAAAAATTGAAATTTGCCTAAGTCCAAGCCTTTGGAAAGTGAGAATATACATGGCACTTGAAGATTCGCCCAAGAGAATAAAGAAAAAATCTTCGCCATGGCTAGAAAAATTGAGCAAATGGACGAAATAAAATTGGATTTGTCAAGGAAAATTTGTGAAAAATCAAGAGAATTTGGATGAATAAAATCGGACATGGCGAAAGAATTTTGGACAAGAGACAAGTCATGGCTAGAAAATCTTTGGACATGGCTAAGAAAAAGTTGGACGTGACTAGAAAATGTCGGACAAGAAACATTTTTTGGCCAAATAAAATTGGACATGGCCAAATATTTTTGAGAAACGATCAAAAAATCATGGACAAATAAATTGGATATGGCGAGAAATTTTCGAAAAAATCAAAAGTAATTAGCCATAAAATCGAACGGGTTGGAATGGACACATAAAATAATTATTTTTAATTATTTTAATATTTTATTTCCAACACCAAAAAGGAGATAAGTCATGAAAATTTCGAAATTGGAAAGTGAGAAAAAGAGTCTTGTTGGACTGTGAATGAAATTAGAAACTTTCCCGGACGAAGTTGTTAAGGATAGAACTTGCCATTCAGAAACAAAATGAAAGAATGAGTTCGAACTTGATTCAAGGGAGACTTTGCAAATATGCTAAAATGATCGACCTTCTCACTTCTATAAGTGATTTCATTTTTCATTTTTGCAATCACTCGATTTTGAGAAGAAAGGTGGTGAGAGAAAAGTGTTTAAGGCAAAAGGCTGAAAGATTTTTGCAGCAAAGTGAAAGAAATATTCTGTTATCAGCTTGCATTGCAGTCGCAATCACGTCTTCACGAAGTCACAAGGCAGATTTTTTCTTGTCCATTTCATGTTAACATGAAGCTCCACCATTTATTTTCATTCCAGATTGTTTTTTTTCGTGAAGTCTAAGTTGATTACCAGCTGGAATGTTCTTTCAAATTGATTTTAATTCTGATTTTCCTTTCTTCCTTCTCTTGCAGATCTATTTTTCGAGGCAGCCAAGATGAAATTTGCAAGTAAAGGTGTCCAAACTCAATCAAAGATTAAGTCCAAGTGGGAGCACGTTCTTGACACGGACCTTGGCCACGTTGATCTTGAAGATTTCCGAAAGAGAATGTATGGAACTGACGGACGTCTGCCAACGCCAATCGCCATGAGGATGATGCGAAACGGAATCGTCCATGCAGCTGGATTTCCACCAGCAAAAGAATGTCCTGAGTTAATGGTAGAGTGTGCACTTCATTACAACGCACAAGACCGACAGATTGAAGCTACTGACGGGAGAGTCCTTGCTTACTTGTCCGAGCCGGCAATCCAGGAGACTTTTGGCATTCCAGTATACAACCGTACATCCTACCGCAGCAAACAAGACACACTCAAACTCTATCAAAGTCAGAAGGATCTATGTGCATCGAATATAAACAAAAATTGGTTGCTAAAACCAAAGCCTACTGCCAGCAAGATGCCTAAAAAGTTGATCAGAACCCACTTCAAAGAAGAATATGGTGATATCGTTCTGCTACTTAACAGAATGGTAGGCAGTGCTCACGGTGCCCCTTTCGAAGAATGGATGTATTATTTTATTGACGAGATAATCACTGGAGTCAAAATGTTTAATTGGTCCAGGATGATCAGTGACAGCTTGCACGAACAGTTGGTCAACTTTGAACAGACCAAAGTTTTCCACATGAGCTCATACGTTGTTTATTCATTGGCAAGATATTATAAATATCCTGGCTTGACATGCAAAGGCGTGGTCGGCAATGGTGAGGGGAAATTCAAAGTCTACGACTGCTATCCACAGCTGCAGCTGAAAGAGAAGTCCCATTTCCGGAGAGCTCACGATGCATTTTTGATGTATATCACCCGGCTTCTTCAAGGCGGAACGCACCAGAGACTCTCGCATGAAGCCAAAAGCTTGATAAGCCGGTATGGATTCTGGTTTATTCAATATCCAAAGTTCACCTACATCAGAATCCAAGGATTTTCCGGAAATCCTTATAGGCTGCCTGTCTACCCGACAAATAGGATGGTGTTGTTGGAGGTGCTAAGGCAACTAGAAACATATCAGAACATCCAAAGACCTAAGCAGAAAGCTGCCGTCACCTTCCCCTTTTTCATCGGCAACATGGAGGAGTCATGCCCAACAGCCCAAGCAGCAGAGGTTGCTCGACTGGAGATTCAACAGTATCCTTTTATATCATACAAAGCCAGAAGCAACTTCGATCCGCTTCATCACATCAAGATTGTGGACGGAGAAAGATACAAACATCGGGTTGACCTAGAGGACTTTTGGGCCAACGCAGCCGATGAATACGATGTAAGAAGAAGATTATGGTCAAGGTTACCCCTGAGCATGATAAGAGCGACAGAGCTTTTCAAAATACCTGACCAGCTGCAAGATGACGGGATATATGTGCAGCCAGGCTTCAAAGAAAATGAGCCGCTTCCACCTGTAAAATGGTTCGAGCCTGAGATGGGTGATCTAACCACTTTGATGCGCCCTGTTTTCAAATACTCTCAGTGGTGGATAGATAGGCAAGTAGAAGTGTTAAAGCAGAGAAACGTACATTTTACTTATGAGTTGATGGGAGACACCGAGTCATGTTCTTCGAACGCCGGTGCATCTCATGCTGATGGACAAGCAGATGCTGCCAACTCCAAAAAGAGAAAAGAAGCCGATAAAGCTGCAATTCAAGACAAAGGTAAAGAGATAGATGAGGGTCCTTCACGGAAGAAACATAGGGCTAAACCTCTCCAGTCGGCTACATCCCGGAACATAGAAGAGATGCTTGCCATGGATAGAGAATCCTGGGAAAATGCCATGATACCTTCTCCAGTGGAAAATATAGAGCCAATCCAGATAGAAGATAACGATCAACCCTCTCCGGCAAGCACAGAGATCTTGGAATCGGGTAATGACACGGACATCGAGGATGGAGAATTCGAGGAAGGAATGATTTCCGCCCTCAAGGGTATTCAAGAGGACCCATCCGTCCAGGAGATCCAGGATATGCAGCTAGTCCAAGAAATTCAAAGTGTGCCGGAAATTCAAGAAGAACAGGAAGTACAGGACATGCCAGACGTCCAAAATCAAGAGGACATGATTGAACAGCCAACGGTACCTGAGTGGCTGAGGGAAAGATTGAAAAGAAAAGCGCCAGTGGAAGTCCCGGAGGAGGACAATGACGCAGATTTTCTTGCAAGATTAGAACAGACTGCCCCGAGGAAGAAGGCCAAAAAGTTCTCAACTATTCAAAGAGATGAAGCTGGAAATCGCACGGTGCAAATTGCAGTGCCTGCGGATGACAAGTTTCAAGACGAGATTGCTCCTGAAGAATATGTTATCACGACTGTCGACATGGGTCCGACATCAAAGGGGCAGGAAGTCGAAGACTTGGATAATTCAGTGGCCACCATCAAGGGCAGATTAGAAAAAGAAGTTGCCAAGAAGAAAGAATACAAGAAAGAAATTCAGCGTTTAAAAGATTATATCCAGCACCTGACTAGGCCACTAAACGAAGGCGAACAAGTGGCGCCTTTACCTCCAACTACTTCACAGGAACCAGATGCTCATTTTGAAGAAGAGTTGACAACAGCGAGGGAGGCTAAAGATTGGATGGTTGCAAGGAAAAAAGAGGCGTTGGTGTTCGCAAGAAAGTTGGCGCAAGTAAATGAACAGGCTTCCTTCATGCTTTCACGAGTTGCAGATCTTGCAGAGTCATGGAGCAGTCTCGAGGATATTCAGAGCAGGATCATCCCATGCATCCGGGAACTGAAGGGCATTTCAAAGCAAAGATTGATCGAAGACAAAGTTATCGAGGCTGGAGCAGCTTATGACTTCAACGGATGGTACTATGCTCTAGCCTCAAGGAAAGGAGTCCTCGAAAAGGTGAAACAGGATGGTGGTAGAGTCGAAGAACAAGTAAAAGAAATTCAAAGAAAAATCTATGAGATGGCTACAAATGTGCACGACAAGGAGGTTGTCCGAAGGAAACACTTGCGGTCAAGGAGTTTGAAGGAGCAAGTACAGAAAGTTTTCTCCACCACCGGGCCAATCATGAAGGAAGGCTTCACCAAAATATTCGACTTCATGGCTACCAGAAGTTCTTTCTTGCTACAAGAGCCAATATGGGCGAATGTGTTTGCAGAATGTGCCGAGAACTTGGATTTGCTGGAGTACAACATCAGCGTGCTGCCCGACATTGCTATGGAGGAGGTCGACCTGATAGTGTCCAGGTTCGCCGAACGTGAGGCTGCACAAGCGGATAAGGACGACACTCCAGTTGTCTAGTGTTCTCTTTAGTTAACTGATTGTGGTTTTGGAAACCCTAATTAGGGTTTAGTTCAATTTAATCTTGGCCATTGATCTTGAATCAATCTGGGCCGTTCTTTGTAATCCGGAAAAACTATATAAACCCCCCCCTCACTCTCTCATTCTCATTAGAAGATAGATTGATGGATAGTTAGAAGCTTAGAAGTTAGAGGAGATTAAGAGTTAGAGCAGATTTGAGATAGTTAGAAATAAAGAGAGAGTTTTATGAGATTGTTGTGAAAACGCTACTTTGATAATGAAGTTCAAATGCATGAGGTGCTTTGAGTACTTGATTGTTGAATAGTTGCATGGTCGCATATTTTCTTTCTCTCTTAGTAGATTTAAATTAAAATGTATGTTAGAAGAATGATTGATTGATAACGTCGATTAGTGAAACCAAGCTCATACTTTCTTTGGGTGGATGATTTCGCCCAATGTGCAAAGTTAGACTGAGCTTTACTGTGGATGCTTAACTTCTGTCTTGATAATTGTTGTTCGATCTGATGGCAATTATTTATCCCATGAAAATCACAAGCACATTCCTAGAAGATTGCACTTGCTCTGCGTAGTTGTCGTTGAACGTGGCGAAACAGAGTATAGTTTATTTGGTTTCACTTAGTCTTCGTCTTCTCTTGATTTCTTAGGAGTAGAATAGATTCTCTAAACCCTAAATCTTTTTTCACTTTTTTTCTTATAAAATCAAAAAATCCAAAAATGGTACTGCATTCATGTCTCCACTTCTCAGAATGACTTGCAAAATCTACTTGTGCCCACAGCAAATCACATCCATACCACAGAGCCTATCCACGTTCATCTTAAACATTGGAATTACCCTATGAACTTACTGGCAATCTTAGCATAGGAAGTAGTTTTTCAAGAGAGAATAGAGCGTCTGTGACACTTTGTTCTAAAATGTTTGTCATGTCATAAAACGCACGTCAACAGGCCGTACCTTTTAGATGCCTTGGGATTTGTGCATTAATCATTAGTTGCAATTTGAGTCTATTTCTGGATATTAGTTTGAGCGCCATCCTTCTTAGGGAGTATTGCATTTGGTTTCGTGTCAATCCGATGAGTTATGGAAGAGTTATGAACATCTAAGTGATTTTCTAGATTGCTGGTTATTCATTTAATATTGCAGATTTGTAAAGAAAAACCAGAATTACTATTTGATCATTGAAAAGGTTCATTGTTTGGCACTCCTAACTGGCAGTCAAATTATCAATTTGTAAACTGGCAGTAGTACTGGCAGTCATTTCATTATTGCTCAAATCTGATATGTAACACTCTCTTTCATTGAAGTTGATTTGTAATAGATTTATCTCCGCCCTATGGTAGCTACTATCCCACTCTGGGTTAGCAAGCACATTCTGGGTGTTGAGCATTTCCAGCTTTCTGCATTTCTTTTCAAGCATTGAATTTTGTAATCACTCCGTCATATGGTCGCCCCTCACTCCGTATGGGATTGGGTAGCACATACTTGACGTCGAGTTCCCTTTCAGCAGTTAGAGTAGAAGATCCTCTAACCATATGCTCGCCATCATCGGCGCCATTCTTGGTTAGAGTTACAGCATAAGCAGTTTGATTTAGATCCTCTGACCAATGCTCACACCTTGCCCACATCGGGATCCTGGTGTACATACTGGTTAGAGTTGCTTCAGTACGCTTTGGTTTATCTCCTAACCTTAACGGGTGTATTGATTGTAATTTGAAATTGAAAAATCGAAAAAAATTGGCTCGGATTATTTCATTTTTTTTGGTAAATTGTGTTAAATTTAAAATGGTGTTTCTTTATATCAGTTTAACACAATCGCAGTAAAATGGCAATATCTTTGTCATTTCATAACCAAATTTAAAAATTCAAAGTGTTTTGGAAAACTAAGGAAGGGTACAATATAACCGAGAAATAGTTTGTAGATATATTTTGTATTGAGTGAGCAGTTTGGGGCATAAAATAGTGGCTGCAAGTTTTGATGTGATAACTCATTTTTGAATGCCATCAATTACAACAAAAATAATATCATGTCATTGGTGCAGTGTATTAGAAAAATACATCCACCAAGATAGATAATTTATATTTGTAAAGGAGTTTAATGAGTTGGTGTCATAAAATTTTCAATGACCTTGCATTCTCCCTGTTGGATGGCTACTACAGTTGCTCTAAAATTTTAATTTCAATTTGCTGATTAAATTGGTTTCTTATGGAGTTTCCTTGAAGTTTATTTCAACACAGTATCTTCTTTTTCAGTTTGAATATTAGTGGAGGAGCATTATCTAGCATGGCTAGAGATGGCATTCTTTTGAATGGATGATGTAAAAACTCTACTGAATTAGAAGGATTGTTGGTTGATAGTGTTGATTAAATTCATTTTGACTTTGTTTTTTAAAGGAGATATGTTCAAATCCTCTGTTACTTAAATCCAAGAAGTGTAATACAAGAGTTGGTGATATAAGAGAAATCTCTTATTTGTTCTTGAAGTAACACTATAAGAGAGAATTGCTTTTGGAGTTAACAAGGATTTATTTTAGTAAAAAGGGTGCATTCTTGTGGCTATATCCTCTTATTCATGTGCACATGGAGTTGATGCTATATCTAACAATGTTTTTAGAGATTCTAATGCTACATTTGGCTAGGAAGGACTAAGGAGTCAAAATGGAGGATGGAGACATAGTAGGTTGGAGGACACTCAACATCCTCTCACCAGCCACCAACGACGAGGCCACTTATCAGCTTTGGTGGAATTTTATTTTTTATTGTGTGGCAGTGATAGTTTTCTATGCCATTGGAGATCAAGTGGCACGATCAACAACAATTGTTATTTCTATTCATGTGTGTTAGTTTCTTATGTATCCTCCTAGTGTAAAATATTGTAATAAACAAAAACACTAGTGTAATGTAGTTCATGGATTTTGAAAAGGTTAGTGGTGATCCAAAAAACCATATGAGGTGAACAGATGAGTGTGTTCTTGTTCGTGTCCAAGTTTGTGGTAAACTTGTGTGAAAACCATGAAAGGTTGAGGAGAGGTGCCTTTCATTTGAATCAAGATCATGAGCGACAAGAGTTGGCTTATTGCAATTGGAAGTGCTAAGTTTGAAAGGAGGAGAATATAGACATCATCGATATTGTAAACAATTGTATAGGAGAGCAGTTGGCTATAGAGATCCTCTAACTGTTGGACTTCTTGGAAGTGTGGTCGGTCGGTAATGAGTTCACTAGAAGTGAAAGCAGGATAAGTTCTCGTATGTAGGTGATCATGTACAGTAAGATCCAGATAGCAGTATGCAGACCTAAAGTATGCATATGCACATGTATAGCAAGATTCTATTTCCAACTTGTGTGATGTTCTTTCTCCTCATGTTCACACTAAGGGGGGGTTGTTAGGAATTAGTGTTCACATGGGTGTTTTATTTAACTTTATTAGTATGTGTTATAAAATAAAGTTATGTAAGTTAATATTAAGATGCTGAGAAACAACTTAATATTATATTATAGTGAGTGTTTGTTTGTATTATAAGTTGTTTTAACAACTCATATACTTAGAAGTTTGTTTATTTGTTAGTCACATACTTATCTATGTAAGGGAGTTGCTATAGGAGGTTTCCTATAATATAGGATATACAAGTCCTATAAATATGTAATATGTATTGAAGAAAATTGAATTGGAATAAAGTATTATTTTTGTGTGCATAGTATTTGCAACTGCAGCGTATCTGATTTTCAATAAAAAGTATGCTCTCTACATTAGACAGTTCCTTACAATCCAGATAAAAAAATTATCCAAATACAAAAACAAATGGAGAATACCAATCATAGTAATTGTTAAGAACTTAAGATCATCCAACTAGAAGTTGTCATGCATCTGATGACTGTAGTGGAGTGTTTCCTTGTTTTCTAAAAGGTAAGAAATATGCATTCATATAGGTGCTAAAAATTACCTTCGAATAACTAGTGAGAAATATGAAGGTATCTGAAACTTGAATTTGTACCTACAAAACAGATTAGTTAATGTAAGTAATTATAAAACATTTGGAGACTCCAATAGTTATGAATGAAATTCAATATTACAATTAAAAATTAAATATTGTATAATGGCAGTTATTATAACTTCTTCACACTCCTCAATGCCTAAAAGCATATTCAGCTAAACCATGGAACAAGGACTAGACAATGGTGGCTTTATTAATGATTGGAATTGAGACAAACATTAACAGTGTGAAAATCGTTTAAAGTAACTAAACAAAGGAAGTAGTGTATGACTGATTATGCCTATATTATCAGTGTCAATAGTTATGCATACATGCATAGGGCATGGAGACAAACAAGATTAAAAAGTTAAGGATTAAAATTAATCCTAGTTACAGCAATTTTATATAGGCCAGCCATAAATATATGGGAATTAGAGAAGTGACCAAACAATGGAGCATGCAACCTGACATGAAAGAGTGAAGCAGATTACATGGTAGTGTATAACTCAGCCATGCAGGAATGTAAGAATAGTCAATATCTAACTTGATTAAAGGAAAACACAATTTAATTGAAATATTAAAATCACATGCTTACAATCCTAACAAGATAAAAAACAGTATATAACCCTGACATACATTGTCCGCCCCAAATTTCCTGATAAATCTCCAAAATTTATGTTTCGAACTCCCTTACTAACTGCATTCTGGAAAACATCTGCAGTAAAGCAGTTCAATAGAAAGTAAATACCTATTCAGTTGCTTGGCTGATGTCCAAGATTACTTTAGTTTCTTCACTGGTAACTAAGTAATCCCCGAAATGTAAAATAATTAATAACTGTGCAACGCTTCAATTACAATGTCACTAAAGTTCATGTAAGTACATACCAAGTAGATCAAACTTGAAACTTATATAGGAGAATATAAAGATTTTGATACAAAGTGATATAGGAAACACATGAAAGATATACCTGTCAAGGCTTTTGCAACATCAGTCATTTGAGCAGTTGGAGGAAGCAGCCTATGACTCAAACAAAGCATCAAATTATCAAAAAAAAGAAGCTGAATTTTCAGAAGGGCTAAGACAACATAGCTACAACCAAACATGCCAAAAAATGCTAAATGTGCTTACCCAAGAGTGATAAAATCTCCAGCCAAGTCATCAAACTCTCGGTTGACCAGGTGCAAACAAGCTTCAATTAGTCCTTCTCTTAAGTCTTGGTTAAACTCACCCATCATTCCAAAATCTGGGAAATTGGACAAATTAATTCAAACCGATAATGAAAGGCTCAGTTAATGTGCCAAATTTTTATATTGCGCAGTTTGTTCTCATAAGTGATAGTAGCCCATATTAATATAAAAGACAATTTCTTGAAAGAAACCAACAACCATAATTATTTGATGTTTGGTCATATAGAAGTTTATCATTATTAATCAACAGAAAGGTATAACATATTGATATCGTCCGATTAACTGATGATACAAACATTATAGATCATTTTTAAGAAAGAGATAGGTACAAGTAAACCGACACCTAAGTATGCCAATTTCCCATCATAAGTACGTAGAAGGTTGCCAGGATGTGGATCAGCATGATAAAATCCACATTCTAGTAGCTGGGTCAAAGAGCAGTACACTCCCACCTGATGAAATGATGAAAGTTTGAAGTGAACAAACCATGTGATACCACGTCATATATATCTAGACATCAACTGAAATCAAGAAGAGGAACTAAACAATCCATGTTTCCAAAAACAAATACAGATATAGGCCATCTGAACTCAAGAATTGAACCTAAAAAATCAATTTAATCTTCAATTGAATATAAACTGAAATTTCAACTAAATACATCTAGAAACATTCCTTACGTTTTTAAAAATTATTATTTTCTTACCTCCACTAGATGAAGATCTTTTACTTCTGATAATTTTTGACCCTGCACAGTACTGCAATCATTTTACCCAGCTAATAACATGATTCTAATCATTATTATATTGAAAAACAAAGTTATTTTCAGCTATTAATGTCAAAGGAAGTGATATTTGCATTGCACCTCAACCCATTCCATAACAAGCACTCGACAACTTGATAGCTCCTTGTACATTTTTGGTACAACTACATCAGGCAATCTCCCAAAAAGTTGTCTGTAAATAAAAGTTGTAACAAAGTAAGAAAAAAAAAAAGCAAAACATAAAGTTATGCTCAATTTTATATGCTTAGTTGTTCATCTACCATTAAACCTAGCCAGACACATAAATAACAAAGTTATTTTTAGACCCACTTTCCTATATGGAATACAACACCATCCATAGTTCTTTGGAAACCATCCCCTGCACCTTGAACGAGCTCCTACAATGTCCCTTATACACTTGATGCTTAAAAGATTTTGATATCTTTCATATGAAGCTCAACTATTCCATGCTATTACTCATTCCTTCCACCTAGTCAAACTGATTATTTTGACTTTTAATAAAGATATCTGCAATATTTTGAACATTGATAAGCAATTACTAAATTTTTTCTCTAGAACATTTTTTATGACTTTCTTGTTTTAAAAATATAAACTTGATGTCCTTTTTTCATTCTCTTCAATTTGTGAAAAAGTTCCCAAAGAACTCCCAGAACCAATAAAAATGATCGCATATTCAAAATAGTTGTGGCAACCCAATTACTGATTCATAGCATGGAATTGAGCAGGAGCACAATAAAGCTACTGCCAACTGGCTGGAAATAAATAATTCATGAGAGATTGTCATCAAATTTTTTTTACTAAGCTCGTTAACTGGGTTCTCATACATTTTTGAGCAGATATTAGAAAAATCAAACCTCCATTTTCTAGAAGCTTCATCAGCATATGTTATGTTTTTGATTAAATAGAGATGCATCACCTTTTACATCAAGTTTTAAGCAACTTCTATCTATAGCTGCATAAAAGTAACTCTATCAACAAGCATGCATAAAGGTTAAATGGTATCCAAAAGGTTAACAATCCTTGCTAGGTTCACTGTCATGCAATGGTGGGATTGTTAACACAAATGTAATGAGACTCACCAATTCAAGGCTAAGAATCTTGAATCCAGATCAATGATGAGGTTTGCGACGTTCTTGTCTCAATTTTCTGACTTGGCATGTCCAGGCTCCAGACTTGCCTGGTCCAAGCTCAAGTCTTGCCAGGTCCTCTCTATCCCCTCAACCAAAAAATAAAAAGTTATCAAACTTTTAAACAAAGAACTAAAGCATATACTAAAATCCCAATTGGGCTTTAAAACATCCAAAATACCTTTTAAACACTCTTTTCACTTTCCCGTTTCATTTTTCATTTCTACTCATGCTCACTCATACTAATTTTCCATTTCTGCTTAAAAGTAGATGATTGTTCATGCATAAGGTCTAGATATAGTTTGATTTGCAGGGATCATGTGCATAGGAAGAGTTGATATAAGGGGTTGGCTTTCTCTTCAACAAAATTTCAAGGATTTAGAAGAGATAGGTAGAATGAATTCTAGTCCTTTCTCCTTCATTCAATCTGTTCTTTTCTGCTTATAGATTCTTAATTTAAAATCTTGAAGGGAGAAAAATTAAAAATCCTAAGTTTTTATCATTGTCCTATCTCATTTTTTAAATTGAACTTTCATTTTATGTGGTTTCTCTAGGTTATTAATTCCACTGCCTTTTTAAACCTCTCTAAAATATAAGTTTTAAACTTGTAACATTTCAAATTAAATTAACCCTTTTGGTAATGGTAAACCTGAGCACGCTCTGCAATTTTCAAATTTTTTGAAGCAACCTGTGGTTTAGGGTCATGGTATTGGTAGGCGGGAGGCCCCTGAGCCCTCCCCATCCAATGTGGATGCTTCAATGGCAGCTAAGGAAAGTGCAAAGGTGAACAATGCGTCCTCTTTGGGGGTCTTTGATCGGGATTCGGACAAAGCTCCTGTGTCCCCTCCTTTTGGTCTTGACTCATTCTTTTCTGAGGAGAACCCCGTATCCTATGTGGATAAGTTGGTGCATGTTAGATCTCCAAACATGGTGAAACCTAGGGTTTTCGACTCTTCGAAGATTTCATGCACTATGGAAGGAATTGAAGTTTCCCTTGATGATCTAATGGATGAGACAATTGTTGGGCTTCAACTCTCAATCGTGGGTAAGTTTCTTTCCTTGCAACCCAACATTGGTCAAGTTAGGAAATGGGTAGAAGTTGTTTGGAAACTCAAGGAAGTGTTAATATTAGTGCAATAGCTAATGGCCTGTTCCTTTTTAGCTTTGTGGTGTATGAAGATTTGATGAAAGTGCTCACTGGGGGTCCTTGGGCATTTGATAAGAATCTTAAGAATTTCCTCTCATTAAGAAAATGGAAGCTTGGGTTTGAACTGCCAGCTGATCTAGGTTCAGTGGCTCCTACTTGGATCTGCCTTCTAGGACTTCCTTTGGAGTTTTGTGTAGCCAATCGAAAGTCAAATGAAAATATTTTACTTGGCTAGGTAATGAATAATAAATAAATAAATAAATAATTGTGTTTTGTAATCACGTGTTAGTCCTCGACGATTGGTATAGTCGGTTAGTAGTTACCAAGAGTTGGTAGTCTTAACCATAGTAACGAGACTCGGATGCGGCTCGGACTCGGCGAAGGCGACTCGGCGACTCGGGACTCGAACGTGGCGCAGACGCGGCAATATGAAACAAAGTTGAAAAGCCCTAGAAATTTAGAGATTTTTAAAGATTTAAAACTTGTTTCAAGCACCCTTTATTGAATACAACACAAATCAAATCAAATTTGATCACATGCACAAGTATACAATGATTACATAAGTATAAAGTACACAAATTGTAGTTGCGCTGTTGAAGGAAATAGCATACTTAGATATATAAATTAGTCAAATGTATACAAAACTCATAGAATATGAAATCCATGACATCAAATGTTCCATACAAATATGAAATATCAAAAGTAAAACAATAGCTATAAGTCAATGACTCTATGCCCTATGGCATAGTGTTAGAACTCAAATCAAAGTACAATAAACAATAATCATCTATGCATCATTGACAGCATTTTTTTTTTTTTTTGAACATTGTAGTACAACAATTTCCATGATAATGTAATCAAGTTTACATTACAGAATATTATGAGAGATCTATTTACATTTCAAAATAAGTACAAGCAAGTACAAGAGAAAGGTTAAGAAGTCCTCATCTGTTTGGCGTCTTCCAAGACTCGGCTTGCCAACTGAAAATTTGAGGGAAGCATCATCTGAGTGCTTTTACCTCCAACCACGGACTTATTCAATCCCCCACACACACCTTCCTACTGGAAGGGGGCCCTACCCTTCTTGCGAAAGGTGATGTTGGACTAACCCTCTAATAGCCATCTGAGCTCTGGTGGTTGAACCCTATCTAACTGGCACTGCCTGACTACTAAGGAATCCTTCCTACTAAGCCGACATTTCTGGCTAGCTAGATATCTGAGTTACACGTGAGTGTTAGGGCAGTCAGTGGCATCTGCCCTACTATGGCCATAGCATTTGCACTACTGTGCTACTCACCCACCCTGCCCGACTTGGAAAAGCTTACTTAAACTAGGGCTTTTGGAGATTTCTTCTCCGTGACTTTCTCAAATCTGGACACCTGTCCTAGGGCATAAATTTATGACCTACCCATGGTTTTTCTACCCTTAACTCACACTTCTTGGCTGCCTGCCACGTGTGTCTAGAAAATCTAGTACTAGAGTTTTCTGCAAGAACTGCGTACCCATATGCTCGCCTGCTGTACACGTATAGTTTTATTGATTCAAACTTTTACTTAAAAGATGGGTAACAAAAGCCTTAGATTTCTAAGAATCGAGAGCTTCGGAACATACAGCCATTACATGAGTTCAACTAACTCTTCTGAGTTAATTCTGCTAAGTTATAGTTCGTATGATTTCATACAAAAGTATACCCTTTATACTCATTGACTTCATACTTTGAAGTTGTCATAAGCCATCAAGGTGATGCTGATTGTTAGCAGCGTAGTTCACAGTTTTGTTTCCATAATAATTTCTATTTCCCGACACTACTGCTCAACAGGTCATGACTCAAGGAAGCAACTTTCCCTTCACCTAGCTCTATACGAGTTACTAATTATACTGCTATATTCATACATTGTAAATCAATAATATTTTCAACAGAATCAAAGAAGTATAGGAACTTTATAAGCCAAAGACTCTTTACACAATACATCTATCAGAAAAACGCACAATAGCAGTAAACAGTTCATTCCTTCTGGGTTATTCTTTTCTGACAACCAGCAAGAGACCTAGCATTTCCTCTTCGTTTTATTTACTATCCTCTTTGCTTAGTTTACTACTTCAAAAAAGATATTTCAAAGAGATTCCATACATATTCACCAGAATCTATAGACTAAGTATGAAGCAGGAATTTCTTTATCAACACTCCAGATTTCTTTCTCTGGGCGACTCAGACAGAAAGAAAGTATATAACACTCAGTCAAATGCATTACTAGAGTCTACATAACTCCTATAAGAATTCTTTTTAGCTCCCTATCATAACTCACAAAATGTGACTTATTATCAAGAAGGATATAAGTTCTTTACGTGCCTGTAACTTGGAGCCTGGTTCAATAAGAATTCAGATGAAGCCAACCAAGTAATCTTCTAACTGCTACGCCCTCTACTCCAAGCACCTCTGCCTTTTATGGAATTCCCGTGCTCCTTCTGTATTGTCTATTCTCAGGAGATAAGTTCTTCTTTTCCGAAAACCCTTCCCCTTCTCTCTTTCCTGTCCCCGTATCTCTCTTTTCTTACAAAAGAAAATACTTCCAAAAGATATTCCCCCCTTCGGATGACCGTTCCAGGTAGTTAATGAAACTACCTTCCCGTTTTCTTTCCTCCACCCTACCATGAACGCGTTTTCCGGAACTCAAGATCACAAGAAGGCAAATCCCTCGCAAGTGCCTCAGCCACTTCCCCGAATAACGCACAACGACGCAGAAGAATCAAACCAATTCGACTATAACAAAATACAGGACGCGTGATTACCATACCTTCCACGTCGCACCACAAGAACCCAATTTTTCTGGACGATCACATACAAAATTAACCCGCGTCATTCCTAGTGGCTAATTATTCTGAATCGACATCATGGAGGATATGATTTTACGAGTTTAAGCGGCTAAAACTCATCTCAGAAAAATACGATATCAACAATATATAAATAAGTTAATTTAAATATAAATTCGTTCAACACCAGAAGGTAAGATTTATTATTCCTATTTATAATTAAAACATATTTATTTATAAAATAAATTCTCTTTATATTCAATATAACATTATTTAGTTTCATTAGCAAAATAAATAATAATAATAATAATATTTTATTATTATTATATATATATTTATAAGCTTTACCAAGCAAGGTTACTCTCAACGGTACGATTACCGAACACGAACCCAAGTACAGTACGTCAGACCAAAGAGATAAAAGAACCGGTTTCTTAACCCTAAAAGCACCGACGACAAACCCACTCAATGTTCAATCGATAACCTACGATGACAGGGTGCAAAATACTCACTTCTAGGGTTAACTAGATCCAGAGACCAACCTTAGCTCAGATGGCGATTCCAGGGTACATACAACATTACCTCTCTACTTAGATGATACTTCCCTGCTCCCGGGCATTGCGGAACGCTATCCTGTATCCAACTCCAACAAACGAAGAAGGATTAGACTACCATCTCATTAATGATCAAATCATATTTCAATCTACTCAATTACTGTAAAATATAAACTTCCTTTCTAAGTTCACCACAGTATGAACATCTAGGAATAAACAGAGTACACATCCCATTGTGTTTTCATAGCAAGATCATAAGATTTCCATCTTTTATGCATAAATACACAACAATTGCAACATTCAACATTCCTAAAGCAAGCAAAAATAAGAGTGTATATAAGTCACTAGGGTGGGATGTAACATCTCTCCCCCCTTAAGAGTCATCGTCCTCGATGATATTGAGTTTTTATACAACATGATAAATAACGAAAAGAGTCTAAAAAGAAAGCTCATAGTCCTCTAACAGATGAGGGAGTCTCTGCCTAATATCCTGGAGATCCTCCCAGGTGGCACCATCCTCAGAATACTGGTCCCACTGGACCTTACGTTGAATCACTTCTCGATTTCGTAAGCGGATCTTACGCATCTCGAGTACCCTGCTGGGCTCAATCGACACCACTCCTGGATCCTGCACCTATCAAGCATTCCAGTTAATTACATGGTTACTGCCTGGTATATACTTCTTTAAATAAGAAACATGAAAAACATTATGCATTCTAGATAGGGCTAGCGGTAGAGCAATCCGATAGGCCACAGGATTGATTTCCTCCAATACATAGTTTGGTGGATTTTCCAAATTTGATAGCACTCTTCTGAGGTTTAACCCTTAACAACACTTTGTCACCTATAGCGAAATGTCTGGGTGTTCTCTTAGCATATGCATAGCTTTTCTGCCTGTCATTTGCTTCAGCTAACCTTTTTCTAATCACTCTGATTTGTTCTTCCATTTCTGAAAGCATCTCAGGGCCAAGGCTAATCCTATCTTCTAGCTTATCCCAGCTTATAAGAGTGTGGCACTTGTGCCCGTATAATGCCTCAAATGGTGCCATCTTAATGGCAGAATGATAGGTATTGTTGTAAGCAAACTCAACAAGCGGAAGATAATCTTCCCATTTATATTGCTGATCCATGCAATAAACCCTCAGGAGATCTTCTAGTACTTGGTTCACCCTCTCTGTCTGACCATCTGTCTTTGGGTGATATGCAGAGCTAATGTTCAATTGGGTCCCAAGGGAAGCGAATAGCGTTTGCCAAAACCTTGAGGTCATTCTAGCATCTCTATCAGAGATGATCTTTTCTGGAACCCCATGCAATCTAAAGATTTCTTGCACAAATTTCCTTGCTATTGCTGGTGCTCCATCGGTTAGGTTTCCTGGAATAAAATGTGCAGCCTTGGTGAGCTTATCCACCACCACCAAAATTGAATTATGTTTGCCTCTGGACATTGGAAGTCCTTGAACAAAGTCCATACTAATCACCTGCCACTTCCAACCAGGCACTTCATGCGGATACAGTAAGCCTGCTGGGTGAAGGTGCTTAGCTTTAACTCTCTGACACTCTAAGCATTCTGCCACATATTTCGCAGCATCTCTTCATCCCCTTTCAGAAATACAAGGGTCGCAAATCTGCCATAAGTTTAGTCACCCCAGGATTTCCAGAATAGGGTGCATCATGGATCTCGCGAAGAACTAGCTTTCTTAACTCCCCAGCATCCGGAATGTACATTCTTCCTTTATATCTAAGTACCCCATCAGTATCAAACTGAAATCCGTCATACCTATGATCTTGAGGATCCTTCAATAGGGCTAGCTTAACTTGCTGATAATACCCATCTTCTATAGAGGATTGGAGGACTTGTTCCCGAAAATTGGTATGAACTGATAACATGGAGGTTATATGTCTTCTCCGACTTAGGGCGTCTGCTACACGATTTTCTTTTCCTTTGATGTAGTTGATCTCGAAGTCATAATCAGAAATTAACTCAAGCCACCTTCTTTGCCGAGCATTAAGGTTGGGTTGAGTGAATAAATATTGCAACCCTCTGTGATCAGACCTTAATTCGAAAGGTTTTCCTAGTAAGTAATGCCTCCAAACTTGTAGTGCGTGAACAATGGCAGCCAGTTCAAGGTCATGAGGAGCATAATTAAGTTCATAATTTTTCAACTTTCGCGATTCGTACGCAATGAGTTTTTCATCTTGCATGAGTACTCCACCTAATCCTTCCGCTGAGGCATCCGTGGTAACTACGAAACGCTCTTCTGGATTAGGCACTTGCAAAATCGGAGCTGATGTCAATTTTTCTTTCAAAACCTCAAATGCTTCTTGGCATTTGTCCGTCCACACAAACTTCTTTCCCTTACGCTGAAGTGAGGTAATAGGACAAGCAATCCTAGAAAAATTAGGCACAAATTTTCTGTAATACCCGGCCAACCCCATAAAACTTCGGACTTCTTGCATGTTTTTCGGCTCTGGCCATTCCAGAATGGCCTTGATTTTAGTTGGGTCCACTGCGATTCCCTTGGCGGAGATAATATGCCCCAAATACTGTACTTCCTTCTGGAAAAATGAGCATTTAGACAACTTGCCATACAATTTGTTTTCTCTCAATCTTTGTAACACAAAGCGTAAATGATGAAGATGCTCCTCTTTGTTTTTGGAATAAATCAAAATATCATCCAAAAACACCAAAACAAACTTATCCAGGCAATCTCGGAACACACTGTCCATCAAATTCATAAAGGCGGTTGGGACATTTGTTAACCCAAAGGGTAAAACTATAAATTCATAATGCCCATATCTTGTTCTAAAAGCTGTTTTATGGATATCTTCCTCTTTAAGTCTCAACTGATGATATCCGGACCGGAGATCAATCTTGGAGAATACTGCTGCCCCACGCATTTGATCAAAAAGGTCATCAATACGCGGTAGAGGATATCTATTCTTAACAGTTACGTTGTTGAGCATACGGTAATCAATGCATAACCTTAGGGTTCCATCCTTCTTAACAAAAATAATTGGGGCTCCCCATGGTGAGACACTGGGTCGGATTAAACCCTTTTCAAGGAGTTCCTGTAACTGAGCCTTCAGCTCTAACAACTCAATAGTAGTCATACGATAAGGTGCCTTGGATATCGGTTCAGCCCCAGGTTGTATGTCAATTGTGAAATCGAATGCCCTTTTGGGTGGTAAACCAGGTAACTCCTCCGGGAATACATCTGCAAACTCCCTCAGATAGGGGTATTTTTCCCATTCAGAATCTTTTATTTCTACCCCCTTTCCGAAACCCTCTGCTGCAGTTTTCTGCGACTCGAAAAACATCAAGTCGTCAAAGAATATTGCCTCTTGAGTCTCACGAGGTTCGATGACTTCTTCCATTTTAACTGCAAAAACTCGACAACCCTTACGTCTAGCTCTTTTTAATTGCATTGCAGATATTTGTCTTATTTTGATTGGTCATTCCATCCCCTGAATGAATACTCTATGGCCCTGGTCATCTAGACACTCCACCGTTTTGGAAAAGCAATCAACTCGAGCTCTATGCTTCCAAAGCCAATTTATTCCAACGATAACATCATATGTGCCTAAGGGAGCTACATAAAGGTTCACCTCCGTAGAAAGATTGGGTAATTCAACCTCGGCCTCAAACAGGCATTGCTCTACCAGAGCCTTGGACTGATTAGCATACTCTACAGACCAAGAATTTTGCATAAAGCTTGGCCTTCTAGATATTTTATTCAAAACCCTAGGCGACACGAAACATTCTGTAGCTCCAGTATCAATTAAAATTGTTACAGGGGTCCCAAACAGCTTACCTGGTGTCTCAATTGGCGTGATTTGGTATTCCGCCTGACGGTTGTCAACTGCTGCGTGGATATGTTGCTGGAACGCCGTTTGCTGGGAAGGTAAGGGGTTCCCTCGAGGAGTCGGTCCTGCTGTCTTGGTAGGGCATTGATTAGCATAATGATCCCCTCCACATGTGAAACATCCCCCAGGTGGGCCCCTTCTCTCAGAAGTTCTTCTATCATCATGATTTTTCTTATTATTATTGCCTTGATTATTCCCATTCCTCCTGTCTCTTCGATCCCGGCTTTTGTGTTCCTTATTTCCTCTATCATTCTTATGTTGGCTTTCCTGTTTATCACCTTTCTTCTTGAATGGTTTAGGGTTTGCGGCCAATTTATCCTTCTTTTTCTTTTCCCTATCCGCTGCCATAGACTGCAACCTCTATTCCTGTTTGATAGCTTTCTCATAAGCCTGGTCCATAGTGGTTGGACCCAAAAGATCCACCTATCCTCCGATTTGGGGTTTCAATCCCAAGATGAACCTCCGCACCCGAGGGTATTCGTCACCATGGTATTGCAGAACATACTTAAGTAATCTAATGAACTTCTCCCAATACTGGTTGACTGAGAGCTCTCCCTGAGTTAGATGATAGAATTCTGTCAGCTTCTGATCATAATATAGCTGAGGAAGCCATCTCTGTCTGAAAATGGATACAAATTCTGACCAAGTTAGCCCTTTAACCCTAGGCCCTAATTCAAGCTTCTTGCTTGTCCACCAAGTGGACGTGTTGATGCAATTTTTGTGACCTCACCAATCAGCCAAAGAACAAAATAGTTTGAAGGCTACTCCGTTCTCTCTTGATCAAAGTATTCCGTGCACTAAGATTGCGAGAAAGTTCGCATGTTCAACTCCAAGGTTCCGAATACTTAGAATACCCTCAGTTGGTTGATGTGTATTGCTGTGTTCTTACAAGGGGACTTACACAATTGTTCAGATTTCTTGCAGTTAACAGTCGGTGTATGCTTTGAAGGGGTTCTTGCGTGTATGATTTGGCAGTATAGTTCGTTTTCCTAAAACTAATAAGAAATGTACGGAAAGTAAAAGAGTATAGGGCCTAAGAAACTTATGTTCTATTCTAAATGCAGGATATGTGGAGCTTGATTTCAGTAGACTTCAACCGAATTTCACCTAGCCTCACATCGGACAGCCTCAGTAAAATTGGTGCAATCTTCAAAGGGATAGCGAAAGATGTTCAAATCATAATTTAGCATACATATACCATCAGAACGACACATATAAGTATACAAATCACAATCGAAGTTAAACTCAAGATAATTTCCAGTGGACCACGCAAGGCGGACTTATCATCAAGAAGCCGCTAGTGGTATGGAATGAAAGAAGCTACCTCAATAAAAACACCACACATCAAAGTAAACTACTTGCATGAGATGAAAATTAAGCTACTTGGATCCGAAAGGAAGAAGAGACCATGCTAGCTATTCATGACAAAGACGAATTCCACCATCAATGAAAAGATCTATTATTATGAAAGTGTTACACAACAATCTCCACAAAAGTTTTCAAAGGGAAAACTTTCTTTCTTCTCCACACTAACAAAATGTCCACTATGCTCTACTCTCTCTAGTTTGATCCCCAAATCTAATGCTAGTCTAATCTCTAATGAATTACAAATGAGGGGGACTCCCCCTTATATAGCTAGCCCAGTCCAAAAGACGGCTAGGGTTACAATCAATAGAGTGGCTAGAATCGTGCCACCTCAGCCCTAACCCTAAAAACTGCCAGAATAGGGAGTGGTACATTAAATGAATCAAGGATTCCCACTCACTCCCAAAAATAGTAAAGGCAATTAATGCCCACAATCAGTCTTCTAGAAGATCCTCGTCCAGTAGTGCATTCCCATTCGCCTTCTCTCTGACTGCAAACTCAATGAATCTGCCAAGTACAGCCTCAACCTCCTGAACTGAAATGGGCGGAATGCAATCTAGCTGAAACTCTAACACTGTGACTGAATGCTCATGCCTTGTACAAGATTTTCTCCAAGCAACTAAAGAATCTTGCGTGCTCTGGATCAAGGCGGAGAAAGTAGAAGTGTTCTCGAAATCATCTTGTACGAAGGTCTTAACATCTGAAAAGAAAGGCACCAGCCTACCCCTCAAATTATCAAAATTTACCTCCTCTGGACTCAACCGCCTAGCAAATATGGCCTCAAAGGTATTCTAAACTCCATCAATGATATTGGCCATAGCCTTATGTATTCTAGCTGAATCCGCCTGTGCTGCGTCGAAGAAACCACGTCCCGTGATTGCTGAAGAATACCATCTAGAGAAGTCATACCTATCATTCTCCTGAATGACACCTCCATCAATCAGCAATCGGAACGGAACATGCCTCAATGCCTCAAGACGCTGGATCACCTTTCTCTGATAGATAGAAGCATCACCCCAAGCATGATCAACTGCCTCTATCCGTGTCAAAATACTAGAGGCCTGCTGAAAAGCAAAAGCAAGGTCCTCCATAAACTTTTCGGTCTTAGCACGAACCACTGTGACCCACTTGTCTGCTTCCTGTGCCATCTTCCCTAACTCCATCAAGCCACTGATTGACTCCCTGGGTATCTCTGCTGGAGGCTCTATCACTGGAATCTCCTGCCCTCGAGAACGAGACAATTGTTGCACATATCCAATTAAAGCTTTGTGTTCTCTTTTCAACTTTTTATATTTTCCTTCCTTGAATAACCTATCTTTGAGGGCGAGGTAGGAGTTATCACACTCCTCCACAATCTGTGCACCAGTGGGGCGTCCTAAATCCAAAGTCATGACCACATAATTCTCAGGCACTGCTTCATTTCGGTCACAATCAACTTGAGGCACGGCAACGTGAAGAGTACGAGAACCATCCTCTTCAGTGGATATCTTCAAAAAATTTCTTGCTTTCTTCTTTTGTGGAGGTGCACTGATCCTGTTCAAGAACTCTTCCATCTAAACTGCTAGATCAATCTCCTCACTGGGGCTTCTTCTCATTCTATCCTTAAGCCAATCAGGGACATCGTACTGTATATCAAAGGGCTGCTATTCTTGTGCCTCTACTTCTCAAACTTGCTCAACCTCTACATCATTCTGGCGAGGCTCATCATCCTCAAGTGGCTGAGTGTCTCCCGAAACTATATCATCATCCTCATTCATAGCCGCCTCTAACTCCTGCTGAAACTGAGGGTCAGTAATAGTCCCCTCATCATCCTGCTGATCAACCCTACCAGGTGCGTTGACGCTCTGGCCAACCAACTCTCTTTGTGGAGGCTGATTATCTTCCCGTACTACTTGCACCTGATTCAATGCATTCCTCTAATCAGCAAACAAAGAAACCTCCTGGATACTTGGAGAACGCGTCTCCAATGGCGTAGGTGACTCAACTCGTGGAGGCTCTGGCTGAGTAGGCTCCTTTCGAATTGGCTCTTTCCTTCTCGACTCTGGACCTCGTGTGATCTGTTTCTTCCTGCCTGTGGTGGGTGTCCTGTGATCTCCCATCAAATTGTAAGTCAAGGCAATTGACCTATTCTTCAATCTGCTCACACGCCTGTCAACCCATGCTCTAGTGAATGTCAGGACCGGAATAGAAAGTGTGTCCAAGTCAGCAACCTCTGGTTTTGACCAATCCGGGGGTGGAAGCAGAGTATCTCTTACTGCTGCATAATCCGGATGGACAACGTCCATATCCTCGTTCACCTGGTTTGGAACCGGAACAACTTCACACTCCCTGATCAAAGTAACTGGCAACCGAGAGAACATTCTTTTCCTGACTTCAATCTCATCAGCTGCATCAGCTCAATAGTCCTCAATATTTGCCTTATGTTTAAATTCCTTTGACAGTACCCATTTGATGTTATTATGTGGATCATAGTGCTGTCGGCTGGTGTGATATGAAAAGTGATAGAATTGAAGCTCACTCTCGGCTTCTCTAGCTGCCTGTATTGAAGGACACACCTCATCTGAGTTGCCCATGACAATTGAGAATTCAACTCCCCCCTTCTTCTTCTTCTTTTGAATTTTATCATAGGCAAGCAATTGCCTAGATATCTCTAGCATTAAAATTCTATCAGTTGGGTACTTAGGCAGCCTATATGGGTACAATGAAAAACCTTGCAGCCTTATGTAAGAAAATTTCGAAAATTGTATGAACTAGCACCCATACCTTTCAATCAGCTCTTGGGCTTCCCTCGAGATTTTGTGATGCAACCGCTCCTGAAGCAATCTCGTGATATGCATGGTGAAGACGTCGTTGACACGCTTGTAATGAGTAGTGCTTGCCAAATGCAACTGCGGACAAGCCTCATGGATTTTGAATTGGTGAGAACCACAACCGACAGGTTCCTTGTAAGAGATCCCCCTATACTTCGTCATACGAGCCAACATATAGATGATGTAAGAGCTCATGTAAAACGTCTTCGTCCTTCTCAGGCTCAGGAGCCGCTCATGCAAATTGTCACTGATCATCTCGGCCCAGTTGACATAATCTTTCCCTTCTAGCACGAGGTTGATGTAGTAAAACATCCAAGGCTCGAAAATGAATGATTGTGCACAACCACCAACTCTGCTCAGCATCATAATGAGGTCACAATATTCTTGCTTCAAGTCATCCGCTATGATTTGCTTTGGAAGCTTTGTACGAGAAGGCTTGGGAGTGCTCATCTAGTGAGTGTTGATTGTCTCTGTGCATCTCTTGAATGCAGAAGCATACATCTGCTCAGCTCGCTCTCTGGATTTGTAAACCATGTTCCTGTGCACTGGAATCCCAAAAGCTTCACCAATGGCGGCAGGAGTAAGATTGGCTAGCACTTGGCCATCTGGTGACATGATCGATCTGTGATCCTTTTCATAACAATTGGCGCACTCCATCATCAGCTCCGAACACTGAATGGCTGGTGGGAAACCAGCAGCTGCATATAATCCGCTTCGAACAATATTGTGCGAAGTGGTCGACGGTCAATGATTTCCAATCCCCAACATTCTGTTCTTGAAAGTTTCCAGGTTGATGGAGCCCAAGTTGGTGTCTGTCAGCTTGCCCAACTTCGAGATGAATTTTGATTCTGGCATGAATGTCTTACTCTGCTTCTTGATCACAGCTTGCCTGGATGCACCATTGTCTTTGCCAATCGCCCTTGCCTCAGCCATTTGCAGGACAATAAACATTCATCGGCAAATTTAATTTATAAAATAAATAAGACATTGTGTAGGGGCTGCAGTCGACTTCAACAACTTGAGAAGCTGCAATAACTTTTCTTATTTGCAAACCTCAACTTCTTCTCTAATAAACTCGAGCTTCAACACTTAGAAAAAATTTCTAAGTAAACTTCAGTGACTTCACTACTTCAATCAACAATCAGCAAGTTCGCACATTTTAAACTCTCAGCAAGTGCGCACTTCCAGCTTCAGCAATATTGGAATTTTTCAACACTTGCAGCCACTTCCAACGCCTCTCACTCAGGAACTCTCAGACTTAGTAAAATTTCAAACCTTTCAAGTCTCAGCAATGCTTGGTCCTCAGCAACTCACTCAGAGCAAGTCGAATTCTTTTCAGCTGTGAACAAGAAGTGAGAAACTTCTTCATTTTATAGCCAAAAATCGAATTCTAGAAGGAGCCAATTATAGCCAGTACATTTAATTTCCACTACTTCACTTCAAGAATTTGAATTTCCCTCTCTGGTGTTTCTGACACTTGTCAGAGAATCTTAATCCTCTAGAAGTTCGACCTTGACTGGCATCTTTGAATTTATTTTCGAAAAATTTAATCTAAATTCATCTTTTTAATTCACCAGCCGGAGCTCTGTCATTTGAATTCGAATTTAACTCCTCCTCAGCTCTGGAAAGTTCATCATCGAAGAATTCAATCAAAATCATCTAGGCAACTCATTTCGAATTCATCATTCGGAGAAATTCATTTTGAAAACACATTTTATTCATCTTGCCTTAGAGAATTTTAAATTTTCCCCTTGGGAAAATTCACAATTTGAGCACTGATTAAGTTCTTCACTGAAAAAGTGTTGGCGAAGTGCGGAAGACTTGGAAATCCATCTATCATCACAAATGTTCAGTACCCAGAAGAGAATTTTCTTCAGAAGCTTCGAATCCATGGGTACCCAACGAACGGAGTTCATTTAATTTTTAAATTTTGAACCTTAGAAAATATTATTCTGTCAAATTAAATCCATTCTTCGCTTGTGATCATCCTGTGTTGCTCTCGCTTGAGAAATTTTATCAATCCATCTGCATAATCATCCATCTCTGACTTCACCACTGAGAAAATTTGCTTGTGCTCCACGAAGAGAAATTTCACCACCTTGAGCTCTAGGCGTATTTTCTAAGGGAGAAAATATTTTTGCCTTAGAAAATTTTAAATCATCTTGCACTTTGAGAATTTTCCTTAGAAAATTTTATTCGTTCGCCAATGGTGGAAATTTTATCAACTTCACTTAGAAAAATTTTATTCATGCCTAGCACATTTTATTTCTCACTCACCACTTTGCATTTTACTTCACACTAGGAAAATATTCATTTGAAGCTCCAACGCCTTAGCAATATTTTATTTTTTATTATTTTTTTACTAAACATCTTAGGCGCATATTGTGTGTGAAGGAGGATATTCATCTTATGCTTAGAAGTCTTCACTTCCAACGCCTAGGCAACACATCCACAAATCACCTTGCAATATTTTCTAACATATATCACCTTGGGCGCATATCAGTTGAAGAGGGAATTTGAAACCACGCCTAACATTTATCTTCACCACCTCACACACCTTGGAAAAATTCTCTAACACTTACCACCTTGGGCGCATATTGCACTTGAAGAGGGATAACGCCTAGCATTCACCTTGCTTTCACCACGCCATGAAGTGTTTCACCACCTTATCTTCACTTTTACAACCTTAACTTGGGCGCATTTAGACATGCAAGAAGGATGACTCTTCAACTTCCATTTTTTTGTCTCTACTTGACCTCTTTTGGGCGCATTTCTACGTAGGTGAGGGATGAAAATCTTTGACTTGTTTGACTCATTTCTCTTTTAGGGGCATTTGAGAGGGGGAGGAGGATAAACTTATAACCACGCCTTGGAGTGACTCTTCACCTCCCTTGTTTTGTCTTGACATGCATGCTTTTGGGCGCATTTTGCCTAGGGAGAAGGATAAAACACGTTGACTCCTTTGACTTATCTCTTTTGGGCGCATTTCTACCCAGCTGCAGGATGGGCGCATTTGGAGGGGTGAGGAGGATAACCTCATACTTAGAAAATTTTTCAACTTTCTTGCTTCAAGGTGGGCGCATTTTGGCCTGGCTACTGGATGAACATTGTTGACTTTTCTTTGACTTTTGCACTTTGGGCGCATTTTGGCCTAGGTGAAGGACGAGCTTCATACTTAGAAATTTTTGTGCTTGGCATTGCCTTGAAGGCGCATTTAGGCTAGGTAGAAGGATGAAAAGTGTTGACTCCCTTTGACTTTCTAACTGGATGGGCGCATTTTGGACATGGTGGAGGACGAGCTTCACTCTTAGAAATTTTCCATGCCTCCTCATTTGCCTGGGCACATTTTACCATGGCTGCAGGATGAAGTTCCAGACTTAGAATTTTTCCTTGTTTTTGCCAATTTATCCATGCCCTGCTATTTATAGTAAGCCCTCTGATTTTGCATCTCTGAAGCTCAGAACGATTTGAAGTTTTAAACACTGCATCCTCATGACCTTGTTATCCTGTCGACACTGCCATTTTTAGTCATCCTGCTATTTTTAGCCCATTTCTGAAGGTGATTTACTATATATAGTAACTGCTTGTTTCTGATAGCTCCACTGCTCCGATTAACTTGAAATTTGAATGAGGTGCTCCTCACCACGTGACCTGTTTGTCGATATCATAGCATGCACCTGACTTGCTATTTTTAGCCTGTTTCCAAATTGACTTACTATAAATAGTAAGTGCTCCGTTTGACTTGAAATTTTACCAACAGATAGCCTGAAGGATACTGATCGCAATGGTTTACACCGGTTTCCAAAAATTCTGACTTTTTACCCCTCTTTTCAGGCTCCAAAGCTAGAAACCCCAATTTGCTCTGCATGCATATCAAATGATCTCTGTTTGTCTTCGTTTCTGCTGCATTGCGATCAGCTCGTGATTCTGAATTGCTGGGAAGCGGCTGTCGGGACATACCTGCTAAAAATAGTAAGTTCCTTACTGAGTAATTATCTTCATTTGCATGTCATACCATCGCGAAGCTCTCGAAAAACCCATCAGGAATCATCCAACATGCAAAAGAAACCCTGACATGCAAACCCTAAAAATAGCCTCGGAAGACTGAATTCTGAAGGTTGTCGTCTCATCTTGCATGTTACATCATTGCGAAAAACCCAGAAGGAATATCCAAACATGCAAAGAAAAACTCTACATCTGAGCCCTGAAATTTGTCCTGGAAGCTGGACTACTAAAAATAGTAAGTTGTCCGTTTTCGCTCAAATTTTGCATGCGAGCAGCCTGATGTGTTCTGAATGCCGTGTGACTGTCGGAATCTCAAAAATGCTGACGGATTGCCTGCAATTTCACACTAAAAATAGTAAGTACCTCAAAATCTGATGAAAATTTGCTGAGAGCCTGCTAGAAGCACACTGACAACAATGTTAAGCTCTGTTTTCAATTTATTCACTTTGTTTGACTTCGGACTGACTAGGAAAGATGAAACCCTAATTTTCAGACTTGGCCAAATCTTCATGTTTAAGCTCAATGACAGGCGCAATCCTCGAAAGGCAGACATCAGAAAAGAGACACAGAGAGAGAGAGAGAGAGAGAGAGAAACCCAAGCCAAAAGACCAGAATGGAGCAAAAATTAGGGGGTCCCCATTTTGAATGGGGCGATGTGTGAAAAGGTCACAACAGGACGCTTCTCTAGATAGCTGGTAGGCTCCCCATAAAGCCTTTTTGTCATCAGTATAATCCCCGATCTCGAAATACTTCTCCATTTCTACTAACCATGCCTCAACGGCATCTCCTGAATCCACCCCATCAAATTTTGGGGGAACTACTTTCCTCATGTCTCGTGACAACTCTATTGCCATCCTTTCTTTTTCAGGGTTTTGGGTTTCTTTCCCAACTGTCTCATCCTCCTGCTCATGAGGAATGGATTCACCACCATGGCTCACTGAATCTCCCCCTCTCGAGGGTTCCTGATTGGCTCTTTCGGTTTCCAAGTGGGTCACTTTGGCTCTTGTGTCTTGCATAAGTGCAAGTAACTGATCAATTTTATGCTCGAGATTGCCAGAAGATTGGCCCACCTCTCGCCTTCCTTCGGGGTTACTGCGAGTTCGCATAGTTAAGATTATCTACTACCTGTAAGTTTCATTTAAAGTTATATTAGTTTAAGAGTTCAACTTTATTTGTTTGCACATATAAGTATCGCAATCTCATATCATATTTAATTGCAATATTAAAGAAAACATTAATCTCATCCCATAAGTTCTTGTTTAACCAAACACACAAATATAGTTTCCTTTATTAAGCAATATTGCTTACAATTTTTTTTATTCATTTGCCCTCCGGCTTTACATATAAAGGATGGTTTTATTTAGGGAGTCAGAGGGGTATAGTCTTCTGACTCATCAGAGCTTATAATGATTATTTCAGGGGGTATACGCACACGCAAGTGCTCCCATTCGTTTTTAAGTCTTTTGGTTGGGTTGTTGCAGTTGTTCTCACTTGGAACATGGTGTGAGGGAGAAGGTTTCTTTTTCCTCTTGGCTGACTTCTTGTCCAATTCAGCTTGGACAGCAGTTGCTGATCTTTCAGACCACTTGATCTCCGCTTTCACGTCTCGGATTCTCTCTATCGCGCGACAGAAAGTTTCGTCGTCTCGTAGCCAACCTTCGCCATCAACGTTATTGCCTTCTATAGTCTTGGTCAAGGCTTCACGTTCCTTCTTACACTGCAGGTAACGAGCGTTCCCTGCCATGGACTTTTGCGCAGTTTGCTTAGTACATACCATGTCTGGTACAAGACGTCACATGTTAGCTTATAAGCATAAATCGGTTGTTACATCATAGTCGACTCCTAGGCCCTATTGTACAAACTCGCTCTGATACCACATGTTAGAACTCAAATCAAAGTACAATAAACAATAATCATCTATGCATCATAGAGAGCATTTTTTTTTTTTTTTTGAACATTGTAGTACAACAATTTCCATGATAATGTAATCAAGTTTACATTACAGAATATTATGAGAGATCTATTTACATTTCAAAATAAGTACAAGCAAGTACAAGAGAAAGGTTAAGAAGTCCTCATCTGTTTGGCGTCTTCCAAGACTCGGCTTGCCAACTGAAAATTTGAGGGAAGCATCATCTGAGTGCTTTTACCTCCAACCACGGACTTATTCAGTCCCCTGCGCACACCTTCCTACTGGAAGGGGGCCCTGCCCTTCTTGCGAAAGGTGATGTTGGACTAACCCTCTAACAGCCATCTGAGCTCTGGTGGTTGAACCCTATCTAACTGGCACTGCCTGACTACTAAGGAATCCTTCCTACTAGGCCGACATTTCTGGCTAGCTAGATATCTGAGTACCATGTGAGTGTTAGGGCAGTCAGTGGCATCTACCCTACTATGGCCATAGCATTTACACTACTGTGCTACTCACCCACCCTGCCCGACTTGGAAAAGCTTACTTAAACTAGGGCTTTTGGAGATTTCTTCTCCGTGACTTTCTCAAATCTGGACACCTGTCCTAGGGCATAAATTTATGACCTACCCATGGTTTTTCTACCCTTAACTCACACTTCCTGGCTGCCTGCCACCTGTGTCTAGAAATTCTGGTACTAGGGTTTTCTGCAAGAACTGCGTACCCATATGCTCGCCTGTTGTACACGTATAGTTTTATTGATTCAAACTTTTACTTAAAAGATGGGTAACAAAAGCCTTAGATTTCTAAGAATCGAGAGCTTCGGAACATACAGCCATTACATGAGTTCAACTAACTCTTCTGAGTTAATTCTGCTAAGTTATAGTTCATATGATTTCATACAAAAGTATACCCTTTATACTCATTGACTTCATACTTTGAAGCTGTCATAAGCCATCAAGGTGATGCTGATTGTTAGCAGCGTAGTTCACAGTTTTGTTTCCATAATAATTTATGTTTCCAGACACTACTGCTCAACAGGTCATGACTCAGGGAAGCAACTTTCCCTTCACCTAGCTCTATACGAGTTACTAATTATACTACTGTATTCATACATTGTAAATCAATAATATTTTCAATAGAATCAAAGAAGTATAGGCACTTTATAAGCCAAAGACTCTTTACACAATACATCTATCAGAAAAACGCACAATAGCAGTAAACAGTTCATTCCTTCTGGGTTATTCTTTTCTGACAACCAGCAAGAGACCTAGCATTTCCTCTTCGTTTTATTTACTATCCTCTTTGCTTAGTTTACTACTTCAAAAAAGATATTTCAAAGAGATTCCATACATATTCACCAGAATCTATAGACTAAGTATGAAGCAGGAATTTCTTTATCAACACTCCAGATTTCTTTCTCTGGGCGACTCAGACAGAAAGAAAGTATATAACACTCAGTCAAATGCATTACTAGAGTCTACATAACTCCTATAAGAATTCTTTTTAGCTCCCTATCATAACTCACAAAATGTGTTATTATCAAGAAGGATATAAGTTCTTTACGTGCCTGTAACTTGGAGCCTGGTTCAATAAGAATTCAGATGAAGCCAACCAAGTAATCTTCTAACTGCTATGCCCTCTACTCCAAGCGCCTCTGCCTTTTATGGAATTCCCGTGCTCCTTCTGTATCGTCTATTCTCAGGAGATAAGTTCTTCTTTTCCGAAAACCCTTCCCCTTCTCTCTTTCCTGTCCCCGTATCTCTCTTTTCTTACAAAAGAAAATACTTCCAAAAGATATTCCCCCCTTCGGATGAAACTACATTCCCGTTTTCTTTCCTCCACCCTACCATGAACGCATTTTCCGGAACTCAAGATCGCAAGAAGGCAAATCCCTTGCAAGTGCCTCAGCCACTTCCCCGAATAACGCACGATGACGCAAAAGAATCAAACCAATTTGACTATAACGAAATACAGGACGCGTGATTACCATACCTTCCACGTCGCACCACAAGAACCCAATTTTTCCGAACGATCACATACAAAATTAACCCGCGTCATTCATGGTGGCTAATTATTCTGAATCGACATCATGGAGGATATGATTTTACGAGTTTAAGCGGCTAAAACTCATCTCAGAAAAATACGATATCAACAATATATAAATAAGTTAATTTAAATATAAATTCGTTCAACACCAGAAGGTAAGATTTATTATTCCTATTTATAATTAAAACATATTTATTTATAAAATAAATTCTCTTTATATTCAATATAACATTATTTAGTTTCATTAGCAAAATAAATAATAATAATAATAATATATTATTATTATTATTTATATATTTATAAGCTTTACCAAGCAAGGTTACTCTCAACGGTACGATTACCGAACACGAACCCAAGTACAGTACGTCAAAGACCAAAGAGATAAAAGAACCGGTTTCTTAACCCTAAAAGCATCGACGACAAACCCACTCAATGTTCACTCGATAAGCTACGACGACAGGGTGCAAAATACTCACTTCTAGGGTTAACTAGATCCAGAGACCAACCTTAGCTCAGATGGCGATTCCAGGGTACATACAACATTACCTCTCTACTCAGATGATACTTCCCTACTCCCGGGCATTGCGGAACGCTATCCTGTATCCAACTCCAACAAACGAAGAAGGATTAGACTATCATCTCATTAACGATCAAATCATATTTCGATCTACTCAATTAGTGTAAAATATAAAGTTCCTTTCTAAGTTCACCACAGTATGAACATCTAGGAATAAACAGAGTACATATCCCATTGTGTTTTCATAGCAAGATCATAAGATTTCCATCTTTTATGCATAAATACACAACAATTGCAACATTCAACATTCCTAAAGCAAGCAAAAATAAGAGTGTATATAAGTCACTAGGGTGGGATGTAACACAGTGGAGCCAGCATCCTTCCGACGAAAGCGTTTAAGGGTCCTAGATGATGTTGCAGCTGCAGCCATAGTCTCTGCCTGTGTCTGACTCTCCATGCCACTCTCACCGACAGCAACTATGTCTCCTCGTCCTCTAGCCTCCTCCTCAGCCATGGCTACAACCTCGGCCTCTCTCTCTGCCTGGTCCACCCAATCAAGGTCCTCGTCACTAAAGACTGCATCTATAGCCTCAGTGATCGACTCAGACTGTGGATCAACCTCCTCTAGACTGATCGGGGTTTTGTTGTGGTCAAAAAACTTCCTGTATCTGAGTGGAAGGTTGTAATGAACATATACCAAGTCATTCATCCTCTCCACTATCAATCTATTGTGCTTCTTGGAGTGTATGTGCTCAAACATACTCCAATTGCGCTCACAACCAGATGAACTGCATGGCTGGCTCAATATACGAATGGCAATATTTTGCAAGATCGGTGTATCAGAACCAAACATATGCCACCACCTATCTGAGATGAGAAAAAGAAACAAAATCAATCTCATTTCAAGTTTCAAGTTCAAGTTCAACATTTAACAATAAATTATAATATAAAAAGATGAAAATTATGCCCTTAAATATATTTTTACTTGGCAGTAATGTTGTCCTATTATCTTTGCACATTTGATGTGCAAAGAAGTCTCCTTGTGCCTTAGTGAAGGCATCTATCTCCTGCACCACTTGTGTAGTAATAACGGGCAACATCCGCTCTATCGTCGTGTAGAGCCCACTAAGAATTTCTCTATCTGCACGGAGATCACGGCGGAAGTGGAAGGCCGGATTTAGGAAACATGCGGCTGCATGGATGGGCCTATGAAGTTGGTTTTGCCATCTCCTATCAATGATATCCCAAATGGGACGATACTTCTCCTCAACTCCACCATAGACTGATCTAATGGCCTCTTTGGCCCTATCCATGCCCTCATATATGTAGCCCATTGGGGGCTTCTCCCCATCTGCAACTCGTAGGAGCACTAGCAAGGGCTCAATAAACTGCAAATTGCAAACATGTTTCACAAATAAGTGTGAACGAAAATAAACAAATAAAAGTAAGATATGATTAAAATTTAAACATAATAAATTAAATTTTACCTTCACAATCTAGCCCATTGCTGTCCAAAACCCTTGCTCATCAAAATGCAATCAGCCACAGCAATCCCTGCAGTGCTTGTGAAAATGAGGAAGACACTCATCACTAGTAAACATGCCTTAAGGCTGCCCTTGACCGAATCAAGGATTGCATCGTGATAAAATTTGTTGCAAACCTGGTGATGCCAGGACGAGACAACTCCCTCAACCCCGTGTATTGCCTCATAAGGTTAAGCACCCATGTGTGGTTGTATACAAATTTGCATATGTTTTTTGCTGCTTCCACACATGTTTTGATCCATGGGAGCTTGCCAAGATCCTCCAACATGAGGTCAATGCAATGGGCGGCACATGGAATCCAAAATATAGTAGGGTTCCTCTCCATCAATCTACTAGCAACAACATAATTTGCTGCATTATCTGTCACCACTTGAACTACATTCTCTTCCCCCACATCAGCTATCACCTCCTCTATAGCCTCACACAGGTATATGGCATTTTTGAATTGGGCAAAAGCATCAATGGACTTCATGAAGATGGTGTCACCTGAAAAAAAAATGCAAAACCAATTATTCAATAAATTAAAAAACATAAATCAGCCATATTAAATTATTAATCACTAAATCAAATTCAAATTTCAATGCATTGAGGAAGTACAATTACCTCTGGAGGAAACTAAGAAATTAAGTAGCGTCCTATTTCTCCTATCGGTCCAACCATCAGTCATGATGGTGCAACCAATCATCCTCCACTGCTTGCGCTGCTTCTCTGATTGTGCTTTCACATCTGCCACCTTTTGAGTCAAAAGTGGGCCCTTTAATTCATCTTCACTAGGGGCTTTGAACCCCGCCCCACATAAGGTTATGGCATCAACCATGTTTTGCCAGAAAGGTGACCTATAACATGTGATAAATAAATTTATAAGTTACATAAGTATTGTAAAATGAAAAAGTTTTAAGTTTTTAACTTTAAATCTGAATTCGATAATGAGATACATCTAGATTCTAAAATTTAAATATAAATTTTAAAACAATTAAATGAAAAAGAATTACCTGGCTACATGGAAGGGAATGGTGCAGTAGTACCAAAAGTCTACAATTGACTTTTTTGCTGCATCATGTGCGTCCTTGTTCCAACCCATGCTCTCAAGCGACGGTTGGGAACCAAGAGTAGTGCGTGGTACAAAATATGAGTCCACCCTAGATTTACGAACTCTAGGGCCAATGCTAATACTGCCACTACCACTAGCAGTAGCAACGCCACCGGCACTAGGAGTATGCATAGGCATAGCTGATGCAGAAACAGAAGCACTAGCACAAGCACTAGCACTAGGATGGTATGGAGGCATGGAAGAAGCATCTCCAACAGCACCAAGTCCCTATCCAACTCCAACACTCACCAACTCCTGCTTCTGTTTCTTTTTCATTTCTTTTTGCATTTCAAATGTTTCTAATTGCACCTGCACTTCACGAACAACCTCAGGAGGTGCTCTAGGGCAACCCACTGCATCATGGGCGGGTATGTGTGCAAGATGGTATTTTAATCTATTTATGCCTCCAAGATATATTGTTTTGCAGTAGAAACATTTGGCGTCTCCTTTTTTCATTCCGGGAAAGATTTCAGCATGTTTCCAAGCAGGGTCTTTTCTGACTGGGGTTTGAGACATTGTGAAATAATAATATGGTTTGATTTGCAAATGAATGTGGCTGCAAAATTAGGGTTTCTAAAATTATTTAAGTTGCAAGTAGGGTTTGTAAAAAAATATATGCAAACTCAAAAAAACAATGATTTTACAAATTACAATGAATTATTTGTTAAAAAAGCACAAAAAAATCAATTAAAATCGAACTTACCTCTTAGATTTGGCTTGGAATGCAATGCAAACTCCTCCCAATCACTGGTAATGAGCTCTCAATGCACCTCCTTGCTGGTATGAAGCTCCCCAAATGATATATGACCCTGGGTTTGTCTTCAACAACTTGCTGGTTGCCCTCTCTTCTCCTCCTATTTTGCCAAATGAATGAAATGAGGTTGCTTTTAGGGCGAAATAGAAAATATAAGTCAAAAAAAATATATAAAAAAACTTGAGTTTCTATTTTCTTTGGGCCTTTTTGGCCTTTGCTGCGCAGGCCGCGTCTAGGGGTCAGGACTCGCTTGGACGCTGCGCGTCCAGCCTGGACGCGTCTGGACGCGGCCGCGGCTTTTGAAATAATAAAATATTAATCAACCTCTTTTAGGTGTCCAACTTCACTTTGCAACAATAAAACATTTAATAATTCATTAAATGCACCATTGACCTCTTAATGACCCCCTTTTAAAAACAACATGAAGTGATCATTCCTAGGCATGGGGGTACAACTGAGAAACATAAAAATGACTAAGTATAAAACTTAATCCATGGAGATAACCAAAGCCAAACTGAAACTGAAGGATAGCAAGATGACTTGAGCTGAATTGTTGATGATGCTACTGCCAAAATTAGACTTACTAAAAATAGCCAACTGCTATAAATAGTAAGTTCACATCAAAACAACAAAAAGCCAAACTGAACATTGAACTGCAAAGGATTGAACTGCTGCTAGACAGATACTGCCAAAAGATAGACTTGCTAAAAAATAGTGAACTGCTATAAATAGTAAGTTTGCACAACAACCTCAGAACGCCAACTGAGCAGTATCTGAAAGAGGAAACCCTAATTTTATGCCTCAGCTTAGCCTACGGATTTCCATAAATAGGCTAAATCCAAATGAAGAGCGTAGGGCCAAAATGGGGACATTACATGATCCAACTCCAAATGTGAATTATAAATATTATGTGGTTTACATTACTTAGATATTTGTATGATATGAATAGATAAACATTTATTATATATGTCTAATTATGTGAATTATATTCCAATATTATCTAACATGATTGCTAGACCAAAACCAAGACTTATCCGGCTTAAAGCATTTAATTAACCCTAACTGCATTAGCTTGTATTTCTAGGGCAAGAATTAGGGTTTCTCAAAAGGGGACATTACAGATCACTTCAATGCAATGAAAATATAAGTTAAGGAAACTACAGGATACAACTAAGATTATTTTTATTGTTGATGTTCAAAATATATTCTTTCAACTAAGATTAAGGTTAGGCATGAACCAAAATTGTTTTTAGTCCATTTAAGCATCATCTTTGGAAGAAGAAGATAGTAGGAAAAGCTCAAATTAAGAGAATCTCTATGCAGTAATATTGTTCAATAACAAATTTCAACTTGTTTAACTCAATAGTATTACTCTACAAAATATCAGATTTGCTACTCAAGAATAGTTCACTCTACACCCTAACCCTAATCAACAAAAAATAAGCAAAGGCTAGGGCAGATTGGGACAAGGGATATTACAAAGGGGGATGGTATATCCGCTCTTGGGCTTGGTTTGATAGCTTCGAGTGGGAGCTATCATGCTTCTCATCCACTTTCCCTTATGATCCAACTCCCAATGCGAATTATAAATATTATGTGGTTTACATTACTTAGATATTTGCATGATATGAATAGATAAACATTTATTATATATGTCTAATTATGTGAATTATATTCCAATATTATCTAATATGATTGTAGGACCCAAACCAAGATTTATCCGGCTTAAAGCATTCAATTGACCCTAACTACATCAGCTTGTATTTCTAGGGCAAGAATTAGGGCTTTCTCAAAAGGGGACATTACAGATCACTTCAATGCAATGAAAATATAAGTTAAGGAAACTACATGATACAACTAAGATTATTTTTATTGTTGATGTTCAAAATTTATTCTTTTAACTAAGATTAAGGTTAGGCATGAACCAAAATTGTTTTTAGTCCATTTAAGCATCATCTTTGGAAGAAGAAGATAGTAGGAAAAGCTCAAATTAAGAGAATCTCTATGCTGTAATATTGTTCAATAACAAATTTCAACTCGTCTAACTCAGTAGCATAGTTGGCAGACTCACAGAAAACTTGCCGAGTTTTCAAAAACTCAAGTTTTTTTTAAAAACGAGTTTTTTTGAGTTTAACTCGCAACTTTTTTCTTAGATGAGTTTTTTTGAGTTTTTTTAAAAACTCACGAGTTCTTTCCATGTTTTTCGAAAAACTCGCCAGTTTTTGCCGAGTTTTTCGAAAAACTCAGCTATGCAGAACTTAAAGCTGAAAATGTCTTTTTTGTTGTTTATTAAGCAATTTTTTAAGTTCCCGAGTTTTTCTGAGTTTTTGCCGAGTTTTAAAAAACTCTCCAATTTTTCCCTTGGCGAGTTTTTTGTTGGGGCGAGTTTTCCAACTATGCTCAGTAGTATTGCTCTACAAAATATCAGATTTGCTACTCAAGAATAGTCACTCTACACCCACATAATTATTTTCACTGAAATTGAGGTTAGGAAAGAAGCAAAAAATATTTATGCATGACCTTCGGAAGAAAAAAGATAGTAGGATAACCTAAAATAGAGAGATTCTCTATGCAATGATAGTGTTCATGACAAATATTAACTTGTCTCAATTCAGCAATATTACTCCAAAATATCAGATTTTCTACCCAACAATAGTCACTCTTTACCCACATACTTATTTTCTAACTAAAAATGAGGTTAGTCAAGAAGCAAAAGAAATTTAGTCCATTTATACAAGATCTTTGGAAGAAAGAAGATGGTACAAAAACCTACAATTAAGAGATACACTATGCAGTGATATTGTTTAATAACAGATTTCAACTTGTCCAAATTCAGTAATATTACTCAACAAAATATCAGATTTGCTACCCAACAACCCTATACCCACATTTCTTCATTGAATTCTATATGCATGCAAACGAAAAAAAAGGAATTTTAATTTTCAGAATATTTAAGATATGCTGAATGGGAGCGTTGGCTATTTCAAACTTGAATACAACACAAATTCACAGTTATTGTGTTTGCATTACCTAAATCTTAAACCATTTTGAGCTTCTGCCTCATAGTCCATCTCCTACATGGCATTCAAATTTCAAACTATTAATGCTTGAAGAAAGGAAAAAGATATTTGTCAAAGGTTCATCTTAACTGCATCAAATATGATAATTTATAATTTAAAATTGCCCACTATTACAACTACAGTTTGTAGGGAATATGGTGTTAATGCCTCACATTATGTATCCCTGACAAATAAAAGTACTAGTTTGTAGCCAAGAAGATACTCAAAAGGTTGACAACCATAAACATGCTTAGCAAAAAGCTTGTTACTGTAAAGTTTGTGTCCCTCAAAAACATAAATTGCCCATAAATTATTGCAATGTGAAGCAATGCATAGGTTAATTTGTGAAGTCCGCATCTTAAATTCTTGGTTGGGTACTTAAGCCCAGTGTTATATCTATATTTTCTAATGCACTTTAAATTGTTATAAATTATTGAGGCATGCAAGTCCATATGAATGTGAAGGATTAGAGTATAACTAAAAATTAAAAAGTGGTTTCCTATTTCATTCTAATAATAACAAATAATCTTCTAGTATTATTGTTTGTATATTTGTTTTTCACACATTTACTGACAAGGTCACTTTAATTTTTTAGTGTGCCCACCTTTGATGTGATGCTTAATTAATAGTGTAATGTCCCCAACAAGGAATTTTTGTATATTTTCTAATTCTTATGTAATTTTCTGATTTTTGATGCAAAACCACAACCTGAAACAGCAAAAGAAAATGAAACAAACCGCTGGAAACTTGTTATCAAAACCTTCTATGGCTGGAAAACAACTTAAACTTCATCCAAACAGACAAAATGCAACCTATAGATGATAATAACCCAAATGAAAGTGCTACTTATTGTCTGATATGAAATGGACAGCTAACTTAACACTCTTTACCATACAATTGCACTCAGATCTAGTAGTCAATGCTCACAAACTTCAAATACAAGTGTTGATATGACTATAGATAATGAATTAACCCTCAAATGCCAACAAACATTTAAGAACGGAACCCTAGGGAATTAAACTTGCACAAATCTGAATTAAACACCAATTTATCACCTTCAAAATGTCTTTTATTTTTTAATTTGCAACTTGCTGGAGCAGCTTACATTGACTCATCTGCACAATTTCTGTAATGTCCTTGGCAAAATTTGACTTGTTTTTCCACTTTTTAAATCTTGGACATTTCGTCAAATAGTTGGCATGTAAAGTCTGAACTTGTTGTTTTGAGTTTTCAGTTTGATTTGGATTGCTTTTGAGTGATGCCAATGAGATTTAAATGCTTTCCAAATGATACTAAACAACTACCAAATGATTGGAAATGAAACGCAATGTGTTTTTGTACTTTCCAAATGCATATATTTGAGATTCTAATGCAAAATACACACCTACAGCCAAGGGACATTAATGCGAACACTTGGCAAGCAAATTAGTGTGCAGCTACAGCAATGAGGAATTATATCAAACATTTGTTATGCATCCTAATGACTGAAATAGTCATCTACAGCTCTAATGGCATTTCTACAAACACTTAGCATGCAAACTAGAAAATTGGAATGAAAGCTACAGCAAGAGACAATTTGTTAAACACTTTGTATGCAAACTTATACAAACTGATATGAAAGTACAGCTACCTGACATTCTGTCATACAATTTGCTGCCAAACTCCAACTCTCTTATCATGTTATTTGCAAATGAAACCAACTTGATACAATGCTGGAAATGATGCTCAATCAGACCTTATGATCACTATAAATGAACTCTTACAATGGCCTTGTAGGCTACAACCAAATTACAGACTTGTACTTAGACTTTACACTGCATATATATGGAAGAATACCAAAAGGAACCTAGAATAGAATGCTGGAACAGTTTGTAGATGAGATGGCAGCCACCCCTGATTTTTCCCAGCAATTTATAAGCCGTCCTTGTGTAGAATCGACCCTCCAAAGGAAAGCCGCCCCTGCTCTATGATTGCAGATGCAACAATAAATAAAGGCAGCACTTTGCCTCCTCCAAATTGTTCTTGAAATGGTTGCCAAGTTGATAAGAGTTGATCCCTCCAATACCCACAAAAAGATGAAGCTTCAATGAAACACAAATAACAAATATATGCTTCCTTCCAAGCTGATCGACCGCCATCAAAACCTGATATGACAGCAGCAATATGAAATATGATGCAAGCCAAAATCTCCCAATATGATTGCCAAAAATTCACTTCTCCAAAATTTGGCCAAGGGCCACAAATTTTGCCAATGAGCTCAAGTAGAAAGTCTGAAGTAACTTTCTCAAATATCCAACTAGGGTTGATATTTCACAACTGAAATTGACACTTAACCAGCTAGGTTTGGTCTATTACAAACGAAGACTAGAAACCAACTTGCCAAGCATTCAAGCTTACCAATGTAGTAGAAAGATGTATTCAACTCAAGATGCCCAAATGCATAGCCAAAGCTTCTTCTTATATTTTTCATAACACACCACCAAGAAGATTCTAGAATAAAATATTATTTTATTCTCTTAAGTGACTTTATGATTTATTATTTTTATTTAGTCACTTTATTAAATTAATTAAATATAAAGTCATCCTTTTGATGTTAATTTATTAGAATAACTTTATAATTAATTAATTTAATATCTCCATTTTATTTAATTAAAATAATCAATTAAGCTATCCTTTTGGTATATTATTAATTTTGGACAACTTAATCAATTAATTTAATTAAATTGCCATACCTCCAATTCGGGGACTTGACAATTTCAGACTTACAATATTCGAGTTTGGCCTAGAAACAATAAAAGTATAGCTGACACATCCTGTAGGAACAATATTTAGTGAATATCCAACAAGTTTGGTGGCTGGAGATGAAAGGAAACATGCCACCAAGGCTGCACAATACCTTACAATTGCTTAGATATGATTTGGCACTGCCCTATGATGATAGCAAACAACAATTAAACATGGAAGATGGCAGCAGAAATGAACGAGCTGAAGGATGAACCATTGAATATCCTGATAAATGTCCAAAAATGCCTCCAAATAACAATCAATGTGGATGAAACTTGCCAAAACTGAAGTCAAACTCTCCTTCAAGGCTGCTGCACCCAATTGAGGGCTGAAAAAATGATTCAACAGAGAAAAGTAGGGGCAGATCTGCAATTTCTATTGCTCACCGGGCCTATATACTTAGCCCAAATAGGTCAAAGTCAAGGTCCAAGGACAAGTTCTCTATGGCTCGATCCTAAGCTTGGCCTGAAAGGCCAAGGTATGTTGCAAGCATACCCAAGTCAGCTAGGCAGTGCCTTGGGAAAACCTATAGGGAACAAGCCTCATAAAGATCAAAATCACAAACCCCCCAACGAATGGTTGATCAGATGACAAGTTTATTGTATACAAACCCTCAAAATAATCAAGTAAAGCAACATGGCCCCCACCACAATGAAATCTACATCCTCAACAAGCAACAATGAACGTTTTCTCACATCATCTACAGTTTCCAAGGCATGAACTTGGCCATCTTAACCCAATGGTTAGGCATCACGTGTTTGAACTACACAAGTGCATGCTCAAATAGCTTATTCTACTTTAACTCCACCTGACAAGAGAATAAAAATTATAATAACTATTCATCCCCATAATAGAATACAACATATCATAAGCCACAATAAATAGTGAAACCCCTTACAAACTCCTCTAACTTCAAGATTTATCCAATCTCCCTTATTAGCATATTAACTACATTTATGAAATAATATATATATATATATATATATATATATATTGAGGGAACTAGATTCCCTACCCTTTATATTAACTAAAGAAAGACAATTACATTAATTACAAATTCATCAAAGCCCAACCAAGAGATCTTTCCAATCATTTATCCTACCTACCAAACTTACATTAGCCCTTAGCCAAAAAACCTAGAATGAACACAAGTGGAACAACAAACAAGAAACTACAATCATTAGCTTAAATAAACAAGACCAACAAAAGGCTTTCACCACCAAGACTGCCCTTAGACTCTAGGTGACCATGCTCCAAAATACCAAGAATCCTCATCCAAGACCATGCAACTCTTCTAGCCATTGCTCCCAGCTGCAATCCTACTATGAAGAGTGGGTGTAGAAGGGTCTGGTAAGGGCAAAGAAATCAAAGTCCCTGAGGTCTCCAACAACTTGAGTCTCTAAATTGCATTCCAATAATAAGTAGATATGGAAATTGAAGACTCTCTAAATGTTCCAAAGTAGAATTCAATCCACCCAAGAATTCATTTTGCACAAAACACCCCAGCAATTGACCTACCGCTTCCTTGTCACCAAGAAAAACAAGAAAATTTGACAACATTAAAGCCACATCTAAATTAGCACGGCTTCTTATGTCCAATTCCAAATAGTCTATTCTTAAGACCTTCCTAATTGCATATTACACTTGACCATCTTGGACTACAAAAATATTCATGAATTGGATGTATAATAGAAGGTCCCTAATCACATCTTTCTACATATAGATAACTTAAGAAGGGACAAGTGCAAAAGGCAATCACCCATCACACTAGCCATAAAAGAAATCCACATCAAAGCTCCATCCTTTTAGGTGCACCTAAATCTTTATAAATAGTTAGAAAGGTATTTGGGATTTGGGATCCCAATTCACCTAAATTTATCATGCATATCCATCTATCAATATAATTATCAATTATAATCTCCTCTTGATAATAGATGGCAAAATTTTCCAAAAAAATAGCCACCCAATTTTCTTCTCTAAAGCAATAGGAAAAGGATTCAAATGAATCAAACAATAACCAAGCTTGCCTCAATAGCTTATCCAATTTCAAGTTGGGAAACCTCCTTAATGATCATTGAATCTCCTTTTATGTGCAATTTCAAAACTCCACATAGGGAAGCAATCTGAAGTCTCCTGACTAGAGCTTTGGCTTCTACTTTGTTGTTAGTGCCAACCACCAACTTCTTGGAAATTGCTCTAATGAAAGAGCTAGCACAATCTCTAAATATATAACCCACCCCTACCAATCCTAGATTATCCCTTGAACCACCATCAAAGTACAATTTGAAAATCTTACTAGGAAATCCCTACTAACCTAGCAAGCATAACCATACAAATTGAATAATGATGGGGAGACCTCCACAACCATTAATTAGACTACAATCACACCTACAAGCTCTAGATGAGAGAAAATGATCTCCCTCTTAAGAGATGAAATAAATGCATAGTATTCTATTGATATAAAAATGTATCGGTTAGCCAAACTGGTTAAAGTCCAACTTATAACAAAGGAAATAGCTTGTAACTCAGGCTACTTCATAAACACGTTGACTAGATAGAATAATTCTAATTATATCTTCTAACACAAGCTACCCACATAACCACATCAAAAGTGGCAATCACCTACTCTATTAATTATTTGCTTAGCAATGCTCCTGTAGTGTACAAAATGTATCCCTCTACATTTTCACACTTGTTTGGGCCCTCACTGCTAAAATTGGGCTTCTTTATGCCTTATTTGGTCCTATTTTGCATCCACAAGCCTGATTTAATCCATCTTTCCGAGGATAATCCCAACACATATCAGATGACCAATCAAAATTTAATGGTTTTGGTTTGTATGGTCCAAATTTAGTGATTTGGGACTCATACACCACCTTGGGAATATGGGTCCCACCTAAGTTTCGAGGCCTAAACCTGAATTTAGCATAAAACTAAACATTTCTTGAAATTTGTGTCCCAAACTTAGCCTATTGGGATTCATACGCCCCAAATAGCGTATGGGTCTCGCTTAGCTTGGATCTAATTTTGAATTCAATTCTTGGCAGGATTTTATTCTCCTAGATTTGATGTCGGCTTGTAGTGTTGTAAGTTTAGGATATTTGGCATAAACAAGTATAAATACAAGGTTATTTCACATATTTTCTTCTAGCAAGTTTATAGGTCACCTAGCAATTCAAGTATTCACGCATTATAGCAAATTTATGATCAAAAGAGAGAGCATTCAAGAGCATTCAAGAGTTGATTATCAAGCATTTTGGAGCTATATTCAAGATTCAAGCATCATGTCAAAGTCATCATGCATCATGTTTGTTTTTGAGCTAACATTTGTGATGTAGGTTTCTTATGATTCAAGCAAGCATTGGTAATGTCCCCAATTTTTAGTCAGCATTGCAATTAAATAATTAATTTAATGTTGTCAAAGAAAGGGCTAAATTATGAGAGACAACTTAAATTAATTATTTAAGTGAGCAAAGTAACTTAAGTTTAAAAAGCTAAATAAATTAATTTACTTTAAAAAAAAAGTGAATTCTCAAAAAGGACAAAAAGTTGAGAATTCAAACAGCCAAGCAGGAAACCAAGGGTCACAGGCTAAGAGGAATAAAAGTTTGTTGGAGCTCATTGCAAAGGAGGCTAGATTTTGGATTTGGAATAGGTTTCTTTGGCTGGAATAATTTCCAGAACTTTGTGAGGACAAAATTCTCTTCTCACAGGGAATATCAACTTCAGTGTTGGAAGATACACCCAGGTCGATAGTTCACAATTCTACTTTAGGGGTTGTGCTGGGATTTAAGTGTGTTAATTTGTGAGTTTATTTGAAGACAAATTCTAAGGCATCACTGGATGAATTGTTCTCTCATCTCATTGTTGGAGTATTTGCAGAATGAACTATGAAGGTCATATTCTATTCATAATCTTCTATTCTTTGCTGCGTTTGTACAACAAAATGTGAACTGTTATATTCTGAATAAAAAGTTTTATCATTTGTAATTCTGGTTATATGTATTCATGCTTGTAGAGCTGAGTTGCTAAATCAGAAAAAGATTAGTGCCAAAACTCAATAAGGAAAACTCAGAAAGGGTAGGTTATTACAGCATTCAAGTCAAGATATATAACATACAAGTAAGAGTCGAGATCCACATTCATGCTAGCCGTTACATACAAGATTGCAGCCTTTATTCCAAGGGTTTGGTGAGTTGCAACATAGCCTATTTGTTCATTCATCATTCCTTCATTCTATTTCATTTTATTTCAAGGTTTGATTACCAAAATGGGGTTTGACCAAAGGCATACCCCTATCCACTAACAAAACAACATTTTTCCCTCTCTTTGATATTTGATTTGCAAATTTAGGTTGGAGATCCATTGAAGAGCAAGATTTGAGAAAGTTGTCAAGATTGTCAAAGTTGTCATCTACATTGCAAGATCATGAAAAGTCATCTACAGAGCAGAATTCGGTGTTTCAGATTTGAAGATTTGACAAGAGAGAAGCTACAGGAAGTCACTAGAGGATATTAGAATTTTAGATCAACCCTAATACTAGGACTAGATCGCCACTTGTGGCATATGAGTCCCAATATATCAAATTTCAAACATTTTCTATAGATCTTGGTTTAGCAGTTCCAAATTCTGGTTTCGGCCCGAAACCCTAAACTGGGACTAAATAGCCCCTACTAGCATATGAGTCCCAGTGTGCTTCAAAAGTCATAATTTCGAGAGTGCAGACCTTGTTTCAAGTTCCTTCAGTTTTCCAAGTGCACCTCTGTTTATTTCGAGTTTGTTAGTATGATTTGAGTTCATTTTCTAGGTCATATCATTAGGTTTTGCATGTTACTTTCATTACTTGTCTTTCCAAGCCTTGCTTGGTGGTGAATCCCCTTTTATCTTTAATCACACCCCTAGGACACCCTATTGCAGATCTTTTTTCTCTAATTTCATCCCCTGATTGAGATCTCTAGGGTTTCCTTGAATGTAACTTGAAGGAAATAGGTGGAGGAATCCTAATCTCCCAAAAGATATAGTCCCCCCTATTTTTCTAGGTTTCAGCTCCCTATCTCAATCTATGCATGAAATTTTATGTTTCCACATGGCCCTTGGGTGAATTAAATATTGAGTCGGTAAGTGTGTAGGAAATGGTCATAATGTATGCCTTCATAAATTTTTCTTAAACATTAAGATAACTCCAAACCAAGACAAGGATTGGAACTCAAGAGAATTGCTTACTAACAAAGCACATTACAAGGTTTTGGTCAAATGTGAAGGTGGTCACTTCTAAAGGTACCTTTCAAAATTCTATCTCATCATTTTTAAAAGCTTAATTTAGAGCATGGAAATACAAATATCAGAGGAGATATCTAAAAAGAAGTAAAATAAATCAAAATAAATTCTATGTGAAGAATCTTGAAAGTTGGTATCATAGTTATAAGACTCCCAGGAACTCACCAAAACTCGGCGGGTCGCGATCCAAGCAGGGGTAAACGAGTCTGGCAGACTCGGGGGCCCAGTACTCACAAGACTCACCAAGTCTGGCAAACTCGTCGGGTCTAGGCGAGTCTTGACCCCCGAACTCAACCATTTTAATTAGATATTTTTTAAAAATTACACTTTGAATGCTTGTTTGGTTTATGACATGCCCATCTAGGATTTACAAAAAATATGAAAATGGTGTGCACCATGAAAGTCTGTGTGGACCTCAGAGGGGTGCTACCCCTCAGCCCTGCAAGGGGCATTGCCCCTTGTCCACGCTAGAGGCGCTGCCCCCAGACCCCTGCAAGGGGCACTGCCCCTCAACCCCATTGGTGTGTTTCCCCCAAACCCCCATCAAACTATAGGTCTAAGCATGTAATAGAACAATGATGAATCATGATCATAAAACCTAGAAAATATATATCCCCTATTGCAAATCTCTGCATGTTTCAGAGTCAAATCCATAATCAAGGACTATTTTGTTTCATACATTGGACAACTTGTTTAGTATGCAAGGATGACCATAGGCAAAGTTGGCATCCTACAATCATTGTACTATTGAATACAAGTTAGGTCATAGTTGGCAAGAAATGCCATTTTCATAATGCAAAAAATGTAACAATCATGCCCTACACAGGAAACACATAGAACAATCCCATCTATTAGTATGCTATCTAAAGTCAAACTAGAACATAACCATTTATCTTTTTACTTAACTGTTCTTATTTGTTAATGAGCTTGACAACAAAACATGCAGTCTTGAAGGCTTCAATAAAATTCTAAATCATTGAGACACAAGCAAATGTCATGGCTACATCATCATCTAGGACCTATCTTAGACACTAGCGCATGACTTGTTGTGATGTTGGGATGAGTAATGCAAGCTCCTTTGAGCCATGGACTTATACTTTTAGTTTTGATATTTGTTTTGATGCCATGGATTTCATATTCCACAAGTTTCGTATACATTTGACAATATTTATATATCTAAATGTGTTATTTCCTTCAGCTAAATTTGTGTTTATACTTATGTGATCAATGTATGTTTGTGTATGGGATCATAGTAATTTCTATTTGATGATGTTATTGTGTCTTTAAGGTTTATTTATTAAAGGGTGCATGAAACAAGTTTTAAATCCTTAAAAATCGTTGAATTTCTTGGGTTTTTTTATTTGCCAAGTCTTTGTCGAGTCTGCACCGAGTCTAGGCTCTGAGTTCGAGTCCAAGTCAAAAATCGGCTTGTCGAGTCTGAGGCGAGTTTGGGTCTTGTAACACTGGTTGGTAATGAAATCTCATCTATGAATAAAGTGGGTATTGGATTTTCTTTGATAAATATTGAAATCCATTAGGCTTAGGCCTATCATATGAGTATGGTAAATAAAGTGGGAAATTTGCACATGACTTGTGACATTAAAATGGCTTGTTTAATGCCCACCAAGAAACATTTCTTTACAAAATTCCATGTACATATGCTCATCTCAAAGGTGCCTTTCAAAAGTCTATCTCGTCATTTTTCAAAGCTTTATTTGGAGAATGGAAATATAAATACCAAAGGAAATGTAGAAAAAGAGGGGAAAAAATAAAGAGAAATTCTATCTAAAGAATATTTAAAGTTGGCATTGAAATTTAATCTATGAATATAGTGAGTGTTTCTTTATTGGTTTTTCTTTGATAAATATTGAAATTTTGTAATACCCTTATCAACTTTTTTTAACAAACTTGCAATTGTTTCAATTTTTGCACACAAACATCTTGTCAAACACTTGGTGGAACATAGGAATTTAATAAATTTACTATTTATGAACAGCTGTAACTAAAAGATTAATATCATAGGCATTTTCACAAACAGTTTTTATTCATCCATTTCACAATTAAATGGTCACTCAAATCTTAGGGAATAATATTGAATTGTTGATGCCTATATTTCTATTAAAATGAACACATAATTTCAAGGTTGATACCACATAATATACAAATGTAAGTCAAAAATACATATATAAAAATGAGAATTAATTTCCTGACCTTTAAGCTATAGCTTGCAAGGCTATTGATGATGTTGGTCAGAGTACAAAATTTTTTGAGAATGCAGGTACAGCTATATTAATTATTTGTGCCCTGAAATTTTAAACAAAGTTGGTATGTGTAGATATTTGGCCCTCTAATACACATGTTACTGATGAGCAAACACTTACATTGAGAGGGGGGGTGAATTAGTGTAAGGAATTATTTTTATTTTTCAAATTAATAATCACAATAATATCAATCACACAATTTCCACAATCAAGAATAGATGAAAAACACAAGATTTACATGGAAACCCTTTTGGGAGAAAACCATGAAAAAATATTGCTTATATAAAATTCTCTTACAAACATTGTAGGCACCAACGTACTGGAGACACCAATCCCTACTTATCTTTGTAGGCACCAACCCATTAGAGACATCAATCCCCGTTATTGAGCACCAACCCGACAAAAGACACCAATCTCTTCTATAGAGAGGTACCAACTATAACGTACTAACCCTTGCGTGAAATAAAAATTTCTTAATTTTACATCAGACAAACGAGTAAATAGCCATTGTAACAAATTTTTTTCTTTTCTTTTAATTGAAAACATTTCAACATAATGCAATTCATTACAACAAAATAACTTTTCCTTTTCAAGTAAACATCAGAGTAAGAAGACATACAAGTACAAACATAGCTCAATGAGCTTTTGAACAAATAGTAGTAAGAAGGTCCAGGAATTCCGCCTTTCAAATCTTGGTACTTCAGTAGCCTACTGTGGAGGAGAAACATCACTCGAACGCTTTTCCACCAACCACAGACTTATAATGCAATCCCCTACACATCTATTATTCAATAGATGGCCCTCCCTTCGACGAAGAGATTGGTAGAGTAACCAATACTGTTAACCAACTGAGCATAGCGGTGTGTCCTACATAACTAGATCCTGTGCAATACAACATCCCTCAATCTAGAATGTAATACGGGATCACAATGAACTGACAGTGTAATCATCGCACAGTCTAAGTGGATGTTTTGTACATTACACTACTTTGGCCAAAGTGTTTCATTCAGTATTTCTACTAAGGGTCATCTATCACATACACTTTTTTGGGTCGATTTGACTTAGGGCTATCTTACACTACGCATAGGTTACGTCCTCAAGTGGATAATTTGTACCCCAGACATCCTACAACATACTAACTACTAGAAATGAATCACCATAACAAGTAATTCACACGTTCCCTCCTATACTGGGAATCTTTATCCTAGGAGTAACTCAAGCTCATCTAAGTTAACCTAATAACTTAAGTTGATGGTATTTACTTGACTCATGCCTTCACTTCAGTCCTAGTATATGGTAACTAATGCAACCATATTCTCCTTATATGGAGATCATACAAATAATGCAAAACACAACTAGTATGCATCTTTTATCCTTTAAACAATTTACTTCGTATGTGCAAACAAATATACAATTCATAGAACAACCCACTTTCTACACACAACAAAAGTACAGTTCATAAAGCAATTCCCTATCTATGCACAAACAACAAACCCAAATTCCAGAAATATTTTAAGAATTACTATTGAAATTGATAGTAGAAGAATATCTCATGCCTATATTTCGCTTTTCCCCAGATGATGATGACTTAGCCTACACTCACAGCAATTCCAAAACTTCCAAACAATTGGCAATTCCCTCACAAAATTCTACTTTCCTCACTCATAATCAAACACTCATAAATGGATAATCAGATTGGTAATGGTTGCAACTGATTAAATATATGAAACCCTGGTAATTCAATAATGGAGAATGGAAATAATGAACTAAACTCAATTCTCAAAATAAAACGTCTTTCAAAAAATATGGTGAATTCTCAATCAAAAGCAAAATGACTACTTTCCAAAAAGATAAGTAAACAAAGAATGGGCGGCTATTTATGAAGCCCCAAGCCCCATTGTATTCCTTCTAAAAAGGCATGTCATTTGAGACCACTGAATTATGAATAATTCAACTCAGTATGTGGCATAATTTCAATCCCATACTCAGTTTCAATAAGGTGAGTCGACTTCCAATGATTGACAACAGAATAGAGACTAATTTCATTGCACATGGTAAATTTTACAGAATTGACACCTATAGGTTTGTTTTCCAAATGTGGCACCAGTTTCATAATCTGGCGGGTAGAATATTCACAGTGAAAAAGTCCTTTGGTGTTTAATGCCCACATAGCCTATTATTTTGGCTCAATCAATAGACTTACAACTGCATTGTATTTCCCAGCGACTTGGTCATTGCTTTTGTGTTCTGCGCGCATGAAGTTGGGTGCGCGATTTCCTCATGCTGTTTATTTCATTTTGTTCAAAGTTCAAAAGAAAGCAAAAGAAATATTTCGATTTTCATAATATTGAAGAATGTCGTATTTTAATTTTCTTTTGCCAAAGATAACTATTTCAATTCATTTGATTCCCGTGGTTGATGATTTAATATTCGACTGAGTATAGTTTAACCCAATTTCCATAGTTAAAGTTTAATATCAAATCAATGTGGAAAATAATTTGACTTATTCTCTTTTTGTCTTGTATGCTTTTGTCTTATTCTATGTTTGTCTTATATGCTTTTGTCCTATACAACCTTCTCACAAATAAATCCTTGCCCTTTTTCTATTAATTGCTGCTTTCTTTTTCATTAACCATTGTTTACATACAAGTAAAATTATAGTTGACTAGTAAATAGTCGGCCAGCATGTAGGTGCTAATATGAAATGTTGATTATAATATTTGTCTATCCTTGATTAAAACATGGAAGGAGTCGACCATCTTTGTATACATCATTTGTATCATAAACTTGTATTTATTGTCCTTGCAAAATGATGTGATTTGTTTTAGATTTAAACAAAGATTAGTGGCCTTTGGCCTTTATACCTTCATGTGAACTTTAGCATCAATATTATGCCCTTGTTACTGTCACATTCCTCTTCGCATATCTGTTTTATGCTATATTCATACTTATCGGACTTGTTTGTAGTAACAGTACCATTACTTGTATTGTCACTCTCTGTCATGTCCCCAATTTGGAGCAATAAGGAGAATTTATTAAATTAATTATTTCTAAGGTTATTAAATAAATAAATATTAAAAAGTAACCTTATATTTAATTAATTTAATATTAAAGTGACTAATTTACATAATATATCATAAAGTCACTTAATAAATTAAATACTTCAAAATGAAAAAGGGAAAACTTCTATTTATCCCACATTGGCTAAAGGTGTGAAGGAGTTCTTTTGTGAAGCATTAAAAGGAGTTGCAAAGGTTCATTTCCAGCACCTTGAATTGAAAACACTTTCTGATTGTTGGATAGCTTGAGGGCTTGACATAACTAAATGCTTCATCTAGTTTCATTTGTGAAACACCAAACCTAGCTAGATTTGTGAGGGGAGATACCTCAGTCTCTTCATTGAGCAAAATTAATGGCCAAAGGCCAATTTTGATTGATATGATTTGGAGGGTAAGTTCTGATTTCTGTTTACAGTCATTTGGCAGCCATTGATGGTGGACAATTTCATTCATTGCAGCTCACATAGGCATTGAATCTTATTGGTGTTTGTGGCGCACCACTCTTAGAGTCTTGTGTTAGAATAATTATTATCTATTGTTAATGGTCAATCCTATACTGTTGCTATAGTAGTTAGTAGGTGAAGTAGCTAGACATCTTAAATGTCTACAGTAATCTACCTTCACTATATATTGTAATATTTTCCTTTGTTAATACAAGCAATCTTTAGCCAAAATTGTTTCATGGTATCAGAGCCAATCGGATTCTTCAAAATTTGGTGAATTTTTTAATAAAAAAATTCGTAGCCTCTTCTTGTCTGGAATTTTTTTCAAAAATTTGTTTTCGTTTTTTTTTTTTTAAATTGATGGAGGCCTTCTAAAGTCGTTATCGCTTTGTCTGAAAATTCGAGGGTTTCTGCAAAAGATTCACGAATTTGTCTGGTTCGTTTTTTTTGGCCGCGCAACCCTCTTTCCAATCACGTTTTCTACTGGTGAAGGTCATGATTTGAAGTTTCTGGTGGATTTCGTGCCCTACCCTGGTCGCGTTTTCTACTTGCGTCACATCTTCTGCTGGCCGTGAGATCTTCTTTTAGGCATTTTTTTTGGGCAACGGAAGAATAAACACGTCTACTGCTCGTCTTATAGCGTCTTCTAAAATCTCTTGGCGTCACAGTTTGTGTGGAAGCCAACACGACTCATGTTTGCAGTGTGTCTTTGTAAATCACGCGTTTCTTTCTTCTGAAGGCGTTTTTGGCGTCATTGTTCTCTCGACAGCATTTGTTTTTTGAAAACGTGTCACTTAGCCTGTGTTTGTTCCTCACACGACCTCTGTGCAAACAACCGGCGACCTCTGTGTGACTTTTGTGCCATGGAACCCACGATTTCATCATTTTTGGCCACGTTTTTTCTCTTGCCTTGAGCTCGATTTCTTTCCTCTACTGGCCGCGTTTTTCTTTCTCTGTTGGGTCGCGTTTTAGGGCTGCGAAAATCCGCTTTTTTGGCTCCTGGTTGACACATTTTTGTTGCAGACTTCCGGCACGACTTTGTGTTTTGAACACATTTTTTCTCTGCACTATTTCCTGGTCGCCCTGGGTTTCGGCAAAAGTTTCATGGTATTTGATGGGTTTGTAATAAATCAGTTTATCTGTGTGGTTTTTTAAATATTTTTTCCCTTATAAAAATTAAAAAAAAATTGGCTTATGGGTTTTAATATTTTTGTTCCTTTAAAAAAAAAAAATCGTGTTGGTTTTTTGTAATTTTTTCCTAACAAATTACTTGTTGGGGTTTTATAATTTTTTCCTAAAAAAAATTTATTTTGTGAGGATTAATAATTTTCTCCTCAAAAATTAAAGAGTTTTTCTTGTATACCATAGTCAGGGTTTCTATTGTTCAGGAGGGCTCTCTAGTCTTTGGTTTCCTCAAAAATCATGGTTTGTTACAGTTAGTTTTTTATTTGCACCTGGAGTTGTTGGGGTGAACATCTGCACAACTGGCTTCTTGCAGTCTGTTCTCGAACGTTGTGCTCATCTGCAAAAGTTTTGACGATTTGCTGATTTATCCTCAAAATCATGGTAGCTGTTCTCGGTGTGTCTCTGGTTTCGGGGAGGAACAGCTTTGTTACCCAACATCAAGTTGGACATTTTGTGATGATTTCTGGTCAGCAGTTCTGTAGATTTTGGGAGGGTTAGTGGCAGACTCATCTCAATGGTAGAGTCAGTGGCAGGCTCTTGTCTCTTGTTGCAAAGCTTTCTAAAGAAGGGGCAACCTTCTCTATTTTCTTTTTCTAAATATTTTTTTGGTACTCTTGGTCATTAACATTCTGCAGATCCGGGGAGGGTCTCAGCAGCAGCAGAGTGTTTTGAAGAATTAGTGACCAACAGACCTGCAAATTGTTTTTTGCAGGCTAGTTAGACGATTGACCATTAAGGGAGGGTGTTAGAATAATTATTCTCTATTGTTAATGGTCAATCCTATACTGTTGCTACAGTAGTTAGTAGGTGAGGTAGCTAGACATCTTAAATGTCTACAGTAATCTACTTCACTATATATTGTAATATTTTCCTTTGTTAATACAAGCAATTTTTAGCCAAAATTGTTTCATCTTGGTGATGTTATTTGATGCTTGCAAGGGACAATTTGGGGTTGTGTTTATTTATAAACATTGACTGAAACTAAAACAGGGGCGGCCCATGCTAGGAGGGCGATTTCAAGGAGAAAGGCAGCAATAAATTCCAATAAAATTCAAGTATCATCGCTGAAGACACAAAAGACCAGGCGCAGCCTTGTAGGGGGCATTGGCTTCATCAACAAGGTAAATCGAATAATTTTGTGAGGGTTGTCACCACTTCCAGGTTTCACCGTTTTGCATAGTTTGACCATTGTAATATCTTCTCATCTCAGTTTTAGGGTCTGCATTGTTAAGCATAGGATTCCTCTTAGATTCATGCATTGTAATCAACCATATCAGATTGCAACAAGTTTATATCAGAAGTTTAGTGAGCTGCCATCATAAGTTTGTATCAGCTGCATATGAGATTTTTTGTGCCAAGAGTCTTGGCAAGACATTGTAAACATTTGATGCATTTCAATTAATGATAAGGAGAAGTTGCATTGCATTCATTTACTATCTTGTACTTGGTTATGGATGTATGCCAAGTGTTTGGCAAAATGCCTTATTGCTGTAGGTACATATTTGCAGAGTTAGTTTCATGTATTTGCATTTGAAAATACAAAAAGAGTTGCATTTGCATTGTAGATGATTGAATAGACATCTTAGAAGTTATTTTCTAGCATTTATCCATCATTGCAATCACATATATCAAAACCAAAGAAAACTGAAACATAAAACCGGCAAGTACAAGGTTGCAAGCAAAGTGTTTGTCAAATTGTCTAAGGCAGCAAATCAGGGTTTTTACATCAGATTTGGCAAGGCACTTTACACTCTCATATGCATACTTTTCAATCCTCTTGTAGTGCTTCTAAGATCCTGTAATATTTGTTCATTACTATCATGATATTCACTTGAGCGGAGAGCATGTGTCACACCCTTAATTAGGAAATGCAAGTAATTCTCTTTTGACTTTAATGATAATAACCTTCCCACCATTGACATCAATGACTTTTGACATCAATGACAACTTCTAACAATATCATTCTATAGAAATTAAAAATTAAACTTGATTAGATATTAAAAAATAATCCCTCTAGGATATTAGAAAATTTAAATAGGATATTACACAAGCACAGGAATAATATACGATGGATATGAGAAAAATATACATGCCAATGCTCTCCAAGGATTTATATTGCACAAGGTGCAATGTAATGTGCATATAAACATACAATATGTGGCCTGAACTTCCAATTATACTCATGACACTATTTTCCAAAGGAAAAGTATACCTCCTAACTTTGTACAATTTTCCAATTTGTCTTCTCATAGTTGTGTCATTATCCTCAAGTTCCACAAAAATATATCTTATCCTCTTGCATATTTTAACAATACTTGCAAAGACATGTTGGCACCCTTCCCTTGAAGAAATGCCCTTGCCAGCAGCCACATGTATTTGCTAAAATTCCTTACACAAACTCGAGAGCATGAATTTTATAAGGTTATTCTTGGTTGGAAGTTTTGAATTTATCAGACATTTTACTCAGCATGTATGACAAAAAATGAATCATAAAGTTTGTGAATAATACAGTGTTTTCTACAGCGAGAAGGTTCAGGTTGTAATAAGTTGTTTTTGTCTTTCAACTACTCCAAGTTATAGATGAATCGAATCTACCCTCAAAAATAGAAAACAATGTAAAGTCCTGTGTCAAGACTTTGCCAATTTTTGCATTTTTCTCATTGTTTACTAAATAGGCATTTTGTCAAACAGTTTGAGTGCAAACAAATATGAAGGAATTTTTTGCTGTTGTCTACATTCAAATGATGTTTCTTTGAAGTTTAAACATTAATCTTTCATTTCATCACATATTACAAATCTTGAAATAACAATCAACAATGATGTTTACTTCAAAAGAGAGGTTACATACTCGTAAAATTTGAACAGTGAGCTACAGTTGAACAGCTACAGGTATGATTTTTGTTGCAACGATTCACTTGGAATGTACCTAGGTTGACAAATGGTTTTCAAGGCCCCACATCCACCTTGACCATACTCCAAACCCTATGCCAATGGTCTAGGAATGAAACCAATCAGCGATAGGTGTGCATTCGTCTTTCAATGGTTATCAACCTCTTTAAATTGCATATACTGAAATATCCCCCTTATAATTTTTTCAATCTTATCCACAAACACTTCACCCGTTAGCGTTAGCAAAACCAAATAAGCCAACTGAAAGGAACCCTTTCACTTTCTGATCACCCAGATCCCAGTGTGGGCAAGGTGAGAGCATACGGTAGAAAGGGGATCGTTAGCTTGTAAAAATGAAAACTGTTGGAAAGTATAATGAGAGACGGCTCAACCGATTAGAATGTTATGCAAATGCAACTCTACCACTTATTCAGTGAGAGTGTATTACAAAGTAATAAACATGAAAGACAGCTCAGCCGATCAACAATATGTGGAATGCAACTCGAACACTTATTCAACGGGAGTGTAATACAAAGTACTGAAAAGTAAATGTCTAAGCGGTTAGCCGACCCCTTATGCTTTTCAGCAAGCAATACAAAAAAGTAAAATGCTGAAAGTAAAAGACGACGAGGCATGTCTCTTCCACTAAAAGTGGGAATACAAAATGTAAATTGCAGAAATATAAGGAGTTGATCAGTACTATTGATTTTAGCGTTACAATATGAGATATAATCTGCAAATACAATGAGATATAGATATCTAAAGCACTCTAAAATGTCAGGAAATGAACTCCAAACAAGTACCAGCTAACTAGCATAAGAAATATGGCCAAAATGATTGAAATATTAGGTTTGATATAAAATTACAGCAAACTGAAAAACCAAACCAGCAAGTACAAATTTCACCTTTATGCTAGCAACATCGCCAATACTCCTCCGAATGATGTGAAACTGAATGCAAATGACTCCTAGGAGGTAGGCAACCAAGCTCAAGCCACTAAACAACAAAAAACTGCCTCAAATGTTTTATGCATCCATCCCAATGCAAGGATAGGCAAAGTATAGCCTCCACGAAAGGGCAACCAGCAAGATAAAATCCAAGACTCCAAAATAAAATCCGAAACTTTGCAAGAAGGGGCGCCCAAGGTAGACTTTAACAATGGGCCAATACCCAGAACCACCGAAAAATCGTGCAAGGAGCTATGATCGAAAATGTGCTTCAGCCAAGCACCACACCGGCATCAACAAAACTGATTAAAACTCTCCAAAATCAGAAAATATCAAATGAAGCCATCTCTGTGAAGCTCTATTTGCAACCTTTGAATGAAGAAGCGGTTTCAAACTAGCTAGATATTATCTCTCAAGTACGAAACTAATATAAGCTGGAAGGTATGCATTCCTCGAAGCAAGGGTTCTGAAATAATTTCAACAGCATTTTGTAATGATCAGCAATAGATACCAGCAATGAAGCCCAACACTCTTATTTATAACTACTCCACAAATTCAAACTGCCTTTCCCTCCAATTAGGACGCCCAAACTGAAATCCAAATTCACCTTTCTTAGTTTTCATTTGAGTTTCATTATCCTCCCTTTACAAGGTCGTCCAAAGCATTTGAGAAAATAATACTTTATCAAAAGCAAATATAACATGAGATAGGCATCCAAATTGATTAAGTAAAAAACCTTATAAAAATTGCTTTTAATAAAATCAACTTATCTCTCCAAGTTAGGCGTCCTCCATGCCTTAGCAAAATATTTCACTTAAAATATAAATTCAACCAAAATACTGAATTTACCAAAATGAGCTCCAAGAGTGGGGGAGACCAAATTGCTCAATTGACTTGCCTGAAATAGCCTCTGAACTGGACTACTGAAACCCTACTAAAAATAGCACTGCTAAAAATGGCATGCACCGGAAATACTGATATGCACCAGAAATACTAATATGCGTCGGAAATACTAATATGCGCTGGAAATACTACTATGCGCCGGAAACCCCAACACTGAACTCCTAAAAATAGCACTTATTATAAATAGCATACTGCTAAAAATAGTGATTCCAAATGCATTTTAACCATATTTTGAGCAACCGTCGTAACTTACTAAAAATAGTAAGTCCGGAAAAGGTTGTTAGATGCAGATGCATGTTATACCACTACGAAGCATTCTGAAAACCTAGAAGGAATCCATAAACCAATCTTGCATGCAAACCCTTGATTGAAATGCATGTCACTTTCATTAAATGCATGTCACATCTCTTCGAAGCTTTCTGAAGACCCAGAAAGAATTCAGAAGCTAAAATGCAAAACTCCAACATGCAAACCCCTGAATCCACATAAGAATCCTCCAAGTAGCTGGAAACCCTAATTCTGCCTCTGACTAGCCTATGGGCATCCGGGAATAGGCTAACGATCACTAGAAAGTGTAGTGCTAAAAATGGGGACATTACACATACTTCATCCATCCACTTACTCCTTCCTCACATCTACGTGTTGGTCACTATCCTCCAATGAAATGGTGTTTAATTGTTTTTTGTATAGTAATTGTTTCTTCCAAAGACCCACGTCTCATCCTCCTTTTCACATGCCCAGCATAATAAAACCCATGACCTACTATGAATTCACTAACACGACAGCTAAAGGTTATGCCACTACCTGGAAGTTTATGCCACTCTCATACTTCACCAATCTCATGCCACACAATCCCCAAATCTGCTCTTCCTTCATTCGCCTATCTTGCTATGGTCATGGCATCCAACATTTACCCTTAAAATCGCCCCCAATTTGCTATAGAATCCATGCCAAACCTTAGTCTCCTTACTATTAGCACAAAACAAGAATGGTGGCCAGCAAAAAGAATGTTTATTCAACAACAACAACAATAAGTATGGCAATCAGTTCCGGAAACTTCAAATAAACCTAGATAAAATGGCTTGCCTACAAAACTTCACAATTTATTTGAATCTCCAATCAATAAATCCAAATGTGAAACCTAAGTGGCTCCACCTACAACCAGCTAGGGTAGATCTTCTACTACAGAAACCGATTTCCCTTAAAGTTTTCATCCTAGAGTTTTTGCTCCACAAGAAACTCTCAAACTCCACAATAGAGAAAATAAAATCAAGCATGAACAAATGAGCTCTCAAATTCACTTTAATATTTTCCCTTAGAACATTCTCGAAATACTTTTCAAATTCCAGCTTTTAAATATTCATTATAGTACATTAATAAAGTGACTTTTAATATTTCTTTTTAATTTTCACTTAAGTCACTTTATCAAATTAATTAAAACAAAGCTATCCGTGAAATTTCACTTTATTGGACAACTTCAAATAATTAACTTAATTCATTCCCTTAAATTCTAACATTAGCCTACGGGAACAATATAGGCTAAATGAACTCTTCCGGCTACTCCTTAGAAGGGGACATTACAAACAAAGATTCTGATACCTATCATATCAAAAGCTGGCAAGTGGTTTCCATGATCTAGGTAATATGATGTCAAGTGAAACCCACTAGATAAATATAAAATTTACTTAAACCTGACATTTAATTCACAATCCATTTTTCGATTCTGACATACCTTAATTACAGCAGAAAAATACCTAACAGTGCAGCACATTGGGTGCAAAGAGATGATTATCCACATTTTTCCATCGGTTTGAGGAACAAGAAGACAATGCAAATAGTGTTCTTAATGGAAAATGGCTTCTAGTAATTTATTGCAAGATAAGTGTGGGTAAAAAATTACAAATTTGTTATCATTTGGAAACCCCGATTTACAATGTACTGCAACATTTAGTGAATTTTAGTTTTGCATTATTAGACTATATTCTGTATTACACCTAGGATAGATTCTTACATTTGACAATTAAACTTTTGCATTGCCTAAGCAGCTAACACTCAATGATTGATAACAGTTTATTATATCACAGGATGCATAGAAGAATTTCTTAATTTTAATAGATCTGGCAATCAATCTGATCTCTAAAGTGGATAAGGGTGAGTACCCGGAAAAGACTTGATGCCCATTCATCAACTACAGCCTGCAAAGAAAAACTTAACCTAATCAAATTGATGATCATTATATCAGTTCTACTAGTTTCACAATAACAAAAAATCCCAAATAATAACTTCATCTTCAAAAAAAATATTAATTCAATAAGGAATTACTCTGTTGAATGAACCTAGCATCCACCTGAATCTCACAAAATGAATTTAATACTATTCCAGGCTGCTACCTGAAGGTCTGTGTTTAGTTTGCCAGCTTTGCGAACATAACCAGCAAGCAACCGTAGAATGAATATGTCTAAAGCAATGGCTGCACGGACACCTGGTCGTTGAACTTTTACAGCAACAATTTCCCCACTTGATCTAAGCCTAGCCTGATAAACCTGTGAATTCAGACAAGATTAGCTTTCCTTCATCAAGAAAATAAAAAAATCAATCAAGGACAACTTTTCAGAATGCAACAATTGTTAAAATAACCAGGAAATATCAAATATGATACCTGGCCTAATGAAGCTGCAGCAATTGGTTGGAGGGATATCTCAGAAAAAAGATGCTCCACAGGTACTCCAAGCTCTTCTTCTATTATATCTAGAGCCATATCTGTTGAGAATGGTGCAATGCGATCTTGTAACAATGATAGCTCCTCAAGATATGCAGGGGGTACTACATCCTGTCAAAAACGTCTAAAAGATTCATGACCTTAGGCATCAGCCATTTGACAAATAAGCATAATCACTGACAAAATATTATTTTATTTAGAGAATCAACAAAGGCTGAACACAAACTTTTTTTTTTACGATCAGCATTGTGAAGTTTGAATCACCCGACAAAGAAATAGAACTGTTGATTAAGAATAAGATAAGCTCAGTTTCTACGCATGCTTTCAGCGACTCCCTAAATCTGCTTGGAGGACAGAGAAGTCTGAACATTATTCTTAAAAATAAAAAGCTTATAGTTAAATTAATAATGAAATTTACAGGTAAAAATTGTAGACCAGTGTGTTGGTGTATTTCTATACAACATAGCTTACTCTGTAATATTCTAGGATTAGATTCATAATTTGATTTTTTGCATAACAAATTAGGACATCATAGACATTATTGACATTTAGTTAAGATTAGTTATATGTTAAGAAATTTGATTTAGTTGTTCTCATAACTCAATTTTATCAGGTTAAAGTACTTGTAGAATAGGATTGATTGTTAGTGCACCAAGAATAACTCCAATATGTTGTGAACTCAACTTGCTGTTTCTCTATGATACCACAGCTAGTCTCTCTCACTTCAACAACCTGGAGCACATTTATTTTTAAGTGCACTTAATTTGCATTATTCAGTATGTAGTAAGTTATTATGTAAGTATTGTAACTCTTCATATTTTGTTAGTAATAAAATGTCTCCACTTTGCTTCAGTTAGGAGTTTTATGAGTTGGTTCAAGGATGTGGTTTTATAAATCCTGTGGCTTTCAAAAGGCCTACAAAATTTGATGTGGTACTAGCGCTATAATGTACCAACACATATTTACAGCCTTGTATATTTATTTTGGAGTTAATTTGTCTACCCCATCAGATCCGAAGCCATTGGGAGAGATGAGATATACACTTGTTTTTCCCAAATCAATCTAAGACAGTCAATTTTAAGCATACTTACCAAATCTGGCAGGATTTGGTTCCAAACCTGCTGGAACTGGAGTTTTTGAACCAGCTGGATTTGGCCAATTCAGTCCAGGCTTTCCAATTCTTATATGAATTTTACCAGAATTTTTTCACCTCCTAAATGGATCAAATCATTTGAACCTGGTAACTGGTTGTAAGTCTTTTACTGTGCCTATTTGACTATTTCCTATAAATAGTAAATGCATGGCACAGGGATTATCACAGACCCATTTCCTATTCCATTTATAGATTCTATCCTCGAAGATGTAGCAAGACTTGAAATCTACTCTTTTGTGGACAGATTTTCTGGGTACACCCAAATAGCTATAGCAAAAGAAGGGCAAGTAGATGACCACTTTCTAGTGGAAGATACACTTACAATAGAATGCCATTTGGACTATGTAATGCTCCTGCTATACTATGGAGAGGGAGGCTCTTGGAATGGTTAATGTAGTATAGAAGTTCTGCCTACTTGCTCGCTACACCTTTCACCTTTTATGTAGAGTATCAAGCATTATATTTGGAAAACAAGCCAATCATCCAAAGTTGGGTAAGTGGATGGCTATTGTTACTTTAAGAATTTATATCTAAAATTATTGTACAACCAGCAAAGAGCCATTTTATTGCAGATCAAATTTCTAGGATCAAATTGGAAGAACCTCTAGATAGTGTAAATGAAGACTTTCCAACGCTCACATGTTCTAGATAGTTGTGTTACTAGCATAGTAGAAGAATATTGGGTGATATCTCTCAACATCCTCATTCTTGAAAGACATACCACCTAGAGAAAAGAGAAGGCTAGCACTCAAGGCTAAGAAATTTAAGTTAATCAAACAGATTGTTGTATAAAACAGGTTCTAGTCATATTTAGGAAGATTTGTAATCTGTGAGGAATTAAGAATGTACTCAAAGAAGTACATTAAGGACTTTCAGGTGGCCACATAGGGCCTAATGCCATCTCACAAAAGGTATTTCTAGCGGGTCTATAGTGGCCAACAATCCACACTAATGCTAGCGAGTGAGTAGTCAAACACAAAGCATGCCAACAAGTGGATAAACTCTTCAAGAGAGATTTCATGCCACTCTAGCCCCCTCAACCACAAGAGTTGTCTGAATGATGAGAACTGGACATCATAAGCCCCCTATAGGCAATCTAGTGCATGGATGCAACTAGATTGTAGTAGCCACATAATAAATGACAAAAATGTGCAAAGCATGGGGTTTGCCAAATAAGACAACATTGAGCATAGTGAGGTCTATTTATGAACAGATAGCCACCTAACTTCAAATTCCCATACAAATAACAAGTGACAAAGGCAAATACTTTGTTAACCATGTAATTCAGTTAGTGACAAGCAAATTTCAAAATTTTCATGTCCTCTCAGATCTGCATTACCTGATAGTAAATGAACAGATACAAATAAGGTACTTTGTCATGTCCCATTTTTGCAACAATCTACGTTATGGACCAAATTGCCCATTTTCTATTTTCCACATCTCCACTAGTCTCATTTCATGCGCATGTTCTTCCTCTTCTTTTCCCTAGTGTGTGTATAAGGTCCCCAAAGTCTTTGAGGTTGAAGGTGCATGTAATGGCCCTTGGCCCAGTTTGCCCTAGAATTCTTCTAATGAGCCATCCAAAATACTGTTAGCAAATGTGTTCTTGGCATACTCCGCAAGAATTTGATCCTTCCAATCTACTACAATCTTTGTCAATGAACACAAATGTGGCCTTCTTGACAAAGCATCAACCACTACATTTTTTTTTCCCTTGACATATTGAATGTCAAAATCATAAGCATGAAGCTTACTCACCCACTTCTATTGTCTATCATTGAGATCCTTTTGGTTTAGGAAGTATTTGAGGCTATTATGATTTGTTTTAACAATAAACTCACCTCCCACAAGGTATTGCCTAAACTTTGCAAGCATGCATAAAGGCAAGCATCTCCTTGTCATAGATCAAATAGCACCTCTCCACCTCTCTACTTCCTGCTCTCATAAACAATGGGTTCTTGCTTTGCATTAACAAAGCACCAATTCCTTCACTAGAAGCATCACATTGAAGCTCAAATGGTTTTGGAGAAGTTGAGAATAGCCAACACAGGGCATGTACTCTTTAATTGATTGAAATCATCAAATGATTGCTGGCTGATTCAGACTATGCAAAGGCCCACTTTTTGGTTAAATCTATGACCAGGGCTTCCAACCGTGAAAGCCCCTTGATAAACCTCTTGTAGAAACCACATAGACCAAAAAACCCTTCAGCCGTATAAGATTTGTGGGTGGAGGCCAATCAAGAATTCTTTAATCTTTTTTGAATCAACAATCAAGAATTGATTTAAGCTTTTTTGAATTAATGCTAACTCTCTTAGAGCTGATTATGTGGCCAAGGTATAGCAATTGTGTTATCCCAAACTCACATTTAGTCTCCTTAGCATACAAAGATTTTGCCTCAAGTATGCTCAACACCTTATCTAGATGTTGCAAGTGCTCATCCCATGTCCTACTAAAAATCAATATGTCATCAAAAAATATTAGCACAAACTTACAGAGCCACTTGTGAAACACCCGATTCATACAAAAATGGAATGTAGCAAGAGCAATGGTTAAACCAAAAGGCATAACCAAAAACTCAAAGTGTCCAAAATGGCATCTAAAAGTTGTCTTCTCTATGTACTCTCTAACCCATATCTAATAGTAACTAAATCTCAAATCTTAGAGAAATACAAAGCTTCATGTAGCTCATCAATGGAATGGGGTAATTGTTTTTGATAGTTTTTTATTCAAGGCCCTATAGTCAATACACACGTGCAAGGTTCCATCCTTCTTGATCAAAACCACTGAAGAAGAAAATAGGCTCTTACTAGGCCTAATATGCCTCATCTCTATTAACTCATTAATTGCTTTTTCAATCTCATCCTTGTGTTGCTTAAGATGCGTGTAAGGTGTAGTAATAACGGGCTTGACACCCTCCATCTCAATCACATACTCAATGCTTCTATCAAGAGGCCTCCCTAGAGGTATGTTGTTGAATCCCTTGCTTCGCTTGGATAGCAAAGCTTGAACATCTAGATGATAAATCCCCTTCTCCTCTGTAACTGTAGGCATAATCACACATTTTTCTACAAACTCAACCTAATCATGTCTAAATATCCTCTCCATGCATTTGAAAGACACAACACAAGGTCCACCATTGGACATTCCCCTTAAGACCACATTTTCCTCTTCTGATTTAAATTTCAACTTCATGGTCTATAAATTAAGAGTGATCTCACCTAAAGATTGCAACCACTATATACACTGCATCTGTATCACCAACACAAACCACATAGAAGTCAATCCTTGACCTCGTAGTTGCCCAACTATAGGCTTGAGTCAATTCTAGTGTATGTGATAGTGAATCCATCTACTACCATCACCTTTAATCCATCCACATTCTCTACCTTGAGTCCCCTGCGTGCCATAACTCCCTCATCAATGAAAAGGTATGTTAAACTTGTATCAATCAAGGCCACAACACATTTCCTAGTGAGGACTCCATGAGCTCTAAAGGACTCATTCTTTTGAAAACTAGAAAATTGGGAAAGAGTACCACCACTTTCCTTCTCCTCTTTTGACTCCTCTGATGAGTTTTCTCCCTCCTTTTCCTCTAAATCATATTGATAGTCTAAATTTTCTGTCACTAATTCATCAACTGAATAATATTCTATTTGATGTCTTACCCTTAACTACACACTTATGGCATGGGGCCCATGGCTAGTTGCAAGTGAAACATAGTTTCTTTCATCTTAGGTCATTCAAGGCCTCATCATCCAATCTAGATGAATTCTTCTTGGTCTTATTTGTATCTCTATGAAAATGTTTTTTATCCTTCTTGCTTTGAAAGGTCCTTGATTGAAATTTGTTTCTAGGGGCACCCAACTCCATGCTTTTTGCCTTCTTCATTGCCTCCTATAAAGTTGGGTCAAATGCCTTAACCCATCCCCTCATAGGCTCCATTAGTCCTTCACTAAAAACCACTACAAGTATCCTCTAGATGATACCAAGAACCATAACCGAAAGCCTTTGGAACTTTGAGATGTATGTGTCAAGAGAACCATATTGTTTTAGTTGTGCAAGCTTTATGAAGTGTAATTAAGGATCCTTCTTGTCAAACCTCTTGATGAGTTTGTTTGTGAACTCGTCATATGTAGTGATCAAGTTGTGGCCAAGTGTGACTAGGCCATGCTACCACCACTTGTGGGCTGCTCCATCAAGGTGCAATGTGGAAAATTTGATAGTCTCATCCTCTAAAATGGGTCTAAGGACAAATAATTATCTAATTTTTGGACCCAAGTGATGAGCACATGATTATACTGAGAAGGGTGGCAGGGTGGGGAAGCGGTGCGGGAGGGGGGAGAATCAGTATAATACAGAATTTTACCAATTTAAACTTAATTAATCATAACAATAATAACCATGCAAGATCTTGACAATTAAGAACACAAGAACACCAAGATTTACGTGGAAACCTTTACACGAGAAAACCATGGCAAAATTATTGCTTTAATTAAACTTCCTTTTACAAATTCTAGAGGCACCAATCCTTCATTCAATTTGTAAGCACTAACCTAGTAAAGGCACCAACCCTTCATTCAATTTGTGAACACCAACCCACTAGAGGCACCAACCCCTCATTCAATTTGTGAGCACCAACCCACTAGACTGTTGGCCCTACGATTGTCGTTGCACCAAAAGGTCGACTTGTTAATGCCCAATACAACTGCTAGAGTCAATGAATCCATGGGAGGCGGTTAAGCCATGTCACAAATCCCGAGGGGAGCGCTGACCATCTGCCAGCAATCTCCCCCTCAGCGTTACCCGAGCGGATTCGAACCTAGCACCTTTGGCTCTGATACCAATTGTTGGCCATATTGTTGACGTTGCACCAAAAGGTCGACCTGTTAATGCCCGATATAACCGCCAGAGTTAATGAATCCATAGGAGGCAGTTAAGCCATGTCACAAATCCCGAGGAGAGCGCTAACCATCTACCAACATAGAGGCACCAACCCACTGGAAGCACCAACTCCAACAACTGAATTCGTAGGCACCAACCTACTAGAGAGACACCAATATCTCCTTTAGGAAGCACCAACTTCCACAACAAAGCAAGATTCCACCCTTAATATGTTGCTTCTCCAATGGATGATGGATATTATGATGAAATAATTTATTTCCTTCACCAAATCTGCATTTTATTCTTCTTCTCAAAACTTCATATATTCTTATTCACCAATCTGCTATTAATCCTTCTATAAATCTGCTATAGATCTCTTTACAATATCTTTATAAATCTACTCATAACCTGCTCATGTGTTTGCTCAAATATGCTATGTAAGTTTGGACAAATATGCCATGTAAATCTACTTAAATCCACCATATAAGTCTGATCAAAAACTATCTATAAATCTGCTTATAGATCTCCTTTAAGTCTGCTCATACATGTCTTTTTGAATCTGCAATTAATCTTCACAACTTGTTTTTATAAGTCAGCAAGTAATCTTCTTTTGAACCTGGTGTGTATGACGTATTGGTCTTTCTTTTGCTCCACACACACATTCTCCTCAATTCACAATCATCTTTTATATCTTTATAAACTAGTGAAAGGATATATCTCTTTGAAAAGTGATAACCCTCTAAAGAGTCATCGCCTTTTATAACAAATCTTTTATACTTTTATTTATTTTCACAGATAATTGTTTCACCTTCAACTAACCTTAATCATTGCCTTCACAAATATAAACTTTATTGCTGCTCTTGGATAATTTAATTGCCGCCCATAATAACTATTGTTTTTATATGAATCACTTCTACTTAGGAAATTACGAATCGCTGCATCATTCCATCTTATATTTTTTGTCTTATTTAAATTTTGTCTTATATGACTTTTGTCACATATGACTTTGTTGACTTTAATCATTGTCTTCATAAATCTAATCACTCCATTTATTTATCTTCAAATGATAAGTGCTGCCTTTATTAAATATGTTGGCTGCTTTGTTAGTTATCATTTCTTTTGGAAAGTTTGCCTATTAATAATAGTCGTTGCTTCTTGCTTCTCCTTAATAAAATGAATCACTGCAACTTTTTTTGACTTATATTAATTGCTGTTCATATTAATCACTTCTATTCCTGTCACTGTTTATGGATATTATGGATATATCTTCAAAGCATATTATGGATATAGTTAGCTAGCATATGAAACACCAATATGAGGTTTATATCTGTCTTTGACAATAAACTCAACATGGCCAATTGTTTATACAAATCGCTGCCTTTTAAATTATACTAATTGTGGCTTTTGAATTGCTACATATTTTCTCATGTGCTTTTTTGTCTTATGAGGCATTTGTCTTTTGTGCTTTTGTCTTTCATGCTTTTGTTTTTGGCTTTCTTGCTTCTTTTCATATATAATTAAATTAACTTGGGCAATCAATGCAGATTTATATATGCTTTAATCTTGGGCAATCATAATGTAAATATGGACATTATTTTTTATAATATTTCATAATATATAATGTTTGTCTTTGTCTTTTATGATCTTCTATTCTAGATCATAATGTAGATATGATCATTACTTCATTAATTCATACTTGTAATCTGGTTTTGCTTGGTCTTGTATATTGCCAGCCTGTCCATCGATTAGTGGCCTATGGCTTATTATGAGTACTTTGACATCATTGGCAATCAATCCAACAATCTTGCTCATAAACTTTGACATCAATGACAACTTCCAATCATCTATATACCCTTGACATCAATGACAACATTTCCAACACCAAGCTCTAGGAGACTACTTGTAACTACCATCAAAATGTGCCAATTATCTCATCCTCTGCCATGGGTTTGAATGATGAAGCTTTGTATCACCTACATGTAGCCAGATCTAGTGAAAACCTTGTGTTCTTTGGGATTTCAGTTGTTCCATTATGCAAATCAGACCACAATATCCAATTTTCCATTGACATTAGGGAGAAGAAGCTTATGATCTGCCATTTTTTGAGTATTGTTGTGACCTTTTCACACATCACCCCATTCAAAATGGGGACCCCCTAATTTTTGCTCCATTCAGGTCTTTTGGCTTTGGTTTTGGGTGGTTTTGCGGCTGTTTCTCTTTGTTCCTTCTGAGAAGGACTTGCATGCAAAATTTGAATGAATTCTGAGAACTTTCTATTTTTAGCAGGTCCATCTTTGGTAGGTATGATGTCACACGAGCAGACACAGAGCTTCAGTTTTCAGAACAGAGCAACATGCAACGAAAACGACATCAAATGGAGGTCTACAAAAGCGCATGCAACGAAATTAGGGTTTCCTAATTTTGTGCCTAAAATGAAGGGCAAAACTCGAGAAAAATTGAAAACCGATGTATCCCACTACGATCAGCATTCTTTGAGGAATCTACTGGTAAAATTTGAGCACATTCTGCACACTTACTATTTTTAGTAAGTCACTTCCAGAACAAGGCCTAAAATAGTAGGTGCACGCAAAAGGCAGGTGTGAATAGGTCAGTCATGCCATGAGGGTCAAGGTGAACAAAAATCAAGTCTTGAGAAGTTGAAAATTCATGGAAATCACAAAGACTTCAGAAGTTGCTAAAAATAGAAAACAAGGGCAAGCAAGGCGAAAATTGACTAAGTATCCAAAACATCCTAAGTGTCAGAACTTCTCCCTCATAGGTTGATATGTACCCTAAATGGGCTGGAAATTTGGCTAAGTAATGAAAATTTGAAGCCACCCTCTCTAAATGTGCCCAAGGAGAGGGTGAGTGAGAAATTTGCCTAAGGCAAAAATAAAACAAGGCACTCCTAAATGTGCCCAAGAAGAGAAGCCTCCAAATGCACCCTCAACACTGGGTATGAAAACATGAGAGCATCATGGGCTAAATGTGCCTAAGAGAAGGCATGAGATATTAAAGGCTCAAGGGTAAAATGCACCCTAGGGTAGAGATGATAATAATGCACTAGGTCAAAATGCGCCCAAGGAAGAATATGTTGGCTGGAAAATTGTCTAAGGCATGGAAAATGAACTAACACCCCTCTAAATGCACCCAACACAAGAAGTGGAAGATCTCAAGATGGAAAATTTGTCTAAGGCACGAAAATGTGACTAAGACCACTCAAATGCGCCCAAGGAAGAAGAGGTTGGGTAAGGAATTTGTCTAAGGCATGCAAAATTTGAAGATGAAGTGAAACTCAAACATCAAGCTCCCAAATGCGCCCAAGTGTAGGAGGATACATGAAGTATCTTCCAAGGCATTGAAGATGAAATCACATGGGTTTAAGTGTGCCCTAAGACAAGAGGTGAAATGTGCCCACAAGGAAGAGATGAAATTTTCTAAGGGGATGAAAATAAGAAGACACCCCCCTCGAATGCACCTAGCACAGGCATGGACAAAATGCGCCTTAGAATGAGTTGAAGTGAGAACACAGGAGATCAATCAGACCTTGGAAATCAGAACATGGAGATTAGGTAAGTGAAGTGAATTTATACTATAAGTGTTTTGATGCTCTTCTTTTTGTTTGTTTTGCAGTATGAACACCAGGACGAAAGCATGATGACTTGAGGTGATGGAGCAAGTACTCCAGGACAACATTATAACCTTGAAAGAGGAAAAAGTTAAATCTTTAAAACTCCTCCATGATGTCTCACTTGCACCCAAACCATGAAGGGAGATGTTGGAAGAAACGGCTAAGTGTTGGAATTTCTCCACAAAGATCTAATATGCGCCTAACTCAAGGAGACAGGTGGCAAGGAAGAAATGGTTGAGTCTAAGAGAAGAGAATCCTTCAAGATCAAGATGGAGGAAAAGATGAAGACCCAAGCGTTAAAGATCATCCTCAAGCACTAAAATGTCCTCAAGGCTAAGGAGGAGGAATGAGCAAAAACTTCAATGTTAAAGAGTGACAGCAGGGTGGATTGAAGAAAAAAGTAGAGGAATTCTTCTTAAGTATGAAGTCCTTCTCCAACAATGACCCAGAAAGTGTTCTCCAACATACTTCGCACAACCCAAGATTCAATGACAGCACGGAGGAAAATTACCTTCAAACAAGGGGCAAGCAGTCACAGTACTCGGATTTCAGCTCAACCATATTCCACCCATCTTAGTTTAGGAGGTTGAGGCAATGTTGACTAGATTCATCCAATTTGCAGTCAGAGAAAAGAACAATGGGAACACGTTTCTAGATGAGGATCTTCTTGATGATAGTGGGCATTAAATACTCATTGTGGTCAAAGGGAAAGAGTGGGCATTCTGTGCTCATTTATTACCCCACTCCTCCACTTTCTAGCGGTTTTTAAGGCAAAATCTTGACTAGGGCTTATGTGGCTTGATCTGAGCCGTTCATTGTAATTCAATCTAAGCCATCCGTTAGAATTGGCCAACTATAAAAGGGGCATCCCCGCTCATTTGTACATCATAAAATAGCATAGATCATAGATAATAAGGAATAGAGAGAGATAGCATAGCATAGATTGATAGGAAGAGGAAGGAAAGTTTTCAATTGAATGCTTTGTAAGAAATTGTTGTGAACACTCCTATAATAAAAAGAGTTGTCATTGCTTGTGATTTCATCTTTTATTGTGGGTAGCTAGCAAGGTTTCTTCGTCCTTCCAATTCACGTAGAATCTTAAAGTAGAGCTTAGATAGAGTAAAGTAGATTTCATTGGTGGTTGAATTGAGCAAGCTTCGCTAATCCATACCACTAGTGGGCTCATTGATGGTGGGTTACCCTTGTGTGGTCAACTGGAATAGTTTGGACCTAACTTCCATTATGATTTACATTTTGGTATGCGTCATTGTGATGGTGTCTCCATGTTGAATTGTAATCTGAACATTTCTAGTTACTCCTTTGAAGATTGCACCAGTTTTGTGGAAGTTGTCCGAGGTGAGGCAAAGCAAAGCTCAATTGATGTTTGTAAGAGTTGATCTCCACATCCTACGTCTAGAGTAGATCATAGCATTTTTAATCTCTACGGCCATTCAAATTCAATACTTTCTGGTTAGTTTAGGAAACCTGAGCTTCATTGACAAATCTTTTGAATCTTGAAGATCCCTTCCTCTTTGAGTGAACAATTGCGTAAGTCCCCTTGAAATACCAGCAAATCACGTCAAGCCAACTGAGTCTACGTCCACTGCACAAAGGAACCTTAGAGTTGAATGCATGCTCTTTTGCAATCTTAGCATGCAGGAGATTTTGATCAAGAGAGGATAGAGTGACCGTTGGAAACTTTATTTTGTGTTGGTGCGGTCATAAAACACCCGTCAACAAGTATCAAAGTGGTCCTTAGCATATTTAGTCCATCCAAGGTTCCTCTCTTCTTTTTTCTTTTTCATCCTATTCCTTTCATTCTTTCAGGAAAAAAGCACACGATATAAAATCCCCTTCATACAAGGGAGCTGTCCCTTTCAAATGCAAAGGAAAGTCATGTTGTTTATGGCGATATTCCTGCATACCATAACAGAATTTTCCATTGTTCATTGGATGAGTCGCTCTTATTTTGTAAAGGATAGAAGAAAAAATTCAAATGTTAATAGACAAGATTTTGCACCTAGTGTGCTTAAAAGAATTGAACCACAATGGGAGTTGGTAACAAATATGGCAGATTAAGATCTATATTGTGAGGGCTCAATTTTTTTTGCCAATATTTTTTATCGATTCTATCCCCTAAATCTCACTCTCAAACACATTTCTACAATTCAGTCACTTTTCTCCATAAATTAACCCTATAGTTGCATTACCATTGCTAAATATTTAGTGCACAAAAAGATGATAAAGTTGTCAACTCAAATGTCTACCATAGAGACATGAGAGATAAGCATAGAAAAATATCTAGCTATAAAATAGAAAAAGACAAGACATAAACAATTCCTAATCTTAAAAAAGATGATAAATCACTATCTGCATCCAAATCAAAAGATGATTATTTTCACTTACTGGACGTGAGGAGATAGCTTGAGCAACTTTAACAAATGCCTGCAACATACATACACATAAGAAAGTCAAAAGAAGCAGTGAATTTAATTAAATAATTACTACATTGAAATATCATATTGTGTACAAATATAAAAAGGGTTTGTAACAAGTTGTCATACCTTACATCCTTCTTCCTAATTCTTCAAATACTTAATGTTTGTTATAGTTGTGACAAGAAGATATAAATATTTTAGATTTAAAAATGCAACGGTAAATTATGACATACATACATAGCACACTATTGACAAAGAAAAAAAGATTCTTCCAATTAAGCACATAGTTTTCACCATACCTAGTTCTATTAAGCATAACCATTTTATGTGCATAGCACACTATTAACAAAGAAAAAAGATTCTTCCAATTAAGCACATAGTTTTCACCATACCTAGTTCTATTGAGCATAACCATTTTATGTGTAACAGCACAGAAGTCCTCAAAGACACGGTCCTTTTTAATTTTTTGTGTTAAGAAGCATAAAATCGTTACTCCATAAACTAACACAACTACTATGTGCCGAATGTATAAAGTGGATGATGATGTTTAGACAAGTTATAAAAGTGCATCCCTATTGTTGTGCATTGTACTACTTTCCAAAAGCCCTTAGCCTAATGATTAACACAATATAGCTCCCAATACTTTTGTGATTACAGTTATGGAATATACAAAAAGTAAATAGGTATAATACTTCCATTCACTTGGAGTTACATAATGGTTGATTCTAACAGCTCCAACTTCCTACGACACCTTTGCTTCTATTTCTTCAAACTTTAATGTGGCCTCTGGTGGATCCACAACCACTCAATTCTACAACCCCTATTGTTGCTCTGAGTCTTTTTCCTAAATGCTTTCCTTGTTGTTTTTGGATCTATGTGTGTGCCCAACATCGTTTGTTGTTGTCAACCTGCCCTGCTCGAAAGAAGTAATGGTGGCAGTAGCTCATGCCTTAACCACACCTAACTGCATGTGGGATGCTCTTTCTATTGGTACCATCGTTGTTCCTAGTCATGTATGTGGTGTTCTTCCTACAAAGTCTGCTCCATATACTAGTAATGCATTGTTTGCTTCTCCTCATTCCTACAAAGCAATTACTTTAGGGGTCATGGAAGAGGTGTCAAGAAAGCCCAAGATTGTAAAATCTTCTAAGATGAAGGGCTTGTGCTCAGTCAAATATTCTACAAAAATCCCATAGCTTGTAATGACATTCAAAATTATGGTAGAGGAAATGCACCTTCTTGAGTCAAGTTTGATATGAAAATTCAATGGGCTCTTGCCAAGTTTATTTGATCTTCATGCCTAGTTTCTTGGGAACCAGAAGCCAATCCTTCAACAAGTTATTGAAATTTATTCCTATTTACAAGGATTTTCATTGTGGTTTGCATGAAAAAAGGATAGGGATTTTCTTTGAGAAGTGGCAATAGTTTTGAGGTAAGGAAGCTCTATTAATGAAGCCATGGTTTCTAGCTTTCAATGGTGATGTCCTATTTTATTCATGCCCTGCTGAGAAATATATGTATGACCAGCAGCAGCAATTAAAAATATATAGCAGCAAATATTGAAGACATTGAAATTCTACTATGGCCGACCTCTTTTATCGCCCAAAGTTAAATAATATAATAGAAATAATAAAATGCAGCGATAATGCTTTGAAAAGGCATTATGAGTAAATGAACAGCAAATACTATATCCATTAAAGAAGCAACGATTATTTTAAATGGCAGTGATCAAAGAATAGAGGCAACAACTTAATGAAGGAGGCTGATCCTCATAAAAATCATGGATTAAAACTTATGTGAATGCATTCAAACATAAAAGTGGGACGCAATTATGATTAAAGAACATTATAAATAAAAAGGAATTAAACTAAAACAGGTCGAATCATTATGATTAGAAAGAATGCTAGAAATATAAGAACGCCCCCCTTGGTAAAAGATGCCTATTCATAAGAGACGCCTCCCTTGGTAAAAAGATGCCTATTCATAAGAGACGCCTCTCTTGGGAAAACAAGTGGTATAAATAGAAGATAAAAGTGGAAGCTAAAATACAAGCCATCTAATGAATAATTTCTGAGTTTAAAAAGCAGATTAAAAAAAGGAAATGAATTTGGATAAAGCAGCAGATTGGCAAAAGGAATAAATTTTAAGAGATCTATTGGATTAAATATTATTACCAAGGACATATTTGGGAAGTAAGTTTGAATATAATTATGAAGCAATGGCCTTTAGGTGTCATAAATGTTATAGTCTCAAGCATTTGTTGGATGGCTGTACAAGATGTAAGGAAATGATTCAAGGTCAAGCTCCCTAGTGGGAGGATGCAAAGCCGCATCATTTATTGCTTCACGGTTAATTTATAGAACCTAAATGACCTATTGGTCCAATGCCTGTTGAATCTTGCTTAGACTACCGAGTGAACCGATAAATGTGAGTGGAGGAATATCGTACCATATTGGTCGGCATTGTCTATCCATCACACTTTAATATTCACTATAGACATGATATTCGTCATTACTTCCAAATGATGATGATTTTGGAATATTAATATTATGTCGGTCCCACCATGCTTATATGTTGGCTTTATCAAATAGGTCTTCAACATTGATGGCTCACCATAAAGTAGTGATTTGAAAATGATGTCGCAAATCCCAATCTATATTATCATCATTTCACCTAAGATTGATTGTGAAATAAGATTCCCAACCAAGTTGTTTGCGAATAATAGTTGTCACTACTAGGTCTGATGAAAATTCATTTGGATGGAGGGATGGAGGTCTTGCATAGTTAATAAATTCATACGATTGATATTGACAGTCTCGCTTGAATTGAAATTCTCCAATCAAAGTTTGGTCTTCTTACAAGATCAATAAGTCGTATGATAGATCTGTGTTAATTCCTAATATGAAAAATTGTCCTAGATTCCCTACCACATGTGGTGGTGTGATGCAACCGAGATCTGCTAACTATCAACTAGCAATTTCTGAATAGAGAGTATACCTTTCATTTATACCAAGTCTTATTATCTACATTTGTACATGTCTTTGAATGGAGTTGAAATAAACATTAATTGTTTGAAAACAATTAAAGCCTATAGGAAGAGGATTTGAAGGTCTAAGAGCTTGCATGGTTGTTATTGGAAAGCCTCTGCTTAGCCAATCTGCTATAATATTGTCTTTCCCTGGAATATGTTGAGCAGTATAATTAACCTGATTAAAATAATCTTGCCATCACACATACTTACCTATTCCATCCTTGCGACCATGATCCTTCTCTTTGAATGTTAAGAATCTGGTACAGTCAGTTTTTATAATGAAATGCTTTAGGTGCATGAGTTTTAGAGCAAAATTTTCTAAGCATTTCTTTACTCCATATATTTCTTTGTCAGATGAACTCCATTTTCTGGCTCCTTTAGTAAACAATCCACTAGCATATTCAGCTACAAAGTTTGTCTTCTTTCATAAAACAAAGAACACCACCCCATGCATAATCAAAGGCATCTATATAGAGTACAAAGTCTTTAGTTGTTGGAATATGTAGCGTAGGGAGATTAATAATTTTCTTTTGGATTTTTTCAACTCTGTTGTATGTTCTTCTTTCCAAAAGAATTTATTTTTCTTGAGGAGTTGCTAAAGAGATTCATGGTCTATACCAGCATTTGGATAGAAATTATTTACATAATTGAATATACCTTCGAAAGTTTGCAGCTTTTTTCTATCAAATAGACATTCAAAAGCCAAGGCCTTTTCTTTAATATGAAGTTGTGTTGATGCGTGTTTTATGACACAACAAACACTCTAGAATAAAGAATCCAAAGACACTCTATCCTCTTGAAAAACTGCCTCATATGCTAAGATTGCCAAAAAGATCATACAACAATTCCAATGTTTCGTAAGTTGGGTGTGAATAAGCTCTGTGGATGATGTGATTTTGCCAATAGCACAAAGGGATTTACTCTAGCAAGTCACTTAGAAAGCAAGGACTTAAATGCAGTGATATAATTTTGGATAAAAAAGGTGAAAAAAGGGAATAAGGGTTGAGGAATCCTATACTATTCCTATGAACTCAAGAGACAGTAAGGATTGAGTGAAACCAAAAAACAATACTTTGTTTCACCACGCTATACGACAACTACACAAAGCAAGTGCAATCTTCTGGGAATTTGTGCTTAAAATTTTCTTACTACGAACAACACCATCTATGGAACAATATTATTCGAAGTAATACAACAAAGCATCCACATTAAAAGCTCAGTCTAACTTTACACATTGAATAGAAATCATCCATCCAAAGAAAGTATGAGCAAAGTTTCACTAATCTTTACGATCGATCTATCATTCCCTTAACATACATTCAAAAGAAATTATAACTTAAATCTATTCAATGAGGAAGAGAAGTATGCAACCATGCAACCATTTGACAATGAAAGAATTCAAAGCATCTCATGCATCATGAACTTTATTATCAAAAATAGTCTTTTGCAACAATTTCATAAACTCTTTCTCTTATTGTCTATGCTCTATATCATGCTATCCATCTATGAAAATGAGAGAATGAGAGGGGGGTTTATATAGAGTTTCTGGAGTACAATGAACAGCCAAGATTAATCTGGAATCAATGCCAGAGATTAAAAAATAAACAACCCTAATTAGGGTTTCCTAAAACATAGTCAGTGATCAATGAGCTAACAGGCAGTGAACTGAAGTGAAGAGGCACATCCCTATCCTCTTTGGTGGAATTATACTGGATGAATTTGGAAACTATCATGTCAACCTCCTCAATCGTGATAGGTGGCAGCGCATTGACGTTGAATTCTAGTAGATCTAAATCATCCGCGCATTCAGCAAAAGTATCTTCCCATTCTGATTCCTGCTGCTGGAAATTGCGAAAGATGATCAGGAAGTTAGCTACCTTAGTCAAATTTTGCTTGAGGATAGGCCCGATAGTGAAGAAGATTTCCTAAATTTTGTGCTTCAAGTTTTCAAACTATAGGTTGTTTGCTCGTACAATGTCCTCCAGCACATCTGCATCCACAGCTAGAATCTTCTCCCAAAATTCTTTTGTCCTTTCCTCAAGTCGGATTGTATCTTCCTTTATCTTTTCTAGGATCTCACTCCCTGTGATCAATGCTATGTACCAGCTGCTGAAATCATAAGCTACACCTGGTGCAATTACTTTTCCGTTGACCAACTCTTGCTTCGGCACTCCTTTAAGCACTTTGAGACATGGAATGATTATGTTTGAATATCCTGAGAATTATCCCATGCTTCTGTCAATGTTGCAATTCTTGAGAGAAAAGAAGTTTTCCCATACGCCAATGCCAGTCTTTCTGCAAATATAGCCACCTCTTGTCTGTTGCTGATTAACCATTCTTTAGTCTCCTTGGCTATATTCTTCTCCTCTTCGAGAGTCTCATGAGAAGTATTCATCAATGGAGGAGCTGCTGAGCTAGTCTGATCGAGAGGCTTAGTTAAATGTTGAATATACCCCTTGAGTCGTTCAACCTCTCGTTTATACTCTTTTTTCTTTGTTGCCTCCTTCTCTAGTCTTGCTTTAATAGTGGCAACAAAATTATCCAATTCTTCCATCTCCTGCCCTTTTGTGGTAGGGCCTAAATCGACAGTGGTAATGGAATATTCTTGGAGAGTAATTTCTTCCCTCAACTTGTCAACTGTCGACACAACTTGAACTGTACGATGCCTAGCTTCATCTCTCCGAATGGTGGAGAAGGTTTTGGCAGGCTTTCTTGCACTGACTGCTTCTAATCTGGCCAAGAAATCGGCCATGTCATCTTCTTCTTCTGGAACTTTTTCTGGTTCCTTCATCTTCAATCTCTCTTTCAGCCAATCAGGAATAGTTGGCTGCTCAATATCTTGTTCCTCCTGAATGTCCTGCGCGTCCGGGATTTCTTGAATTCCTCTCAGGGCTGAAATCATTCCTTCCTCAAACTCGTCGTCCAAAATATCAACCTCATTGTCTAATTCCAAAATCTCGGTGCCTGTGGGTGATTGAGGCTCATCATCTTCTGGTTGAATAGGGATAGGAGAGGGGATCCTTATATCTCCCAGAGATTCATCAATGTCTAAAATTTCATTCACATTCGCGGAGACAGCAAAATGAAGAGGCTCCGGTCTCTATTGCTTCCTAGCAGGTTCCTCATCTACAATTTCTTTTCCCTTTGTCTCCTTCCTTTTCTTAGAATTAGAGCTCTCAATTGGCTCGTCTCCTTGGCATGCTCCAGCGTTCGAAGAGTAAGATTTTGATTCACCCATCAGAGTCTATGTCAAAGGTATACCCTTCCGCCATAGTTCCTTAATCTGCTGGTCTGCCCACCATTGTGAATACTTGATGGCAGGCCTCATGAAGGTTTCCAAGTCAGAGATTTCCGGTTCTGACCAACGCACGGGAGGAAGAGGTTGACTTCCATCAAAACCTAGTTGTGTAAATTCACCATCATCTTCAAGTTGGTCTGGCACATGAAATAATCCGAGCCAATTTTTTTTTGAATGCAATTACAAACAACATGCACCCGTTAAGGTTAGATGAAAACCCAAACGATGCGAAATGAACTCTAACCAAGAATGTACACCAGGATCCCGAGTTGGGCAAGGTGTGAGCATATGGTCAGAGGATCTTATGCATTGTTGAACAAAGCAACTCTAACCAAGAATGTGTCCAGGCGAGACGATCATATGGTCAGAGGATCCCTACCACTAATAATGCTGAAAGTAAAACTCGACGCCAAGCATGTGCTTTCCAACCCAGAATGGGAATGGAGCTACCATATGGCAGAGATGCTAAGAAATAAAATGCAATTTCAAACGTAAATAGGCAGCAAGCCAGCCTCTTCCACTTATTCAGCGGGTATTACAATGAAGTATAAGATGAAGAAGCAAGATTGCTGACAGTACTACTATTCAGCTTACAATAATTAGAAAGTGCCTATCAACAACATAGAATAAGAAAGTCTATCACTGCTGCAAATGTAGTATAATGTCTCCTTGATGCTCACAATGACTTCTCACCCAAACCCAACTCAAATGACTGATATTATGCAAACTGATATAACTGAACATGGACTGAAATTACTTCACCAGCAATACAGAACCCTATTGAAAAGCTCACAACTCACTCAATTCTCAACCAAAAGACCCCAAACAAAATGCAATAGCTTCCTAAGATGATGGCGCCCAAGCAACAATCATGAAACTGACCTTAACCATTGCATTTTTTTTGGCACGAATTTCCAAGCAAGGTAGAATGGTACGGCCCTCAAGAAAGGGCGATTTCTTCTAGAAAATTCAATTCTTGATAATAAAATCTGGTACTTGTCAAGGTTGGTCGCCCAAGGCAGAGAAACACAAAGGATTAATACCCAGAATAAGAATAATTTTATTTTCAAATATATGATTGAAACTACAAATCAGCCATGAAATCAGCAACTCCAGAAAAATGATATGAAATGCAATAAACTGAACTACAAAGCATTAACTCAAGCAACAATGCAAACCTCACTACAAATTCTCTCACAAGCAAACTAAATTCTCCACTAGATGCTATCTCTCAAGCATGAAGTCGAGCCAAGGCTAGGAGGCATTCATTCCTCGAAGCAATCCCAGCACCATTTCGGCAGCATAACAATACTTCAGACATAAGATGCTGAAATGAAGAGAAGAGGTCACCTTATAAAGGCACAGCAAGGAATCTCCAGAAGCTTCTAGAAGAGAAGCCCTAATTTTCAAATTTGAAATAAACCTTTTCCCTCCAAGAGATGGCGTCCATTTTCAAGGCTTCAATTTTTACTTTAATTTAATTCTCCACTTCATAAAATAGGCGTCCAAACTTCAAGCTTTAATTTGGCCATAATAAAATATAAAATTACCTCAATGAGGCGCCCTTGAAGACCACTTTTTAAAACAACATTAAGTTATAAGACTAGGCCAAGGGGGTAATATAACATTAAAATATAACATTATTTAAATAAATCGAACTTATCTCTCCAGGAAGCATCCCAAGGCCAAAAGTGAAGAAACCAACTGAACTAGCTGAAGAAGAGAACCAACTATGCCAAAGTCAACAGGACCACTGCCAAAAATAGAATTTACTAAAAATAGTAAATTCCAGAAAGTGCTCAAAACGCAAAACAAGTCACACCACTGCGAAGGTCTCTGAAAACCCACAAAGAATCCGCAAACCAAACACCAAATTTCGAGCAACAACAACCTCCAAAATAGGAAACCCTAATTTCACCTTCCGAGTAGCCTACAGGTCTCCGGAATAAGCCAACGGTCAACTGAAAAGATCATGCTCAAGGAGGGGATATTACAGCACACGGAAAAGTTATGTCGTTCTGATTAAGCTAACAGGCAGTCTGGACCACAATCTTCATCAAATTCATCTGCGGCATTGGCCCAGTAATCTTTCAGGTCCACTTTGTGTTTATATTTCTTTTTGTTCACGGTTCCGATGTGGTGGTGAGGATCAAAATTGGCTCTAGATCGGTACGATGTGAACAGATACCACTGCATTTCTAGTCTAGCACCTTCAACTGCCTGTGCAAATGAACAATATTCTTCCATGTTCCCAATGAAGAATGGGAAAGTGATGGTTGCTTTCTGCTTTGGCCTTTGGATGTTTTGATAAGTCTCCAATTGCCTAAGAACCTCCAGTAGAATCATCCTGTGGGTGGGGTAGATGGGAAGCTTGAATGGATTCCCAGTGAATCCTTGGATTCGGATATAAGTGAATTTTGGAAACTGGATGTACCAGGATCCATATTTACTGATAAGGCTCTTTGATTCATGTGTCAGCCTTTGATGCGTCCCCCCCTATAGTATCCTCGTGATGAACATCAGGAATGCATCATGCGCTCTTCTAAAATGGGACTTGGCAGACAGCTGCAATTGAGGGTAACATTCATACACTTTGAATTGATTTTCTCCATTTCCGACAACACCTTTGCATATCAATCTAGGATATTTATAGGCTCTGGCCAATAGATAAATGACATAGGAACTCATATGAAATGACTTAGTCTTTTCAAGGTTGATTAATTGCTCATGGATGTTATCACTGATCATTCTTGACCAGTTAAACATTTTGACTCCGGAGGTGATTTCCTCGATAAAGAAGTACATCCCTGCTTCAAAGTAGTCACCTTGAGGATTGCCCATTATTCTGTTCAGGAGCAAAATGATATCACCGTAGTCTTCCTTAAAGTCTGTCCGGCGTAGCTTCTTAGGCATTTTCCTAGCGGAAGCTCTTGGCTTTTCCAACCATGTTTTGTTGATATGAGTTGCACATTGATCTGCCCGATCCTCAAGATTCTTTTGGTTTCCTCCTTTGTTTTATATGAAGTTCGATTATGATCGGGTATGCCAAATGCCTCTTGGATAGCTGGTTCTCCAAGGTGCGCCAAAATTCTTCCATCAGGAGCTATAATCTATCTTTCCTACGGGTTGTAGTGTCTTGCACATTCGACCATCAATTAGACACACTGGATTGCTGGAGAAAATTCGGCAACTTGGATAATTCCATTCCGCATCATTCGGTAGGCAATTGTTGTGGGCATAAGTCCGTTCAATCCATACATTCCTTTTCTGAATTCTTCAAATTCCACATGTCCGAGGTCTGTATCTATGACGTTCTTCCATTTGGAATTGATCTTGGACTCCTGTTGAACTCCCTTACTTGCGAACTTCATTGGTGCTTTCTTTGGCGATCCTCCGGGGGTGGCGGGAAAGAGAATATAGTAAACATTTAATTATGACTTCTTTAAAATTTTCTTGTGAAAATTTTAACTTTCAGCTTGTTGAAAGTTAAATTCGACAAAAAAGCAAGCTGAGTAATAACACTTAGTGAATTTTCTGAAGATAAAATGAAGACAAAGGTAAAATAATTCATCAAGCTTCTGGATTATACTCTATAGCGGGCAATTTAACTTTAAATTTTAAAAATCTGGTCTTTATTGCCAAAAAAGCAAGCAATCCTTCAGCTTAGAATTCTACATCTTTCTTCGTTCTTTCACCTTGAAAAAAAAATCAATCACTCAACTCTCAAAATTTCTATCTCTCAAAAAATGGAGAGAGACCTAAACCTCTTCTCAAATCGAAATTGTGAGTTGATAATGGCTTGAGAATGCCTTATAAGGTTGAAAAATTCGATCCATTTAGCAATTCTTTCAAGTTCATCAAATGTGGACTCTTGTTTATCGAGGAAAGTTTCTAAATTTTTAGCTCTTCATCTTTATCTTCATCGAAATTTTGAAGTCTATCTCTTGGAGCTCAATTGTTTCTCTAAGTGTTTGGAAATAATTAAAGGTTTATCATGTGATTTTTTGATTTTTTCAACCTTTCATTTTTTATTTTATCCATGCATTATTTTTAATTTGGCGATTTTTAATTTCATGGATTTCTCATTATTTTCCCCTCCAAAATTCACACTTTAGATTTTTCTATGTCTTATATTTTTCAATTGGGCTCAAGGGTGGACTTTCTAGTGCTCTGGACATGTTTCTTTTAGCTAATTCGAACCTCTTAATGCCTGGACATGTCATTTATTATCCAAGGTCGAACTTTGAAAATATTTTTCCATGTGCTCTTCAATGTCTAGGCAAACTTTTATGTTAGGCTTTCTATTGCCTAGGCGGACTTGTTGGTGTACGTTTTATCATCCACCGAACAAACAAAATAAAATGTCCAAAGACACTCTATCCTCTCTTGAATAACCACCGCGTATGCTAAGATTGCGAGAAGATCATATGGTGAAAGGAATAACCTCGCTTTGTTTCGCCTCCCTAGGACAACTACGCAAAGTGGGTGCAATCTTCAAGGGGTGTGATTATAATTTTCAAGCCTTGAATGAGACCGAAGTTAAGCTTCCACAATTACAAGTTTAGGCTAACTTTACGCATCGAATGCAAATCATCCATTCGAAGAAAGTATGAGCAATATTTCACCATTGAATCTATACGATCAATCTCGCATTCACTTAACCAATATTCAAAGAAAATTCTACTTAATTTAATTCTAACTCTAATCTATGGTAGAAGAAGCTATGCAACCTTGCTTACTACTTGACAATAAAAGTGATTCAAAGCAAATCATGCATAAGAGCTTTTATTATCGGAAATAGTCTCAATGCAACAGTTTCATACACTGTCTCCACACAAATGAAAGTGAGAGATCACCAGTTTAAATAGAGTTTCAAAAATCAAATGAAAGGCCAAGATTAAAATAATATCAACGGCCAAGATTAATACAACTCAACCCTAATTAGGGTTGCCCGAAATACATCAGTTAACATCCAACAAACAAGCAGTAACAAGCAGTGAAGTGGCAGTTGGAGCTATCTTCAAGGGAAGGCGCCCCTATCTTCTTGGGCAGCATTGTGCTCGATGAATCTGGACACGAGTGTGACAACCTCCTCCATCGTGACTGGCGGCAGCATGCTAATCCTAAATTCAAGTCCATCCAAATCCTCGGCACATCTGGCGAAGGTGCTCTCCCAATCCGCCTCTTGCCTCACAAAATCATTCTGGATGGCCAAGAGATTCACCATTTTTGCGAAATCCTGTCTCATAATTGGTTCAATAGCAGAGAAGAAAACTTCCTGAACGTTATGCTTCAACCTCTCCAGGTGCATGTCGTTTTCCCGAACAATCTCTCGGTCAAACACATCTGCAGCTATCATATAAATCTTCTCTCGGATTTCTTTGACTTGCTCCTCAACTCTGAGCCCATCCGCCTTCGCCTTCTCTAGAATCTCTCTCCGTATAGTCATTGCCCAAAACCAATGGTGAAAATCATAACCTGCTCCTGCAGCAATCACCTTTCCTTCAACCAACTCTTCCCTTGGAACACCCTTCAGTACCTTGAGCCATGGAATGAGCCTCTCCTGAATGTCTGGAAGGTTGTCCCAAGTTTCCGCCATATCAACCAATCTGGAAAGAAAAGAAGAAGTTTGTCTGTAGGCAAGCGCCAATTTCTCCATGAACGAGGCTGCTTCCATGCCCTCGCTTACCATCCATTCCTGGGCCTCCTTGGCCGTGACCATCCCTTGTTCTACATCCTTGGCCATTTCCTGCGAGGAATTTAGAAGAGGAGGAGCTACTACATCACCCTGATCAAGTGGTTGGGTCAGATGCCGTATATATTCCCTCAGGCGTTCGAACTCCCTTTTGTATTCTTTCTTTTTCGCCACTTCTTTTTCTAGTCTTGCCTTGACAATTGAAACGGAATTATCCAGTTCTTCCACTTCTTGGCCTTTTGTTGTTGGACCAAGATCTATAGTGGTTATGGCGTACTCCTGAAGAGTGATCTCATCTTGTGGCTTGTCCACTGTTGGTACTGCGATATGTATGGAATGGCTGCCGGCCTCGTCCCTCTGAATGGTGGAAAATTTCTTGGCAAGCTTCTTAGTTGCAACCTGTTCCAACCTTGCCAAGAAATCTGTAGTATCATCTTCTTCTTGGGCCTCGACTGGTGCCTGAATCTTCATCCTCTCTATCAGCCAGTCCGGAATGGTAGGCTGCTCGATACCATCTTCCTCCGGAACATTCTCTTCATTCGGAATATCCAAGACTCCTCTGAGGGCGGAAATCATTCCCTCTTTGAAGTCATCATTTTGGACTTCCACTTCATTATCCGAACCCAGTATTTTTGTGCCCGTAGGTGATGAGGGCTCATCGTTATCCAACTGGATCGGCTCATTGTTCTCTTCCTGAACTGTAGAAGGTCTCATCATTTCAGCCAAGGATTTGTCCGTGGTGGCCACCAGCTCATCAATATTCTGAGACGCCGCAGAGCGAGATGATTATATCTTCTGTCTTTTCTGGACAGGCTCTATACTTGGAACTACTTCTTTCCTCTTCTCGCCAATCTCAACCAAATCATTTTGATGGGATGCGCCAGCATTGGAGGAGTATGACTCTGTCTCGCTCAATAAATCATACGTGAGCGTTATTCTTTTCTGTCTCATCTCCTGGACATGATGGTTGACCCACCACTGAGAGTACTTAATCACTAGCCTCATCAATGTTGCCAAATTTGAATGCTCATGCTCTGACCACTTCACAGAAGGAAGAGGTCGACTCTCCTCAAAGCACGGCTAGACATAATTCCCATCGTCCTGCAACTGATCAGGCACCCAGCAAAGTTCGGTTGCCCTCATAAAGTCTACTGGCACTCTAGACCACAATCTTCTCCTGACTTCGTACTCATCAGCGACGTTTGCCCAGAAGTCCTCCAATTCCACCCTATGTCTGTATCTCCTCCCATCCACTGTCTAAATATGATGATGCGGGTCAAAATCGGCCCTGGACTTATAGGCTGTGAAAGGGTACCACTAGATTTCCAGCCTGGCGCTCTCAGCTGCTTGTGCTGACGGACAGGATTCTAACATATTCCCAATAAAGAATGGGAATGTAACAGCCGCCTTCTTACTCGGCCTCTGGATGTTTTGGTATTCTTCCAGCTGCCTCAGGACTTCAAGCAAAATCATTCGATTTGTCAGATAGATAGGCAACTTGTAGGGATTTCCAGTGAATCCCTGGATCCTGACATATGTAAATTTTGGAAACTGGATAAACCAGGATCCGTATCTACTAATCAAACTCTTTGCCTCGTGACTCAGCCTTTGATGCGTTCCTCCCTGAAGTGTTCTTGTGATGTACATTAAGAAAGCATCGTGCACCCACCTAAAAAGAGATTTCTTCCTCAGCTGAAGTTGTGGGTAGCAATCGTAAGGCCTGAGTTCATTTTCTCCGTTGCCAACCTTGCCTTTGCAAACCAGTCCTGAGTATTTATATGTCCTGGCCAGTAAATAGACAATATACGAGCTCATGTGAAAAGACTTAGTCTTTTCCAAATTGATCAACTGCTTGTGAAGATTGTCACTTATCATTCGGGACCAGTTGAACATCTTTACGCCGGAAGTGATTTCATCTATAAAGTAATAATCCAATTTTCAAAATATGCACCTTGTGGGTTGCCAGCTATTCTGTTTAGCATCAAAATGATGTCCCCATAATCTTCTTTAAAATTTGTCCAGCGTGGCCTCTTAGGCATCTTCTTTATTGATGTTCTAGGCTTCTCTAGCCATGCCTTTTAACATTTGTGGTGCATAATTCTGACTGGTTGTCATACAATCCCTTGGCTTCCTCCTTGGTTTTGTAGACGGTACGGGAATGTGCTGGGATGCCAAATGTCTCCTGTATTGCCACCTCGCCAAGGTGAGTCAGAACCCTTCAGTCAGGTGCAATGATTTGTCTTTTCTTAGCATCGTAGTGGATGGCACATTCTACCATTAATTCAACACAGTCCATCGCAGGCGGGAATCCAGCTGCTTGAAAATTTTCATTCCTCACCATTCGTCTGGCAATTGGTGTCGAAAGTCCATCATGTCCATATACTCTTTTCTTGAACTCTATGAAGTCAACATGTCCCAGATCAGTGTCTGCAACATTTTTCCACTTTGAATTTATTTTTGACTCTCGTTGTACCCCCTTGCTGGCGAACTTCATTGGCACCTTCTTTGATGACTCTCCTGCTGTGGTCATTAACCCGCAGTAAAAATACTAACATTAATACGGAGACTTTTTTTTAAAAATAATTTATTTTCGTGCCTTGTGTTCGAATATTTTACTTTCAGCTCATTAAATAATTAAACTTCTGCGAGAAAGCAAGCTGAAAGTAAATGAATTTAATTGAAATTTTAGCCAGAACTTAGCCAAGATGAAAAAGACAAAAGGAGAAATGATAAACTCATCCAATTAAACTCCAAACCTCAGAAAAGAACTTCTAGCTGCAGATCAGATTTAAACTTAGAGAATTTAATCAAAAATCAAGTGACTAAGTGCGCTTGTCTTGCTAAGAAATTCGATTTTCAGCAAATAAATCCTTCACTTCGAAAAAAAAACTTCTTCAGCATAAAATTATTCCTTCCTCTGAGAAAATCGATCTTGCCTGCAGTAGAATTGATCGTACAATTTCGAGAGATTAGCTTCTCTTCAGCTGTGTCTGTGAAAAATGAGTTGTTGAAACTCATTATAATGCTGAAGAATTTGATTTATTTTAGCAACTGCCTCTTTCTCTCTTGATCTCGATTTGTTTTCTCTTCTTCAGTCAGGAAAGTTTCAATTATTTTTCGAAAAAACTCCATGGCAAGCTTATCCAGGCAAATCTCTTTGATTTTTCAAAATTCGATTTTTTGCTTAGATGTTTATCTTTGATTTTCGAAAATTTGAAAATATTAAATGTCCAATTCAATTTTCCAAGTTTTAATTCATGGCGAATTTAATTTTTCCCATGGATTTTTATCTTTGTCAGGCGCAATTTATTTTCTTCCGATACACGTCTGGCAAATTTTATTTTGTCCAAGGCATTTTAAATTTCTGAGTATTGGAAATAAATTATTAAAATATTAAAATATTTAATTTATTTCCAACCCATTCGTTTTGGACCCATGGCTATTTTAATTTTTCTCATTTTTTTTTTTGGCTAAATGTTTATTTTCCAAATTCATTTCAATTTTCGTCAAAAAATTTTAGCCATCCCGTCGATAAATGTTGCGCTAGATCCTCATTTTCTTCTGCCATGGCGGACTTCAAATTGTGCAAGGCACATTTTCTCATGCCGAAATCAATTTTTTCCTTGCTTGGACGAATTTCTCTAGGCAAAGTATATGTTTGGATGTCTTCCTTAGGCAAAATTCCATGATACTTAGACAAATTTTAACCTCTTTTAGCCAAGGGCGGACTTTCTTGCCTCTTTGCCATGTATATTTTCCTCTTGTGCACTTGGAAAACTTCATCAATTTTTCCCTAGGCACTCATACTTAGGCGAATTTTTTAATCTTTCCTTTCCTTCTTATGCTAGGCGGACTTCACACTTCCTTTGCCATGGCCTAGGCGGACTTCCTCAAGTCCTTTCCATCTTCCATCAAGGCAAGGCGGACTTTCTCAAGCATTTGCCTTTCACACTTGGCCAAAATTCGCATTTCTCCCTTTAAAGTATTAAAATACCTAGCCAAAATTTCAAATTTTTTTCCCCTTCTAGGCCTCCATTCTTGGACAAATTTCGGATTTTTCTTCCTAGGCATCAAACACTTACCAAAAATTTCAAATTTTTCCCTTTCTCATGCCTAGGCGGACTTCCCAAGTGTTTTGCCAAGGCTGGGCGGACTTTAGAACCTCTATGCCATGTCCCTTATTTTAAGGGCCGACCTCATACTTGTCTTCTTGATGGCGAACTTTAGAACCTCACCTTCCCTCCTTTATAGAGCCGACTTTGTTAATGGCTGATCATGTTCTCTTGAGGGCGAATTTTATTTCAGACTTGGGCAAAATTTATCACAGATTTTATGCCTTTTGGTTGATTTTTTTGGTGATTTTTCTCATGATTTTGACTGATTTTTAACTGATTTTCCAGATTTTTGGGTTGATTTTCTCAAATCTTTGACTGATTTTTTTATGCTTTTCCTAATTTTTTGCTTGATTTTTCAATTTTCACTTTGATTTTTCAATTATTTTTTTGATTTTTGGTTGATTTTTGGCTCTAAAGATAGAAAGTTGACTCGTTGACCAGGGTTGACTTTCTAAAAATAGAAAAAGAAAAATCCCTAAAAAATAGGGAACCCCGTTTGGTCCAAAAATGACAAAAATGAAAAACGAAAAAGCAAAAAAGCAGATTCCCTAAAAAGTAGGAAGTGTCGGAATTGGCCCAAAGCACAGGCGATCCTCGTCTCCTGGACCTTCTAAGCACTTCCATGACATTTAGGCACTGATTCAAGCATGGATTATTGACTTGGCTCGGATGACTCTCAAAAAGACTGACTTGAAGCTCTGAAAGAAGTGACCTCATGAAACCATTGTGCGGAGACAAAACCCTAAAAACTAGCAAACTACTGGGGGTCCCCATTTGCGATGGGGCGATGTGTGAAAAGGTCACAACAGGGCTTTGATAAAATCCTTTTACAACTCCATTTCTCCTTGGGGCGGACTTGGAGTGTCTCCTTCCATTTCCCTAGGCAAGGCAGACTTTACAAACTCTTTACCATTGTCCCAACGGACTTTCAAGATATCATTCCCTTTGCTTCTCAAGGCTTAAGCAGACTTTCTTGTGGACTCTCCATACATTAGGCGGACTTCCTTCAAACTTTTCCACTTCTATTCCTCCCTATGGCAGACTTTCCATGTGTCTTTCCATTCATCTTCAAGGGCGGACTTGCCAAACCTTTTGACATCCTCTTTGTCTAGTCCAAGGGCGGACTTTCTTTGCTCTTTTCCATCTCCATTCTTGGCATGGCGGACTTGGTGGCTTTCTCTCCATTCATCCTTCTCAAGAGTTGCAGACTTCAATGAGGACTTCCCACTTAGCTTTCCATTTATCATTCTCTTCCCAGTCCAAGGCAGACTTCATATTGTCTTTGCCAACTTTCTTTCTAGTCCAAGGCAGACTTCATAAAACTTTTTCCATTCATTATCTTCTTGGGCGGACTTGGCAAGAACTTATGCCATGGCAAGGCGGACTTGTCTTGATGTCATGCCATTGCTTTGGGCGGACTTCACCAACATTTTTCCATGGCACATCAGGCTAGGCGGACTTTGCACTCATTTTTCCATCATCTTTTCCTTGGCTGGTGAACTTCCAAGAAGACTTTCCACTTATCTTTCCATGCTGGACGGACTTTCCAGCCTTCTTGCCATGTCTAATTTCAGACCAGCCTCCATACTTAGACAAATTTCACCATTTCACCATGGATTTCATGCTGGTTGCACCATATTTTCTGATTTACCATTGATTTTTCCAGATTTTTGAGGGATTTTTCATGCTTTTCTATCTGATTTTTCCAGATTTTTTGATCTAAAGGCCTGCTTTTTGGTTGATTTTCTGATTTTTCTCAGATTTTTTATATGCTTTTTAGATTTTTTCACTGATTTTTGCATGCTTTTTCAGTCTAAAGATGGAAACTTTGACTCCTTGATTGGTGGGACCTTGGCACTTTCTAAAAATAGAAAAAGCGAAAAAGCAACTTTCTAAAAATAGTAAATTCCCGAATGGTCCAAAAGCGCCAAAACTGAAAAAAGCAAAAAGCAAAAAAGCAAAATCCCTAAAAAGTAGGAAGTGTCAGAATTGGGCGAAAGCACAGGTGATCCTCATCTATAGGGTCTTTTCAACACTTTCTATGCCGTTTACGCATAGTTTTAGGCTAGAAATTTCAACTTGGCTCTATTGATGACTCCAGATTCTGACTTGAAACTCATGGAGTGAAAGAACTTATGAATATGAAACTCAAAACTAAACCCCAAAAACAAACCATCGAGGGTCCCCATTTGCAATTGGGCGATGTGTGAAATAGGTCACAACAAGTTGTACTTCAAGAATGCCATTATTTACAATCGTTCCTAAAAATTTACAATTACTAGTACACCATTGGGTTTTATTTATAGATAATACAATCCCAACATTTTTTACAAAACATAAAAAAATTGAGATGATTTAGATGATCTTCTAAGGTAGGACTAAAAATTAATATATCATCTATGTATACACAAAGAAAATCTAATGTACCTTTGAATACCTGATCCATGTACTCCTGGAAGTAAGCAAGAGCATTCATCAATCCAAATGGCATAACATTCCACTCAACATGCCCAAAAGGACAACTAAAAGTTGTTTTGTCTTGCTTTGCAACTTGAAACTGATAAACCCTATTTTGAATGCAAATTTTTTTCATTTTTGGGACTTCAAGTGAGCAAGCATTTCATCAAACAGTTTACTAGTTTGTTGTTCTAAGTTGTAGGCAGTTTGTATTAATGCATATAGATTGCATAGTAGGAATTTCTCACAACCATTGACACATCCCAGGCTATAAATTGTATACAAATTAATTTTTGGATTATATCTTTCTTGGCATAAGCATTTTGTCAAACATTTTCCTTACTATCATTTCTAAGCATAACTTCAATTTGTTTCCATAAGTAAGATAAATGTTTGTGCAATGAATCAAAAATATAATCTCTCCCACAATTTTAATTACAGAATAAGAGATATTTGCAAGTTTAATGAATGAGAGTGTTTCATACTGTAGAATTTGTCATCACACCAAAAGCACGTACTAGTGGTGGAGAGGGATCTCATCGTGGATATAGTCGCTACGCCAACACCCCCCCACACGATAGAGCCGGATATAACCACGTACCATGTGGCATTCGTGCCCACTACGTACCACGTCGATAAGCCGAGCTTACGTGGATGAAGGGTCGAGGGCTCGAGGGACTCAAATCGATGATCTGTGCTTTGATACCATGTAGAATTTTCCATCACACCAAAAGCACGTACTGGTGGTCGAGAGGGATCTCATCGTGGATATAGTCACTACGCCAACACATACAAATATGCAACTGCTGCTTTTAGGAAACTGGAAATTTGATAATATTAATTAGTATTGCCAAAAACATTGCATATTAAAATGTTTTTGACTTGGAAATTGATGAGAGATATAAAGTTCATAAACCTACGACATATCCAAAGGCAACTACATAGAGTATGATGCCATATAGTGGATCGTGACACCTCAGAAGGAATTGTTGGAATATTTTGTCATTGATGTCAAGGTCAAGCTAAGTGCTTCCATGCTTGACCTGCTTGACTTGCCTGGTTGTGTACTTCAGCTTCTTGGTTGTCTGCTTCACCTACTTGCTAGTATACTGTAATGTCCCCATTTTGGCCCTACGCTCTTCATTTGGATTTATCCTATTTCCGGAAATCCGTAGGCTAAGCTGAGGCAGAAAATTAGGGTTTCCTCTTTCAATACTGCTCAGTTGGCGTTCTGAGGTTGTTGTGCAGACTTACAATTATAGCAGTTCGCTATTTTTAGCAAGTCTATCTTTTGGCAGTATCTGTCTAGCAGCAGTTCAATGTTAGTTTGGCTTTCTGTTGTTTTGATGTGAACTTACTATTTATAGCAATTGGCTATTTTTAGTAAGTCTAATTTTGGCAGTAGCATCATCAGCAATTCAGCTCAAGTCATCTTGCTATCCTTCAGTTTCAGGTTGGCTTTGGTTATCTCCATGGATTAAGTTTTATACTTAGTCATTTTTATGTTTCTTAGTTGTACCCCCACGCCTAGGAATGATCACTTCATGTTGTTTTTAAAAGGGGGTCATTAAGGGGTCAATGGTGCATTTAATGAATTATTAAATGCTTTATTGTTGCAAAGTGAAGTTGGACGCCTAAAAGAGGTTGATTAATATTTTATTATTTCAAAAAAGTGAAATGCTTAAAGTGGCGTCCCTTTTGGAAGTTGAAGTGATTCAACTTCTTGGAATTTGAAAAGTCTCCTGTTGCTTCATTTGCCAATTGAAACTTATATATTGCTGCTGTTTGAAGAGCTGATTATCTTTGGAAAATATTGTAAAGTTATGCTGCTGAATTGATTTCAGAACCTGGCTAAGGGGGAGCTTAGTATTTTACACCATTCTTCGGGCCTGAAACTATGGTTCCCTAGATGGTCGATTGGGAGTGTGCTTCATTCAGAAGTGCACATTGAACTTCAACATTGGTGAATTTGGTGATAATTTCCAGATTTGAGCTTGTTGGTTTTGTATTGTTGAAGATGTTTTTAATTGAAGCTCATAGAGGGAATTTAATTTCATTATATTTATTTGATTATTCAATGTCTTTCCTCTTGGCGCCCCTAATTGTGCATTTGCAGATTTTATCATGGAAAGATTGATTTTTAAAGCAAGGTCGACTTCTTCCTAGGGCCGTACCTGGTACTTGGTGCTTTGGATTTCGTGTTGGGCCATTTTGGTGATATTTGTGCTTGGATAGTGGCTGCTTCTTGGTCGCGCAGCTTTGGAATTGATGAAATTTCAGTTTCATTGGATTTTGGAGGAGTTTGGTAAGAGTTTTGTGCATTCTTGGGTGTTGATTAGTTGCTGGTTTGATAAATTACAATTGCTGGTTTTATATCGGATTTATATCATAACAGTGTTGGGTTGGATTAGAGGTGATTTGAATGAGATTTGAGCATTATAGGGAGATCATGGTTGCTGGTCTGTATTTTAGTGAGTTGGTATTTTAATTCAGACTTAGTTCTTTCCTTGTGATGAAATATTTCTTGGGCAACTATGCTACTAGTGCTCATGTGCAGTCCATTTGAAGAAGGCAGAAGCTTTGGGGTGAAGATATGAGTAGTTAATTGATGGCTAATTGCTGGTAAGAAATCTCAGTTTGCTGGTTTGAAAAATTAGATTGCTTAAGGTTCAGATTTTGGTTTGATTTTCAATAATTCATGAGGGTATCATAGAGAGAGATCATCTTCTATCAGTTGTACTTTGGTTCTATTGAAAACACTTGTAATTTGCAGTAGTTCTCTACATTGTAAGGCTGATAACAGTAGTACTGTTTCAATCCATTTATTATTGCTTTATTTGTGTTTAATTATCACATTTGTAACCCCTGGATGGTTTACCGCCAGTGTGGAAAAAGAACTTGTTAATTCTCTCATTTGTACCCACTGAAAAGTGGTGAATTCCCACTCACGAGTGGATGCCTGCTGCAGCGAATGAATTAGTTTGTTTTGTAATCTCTTTCCCCCCACTGATTTAGTGTAAGTGCGGAATTCTTTCATGGCTGGTTCACCGCCTAGCTCCATTCAATTATAATTTCATTTCAGTTATTGGTTAGTTATCTCCGCCATATGACAACACCTCTCCTTCATTGGGATTGAGTGTGCATTCTTGGCGTTGAGATCATTTTAAATTGGTTTTCAATTTTGAAGTTAACGCTAATTCATTTGGTGTAGTGTTGATTATGTTGTGAAAATTCCAAGAAAAATTAAGGGGCATATTTCATATACTTGTTAGCCCTGTCATGTCCCCGAATTGGAGGTATGGCCCTTTAATTAAATTATTTAAGTTGTCCAAATTATTGATATTTCATGAGGATAGCTTAATTGATGATTTAATTAAGTCAAAAGGTGTTATTAAATTAATTATTTATTAAGTTATTCCAAAAAAAAAAATCAAAAGGGATGACTTATTATTTAATTAATTTAATAATAAAAAGTGACTTAGTAATAAAATAATAAAATAATAAAGTCACTTAAAGAATATTTCTGGAATCTTCTAGAAGTTTATTGGTGATGAGGTTGAAAAAGTATAAAAAGAGGCTTTGGCTATGCATTTGGACATCAAGAGTTGAATACACTTTTCTACTACATTGCTGAAGCTGAATGCTTAGCTTATTGATTTCCAGTCTTCGTTTGTGAAAGACCAAACCTAGCTGGTTAAGTGCCAATTTCGGTTGTGAAACACCAACTCTAGTTGGAATTGTGGAGGAGTTACTTCAAACTTCTCACTTTGGACTTCATTGGAAAAATTTGTGGCCAAGGGCCAATTTTGGTTATTGCAAACAAAGAGTATTTTCTGTAGATATATCAGATTTTTTGGTAGCCATTAGAGGAGGTCGATTTCATCATTCCAGCCTTGTTTCACATCACATTTCATCATAGTTTACATCATCAGGTTGTAGGCGACTTGGAGAACATATCCATTGCTAGGAAAGAGACGATTTTGAAGATATATATTTGCATTTTACATTGTTGGGGAAGAACAGGGGCGGCCATGAAGGTGGTGCGACTTTGGGTCTATAAGCAAGATAAAAATCAAATAAAAAACTGACTTCATTGTTGGAGGCTTTAGATACCAGGCGCTACTTGTTTGGAGGGTTTGGTTTCACCAAAGGAAAGAATCGAATTATTTCTTGAAGGCTGTCATCTCATACCAGGTTCCATCGATTTCATGTAATAGCTTCTTATGTCACTTGCATTGCTAATTAGAGGTCTGCATTAGTTAGAGATGATCATATTTTAGTTCTATGCATAATAATCAGATTACAAACACTTCATTAGGTGTTGCCATTAAGGTGTTATCAGATTTGCATATGCTTCTTGTATGCCAATAGTCTTGGCTGATATATATATTGTAAACATTCAAATACATTGCAATAACATTTGGAGACACAAGGGTTTCATGACAATTGTATGACTAAATGTCAAATGGATGATTGCATGTCAATTGTTTGATATAATATCACTCTCATATAATTGCATTGCACTCAGCATAGTTGCATGCCAAGTGTTTGTAGAAATGTCTCTTGGCTGTAGGTATGCGTTTTGAATCAGAATTTCATGTATTTGCATCTAAAAATACAAAAGGTGTTACATCTTCATTTTAGATATTTGCATAGTCATCTTAGAAGATATTTACAAGCATTTATTCATCATTGCATCAAGACAAAACAAAAGCAAAGCGATCTGAAATCAATTACCAGCAAGATCACGGTTGCAAGCAAAGTGTTTGTCAAAATTCCAAAGGCAGAAAATCAGTGTTTTTGGATCAGATTTGGCAAGGCACTTTACAAGCCCCCTTGTTTATTCTAATATCAGCATTCTATCAGTTTGAGAAGTCTTTCTATGTTAGCATAAGTGTCAGGTTGAAGAGTCTTTTCAAGGTCTATATCTTATGGCTACATGGCAAGGCATACTTTTGGTATCAAAGTTTTATGTGGGGGTCGATAAAAGACAAAGAGTTTGTGTGTCAGCTTTATGACAGTTTGTAAGCTTTGAAAAGTCTAATCCTTCAAGAGGCTCGATTTCTTTATAAGACAGAAAATACTTTCCTTGAGGTTCGTTCCTTTTATGAGGTGGCTTCTAAACAATTATGAGGTGGCTCAATGTTTAGAGGTCAGTAAAATACAAAGAAATTGTTTTATCCCTATCAGTAATATGTGGCAATTTCTATGGGATTATTTTTAGAGGTTAATAGAAGACGTGTCTTGGAATATCTTTGTCATGCTTTGAATATGCGATGGTTTATTTTGATATGCTTTTTGAGGATGGTTTAGTCCTTGTGTCAGAGATATTTTCGGGCTGCTTAAGTTTTAAAGTGACTTCTTTATTTTTATTTGAATTCAGGTGTTGGGCGACTGTTGTGATGGTTTCTTTTGGACGTTTAAAATTTGGTGTGCCGACTTCAGTTATTTTAAGTGGGAAGTCGTGGCCTTATTGGCACAGGGTGAAGAAATTACCGGGTTCTCTTTAAAGTCTTTGTGGAGTGTAATGTCCCCTTCTCAGCAGTGATCGTTTCTGTTGACCGTTGGCCTATTCCGGAGACCCGTAGGCTGTGCGGATGGTGAAATTAGGGTTTCCTAGTTTTGAGGTGGTTGTTGCTTGGAGTTTGGGTTTCTGATTGCGGATTCTTTCTGGGTTTTCAGAGAGCTTCGCAGTGGTGTGTTCAGTTTGGCATTCCGGGCAACTTCGCGAATTTACTATTTTTAGTAAATTCTATTTTTGGCAGTGGGCAGTTGGGGTTCAGTTCAGTTGGTCATCTTCCTCAGTTGTTTCAGCTGACATTTCAGTTTTGGCCTTGGGCGCATTATTCTCGGTGAGATAAGTAATTTTCTTATAATATTATATTTTAATATTATATGACCCTTTGTATAGCAAGCACAACTTAAGTTGTTTTAAAAGAGGGACTTTAAGGGTCTAGGCGCCATGGAGGAATAAGTTATATTTTATAAAGTCAAATATTGAGCTTTTGAAAAAGGACGCCTATATGAAGGTTTGACTTTATTTTAAAATGTGAAATAAGCAAAAGTGAAAATGGACGCCATCTCTTGGAGGGAAAAGGTGAAATTGAAATTAGGGTTTTGGGCGCCCTCTGGAAGCTTCTAGATGTTTCTCTCTCGTCTATATATTCAGGCCTCAGCTCTTCATTTGGCATCTTCTGTCTACTACACCGTTATGCTGCTGGATTGATTTCAGGCACTCGCTTCGAGGAAAGCACACCTCCTAGCATTGGCTCATCTTCTTGCTTGAAAGACAGCAACTAGTTGAGAGTTTTTCAGTCTTGCACAGTCATAACAGCGAACTTGGGATTAATCATTGGAGTTGTTTGGAGGGAAAGTCATTGAGAAAACTTAAAGTTATTATTCTACTTTGCTGTAATGTTGAAGACTCTCTTTTATGGTGCTTAACGGATGAACTTTCTGATGTTGTAAGCTGTACAGTAGTACTGTCAGCATCTTTTTACTTTCTTGCATTGTAATTTCCTAAAGTCTCCGCCATATGGTCGCCTCGTATCCATCACGGATTGAGTAGCACATGCTTGGTGTTGAGCTATTTTCAGTATTGCATTAGATAGGGATCCTCTGACCGAATGCTCGTCGTTCACCGGCGCATCTCGTGGTTAGAGTTCTTATTCAGCAATTTCCTTTGAGATCCTCTGACCAATGCTCACACCTTGCCCGCATCGGGATCCTGGTGTACATTCTGGTTAGAGTTACTTTCTGCATCGTTTTGGTTTATGCTAACCTTAACGGGTGCATGTTGCATTGTAATCTTTTATGAAAAAACAAAAAAAATTGGTCCGGTTCATTACAGTGGTATCAGAGCCATGATTCTGCCAACCTGTGCCCAACAGTGATTCAGTGGTCAGATGAGTGACAGTGATTGCAGATACTTCACCAGAGGTCAGGCCAGAAGACAACAGATACAGCTTCCGTCAGTGCCAGAAGCAGATACTTTTTCAGAGGCTTTGAGAGAAACTGGAATAACAGTGGATACGGGTAAAACAGTTGAGAACATGTCAGATAATCTTAGGACAGCCATGGAAGAGAAGGATGCAAGGATGGAAAAGAAGTTTGATGGAATGATTGAGATGATGTCTCGATTACTTGCTAAAATGGATCAGCAAGCTACTCAGAACCATATTCCGAATCAAAACCATGCTACAGGAGAAAGCAGTGGTGTCAATGGAAACAACGGGCATAATGGAAACAATGGTAATGGAGGTAGTAGAACCATTGGACAGCATGATGCCATCTCTAGCGGATCAGCCTCTAGACCGCTCTTTCCTACATTCACTCCAAGAGAAGAACAACCAGTTGAAGCTCCCGTTCCCTTGGTAGACGATGCCCGACAAGCCTATATGGAGTATGCTACCCTACCCCCTGATCTTAGGAACCAATGGTCCTTTGATCAATTCTTGAATCAGAGGGACAGAAGACAAGGAAGAAGAGTTGATAACCGAGCTAATTGGGCTCCTAGAACTGATTTCCATCAAGCCTTAGGGAAGGTAACATTGGCTCACTTCGATGGAAGTGATACGTGTTCAGCAAGATCATGGGTTCAGAAGTTAGACAACTACCTTTCACTTCGTCCCATGCCAGAAGAAGATGCCATCAAGTTTGCAACACTCCATTTAGAGGGAGCTGCCCATGAGTGGTGGTACCATGGTTTGGTCACTCTTGGCCATAACCTTATTCGAACCTATGGAGAATTCACCAACAAGCTGATTGAAAGGTTCGACACTAAGGATCCTGAAGTAAGATTTCGCGAGCTTGCACAACTCAAACAGCATGGCTCCTTGGATTCTTACATTGCTGATTTCCAGAGACTTTCTGTGATGGTGCCCAACATCACCGAAAGAAGATTGGTTGTGTTGTTTTCTGAAGGTTTGGTTGAACCCTTGAAAGGATGGGTTAAAGCTTTCGATCCACCAAGTCTTGATGAGGCAATCAAGAAGGCTCGTAGTATGGAGTTATCAGCCCCTAGGCCTAAATTTCCGCCTAAGCCTTTTGGCCATAAGAGGGATAAGGATAAAAGACATTCTTCTAATCAGCACAAGAAGTTCCCACCTAAATTGACTGAAGAGCAACGTGAACAGCTCAGAAAGGAGGGCAAGTGTTACACATGTTTAGAGCCTTGGACTAAAGGCCATAGATGTCCTGGAAGAGGGCGTTATAATCAAATGGGAACCTATTCTGATTATGAATCAGCATCTGATATGTCTGATCAGCAGTCTTATTTCGGGGACAGCGAGGATGAAAGAGCCACAGAAGAGTCCGATCATGAGCAAGGAGTTGGGGGCCCTATTGCCCAACTCTCTAGTTTCCAAAAGAACGAATCTTTCAAGGTTCGTGGTGGAGTTGGAGGCCATCGTATTGTTGCATTAATTGATACTGGTGCAACGCATAACTTCATTGATGAAGGTGTGGTTGCAAAGAGAGGTCTCAAAACTGAAGAATTTGAAGGCTTCAAAGTCATGGTGGCTGATGGGTTTCACATTTCATGCACACGAAGAGTTCCTAACATGTCCTTGCAGTTGGGAAACTATGAAGTCAAAGATGACTTCTATGTGGTTACTATTGGTGACACAGATGCAGTCTTGGGCATACAATGGTTACGCTCACTTGGTGAAATCTCTCTCAACCTACAAACCATGGAGCTCAAGTTCCAATCTGATGGTAAGAGAGTTGTTTTGAGAGGAATGTCTAATGGTGGTCCTCGTATAGTTTCTTTCAAAAGGATGGAAAGGCTGATTAGACATGACCAAGTGGAGTGGGCTGCGGAATGCATGGTTCTTCCTGCCAGTCCAGTTGAGACCAAGAGGGAATATCCTCCTGATATTCAATCCATACTCACCAAAAGGAGTAAGGTGTTTGCTGATCTACCACCTGGGCCACCACCAGAAAGAGGTGCTGAGCATGTTATTGAACTTAAGGAAGGGGCCAAACCAGTCATTACAACACCGTATAGATATCCTAAGAAGCAGAAGGACGAAATTGAGAAGAACATAAGAGAACTCCTGGAGATGGGCTTCATTCGCCCTAGCAAGAGTCCCTTCGCTTCAGCTGTGGTTCTTGTGAAGAAGAAAGACGGCACCATCCGCATGTGTGTTGATTATCGTGCCTTGAATCAAAGCACAATAAAAAATCGGTATCCTATTCCTCGGATCGATGAGCTCATTGATGAGCTACATGGTGCTAAATTCTTCTCCAAAATTGATTTGAGATCGGGTTACTATCAAATCCGGATGAGGGGCTCAGATGTTGAGAAGACGGCATTCAGATGCCACTATGGTCATTTGAGTTCCTAGTCATGCCCTTTGGCTTGACTAATGCTCCAGCCACTTCCAGTCTTGCATGAACAGAGTCTTCCAGAAGCAGTTGAGGAAATTTGTGTTAATTTTCTTTGATGATATTCTCATCTTCAGCAAGACGTGGGAAGAACACCTCAAGCACTTGGAGGAAGTGCTTAGCATTCTTGAATCAGAGAGTTTGTTTGCAAAGGAGTCCAAATGTGAATTTGGGATGAAAGAGCTGCTCTACCTTGGCCATATCATCAGCGCTGAAGGGGTGAAGGTTGATCCAGAAAAGATCAAGGCTATAGTAGATTGGCCACCTCCAGAAAATCTGACTCATTTGAAGGGATTTTTGGGTCTTTGTGGCTTCTATAGAAGGTTCGTAAAGGGGTATTCTCAAAGTGCTGCTCCTCTTACTGACCTCACTAAAAAGGGGGCTTTCATGTGGTCAGAAAAAGCTCAAAGTGTGTTTGATAAGTTCAAGAAAATCATGAGTTCTTGTCCTGTATTGGCCATACCAGATTTCTCCAAACCCTTCGAGTTACAGTGTGATGCATCAGGGGAAGGTATTGGGGCTGTTTTGATGCAAGAGAAGCATCCAATTGTATTTGAAAGCAGAAAATTAAGAGGGGTTGAAAGAACCTACTCTATCTATGACAAGGAAATGCTTGCAATCATGCATGCATTAGCCAAGTTCAGACAGTATCTAGTGGGGAGCAAATTCGTGGTCAAGACTGATCACAACAGTCTCAAGCACTTTATGCATCAGAAGGATTTGAATGAGAGACAGCAGAAGTGGGTGAGTAAGCTACAAGCTTACGATTTTGATATTGAGTATGTCAAAGGGAAGAATAACGTTGTGGCAGATGCTTTGTCTAGAAGGCCTCACTTGAGCTCATTGTGTGAGCTTAATGCTGATTGGAAGGAGTTGTTGCTTGCTGATTATGCCAAAAATCAGTTTGCAACCAGCGTTATTGAAGGTACTTTTCATGATGAAAGGTACAAGGTAGTTGATGGGTTGATCCACTACAAGGGAAGAATCTTCTTGGTGGCTGATTCTAAACTTAAGAAGAAGATTTTGGTGACTTTCCATGACAGTCCACTTGCTGGTCATCAAGGGTACTTCAAGACATACAAGCAGATTCGAGAGAGATTCTCTTGGAAGGGGTTGAAAGATGATGTTCAGCGTCACATCAAGGAGTGTAGTACTTGTCAAATGAATAAAAATGAGCACTCTCTTCCAGCTGGTCTACTGCAGCCACTTCCCATTCCAAATCAAAAATGGGAGAGTATCTCTATGGATTTCATCACCGGGTTGCCTAGGGCTCAAGGCAAAGACTGTATTTATGTTGTAGTGGACAGATTGACCAAATTCTCTCATTTCTTTGCCATCACAAGCACATTTACAGCAGCTCAAGTTGCAGATTTGTTCTTCCATGAAGTGTTTAGACTGCATGGGTTGCCTAAAAATATTGTGAGTGATAGGGACAGCAAGTTCTTAAGCACCTTTTGGCAGGAAATTTTTAGGATGAGTGGTACAGTGCTTACTCCAAGCACTAGCTATCACCCACAAACGGATGGTCAAACGGAGATTGTGAACAAATGGTTGGAGGGCTATCTCAGAAATTATGTCTCAGAACAGCAAAGAGCTTGGGTAAAATGGCTCCACTTGGGAGAGTATTGCTACAATTCATCTTTCCACATGTCAATAAAGATGTCTCCATTCATGGCCCTCTATGGTTACGAGGCTCCAAGCTTTGCTGATTTGGTGTTCGGCGATAGCAAAGCTCCCCAAGCCAAGGATTGGTTGCAGCAGAGCCAAGATATTTTGAAATCCTTGAAGGACAACCTTCAAATGGCACAAAATCAGCAAAAGATGTACGCTGATCAGCAGCGTGTTGAGCGCTCATTTGAGGTTGGTGATATGGTGTACCTCCGGCTTCAGCCCTACAGACAGTCCACACTTAAGAAGAGTGGAGCTGAGAAGCTGAAACCACGCTTCTATGGACCATTCAAAGTTGTTAGGAAGGTTGGAGCGGTGGCTTATGAGTTGGAACTACCTTCGAGTAGTAAGGTCCACAATGTCTTCCATGTGTCTCGCCTCAAAAAGGCACTTGGACACAACGTTGTGGCTTCATCACAGTTACCTCCTTTGGATGAAGAAGGGCAGTTGACCTTGGTTCCAGAACAGATTATTGATTTCAGAGAGCGTTCCTTGAGGAGGAGAACAATCAAAGAGTATTTGGTAAAGTGGAAGAATTTACCATTGGAGGATGCTACTTGGGAGGATGAGGAGATTCTACAGCATCCAGACTTGCGATTGCTTGAGGGCAAGCAATCTTGGGGAGGGCGGACTGTAATGTCCCCTTCTCAGCAGTGATCGTTTCTGTTGACCGTTGGCCTATTCCGGAGACCCGTAGGCTGTGCGGATGGTGAAATTAGGGTTTCCTAGTTTTGAGGTGGTTGTTGCTTGGAGTTTGGGTTTCTGATTGCGGATTCTTTCTGGGTTTTCAGAGAGCTTCGCAGTGGTGTGTTCAGTTTGGCATTCCGGGCAACTTCGCGAATTTACTATTTTTAGTAAATTCTATTTTTGGCAGTGGGCAGTTGGGGTTCAGTTCAGTTGGTCATCTTCTTCAGTTGTTTCAGCTGACATTTCAGTTTTGGCCTTGGGCGCATTATTCTTGGTGAGATAAGTAATTTTCTTATAATATTATATTTTAATATTATATGACCCTTTTGTATAGCAAGCACAACTTAAGTTGTTTTAAAAGAGGGACTTTAAGGGTCTAGGCGCCATGGAGGAATAAGTTATATTTTATAAAGTCAAATATTGAGCTTTTGAAAAAGGACGCCTATATGAAGGTTTGACTTTATTTTAAAATGTGAAATAAGCAAAAGTGAAAATGGACGCCATCTCTTGGAGGGAAAAGGTGAATTTGAAATTAGGGTTTTGGGCGCCCTCTGGAAGCTTCTAGATGTTTCTCTCTCGTCTATATATTCAGGCCTCAGCTCTTCATTTGGCATCTTCTGTCTACTACACCGTTATGCTGCTGGATTGATTTCAGGCACTCGCTTCGAGGAAAGCACACCTCCTAGCATTGGCTCATCTTCTTGCTTGAAAGACAGCAACTAGTTGAGAGTTTTTCAGTCTTGCACAGTCATAACAGCGAACTTGGGATTAATCATTGGAGTTGTTTGGAGGGAAAGTCATTGAGAAAACTTAAAGTTATTATTCTACTTTGCTGTAATGTTGAAGACTCTCTTTTATGGTGCTTAACGGATGAACTTTCTGATGTTGTAAGCTGTACAGTAGTACTGTCAGCATCTTTTTACTTTCTTGCATTGTAATTTCCTAAAGTCTCCGCCATATGGTCGCCTCGTATCCATCACGGATTGAGTAGCACATGCTTGGTGTTGAGCTATTTTCAGTATTGCATTAGATAGGGATCCTCTGACCGAATGCTCGTCGTTCACCGGCGCATCTCGTGGTTAGAGTTCTTATTCAGCAATTTCCTTTGAGATCCTCTGACCAATGCTCACACCTTGCCCGCATCGGGATCCTGGTGTACATTCTGGTTAGAGTTACTTTCTGCATCGTTTTGGTTTATGCTAACCTTAACGGGTGCATGTTGCATTGTAATCTTTTATGAAAAAACAAAAAAAATTTGTCCGGTTCATTACATGGAGGCATTTTCTTTTAAGAGAATTGATTTTCATTATGTGTGGCAGCTTCTGAAATTAATATCATGGTTTTTTATTCAAAAATATTTAAAAGCCTTTATGTATGGGGACGGTTTCAACTTTTATTTCAGCCACTCCATTATTTTCCATGACAGTTTATGGATTAGGAAAATAACGTCTTCAGAAAATCTTTTATAGTCTGGGCGAGATTTATTTTTGGCATTTGATTTATTCTTGGACGACTATTTTTAAATCGCATCTTCTCCAATTTGAGCAACGGTTATTATGCATACAAAAATATTGATTGCTTTTCAGTTTATGGTATCGTGGCTTTCAATTAAATAGGGATCCTGTCAAAAGTCGTTGAGAAAATATATTGACTCAATCATAATAGTGGCGTTGAATCTATCTTTTTGGAGTGAAGTTTCAGGTGCAGTGAAGTTTGAAGACTCTACGAGTTGAACGAGACGTCCCTATGTTCTCATATTAAGCTGCAATAAAAATGAGGGAGATAAGTGTTGAAGGGTATTGAGACCTTTATGCATGAAGGAGTCAGAGTCGTGTGGACTACGTAAAGTTTTGGTGCAGCTGTAGGTCTTTTGAAAGTGGAGAACATGTGACACTAGAGATTGCAATAGCGGGTCATTCTTAATTGTTGTTGGGCTGAGTTTATTGTTAAAGCTTTTATTCGAATCTTTTAGTCTTGGTTCGTTTTTTTGTAGAGCCAGCTTGGCAAGTGATTATTGTATGTGCATGAGACAAGTCGCCTTACATTTGAAAGTATCAGCTTACATTTGAAAGTGTTGGCTTATATCATTGCCATCAATTCAGGAAGATCTTTGCATAAAAGGGGGCCTTTGAGATTTTGTCTGAATAGTATGCATTGGTATTTCTAAAGGAGTGATTGGGTCAATGATGTGAATAATGTGAGAAGAGTTGCTTGTTATATATGAGATGGTTTTTGGTTTGGCCTCAGTGATAAATTTGAGTAAAAAGATATGCAACATAAAGATCTGTTCATGAGTCAGTGAAGTAGAAAAGAGGCTGGAAATTGTTATACATTTTACATGTTCTATTATGATGTGTGTCGTATGAAGAAGACTAGATCGTTGCTTTCTTATGCTGCACATCAATTTCAGGAAGATCTTTCTAGTTGCATTGAGAAGTTCATGTGAAGGCATTGCTTGAATCCAGATTTGTATTCGAAGTCTGAGTTGGTGCTTCGGTGATTCGGAGTTGTGCTTGAATACGTATGCAGTGGGTTGGTTCTATGTTCAGGGTTGGTACCCTTTGGAGCAATAATGGTTTTTTGAAAGGGTTTTCCATGTAATCCTGGTGTTTATCTTGTTAATGGTGTTTGATGATGCTTTTAATATTCTGATTTCTGATTTGCATGTTAAATTTGGTTTAAAGTTTTAACATGTTCTGAAATACTGATTCACCCCCCTCCCCTCTCAGTATTTCCTGTGTGCTCTTCAGGAATGTTATGACTCATATAATTGATTGCTGAACCATTTTATCCCTGCTAACCTCCAAAATCTTACGCAAACCAATGAAGCGGCATCTATATTGAAGTTGTGCCACTATCAATCGCCTCCTTTTTAACTATTCAAACCTGCCACATGAGCATTAGACTATACAATGGCTTGAGTGAAGGAGTTCGGTGGATAATAAAAATTGTTTGAATCTCCCATGACTCCAAACCCCCACACGTCATTTTTCCATTCATACATGAAATGGCAATGCTTCCTTGTCTTTATCTCCACGCAAGCAACTAGTGGCGGAAATTTCCACTGTAGTCACGGCTCCCCAAGGCAGCTATTAAGGTTTTAATAAACCTTTGACTCCTTCCTATTACAACCAATAACAAAGATTTCTTGCGATAAGGAAATTCACACCTACCCTCCTTGAAGACTCCAAATGTCACACGACACATTATTTCATTCATGCTGCTCTAGTATATATGTCAATTCCTTCCAAAGGAAATGTAGGAAGTCTGTGATAGGGTTAAGAGCCACAACTCTTTGTACAATAAAAAACTCTACCCAAAACTAAATACTCCCGGTAATAAAACCAGCTAGGAGTGAATAATCTGAGAATATGCAGATATAATATCAAATAAATAACACCTGAAATCACCTCCTGTATATAATTGCATAGCTATCGCAAAAAATTTGTCTCTAAAAGAGACTTCATAAATTTTGCACAATCAATTAACTCAGCAATAAAGCCAAGCTCTCCCAAACAACAAATAAAACCAAGCATGATTGGAAAATGAGCCTCCCAAGACATTTTATTCATCTTTTATAACTGCTCCCTCTTTTCTTGAAAACCCCAATTTATTTATTTAATTAAACTCCTTATTTCTCCAAAAATAAATTTTTAATAAAATATTTAACGTTTTTGACTAAAATCACTTTTACATTATAAATAAAATAATTAAATTAAGTTGCCTTCTATTTTATGTTTTTTCAACAACTTAATTAATTACTTAATTATTAAAATATTTCTCACCACAACTCTACTGTGGAAAAAACCATAATCCTGAACCAAAATGATATATGGTGGTACTAATAGCCTGAGCTCCTCAAAATATCAAATAACCCTCTTGGCACGACCGATGGTCACTAACAAAGCCAAAGCTACATTCGATACTATCATGATCGAAAACAGGACATTACACCCTAAAACCATACACATTTAAGTTCACCATCACATAATATTTAGCAATAGCTCATAAATGGCCCAACCCCTAGAATGGATAGCAAGAGATGTGCTAATAATGCCCCAATTTATATTTAACTTCATGGTTTGTGGCTCAACCTAAAGTTATTAAATTTTTTTGAATCAAATAAGTTCTGGGTTGGTGTTCTATATCTTTAAAAGAAATCATTTATGGCACATGTTTGGGTTGTTGAATTGCTGAGTTAACCCAATGTTATTGTTTTCTAAACCTCATATTTGTTCAACAAAGGAAAATAACGCAAGTCAATTGGATCTACAAATTGATGATTTGAAGTTTTGAACTCCCAATGAGAAGAGTATAATGAGTATCAAACATCCCTACTTATGATTGAGTTCAAGTGATTGGTGATGGCCATGTCTCTTGCACTTCCTTGGGGATAAGTAGGAATAAAATTCATCATTTCCCTTAGAGCTTCAATTGGTGCATCTATAGGCTAAACCATGCCTCTCCAACTGTTTCCTTGACTAGTAGTCGCACAACAAGAAGACCAATCCATCTTTGGGAAGAGAAATTCTACAAGAAGTTAAAGTCCAAACTGGCATGTTTATGGGAACTAATAATGCAAGAAAGGCTAACATCAATTATTTCTTTGTTTCTTTCATATTGCTTTTATAACAAGTTAAACTTTGGTTCTGTCCAGAGAGCTGGAAGGAAGGAATTTTAAAGTCCTGAAATATGGAAGCAATTGTGAAAAATTTTAGGAATCCAATAAACACATCTAGTGTGTAACATTCTAACCATGTTATATAGGCATCAATGTTGGGAACATACCCCTAGTTCTAACTCTTTAACAAATTTGCCACTGGAAGGAAGACATTTGCAAGTCTTGAAATATGGAAGCAATTGTGATAAATTTAAGGAGGCCCAAAAACACATCTAGAGTGTAACGGTCTAACTCTGCTATATAGACATGGATGTTGGGAACATACCACTAATTTTAACTCTAACAAATTCCTCTCAAAGTGCAATATATTGTCCAAAAATTTTGAACCAATATATTGCATTTTCACAAGTTTTGGTGCATAGGAATTTCGTCAAATAGTTTGCATCTTAACATGGTTTTGGCAGCTTATCATAATGTTCATCACATAATGTAATAACCCTACCAAGGAATTTTTTCCAAACTTGCAATATCATTGATTTTATGTTGCGGGCATTTTGTCAAACACTTGGCATCAACTCAACATAAAATGTTTCTAATTTGTTTATTTGGAAATATCATCAATAATCATGCAACTGTAATGTATCTTTCCAAATATTTGATCAAACTTGCCAAATTTCACTATGTAAGCTCATTGAAATTTTGTCAAACAATTGGCATGCTGGCTGGTCTGATTATGTTTTACAATTTGTTTGATGAAATGTGATAAATAATCATCATAATATGGACTGAACGATTTCTAATTTGATAATAACTTCATTTCCATACAATTCATTGCATGATATAAGCAACAGATAATATTTTGTAATTCCTTATATTGCTGTTACAAAGATGACATATCCAGAAATTACATACGGCAAGTAAATCGCAATAATATAGACCAAAATTGCTGGCATGTAGGTATAACCAGCATTCCTTAATTCTTTCCTTCCATCCCAAGAGTTGTACTGCAGTCATAGCGAATGGTATGACTGCATATAAAATAGTATGGCAGCCTTCAATTAATGGTACGGCAACATAGGATAATTGTTGCACTAACTTTATTCTTTGTTGCAGCTAACATAAGTATTCCTTGGGGTAGCGCTAGGTATTGGAAAAGCCTTCAAAGGCTGTGTTGACTATTGGAAAGGCTTTTAAGCCTTTGAAAATGCATCACCCATTCTTTGGGGCTCGAAAAATATGGCACGGCTGGGATAATTCCAGTTTCAATGAAAATATTTAATTTTTAATTCATTTCTTCCACTATATCACACACAGCACAATAACTTAGCTTTGTCTCCACTTGCACATACAGCACAAAATGTTCAATCTTTCTTACTTGAAACACACAACACTGTTTTTTAAATTTATTATTTACGTGCAAATCTAAAAAAATTGTACCTGTGAACTTGGCAAACCTGTGAATCTGAAAGATAAATCAATATGCTCCACTCTGCAAACCTAAATCAATTTGCACTCCTGGGACCCTGTATGATTTTGTCAAGGATTGCCCAAGTGGGTTTTTGTCCACAAACACCAATATCACCTTAGGGTTTTCATCCTAGGGTGGATAGCTGAACAACAGCTCAATCTCCCAAAGAGGGTTTCTCCAAAATGAATAACCAAAAATTATCAAATGAGTTTCCACAATCCTCCTTTTAAAACCCTCTTAGAACTTTCAGGAATTCTAATTATAAAAGCACTTTCTATATATTAATTCTTTTTTCCTCATAAAAGTGACTTTATAATATTTTACATTTTTGGCCCCAAGGTAAGTCATTTTATGAAAACTAAAATATTCAACTTAAAACATAATTAATTAGCTAGTATTAGCATAGCATATGTAATGGTTAAATTGTGGTATTGTTCTTGCCATCAAGGTTCAAAGCCCACTAGGGTGTTATTGTTGAGTGTTTTATATTGGGGATTAGGTTCCCCGTTTGTGACCTCACCGGTTCATAGCTCCGAGTCAACAGCGTTTACACATTAAAAAAGGGGAACATAATTAATTAAATACAAGTTGCCTAGAAATATTAATTTAGAAAACTTAATTTATTTAATTAAATTATTTCTTCTCCAAAAACCTGGGCCAAAAATGGGGACATTGCACAAAATCATTCTTCTTATCTTTTAATACAAATAATAATTCCTTCAAGTAAATCTATTGAACAATACATGTCCCAAATGAAATATATGAACTGTTGTTATGCAATATTATAATAAGAAATTCCAAACAAACTACTGAAATTACAAAGTAATTAAATACTCATGAATTTAGTTGCTGACCTCATTGTTGGAAGTCAACAATCCATATCAGCCTTCATATACTTAATTTGATGTCTCTTTATGGCTGTATGGCACCCCCAAATCCTCATGTATGTCTTCCTTGAATGGTACAACAACCCATATGCAGCTGTAACTTCACTTTATTGAGAGATCATTTAAAGGCTCTTGAGCTCTTTTGCCAAGAGGTTGGGATGCAAGTTAACACCACCAATACCAAAGTCATGATTTTCTCTTTGAAAAGGAAGAAGCAGCAGTTTAATTTCATTTTTGAGGGCGGCTATTTGGAGGTGGTAGAAGAATACAAGTATTTGGGTATTGATTTTCATAATAGGCTCAATTGGGAGACTTGCAGAGCGAAAAGGATTCAAGGTGGTTGGAAGGCGTATTACTTACTACAGAATAGATGTAGGAAAGCAGAGTTATGGGACTGGAAAACCAAGAAAACCTTTTTTGGTCTGTTGGTGGCACCAGTTGTCCTCTGTGGTTGTGAGATTTGGGGGGGTAGCATGTCAAACCACAAGTGGAGGCAAGTTGAAAGAATTCAAAAGCATTTAATCACTACTAGCATCAAAGTAAAATCTTCGGTTCCATACGAGATTCTTTTGGCTGAAGCTAGTACATTTCCGTTGGAGGCATCTGCAATCATTCGGTTAATAAGTTACTTAAAAAAAGTTGAGAACATGGATAAGCATCGCTGGCCCAAAATGGTTGTTGGGGAGGAGCTAAACTGTAGAAAGAAGACTTGGATGAAGCAAAATAACAAGTGGTTGAGCAAGTGGAACATTAAACTGCACGAGTGTCCCAACACTAATGTTAAGATAAAGAAGTTTGTGCTAGAAAAGTTTAGGACTATTATGTGGACTAAGCAGGTTGGCCTTAAAAAGACACATTATATCCAGCAGTTCAATCCTACATGGGAGCACGATGAGAAAGACTACCTAAGGATTGCAATTAAAGGCAAGGCTAGGCTTCTAGTCGCTCAATTAAGAACTAGGTCACACCATCTTAGATGTGAGACAAGTAGGTGGGTTGTCCCCAAGGAAGCCTGGGAGCAAAGAACTTGTATTTTATGCAACAAAGGGATTGTTGAGACTGAATGGCACTTCATCATTGAGTGTGCTGCTTATGATGATATCTGTATCCAGTATGAAGACAATTTGAAGGTGGATAATCTAAATGAGCTTTTTAAGGAGACAGGGCTCCTCAAAACTATTGGCTTCTTGGTCAAGATCTATAATAGGAGGGCGGACATGGAAAAGAACTTGAAAATGGTTAAAGATTTGACGCTTGGTCCCATAGGCTAATGGTCTCGTGGACGTCATTAAAAATCATTCATTTAGAAGGCTCCGGCAATCTTAAGTCAGCCCTTTAGAGGCTGCATTGAGTTTGAAATAAGGCTTTTAAGCCTTTTTACCAAGTATCGACCCCTCCTTGAATGGTTAATAAGATGTATGACCTCCTTTGAGGAGTCTTGAAGTGGTGCAGCTCGGTAAAGGTCAACATAAATAAAATATGTATAATTTTTAACTCAACTTTTTACTACACACACTACACTTATAATTTTTGATCTTCACCATTCGCACACACCACATTGACAAATTTATTATTTGCCTACAAAGGTCAATAAATTTGTACCTGGGAATTCGTAGATGACAACTATAAATAAAATCCTTGTTTCTCCATTTAAGCACGACTATGAACCTTAAGTGAATCCATCATGAATTTGACTAGTAAAAACTCTTCATCTTTGAAGCCAAATACCTCCAAGGTTTTCTTCCTAGGGTTTGAAGTTGAACTTGTAGTCAAAACTTAGCAAATGAGAGAAATAAAATTACCAAAATATGAAATTCTCTTTTTGCAACTTGAAAGTCGTAATTTAAAATTCATCTTTATTAAAGTAATAATCTTTTTGGCCAGCAAAAAATGACTTTTTATTATTTCTACTTTTTTTTTACTTAAATCACTTTCTAAAAATTAATTAAATACAAGTCACGCGTAACCTTAATACAAAGCAACTTTATTTAATTAAATTTATTATTCCCTTTTTAATTCTCCCAATTAGCCTACAAGAATAAAATAGGCTAATGGGACTTCCTGAATGCCCAAATCGAAGAAGAGGACATTACAATATGAGAAGATGTTCCCAAATCATTCACAAGAAGAAACATGGATCCAAGTACATTTTCACTTCTATTTCAAATTCTCACTATCTTTTAGAAAGAGTTCAAGAGTTGTAATTTACTCTCGTTCACTTCCCTAATGTTTACCTTTAAAATCAAACCACAATATTGTAGATGCTAACACTTTTAACATATGAGTGAAATCATATTTAAACTTTCCATATTTTGTATCCAGTTTTACATCAGCCTACCATTAGCATTCCTTTCAGACTTAGGGATGTAAAACATTCCTAATGCTGGAAACAAGGGGAACCCATATTCCTTAGGCATTTAAACACAGAAATCATACTATCATTAAACCTTTGTGAAACAAAAAAATCCATGTTTACTGGCCCTCAAGGAGGTTAATCTTAAGCAAACTCAGCTCAATAAGAAGCAATACTTTAAAACATTTTATACTCTTCCACTTCAACATATCTTGACCTTAAATCTCTGTATGACATTTTAATTTACATGAATCAAATGAAGGCTCTCATTCCATCCCTAATGCACATTATTATCCCAGGTTTTTAGTAAAAGATTAAATGCATGTAAAAACCCATAATACATTGCACATATAAGTGTTCTACTGCATATCTGAGGAAGAAACTGTGCATACATACAGGCCCAAGTCGTACTAACACAGATCGAAGTTCAGCGGCCCTTTCCTGCAAATCAAACACTTTATCAGTTATAAAATCTATGTTCTCTTAGGTACAATGAATATAACTGAACATGAATAATCCTATGATAAGTAACTAAGGGCAAATTAAACACCTAAGGTCTACAAATGAAATTGTATTAATGTCTACAAATCATCAAATCTGCTCGATGCAAATTAAAATCTTAGAGATCTCATAAACACGTGAGAAAGAAGTACAAACAAAATTATATTAATGTCTGCAAATAATCAAATCTGATCAACGCAAATTACAATCAATTAAAGACCTGTGGTAAATAATCACATTTAATGATAGGCAGAAAAAGAGACAGTTTTTGAAAGCAGTCAGGTTGGATGGCTAGCAGTTGTAGTCATTAATTCAACCTTCCAAAGATAGATAGAATGACAGAATTTATAGTAATGTCCAAAAATGATCAAAATAGGTCAAGCAACTCAAAAGTGCATTCAGTTACACTAGAAAAATAATAGGTTAAAATGATCATTAGTTATGAAAGTAACTTAACAATGGACATTAGAACACAAATCTATAGGTCCCTATTTTGTGGTGTGTGGGGCTGTGCCAATTTTGTAGATAGTTGCAAGATAATGAGTGCAATAGGTTCAGTGTTCTACAAAGGATATGTATCTATTTTGTATAAATAAATTTCTTCGATGACATCCCACCGAGAAATGGGATTAAAGAAATGGAATGCAGCCCTTGTTAGCCTAGTCAGCGAGACTACCAAAGGCTTATAAAAACAGCATGGGTGTACTGAATGAAGTATCAAATTGATAATAACAAATGCTATTGAATTGGTGCTCGAATTGACTCAAGTCATGTCTATGAGTGTTTCTCTGTGCTCTATGTGAACACAAACTACTGTAAGGTCTGGAAGTCTTTTGGGTTATTGCTGACCACTATGCAGTCATGTAATAGCTTTTTCAGGATTAATACAGAAGATTTACACTTGCACAAGGTATATTTTCTTTCAAAATTGCCATTGTGATCTTTCTATATTGCATGTGTCATGATTTTTCTAAACAAAGGTCCTAAAACCCAATGCCTATCTCAAGTAAGCAATCCTATATAGTAATATGCCAATGTGTGTTGTTTTATAAAGTGCTAACTAAGGTCTATGCACACCATGAAGGTAAATTAGCTAACAAAGAGCTAAAAAAGGAAACAAAGCAAGCAAGTGTAAACCAAAATTGGTTACAACCCAAACCAAAAACTTAAGCACAAATATTTATCAAGTAAACAAAGAGCCTTCAATTAACGTGTTGGTTCTCCAACCTGCTACCAACAACTTATAAGAAGTTGCAAATTTCTATGCTCAAAGTTAGCTGCGAGTATGACCAACAAATAAGAGGATAAACTATTCCCTCGTACACTTTAGACTTTGCAAAATCTAGGTGGGTAGCCCTATTAACACACTGGATTCTATATGGATACAACTGGCTTATCACAGTGTACAGCAGATATGATATTCATACAGATTAGGCAAGGATTTATTGGATATCTTGCAGCAACTAATACTCCTTGTACCTTTAATGCCCAAGTATGAATAAAATAAAATTACAAAAATAAATTACCCATCTATTGATTTATCATTCTTTATATATGAGTGTGATATAAATATGAGTGGGGTGGGAGGAATTTCTCAAACTGATCAGTGCCTATTTAGAGAAAACAGAGTCATCATGTACTTCTACCAATTTGTCTTGATAACAACTCTTATAGTGGTTAAAAAAATAAATCACTACCTTAGAGTGACTGTTATTGCCTTACAATAACATGACCTTGCAAATGTCTAAATACACAATTCTACTAAACAATCACTTTCCTAATACAGCAAATCCCACTTGCTTCCTAGAAAGATTTATCACCCTCCTTGAAGATGTACAAACTAGAACAGCAAATCCCATAGCAAATGTGAAAATAAAGATTTGCAACCCTACTTGATGGTATACTTCTCCTCAAGAATAAACAATAAAACAATGCAAAAAGACCATTCATATAAATCAACCAGAAGTTTGTATCACTACAAATTGCATAGACAATATTGAATCAGTTGTATTTCTACAAAAATAAAATTGGCATACAATATAGAGTGTTTCCCCTCTCTATCCTACCTCTTACAAAAGTAAAATCCACCCCATATATAGAAGATACTACAAAAACAACCTCCCTAGATGTGTGACATGCGTCAATCAGAGGTAACAAGATGAATCGCCAGAAAAACTGCCTAGAGAAAGACATGTGAAACCCTTGCTAGGAATTTGCCAATCTGTCCAAGCTGTTACAACTTTTAATTAGAGAAAATTAGATTTTGTCCTTTCACACCAATAGCAACCATATCTTATCATGTAAGCCAAGAAAAATCCCGATAAATTCATTAGAACGATGCCTAGGAGGTTGCCTAATACCCATCAGAACATGGAAACTCAATTGCTACATTAATGAAGCCATGGATCATCTTCTTCTTCTTCTTCATCGCTGATAGTGTAAGAAAATCCACATCTTGGGATTGAGAAGCTGTTTCTATGCAAGAAAAATCCAATTTGGTGATTGCAAGGTCAACTCCAACATCAATGTGGTGATGGGCGACCCAAGTAAGTAGGTGAAAACATGTCTCAAGGATTTCTTGAGCATGGCAGACTTTGGAATGAAATGTGGACATTCTAGTGCCTCAGCGGGAGTTCAGGTCTAGGAGGGACCTAAGAACTTGCATTGGAGTGAACAAGAGAGAAAGGATGTCAAGAACTAGATCAAAGCATGGATCAAGTCTTGACATGAACCATGATTAGGGAACGGGCAAGGGTTCTGAAATACAATTTATCTTTTATTTTCAAAGGTTAACAGGAAGATAACGGGCACCATGACTAGAAAAATAATACAAAGTGAGGAGACTATTTGTGTGTGACAACATTCTATGAATGTTATTGTTGTTGAGCATAAATATTGTTATGGTTGGGAATAAGAGTTGATTTTAGAGGAATCGTGGAGCCTCCACTCCTAGGCCCATCACCTTGACACCTATACTCTCTTCTTAATTAGTAGTTTGCAGGCTTTTAAAGAATTGTTCTCTTAAATCTTGCATTGTGTTTCATATTGTTTGTGGAATGTTTCTTATGTCAAATCAATCTCATTGTCAATACAAATTTGTTGGTATTTGTTTTAACCATTGAATAGTATTTGCTTTGAGTTCATGTTATTACTCATTACCCCGGGGACGCGTCCCCCCCTAAATCCCGAGCGTCCCCGAAACGGGGACGTCCCCGAGACTTGGGGATGGCGTTCCCAAGTTTCCAGCGGCGCCACCAATTTTGGTGGCTCGCCGCCGGGGACGCGGGGACGTCCCGGCATCCCCGGGACGCTAAGGGGGACGCCGCTGCGTCCCTCGAGCGTCCTAGGGACGCCCAGGCGTCCCCCACGGCGGCAACTTAAATCACATGGTTTAAAAAAAAAATTAACACATTTTTTTATTATTTGACATTTTGATTTGTACTTGTTTTGATATCATGCTACTCATTGTAATCATCTTTATGATTAGATATTTTTTATATCATATAATAGAAATCTTCCATTTGTCGATTCAACAATTGTAGTATTGAGTATTCTATTCTAATTTCTCATTAGTAATTCGATATTGAAAACTTCAATGTTCATTGTTCAATGTTCAAGTATCTACTATTTAGTATTTCAATTTGGCATTTGCAATTTTGCTATTTTACTTCTTAATAGTCTTATACATCTTTTCATAACTAGCATTTTACGTACCATATGTATAGTATATAGTATATACAGTTCAAATTGAGGCCCCTTTGTGTTACGTCGATGTTAGCATAATAGAAAACTTCATGATGAGATAAGACCTTTGCAAGTCTTGTGCTCCTACATGCATACATCTAAGCTCAAAAAGGTAGGTCAAGTTTGCTTTCAAATTGTTTTATTATCATGCAAAACCTCAAAGGATATTTTGTACAATGGGCACAAGTAACAATCTAGTTTCTTTATTTTAGATTTTAGTAAATTAGATTAATGAGCTTCCCTTGCAAATTTGAAGTGAGGATTTCCTCACAAACTATTCCTGTTTAAGTTGTCTTGAAAAGAATAAATTAAAATGCTATCACAAAGAACATTGACAAACAATTCAAAGTGCCTAGAAAAAGGGGTAACTTCTTAATGTGTTCTTACCTTATTGATGCCCACAATTCAATCCTAAATTCTCTCCTAGTTGGTTCCCCACAATTTGATTTACCAATGCATGTTCTTTATGGGCACAAATATCAAGCCCATTATATTATTATTTGCAATTTCTTCCTACCTATTGTGTCTTAAATCATACATGAATCTAAGATGCCTCTGATGAGCACATAGTTATACTCAGAGGGTGTGTGCGGGGGGGAGGAGAGACAACAATCTTTTACTTTTAACAACTAAATCAACCACAGCAGTAATACTTCAAAACTTAATCATCCATAGCAATAACACACATGCAAGATCTAACAATTAGGAACACAGGACAAACACATGATTTATGTGGAAACCCTTGTAGGAGAAAACCATGGAAAAATATTGCATATATATATATATATATAAAATCTTTTACTTTTAACAACTTAATCAACCACAGCAATAATACTTCAAAACTTAATCATCCATAGCAATAACACACATGCAAGATCTAGCAATTAGGAACATAAGACAAACACACGATTTACATGGAAACCCTTTTAGGAGAAAACCATGGAAAAATATTGCATATATATATATATATATATTCTTGTAGGCACCAACCTACTTTTACAAATCTTCTTTTCTAGGCACCAACCCACTGGAGATACCAATCCCCATAACTGAGCACCAACTTAGCAAGAGACACCAATCTCTTTTTTGACAAGTACCAACCTTCAAATTCTTCAATGAGTAATATTGTCTTCACAAATCTGATTACAAGTTTGACTCTGAATGATGTAATTCTTTCCTTCACAAGTCTGATCACAAATCTTATTTAAATGATGCAATGTCCTTCCTTCACAAATCTGATTTAATATTGCAATGTATTCACATATATCTCTGCCTTGTGGTCTCCTCAAAAACTCATTTTTAAGTCTGCTTCATATATCTTTTTAAATCTGCTCATACAATCTTCTTTTAATTCTGCTCATATATCAAATCTGAATGAGATATTTTTTCTGTTTTGAATCTGAATGATATTTCCAAAAACTCTTTTTTAAGTCTGCTTCATAAATCTTTTTAAATCTGCTCATACAATCTTCTTTTAATTCTGCTCATATATCAAATCTGAATGAGATATTTTTCTGTTTTGAATCTGAATGATATTTCCTTTCTTATTCGCTACTCATGCATCTACTTTCAAATTAAAATATTCCGAGCCAAATTTTTTTCAACTTTTTCAATTGCAAGTTACAACCAATGCAGCCGTTAAGGTTAGCAGCTAAACCAAAACGATGCTTAAGCAACTCTCACCAGAATGTACATCAGGATCCCGATGAGGGCAAGGTGTGAGCATTGGTCAGAGGATCTGAATGCAGAAACAAGCTGGAAGGAACTCTAACCAAGAATGGCGCCGATAATGGCGAGCATATGGTCAGAGGATCTTCTACACTACAAATACGGAAAGGGAACTCAACAACAAGTATGTGCTACCCAATCCAATATGGAGTTGAGGTGACCATATGGCGGAGTATTACAAATTACAATGCTTGAAAGAGAAATAAGCTAAAATGCTGAAAGTACTCGACACCCAGAATGTGCTTTCTAACCCGGAGTGGGAAAGGAGCTACCATAGGGCGGAGGTAAAGGAAATACAATTGCAATTACTAAACGGAAAGCTGAGCATTACAATTATGATAAGCAAGAATAGCCACTTCTGTCAGTACTACTGCCAGCTTACAATATGAAAGATAATATTTTGCTATCAATGTGAATCAACATATAAATAGAGCTGCAACAATATATATTGAGTTACCTTTACTGAATAATAAGGTTTAGACCTGAAATTGCACTAAACAGACCAACCTAAAAATCTGATTTATGACAGTCCAGATTTCCACGTGCACAAACAGCAGCCCTGTACTTCACAAAACCATTCACAACTATCTCCAAACTCACTCAAATTTCATGATACAGAATGCAATATGACTCTAAGCTGATGGCACCCAAGATTGGCACATGAAACTGACTCAAAATGCTGATATGAATTAATGGCACAATTCCCAAGAAAGGCAAATGGTACGGCCCAGCAAGAGGGGCGATTTCCTTTTAAAAATCACAGCCTTCAAAATAAAATCTATAACTTTGGGAATAGGGTCGCCCCTTACAGACAAAGAGAATAAGACAGTACCCAGAAAGATCTTTTTTGTATTTTCTGATATATGAATAAAAATGACAATCTGCTGAATGAAATGCAACTCCAGAAATTACACTAAAATACAATAAATCTGATCTAGAAAACCACAAGCTTATTACAATGCACAAATCCCAATGCAAGACTCACAAACTACCCTATCTCACCACTAGTCGCTGTCTTTCAAGCGAGAAGCAATGCCTAGCTAGGAGGCGTACATTCCTCGAAGCAATCCCAGAGCCAAACTGGCAGCATAACATTCCTGTAGACCAAAGATAATCAAATGAGAACCAAAGGCTTCCTTTTATAATTTTCCGTTGACCTTCTCGAAACCCTAACCTTCTTTTTAGAGTCAAACCCTAATCCTTCAGCAAATGGCGTCCTTTTCTTCAAAGCTGCAATTTTGACTTTTTAATTATTAATTTATTCCTTCCTTGAAGTTGGCGTCCAACTTATGCTTGGAATAAATCTTTAATTAATTCTTTAAATGAGGCGCCCACCATAAAGAACATCTTTTAAAACAACTTAAAGTGAAGTTGCTAGGCCAAGGGGGTCAATGTTAAATTATAACATTAAAACATGACTTAATTAAAAATAATCCAACTTATCTCTCCAAATATGCCTCAAAGCCAAAATTGAGTAAACCAACTGAGTCGACTGAAGAGGAAGGTCAACTGTGCCGACACCAATATGACTACTGCCAAAAATAGAATTTACTAAAAATAGTAAATTCCAGAAAATGCTCAGAATGCCAAGAGAAACATATCACTACGAAGCCCACAGAAAACCCAGAAGGAATCCGCAGTTCAATCACCAAATCACGAGCAATCGCAACCTCCACACCAGAAACCCTAATCAACCCGTCTGAATAGCCTACGGGTCTCCAGAATAGGCCAACGATCATCTGAGAAGATCATGCTCGAGAAGGGGACATTACACAAATCTGATTATATTACACTGTTGAAGCTTGCTTGAATGTCTAACTCACATTCCTCAACCTCTATTTGTAGCTTCTTGAAAGCCGCCTCACTTCTTAACAGCCACAACTTTCCATAAATTAATTGGTACCTTTTCATAATCACTGCCTTTATATTAGTGACTTCAAATAGGCGCTAAGCATGGGTCAGCCCATGTGTAAATACCAATTTTAAATTTTGTTTGTTCAACTCACAAGAGTGCCGATTAGAAGAGGGTCGGCCTTATTGATGAAAGTATCATTATTTATTTTGCAAACTTCTAAACGCCAATTTGAGAGAGGTCAACCATCAATCAATAAACTAGTTTATATTTTAGTTTAAACTTCAAATCTTGGCGCCAAAGACAAATCGACCAGCATGTGTCGGTCCATATTAATAAGTTTAAATCTTTAATTTAAACTCCAATTAATGCACAATCGTCCCACATTCATTTAACTTCGTTCCCTGTAGAAGAGTCGGCCTAGATGGAGCTCTTTAACATATTTATCTTTAAATTTTTAAAACTGATTCTAGAAGAAAGTTGGCCTTATCATTGTTTTTATCCTTTACCAAAATTCTTCAATGGAGATGCCACTATAAGGAATAGTCAACCTTATCAACTTGTCTTAAATCTGCCTTTGCTTCTCTAACAGCCACGAAATATAATTCGATGATGACGATATAGTGGCCTTTGGCCTTAGCGATTTTCTTCAACTTTTGACATCAATGACAACAATCTTGTCCATGCACTTTTGACATCAATGACAATATTTCCAACAGCCTCAAATTCCACATCTATCGAGAAAGGACTTTAAGAAGAGTGTCAATTGAGAATCTATTACACAACCATCAGGTTTGAGGGAGCTCTTATGCCACCCCATAAGTTGCTTGATTACATTTTTGAGGAGCTTCTAATAATGGAGATCTATTATTAATTTGTGCATGGTATACCAGGAATTTTTAGGAGTAAGAACATCAATGTTTCTCCTAGATTATCAATTGTGGTAGGTATACATGAGTTTTAGCAGTTTCCAACCATGGAGATCAAGGTTGTAGGTGTTCTAGATTTTCATTTAAGACCGATGTCTTTAGGCCATGTGATCCATCAAGCAAGGTCAAAGGACATTTGAAAGTTCAATCTAGATCAACCTCATCTACAAGCATATAGTGTTGGAGGTAGACACATGTAATGTCAATGTGGAAACAAATGAGGTGACCAAAAATATGAAAAAACATGGCATATGGAAAGAACCAAAGCCTGTTCCCAAGCCCTTGTGGAGAGCAACAAGAAGAATTGATGCAAGGACATTTGGGCCACAAGCAATCTTGCATCACCCAAGAACAAAATAAAACTAGCAGATTGAAGAGAAATGCCATAGTTGGATAAATCATGAGAGTCAAAAGAATGTTCCAGCTTGTTCCAGCTGACTTTGGCAGCAAAAGATAGCATAGTTGCATCTTGACAGCATCAGCCTAAGTCACTTCAGCAATATCAGCCTATGTGACGTCAGCATCAAAGGACCTTGGCAGCTTCTGGGATGACTTCAGCAACAAGGCAGAAATGACAGCTGATAGTGACGATTCCTGATGACATGGATCCTAGATGACAACAGGCATCATCTTCTATCCAGATCAACTTCTTTCAAACCTCCACTTGTTAATAGGATTGCATAGTTTTCTTGGTTGGTATTATTCTCCCATTGAGATTTCATCAAACACTTGATGGTCATTAAAGCATCATCATGTTTTCCATCTAGATTCAGGCAAAACTGATGGAGAGTTTTAAACAGAAGCATATCTTAGATAAAAATGGCCCAGAATGAACTCAGGGCTGTTATTATAGGCAGCCAAATCCTATGCCATCATTGAATCATTCTTCCAAACCAGCATGTGATTAGGGCAAATGAATCAACTCCCAAATCCCCACAATCATGAGGATGTGATCAAAGAAGCATGTACAGGTCATTCTTGAATGACAACGTCCCCTAAATCACAAGCAGAAGGGAATATTCAAGCAAAGAAGAAAAACAACAGGGCAGGGATAGTGAGAATAGGAAGCTAACCATTTAAAGTGAGGGACATTAGGAAACAGTGAGAAAAGCCACAAATTAACCAGAAGAAGAAAGATGCCAGATTTTCATCCCTCTCAAGGCATAGAACAATCCTATGCCATTTCGTTTGTAATAGTTTATGCATCATTCTCAGCATGACTATAAGCCTTTGAAGGCAGATCTATATTTTAATGCAAGTGAATTTTGTTGTTTCTTCCCTCTGGCATTTGAATGTTGTTTGAGAATTGTTAAGGCTGCTAGCTTAAGTTGTCTTTTGCTAGACCCCCTACCAAGACAGCACCAAGAATCAAAGGACAAAAAAATTGTCTTCTGGAAGAGGTACAGATAAAAAAATCCCTTGCCTTGGAGTCTACAGTGTACACAGAAAGAGGATACAAGGTAGCGTGAAACCCAAATTATCATTAGCCCAATAATATGGCATCCAGTGTGCCCATTTCACAGGTCACTCCACTTTTCCCTAAGAAGTATGTTCCCAAATTTATCAAACAAGTTCCAATGCCATGCCCCTAAAGTTTAGTATCTCAAGGCAGATACACATTTCTATGCCAAGGGTAAGTGCTTTAGGGACCTCAGCACCAGCTTTGCCTTGGCTGCAAACAATTGACTAGGAGATACAACAAGCTGAAAATTTGAGCTAGGTGTTGATTGATGATCCCAAGGTGGAAATGAAGTACAACAAAAAGCAGAGGGTAACTACCCAGGAAAGGATTGAGGCAAGACAAACTGTTATTAACACCATGGAGTAGATATTCTAGATAAATCCAATTCTCAAAAGAAACAAAAATGGAACCAGGCTCTACAATCAAATCAATGAGCTAATATGCTCAAGAATATCTGAAGGAGAAAGCCCACAAGATCAACAATTTGACTCAGCGGCTACAGAAAATACAATCTCAACTAGAAGAATCACAGAAGCAAATCTTTCAAGTGTCTAAGTCAATTCCTAATAATGTTAAAAAGAGTATAAGGTGGTTCACTTCCACTTTACTACTCCCGGAAGGCCAAAATTTTCAAGGTGAACAACATTAAATCTCTGTTGAATGCTCATCTCCAGACATCAGTGAATCTGCTGATGAAGGTGGACCTGATATCTCTAGTGAAAACTTCTGCCTCCTCTCCAATTCTCTTTCTGTCTGATAGTAAGATTGAGGTGGCAAAGCTAACCACTAGGGCAGTCAAATAAGAAATGCCACAGATGTTTAAGGTGTTAAGAAGCACCTGAAAGTGCTGAATGTATATGCATCCAAGGTGAGCATTGTTTTCTCAGAGGTGAACTTTTCATCAGATTATGAAACAGTCAGGGACACCTTACTTGGCAAAAAAAATTGACTCATTAATGGCATCTTTTTTAATTTTGTTCCATAAAGAAATGCACAACAACCAGGCCAAGACTCCACCACATAGTTTCATTTTAGCTACAATACAGAGGATGGGAAGGATTCAGGTGTATGCAGAGGTGGTGATAAGATGAACAGCAAGAAGTCACAAAGGTTCTCAGATTTTGATTGAACCGAAGCTTAAGAGGCACTCTGTGACTGAATCAACTGAAATAGACCTTAACTAGAAAAACATGCCAGGTGGCTGTCAAGGGGAAAGCACCCAGATCTTCTTTAATTTTAAGTAAAAGTAGTGTCTTAAGGAAAGGGTGGCCATTGTAACCAGGCCTCCCAAAAAATATTTTAACATTTTCTCCACCTGTTTCAAACATTGGAAGTGATTCTAATCAAAGACAGAACATCGATACTTTTCTTTCAGCAGCTTTCAAGAATATTTTTAATCAAAGTGTTATCTTTTTGAAGCAAATCAATGTCTTAATGGAATGATTATGATGTATTGATCTGAGAAAAATTACTTCAATATATGTTTCTTAAACTCTGTAAATATATTAAATTTGATTTAAATCAAGTGGTCTCAAATGCCAGAATTATATTAAGCCTCAAGAAATTTTAAGTGAATTAGCACCATTTTGAAAAGTTCTGAGTACAACTATTACTATTTAAAAGAGGTTTATTCTATGAAGTGTGTTATTAGCTTCAGTTTGTGATATTTTGGGTAATAATCAATTTTAAAGAATCTCTTTTCTCCCTACCCTTTTCTATTTTTTAGTTTTTCACATGGATCATCCTATAAAGGTATATAAAGTGTAAACTAACTTTCCTTTTGTGTTTTTGTGTATTTTAGTTTGTTGTGCATGTTCTGATTTGAGAACAGAATCAATGAGCCATATGCCAGTGATATGCAACTCATGCATTTGTTTTCCATGAAAAAATAAAATAAGAGGAATTAGATTTCTTAATCATAATTAGATTCTGTTGACTGTTTTGGGTAAAAGTTATCGAACAACAATGTCCAATGATGTACATAATCAATGGAATGGACAATGCTCTTTATTCAGTCATGAGAAAAGTCCTTTCAGTAGATCATTTACTTGGCATAGTTAACCACTATCAGTGTTTGATGCATGGCAGATTATGAAAAGCCTTATTATTTGATCCTTGAACTTGGAAGGTGTCAATTCAAAAAATTGATATCTTTACCTTTCATTGTATACACTTGTTTATCATTGTATGATTTAGTTTTGTATGTGCAAGGAGATTGATGGTTGACAATGATGCAGTCAAAGGCAAGTTTTGTAATGTCCCCTTCCTAGCCTATTCAACGGTTGTGGCAGAGTTAGCCTATTTAGTCGTTCCCGTAGGCTAACAGAGTTTGGTTAGGGAACTTTGGTGACCTTTTATTCAGCATGGTGTGGTTGGGAGTTGCATATTGCCCTTTTCTGGAGTGTTTTCGGAGTTTTCTCCCATACTATTTTTAGTAAATCAGCTTTGGGCACCAACAGAGCCAGTTGTCATCCACCATTTTTAGTAGTGTCGGTGTGAGCAGTTGATACCAATATTTTAATGTTTAATTGGTCTAGTGCAATTATTTTAAAATAACATAAAGTTATTAAAGTTAAATTTAATATTTAACTTATTTTATAAAGTTACTTTATTAAAGGGACCATGGGAGACATAAGGGGAAAATATAAAGTAAATAATGTTATAACTTAAGATGGGCACCTAGGGAGTCATAAGGGGACATTGTAATTTAAAAATAAAATCATTTTATTTCCCAAGAGGGGGTCGTGGGTTTTGGAGAGAGCTATAAAAGGGCTCTTGGAGTTCATTTTTCTCTTATGTTGGATTGAATATGGAGTTTGTTCTTGTTCTTGGAGTTCATTTTTCTCAAGGTTTGTGAGGATGAAATCTCTTGCAAACATTCTCTATGCTATTGAGAGATACATTTTGGAGAATATATTGGTGGTCTCATCCAGAGATCACAGCTAGGCTACATTGGTGTTCATTTCTTCTCTTCTTCAATCTTTGGAGCTTTGCATTTTAGAGTCCATTTGTCAAGCTAGGTTGGAGGAAGACATTTTGGAGTTCCTTGCTATTGTAAACCCCATTTTTCTGGCTGTACCTCTGCTCAAGCTGGTTGTACCATTCACAGGAGGGCGTGAGGGTTTGCAAGGAGGGAACTTAGGGTTTGGAGTTGGGTATTTTTGCAAGTGTGGCGCCTAGGGTTGAGGAATCTCGGCAACTTCATCGGGAGTGGAGACAATGATTTATGGAGGCCAAATCCTCCATTTTCTCACTTGCAGTTAGCTGGTTTCTACTACAGCAACTTGTCAAAGTTGCATACATTTTTTGGGTATGTTGGTTCTAGATATAAGATATGTAATGATATTTTATGAACTGGGTTGTTGCAATCAAGAAAATCTCAATATTTTGAATGTAATACAAATCTGGAATTTTTTGCTTTTTGCAACATTGGGAAATAGTGAAATTTCTGAGTTTGTTATTTCTGCACTTTTTTTCCATTTGCAAATCATCAAATACATTGCAAAAAACACAAAATAACCCACAAAAAAAAACCAAGGCAAAATAGGGCAGCATACTACAAGTTCACAAGCCTTGTGGAGATCAATCTAGAACCTCAATCCTATTCATTCAGAATTCAGATTGGAATGATGAGGGTCATCAATAGATCATCAACCAAGTATATGACCACGTGTAATGTGCAAGGGCCACCAACAAAAGCAATCTAATGGGAATCCTAAGCAACCTAATCATCAACGAAAGGACTAATGTTGCCAACAATTATGCATTTTGTTGTGTTGCCATAATATATATATTGTAGACAAGCAACATTTATCCTTTCACTGGACCATCTATCAGTCTAAAGCTTGTGTCTTAATTGAATTCTTGTGAGGGATATGCCTCACATTTGGTCTTGGAGTACCATTGTTTTCAAATACATCTTCAGTACATCCCTTCAAAGAGGAGCCTATTCAATGCAATTGTTAAGCCTATAGTTTTCTATGTATCAGAGATTTGGGGCTCTAGTTTGCAATCTTCACACCACATTTTTATATATAGGACCCAAACCATCATGTTCTAAGTTATGATTCCTAGTGAAACAACGATTCTTCCATGCATTGTCCAAACAATCTTTTCTGACTAAGCCCTCTACCTTGAGTGTATCTTCAAGCTCACTTTCATGCCCACAAACTTAGATTATTAAGTGATCCAACTTTAGGATGTGAGTGATGTCCCTACGGGCCTACATGGAACTTTGAGATTTTTATAGATGATTACCTCTTTGGGCCCCACAACATGCCAACATTGTTGGTATCCCAAGAGTCTTCTATTTCAATCCATCAAACTTAAGTTTCATGAGATGCCCTTCCTCTCCTTTCCTCACAGGTGGCCTCAAAGGTGGACAACAATAGAGTTGTCAAAGAGGATATTTATTGAGAACACATGCATGTCACTTGTGGACTTATCCTCTATAGCCACTCATCCCCAAGTTGGTTTTTGCAGTCTTTGTGCCTTCTGAGAGATTGACACCAAGAAGCAATTTGTTTTTGGGTGTCCTATGTTAGTTTTAGATCAGAAATGTAAATAAGCAGAAATACAACACACAGATCAATGAACACAGCAATTTACCCTGGGAAAACCCTCCTACTTGAGGGAGAAAAACCCAGCAAAATGATCTCTTCTATATCAGATGAATAAGTGCAGAAAACTGCATACAAATCAGGCCCTAAACAAGGCCGAGTCTAATACAATGAATAGAGACACTTCTCCTTGAAGTGAATCTTGAAAACACAAATGATGACACTTCTTTTAGAATCGAATATGCTGCTAAGAATGGCGAATTGCTGCTGAAGTGCGAATTTGAGTTGAATGAATTGATGCTTGAATGAGAGGACTCTATCCTCTTTATATACCCAACTAGGCGCCCACCTTTCTAGGGCCGACCTAGAAAATACAAGTTTTATAAAAAATAAGGGCCGACCTACCTTGATCAAAATATATTAAGGAGAAAATATCTCCCGCCGCTACAACACTAACATATACTGCAAGATAGGGAAAAGATACCATTGTCTATACATCAACTGAAGCGATTACTTATCTACCTTCTTCCAGCATCCTGACCAAAGATGTCTAGCCCTTTTTCTTCAGAAGGATGTTCTTCTCGCACAGAAGAACCCTAGAGCTGTAAGCATGATTATTCCTTCTTTGAGCATTTGAGGCATTAAGCACCCCTTGGATATAGTTGATTAGCTTCCAATGGGAGATAAACAAATGAGACAATCTCCCTCTTTGCACATTACTTTCAGAGAACCCCAACCCCTCAATCTCACTCCAAGGGAAATGGATCTGCTTAATTTTGGGATCAAGGAACTTTCCCATGTCCACAAGCCCAATCACAAAGATAGGCCTACATTAAAAAAAAATTCTCTACTACTAGAGATTCATCAGCCTTGAGTGTTAGGTGAGGTTCTAAAGGGATCACATGGCTTCCTCCTACAATTGTCTAGCTTGGCTCCTTCAGCCCTAGAAATTCCCCTATGAGCATTCCCAAATTCTACTTAGGATCCTTCACAATGATAGAAGATGATGATACTTTTAGCCCAAGCCTTATTGTAAACATGGTTCAGAATTGGTCTCCTACATGATCTTCATCAGCGCCATGCTTTTGTGAGGGAACCTTCCCTTGCAAGGTCTTGTTTTTTTACTTGTAACATGTCTTATGGCTTGAGGTTTGCTTACTTTAAGTTTGGCCACTCTTTCTTTGTTCATCTTTCTTCTATGCTTTGCGTTCATTTACCTTTTATAGCCTAGGGTCTTTTTACCATGATAATTCTCGTTTATAGTTGATTGTACTTTCAAATTAATCCTACGCGTTGATATAGTTTCTTTCATTTAAAAAGTTGCAATCTTTGTAGCAGCACTATGATGGAAATTGAGGTTGTTTTAGCTAAAAGTTGCTATGCAGTTTCAGTAAACTTGACATGCATGGGCCATAAGGCATCCATGTCTGTTGGTCAGAACTCATTATAATCTTTTCTTAGACTAAACAGACTCCCCCTAACTTGGATTTTTTAAAATCAAGTTCAGTGGATTTCCTGTTGGGAGGGATTCAAGAAACATGACTATGAAGATCATTTATAATAGTAAGCAATTAGACAAGAACCTTAGATCTTTGGTCAGAGAAGCAAAGGCTTTTACAACCAGATTTGGATCCCCACATCTCATCATTACCATAGAGAAGCCAAAACAGCTGCAAATTAACTTGCCAACCTATGTGTTGTATTGTAAGCCCAATCAACAACTGAGAACTTACATCAAAATATTCAACCAATTAATTCTTGAGTCTCTTGAATGCATCATCTTGAAATGATAAATCAATCCAAGCATGAGTGATCTGCAATTGTCTATGAGCTTATATCTTATGTTATCCCATGGGATATCATCACATTAAAATACATTGTGGTACTACTACTAATAAACAATGATGATTTCCACAGAGAAAGTACACAACACCCCATTTACATAAAGCATTGTGACGAACAGAAATATGCCAAATACTGATCAAATTTCTGATCTCTCATAAAATTAATTTCATTCTGGTAATTGAATTCTGATTGGAAAATAGAAACCCTAGCTGCCAGGAAACTCAGAATCTTGACCTAGCTGCTAGGAAACTCAGAATTTTGCAATGACAAATCCTAGGCAACAGAAAATACTGAAAATGATGGCAAATTCTCCAATTTAGTCCATCATGCAACCCCTGAAATGGAATTGCCAATGCAAGAGGCCAGGGTTTCCATCCCAACCTCTCAAAATAGCAGAGCCAAGAGGTTAGGAGAAGTTTGGTCTCCATCCTCATGCACTGGCTTTGCTAGCCAACTCCACATCTCAACTCAAGGATTCACCAACCTGGCTTATGGAAAGCATAACAGCACACTTGATGGGCCTGCACTTTGAGGTTGAACAAGCTTCCCCTGGACAGATGCTCCCTTTTCTCAAACTTAAGTCATGATCATGCAGTCAGCTGCTGTCCCAGTTGAGAAGCTGTCTAAAAACTATGGTTTTTCCCCTGTTTGAAAGATCTCTCTCTCTCTCTCCCTCTCCCTCTCCTCTCCCTCTCCCTTCCCCTCCCCTCCGCCCTCGCTGCCCCCCCTCTCTCTCTCTCTGAGGTCAGAACACAGGTGATCAGATATTGAAATGAAGACAAAAATGTGTGGCAATCAAACTGTCAGTTTTTAGCAGGGGGCAGTCTTGCAATCACCCTGTGGTTTCAAGAGTGTCACAGTGTATTAGCAGCAGCCATGCAACCACCCTGGCAGTTTCAGAAGCGATGCGGAGAATTAGTGGCAACATCGTCACAGCTTGGACAGAACATGGAAGATGAAGGGTTTTGACCTTTCAATTCACATTCCCAGTGTTAGATCTTCCTTTTGGCATCAAGGATGGACATTGGAAAGGCTTAAGAGCACTTCAAACTCATTGTACAAGTGTTAGCCCTCAATCATACCTTCATGATTTTCAAGTTTTGTTGTTTGCAAGATGTGGAACAGAGTTTACATTGTGCAGAGACCATTTGCAGGTGTTTGAAGCTTTCTGAACTTGTTGTAGAAGCTCTTTTCCACCCTAGAAACATTGTACAAACTTACAATTGACTGGAAGATGGTGGTATGAGGACCATTACCTCACTCTCCTAGAGTTTTCTTCCCTTCTGTGGGTTTCTTTGATGTACTTGTGTGTTTTGGTCTTTCAGCAGTCTGTTGATTTTTTGCACTGGATGGTTGTGATTTCTTGTTTTCCTTATGTTAATACAATGTTAAACGTGCTACGACTGATTCTTTAGGCATTTAAGCTAGAAATTCAATTGTTCAAAGATGTTGTATGGAATCAGCATGCCCGTATATGTAACTGGTGATTGCTAGGAAAGTATCTCCAGCATTTTACAGATTATCTGTAACAACAGTTAGTTGTGATTTCAGTCAGTACCAGGCAGTATTCTCATTTTGAAGCTTCGGTTCACTTCTCATAGCTTCTAGGTCCTTCATGTAGTAGTTAATTATGTGTAATATAAAATCCAGTGTCATGCGGTTTACACACGGATGTAATAATTTTTTCCATGATAAATAAAGCATAACACTCAGAAAATGCTTTCATTTAAATTAGGCTTATTCATTTTCATACTTATAAAGATTGGCTTCGACAAAGGACTTTCTCTTTAAGTTCGTCCATTCTCAACGATATGTGAACGAGACAGATTCTTTTCCCGCTAAATGAACATCATCTAGTCTATCATAGTATCATACTTCCCAGAAAATAAACTTTTCTTAAACTTACATGTTTTAGATTATTTCCACAGGTTCCCATTTTCGAAATATGTATCTGGAAGGAACTATGTAATACTAGCTTTCTTTAACATATCCGTCTCCTGCATAATGATGAGATCAGCCTGCTACATGTCAGCAACTTACTGGCACGATATCAGCAAAACAGCATACATCCCACCTGGACTGAAGTAACAGAAAACAGCCTTACTGACACAGTTTTGTGTTTTAGGTATTACACTTGTCGCTTCATTATTTTCTTTTTTCTTTTTATAGGTTTCTGATACATTTAATTTTCAGTTTTCTTTGCTGGAGTCTCCCGAGGCACAGTCCCATGGTTTACTTTAAGTCCATCAAAATCAAAAATAAAAAGAAAAAAATCCCTTTTAAAAAACGCCTTTCCCTCAAGTCCATAGGTTTAAATATTTTGTTGTTGCTTCTACGACTAAGCAATCCTCATATCAGCCACTTATGAACATTAAAGTAAATTATATCAAACGTGAGCAAACTACAAAAGAAAATTATCCTCTGCCAACCAAATTTAATTTCAAAAGGTGCAGAGCTAAGAATTCATCGCAGAGAGATACAAAATTTAACAGAAATCAAACGAAATTATGTTGATTTTATGCTGAACAAGAAGCCGTGGTCATAATTTCAACATACATACTTATCTAACTCCAAGAACATTTAATTTTCACAATGGATTACTAAGAACGACTGCAACTGCCAATGTAAAGGAAAAATGATACCTTAAACATGGAATCAGAACGTCCGAGCACATTATCAATATAGCGCAGGAAGAACCAACGTCCAAAGCTCGATCCTATCTGCAATAGCCGTCGGAAAAGAAGAACCGGCCGCCGACGATAAATAGAACCGATTTTGGTAGCATCGTATTCATTTAAAAGCTCTGCCTCTGAGCTACCTGCTTCGAATAAATAGCCCGAATATTTCGAAAATGTATCCGTCTCCTCCAAATTTTCGCTTCTGAAACATTTTACGCGGCAAGTGCGAGCAAATCTTCGGCGAGAATTGAGGTTTTGATGGAGATTTAGAGAAAAGGCGGAGGAAGAGCATCGCTGAAAATGGCAGGGATGCAGCGGAAATGTTAGGGTTAGGGTAATAGGCCTCATGTTAATCTGAAATTTTCGATCGGGCAGAGCTGTGAAATTGAGGAATGGAATGCCTGAGCTTCGTCGAACGAAGTCTGTGGAAGGACTGCCAAGGGTCGTATGAGGCGCCCGTGTATCCACGTAAGCTCCACGCTGGCAAGATTATCCTTAATTTGAATTGATTGGGAAACGGATAGTTTTAAAATAGATTACTGGAAAAATGGTTTTTGTTTTTTTTTTTCAAAAAAATGGTTCTCACTGAATTTGCTTCAGATCAAGTCTTCTTAAATGTAAGGTTCTCACAATATAAGAAGTAAAGCAAGGATTGTGTTCTCAAGGATTTTAGCATTATAGATATCTTTGAGTTTTTGGTTCTTAGTTCTTAACTTTTAAAAAAGTTTCGACTTAAAGATTGTGTTCCATAAAAAATAGATTATTGCAAAATTTGTATAATCATATTAGCAACATAATATTAGATGAATTTCAGTCCTCAATTTTTGACTTGAATAAGTTTTAACCTAAAGATTATGTTCATCAAAAAAATAGATTATGAGAAAGTTGTATAGATCATATTAACAACATAATATTAGATGAAATTTTTGAAGTCATTAATTTTTGTTACTTACAAATTTTAAAAAATTGAAATAATAACAATGTTGATAATGTTTAGGCATTTCCATAATTAATTTTTTTTGATTAAATTGACTATTTTATACATTGCTTATTATTAGTACTTGCGGATTATTTTTAACTTATTTTATTTATTTAAAAGTTATTATATATGAGGATTATTTTTAACTTATTTTATTTATTTAAAAGTTATTATATTTTATTTTTTATTTGAAGAACTATTTTTAATTACTTAGGATTTATTTTACTATTATTTTATTTTACTTTACAATATATTTAAGAATCATTTTATTTGTGTTTATTAAATATTATTTTATTTGTATGTATTTAGAGATATTTTATTTTATTTTATTTACATAAAAGTTATTGTAAAGTTTTAGTTTTCCTTAAATATATATTCTCTTTAATATTTTTTGTCAACACGTTCATGTTATTACGTGCTCCATCTCTTACTATCATTATAGTTACACCTCTTTAAGAGGGTTACAAAATTGTTGCATTTAACATGTCTAAATGAAGCAAGAGATCTTTAAACAAGTTGTTGCTTCTAAGGAGGTCAAAACCTCATTGAGAGTTGTCCAAATTGATGAATTGATATTAAACCACTTCTCCAAGTCATGTACATTCCTTTTTTATTTTGCTTAATTGTGTATGATATTGATTTAAAAATGGGTAAATTCAAAGTGTATTGAAAATTATGAAGTATTGTAAATAATATGTTTGCCTACTCTTGTCACTAGTCAACCTCTAGTCCAAACATTAGAAGCATTTTGGAAGTTTTAAATTATTTTTAGTTTTGGTACATATTTGTTGTACATATATACTTAGCCTTTTGGTTTGTTTAGTTTTTTTTTCACCCCATTTGAAGCTCAATATCTCAGGAACTTGATATCTAATTAGAACTAGATATGATTTTATTAAATAGGTAGATTTGTTTTTTATTATCATTCGATATGTATTATTATATTGCTAGAAGAGTGTTTTATCATTTTTGAGTAGTCATTTCCATTTATCTAGAATTAATGGACTTCAAAAAATATTATATTTTGATTTAGCCACTATTATTACCACATGGACATTGTCTTCTAAAGAATATGTTATCACACATCTTATTATACTCTATGAGAATTTGGCCATATGTATCTAACTACTTTCAACTAAATTTTATAATCATATATCCCGGAATATTTCTTTTAAGAGTTGAGACACCTAGCTATTTGACCAAAGGCAATGGATTGTGATTCAATTAATTACAACATTGTATTTTTCATCTTTCTTACATGTTTCTAAGTAACATTGTAATCTTCATCTTCTCTACACATTCTTGAGTAACATTGTCTCCAAGAGTTATTATGTGATCAATAATTGTAATATAAGCATAAATATTACACCCACTATGCATTTTATACTCTTTATTGCTCCCAAGTCCTAAAAATAAGTCAACTAGGAGACTATTAACTTTTCCTACATAACCATGAGAAGATGTCATTTTCTATAGTGATGTTTCATTACTTTTTGCAAAACCATTATGGTATGTCCTCTATTATTTACTTTGAATGGTTTCCTTTTCTTTTTTTCATTTTGATTAATGGCATTGCTTAGAGCAACAATTAATTTCAACATGATTTATTTTATTGCATGGGTTATGATGCCTATAAGATCTATTGGAATGATAATTACCTTACATTTAATCTATGAAATGTGTCTTTCTTCCTCAATCTCAACAATGACTACATTCTCTATTTCTTGAAAATGTTTGGTCATTTTTTCGTTTCCTTTTATTTATTATTCTTGTTGTAATAGAGTATATATAACCTCTATAGATGGTACTTTAGTTTAGATTATATACATTAAATCATGACAAATGTATAGGTTTTTTGACAAGATTTCAATAAAAAAAATCATTATATCTTTGTCATCAATTTGTTTGTAGATTTCCTAAGAAATACTTTATTTTTTTGGACTTTAGTCTATGGTTTATGATCGCATGAGTTTAGGACATTTTTTAATTGGTCAATAAGGTTTACAATAGTAGAATAGTTAATCACTAAACAATAATAATTTAATTTAATATCTAGTAGACAATCTATAATAATATCAAGAACCATCATGTTGTAACCATGTTAAAGAAATAAAACTATAAAATAGCTCTTAAGTAAATAAAAATAAAATAATACTTAAATACTTTTGAAATAAAATAAAATAGATCTTAACTAGAAATAGTTAGCAAAACGATTTTGTTTGTGGAAGAAAAATTTTGGATTCTATTATCTCGGTTCATGAAATTATTCAATCTCTCTCGATCAATAAGAAGGTTGGTTTCCTATTAAAACTGAACCTAGTCAAAGCTTATATAACATGGTCAATTAGCATTTTTTTATCTAATGTGCTGATAAGGTTTGGGTTTGGAAGTAAATTTTTTGATCTTATAGTCCAACATGTATATGCACTTCCCATTTCTCTATGTTGGTTCATGGATCTCCTTCTCTATTCTTTAAGAGTTCTAGAGGGTTAAGGCAAGAAGACTTGATCTCTTTATTCCCTTTTATTGTTATGATGGAAGCTTTGGGTAGATGTATTCATGTTGAAGTGTCTGAAGGTTCTTTGAAAGGGATCTCTCATTATTCTCTTTTCCCTCCTTGCTCCCATCAGCAATTTATTGATGATACTATCATCATGGGAGAGGCTTCAGTTAAGGAAGCAAAGAAGATAAAATCCATTCTTCTTGTCTATGAAAAGGCATTTGGTTAGCTTATTAGCCTTCTTTAGAGTAATATTTTCTTCCTCGATACCCCTAACCAATTGTAGGTTAAGATTGTCATTATCCTTAATTGTAAAGTGAGAAATTTCCCCTCTTCCTATTTGGTTCTTCCATTGTGTATCAAAAAGATCCCAAAATCCTTTTGGTTAGGGTTGTTGGATAGATTCAACTCTAAATTGGCTAGGTGGAAAGGGGCCTTACTCAACCAATCTAGTAAGCTCCAACTCATTAAAGCTACTCTTTAGAACTTGCCAATCTATGCTGAGTCCTTTTAAAGTCTCAGTCAAATTTGTGGAAGACAAATTAAGTTTTGGGACGATGTGTGGTGTGATTGAGTTTTGTTTAGGGAAGTAAATTGGGCCCGCCCTATGAAAGATATTTGTGTCAAAACTTTTGCGTGTTGGATTGTTGACTACATTCAAGATGGGAAATGGATAAATCTAGGGAATTTTGATCCATCTCTGGAAGAGCTTCAATTGTTCATCTCTTGAATTCATATCCCTTCTCAATCCAAAAAAGACAAGTTAGTTTGGTTTTCCTCCTCAGATGGAATGTTCTCTATGGTTGCGGCTTTTGGTATGTTGTTGGAGTAGCAAAATCCTCGTCCCTTTTGGATCCTTCTTTGGAATCATTTATTAATCTCAAAGATCAATATCTTCTTTTGGATTATGGTTCAAAATAAATTTTTGGCTGTTGATAACTTATGTAGAAGGGGATTTACTTATCCTAATAGATGTGCCCTTTTTAAGTGTAGATTTGAAGATGCTTATCACATCTTCCTTGGTTCTAGCTTCTCTCATTTTGTTTGGGGCCAAATTCTTTCTCTGTGGAACCTAATGTGGGTTTTGCTAATTCATTTAAGGATTTATTTTTGTAATGGATATGTCCTTCTATTACCCCCTCACTTTAGATACTTTGGTCTCTAATGGCCCCTCATATTGCCTGGGGTCTCTGGAAAGAGAGAAATAATCATGTGTTCAAGGAGCTGAAACTTAAGGATGATGTTGTTTTCTTCAAAATATTAAGAGTTATTAAAGAAATTTTCTTGTTTGGAATATCTAAAAAGCATTTTGATGGTCAGAGACTTATGATATATGATTTTGAGTCCCAAGTTGTTGAAAAATGGAATCTTAGAACTAACATCTCTTCCTCTTAGGAACATGAAATCTTCCAAAGAAAATTTGGTGTGGAGGTGTTCACCAAAAGGGTGGATACAAAATAATTGTTATGGGCTAGCTAAATGGAATCCACGGCCAACTGGATCTGGGGGAGTGTTACATGATGAGGAAGGTAGGTTTGTTTCAATGATGGCATTTCCATTGGGAATGCAAACTAATTAGCTTGTTGAAGCAGTGATAGCATATAACGGTATAAAACTTACCTATAATAGAGGCTTTAAGAAAGTATGGGTGGAAGGGGAGTCTTTAAACATTATAAGATGTCTTAATAAATTACACCCACTAGTTGGCCTATTGAATCATTAGTCTCTAATTCACTAGGTATGATCAATTTGTTTGATGATATTAGGATAACCCACATCTTACGTGAGGGTAATTATTTAGTGGAATTTTTTGCCAATGATGGGGTTAAAAGGTAATCTATCAAAATTTGGGATGGGTACTCATTAGTACCCATCAAGGCTCTAACCATCCTAAATAATGATAGCATACACAAAAAAAATTAAAGGATGGGAAGTGGAGTTAACTACTCCTAGGTGTTGTACATACTATTTGGGAACTAAAAGGCTTGCTTCCCTTTTTGCCTCTACCTAGAGTTAAGGAAAAAAAATTGGGATTTGTAAAGTAGGGGAATTTTGGTGTCCATGAGAGGAGACAAAATTTGGGTGGAGCCTCTTTCATGTGATGGGGTCCACAAAAATCCCAAGGTGTGGAAAATCTTGGAGGAGGTTACGATCCCTTATATGGAAAGGCTTCATGGGAACAATCCAGAAGCTTCTAATCTCTTCATCAAAGGTTGGAGAAATAGAATTTTGATTTCCATTGATGGTAAACGATTTTCTATAATGGAGGAGGTGATAGAGTGGATAAATGGGTTATAGATGCATGTAAGAAAGTTCTTTCATGATAGGAAAGAAAATGAGGAAGCCATGAATCAATTCTTCAAAGGTAATGAATGAGATAAGCTAGTGAAATTTTCATCCTAGCGGTATGATAGACTCTCTATCAAACCCATTTGGGTTAAAATTGTTGAGGTTATTGTGCACTACATTACTCTCAATGGAGGGTACACTATTATTTTGGGTGTCCAATTTGTGTTTATGAATCACTTTACACAATCTTTTAGTGTCTTTTCTATATTTTCTCCTTGCACCATTAGATTTTTCTATGAAAGAAAACTTTAAAAACCCTAAATTTCCAATTCTACATGAGGGTTTAGTCATGTTAATTATGGAATATATCTTAAGACTCAAACTCCTATGCAGACTCTAAATGGTAAGGGTGTTGTCAAGTAAAAATAGAATCCCATGGTTGCCCACCAATCCAACATTAGTTTTGAATCATTGGATGATGATAAGGATGAATAATGACAGGAGGAAGATGAAGGGGATGAATCTATGGAGGTGTTATCTTCAACTCCTTCTAATGATGAAGAGAAAAAGAGAATAAAGTCTAGTGGTAAGAAGACCCCTCCAAATAAGAAAGCTAAGAAGTTCATTTCATGTTTGGAAGGTTCTCATACTGGGGACAAGGAGGTGGGTTTAAAAGGTCAAAGGAGAGGCAAACAAAATTCAAAAACTTGTGGATATGAGATGGGCAAAGGCACGGATAAGATTGGGATGGAGAGTGGTAAAGGCAAGGAAAATATTGAAGATATGATGGCCACAAACTAGATTCCTAGTACTGCCAAGGAAAACATAGAAGCCATTAATATCCACCCTTTTTTTGAAGATTTCTCATATCTATATGTCAATAGACAAAAAAAATTATGATATGTTGGGGTTAGCTAGGGAGGGAGTGGCTAGTTATTTCAAATTGGCCAAATGGTTTTTTTTAGAAATTAATAAAACTAATGTTAAAGTTTGAGGCCTGATAGAAAGAGTGTCTAATGAGGAGAGAAACCAATTTGGGTCTAGAAATAGGGATTTGCAGAGTAGGTTAGATGATGTTGGGGAAACCACTAGTGTGTTAACAAAGGATTATGATAGTCATATGCAAGCTATTGAAAAGAAAATTTAGGAGATTATTACTAATATTGAGAATCTCCTAAAAATAAGTCAATGCTTGATCAAGAATAGTTTTGAGGCTCTGAGGATTCTCATGAAGAAGTTTAAGGAGCTTAAGGAGGAATAGATGGTTGGGGATATCCTTGAGAACAACAAAAAGGAGTAGGTCACCAAAGAAAAAGGGAAAAAATAGTGGATGAAGCAAAGGGAGCTAGTGCTAGAACTTGTGGCAACAAAAATAAGTCTTTTGAAGAAGTGAATAATGAGTTGTTGGACTTGGTTAACCTGAATGACAACTAGGAGTTAGAGGTTGCCGACACCTTGCAAAATATGAAGTAGCCTATTGTCTTTTGTTTTATTTTTTGTTTGTTGTTGTTTGGCTATTGTTGGGATGTGTCTTTCTTTTAGTGGAGCGTTTTGATGTAAAGGGTTTCAGGTCCCTTCAAAACCTATTTTTCTTGTTAAAAAAATAATGTAAATAAAAATCTCTTAAATAAATAAAATAATATTAAGATTGATATAGTCAATATTTAATATTTTTTGAATAGAATTATTTTTATGATTATATGTCAATCTTATCTAAATTTTCAACTCCTTAATTCATAAGCTTATCAATGCATACCATTTTAGGTGTGAAAAGTTGGGGGTGAAAATTATTATGCTTTCTAAAAATATATAAGAAAATTATGTGCTCTTTTACCTAAAAGTGCTAACAATTTATAGAATTCTAATATTTGAAAACCAAAAATGTGCAATATGATAGAAGTTACAAAATATTATCATCTTCCTTATATATGTATTTTCTTCAAATTATCTTGAATCTCACTACAACTTAAATCTATGTTTCACTTGACCATACCCTCCATAGCACATATTTTTAGTTGTTTGTTGCTTTTGATGGGATGTGGTCATGCAACCAAATGATGTTGTTATGGAAAATTCAAAACAACTATGCATTGGCATTTTTATAGTGGTGTTTAAAGTTATCAAATTTAAGGAAATTTTATGGAAACACATTTTCTTCTTGATTTCCTTTCTAGGTCCCATTATATTTTCCTTATGCATTTTTTTAATTATCCTAAAAACTATGAATCACAAAGTAAAAAACAATTGTATAGTCTTTACAACTAAATCATATAAGATATTACAATTGTTAATTCTCTTTAACATCATCTGAAAAATTAAAAAATGTTGTTGATATTTCCATTTTATACACCCTTAATTAAATAAGGTTGTTGATATGTCTATTATTCTACACCCTTGTAGTGGAAATTTCACTGAGATAATAGATTGATTTATGTATATGAGAGTTCTTGCATGAATTCATGTTTGGCATTAGAGGCTTTATTAAGTCACAATTTTATAGAGAAAAAAAAAATGGAACATTGTATTAAACCACCTTTCTGCAATTTTTGATCATGCACTACAATGGAAAGAAGTTATGTTTGGTATTAGACTTCATAAAAATTTAATTGTTGATTCTATGAGACAATATATTTTGCTACACTTGTGGAAATGTAGATGTTCAGTTGTGTTTTCCAATCACATTTTGCGTCTACAAATAGACATTCAAAAATTTTACTCTAACATAATGTTTCAAATTATCTTTTTATGTTCTCAACTAAGGGACAAAAAGGAGATGCATATTTTAATCATCTAGACATGATCAAATACCAATTTCTACAACACCATGGAGGAGATTTTAGTTATGCTAAACAACTGCAAGATTTTTTCAAGTTTAATATGTAATCAAAACTTTTATGCTTTGTGGTGTAGGTTATGTGAATTGATGGTTAATCCAACATACTCTGTTATTATTGATTGGCATGTTTATATGATTTACTTGTGAGTTGTACTCTTATAGTCTTTAGTGAGCTGCTTTGTTTATTCCGTCTTTTGGACTGCATTCTTTTTGTCTTTGTATTAATTTCAGCTTTGTTCAATATCAAAAAAGTCACAAGTTTTGTAAATTTCACTATTGTGAAATTAAATAAGAACCACAAACTAATAAATTGAAAATTTCACTATTGTGAAATTAAATAAGCACCACAAACTAGTAAACTAAAACTATCATGATAAATATTTGTGCAAGTAGAATGAATCAACTTGAAGGTAGCTAAAACAAGTGTGGCAACAATGGAAACAATGACAATATTGTAACACTTAACTAGTTTATATACCAACTAGGATCATATATCCAACTTGCTAGAAAAATTTATTCAAGTAGAGGTGAACCCAACAAATTCCACAAATTGTGTTTATCATATAAGGAAGCTTTCCCATATCATAAAAAAACAATTCAATATATACTTTTTTATTTGTTTCTTTTATGAGTTGCAATAATAAATATAAGAAAATTTCCTGCCACTATGAAGCCCTTAGTAGATTAATATTATACAAAATATTAATAATCATAAGGACAAGTTTTTATATGCATATTCTCATGTAGGCTCATTTAGCAATACTTCAATTTCATAATGAATTCATATAATAAAAAATTATACACATACTTATGATTTAATCTATAAAAAAACAATTAAAATAAGTTGATAAACAATTTTATACCTAGATTTTATCGCTATCGACCATCATAACTAAAATTACTTATAAATTAACAAGAAAGTAAATAGTCACATGCTAAAAATCATAAGAATTATCTTTCATATTTCATTTGTTTATATGACCAATATTAAAATAGAAAGACTATAATCATTATAGAGTATAATTGAATTTTATATGCACTATTTCATCAATGAACATTATGACAATATTTTTCTTTCATGTTACAAACATGCACTACATTAAAGCAAATTGTTTACAATTACAACAATATGATTTATTGAATCTTTCACATTTGGAATCCTGCATCTATCTCACAAGTCTCAGTGAGTCATCTAGAAGAGGGAGAGCATCACCTGAGTGTTTTTCCTCCAACCACGAACTGACAGTCCCCCACACACCTTTCATCTAGAAGTGGCCCTACCCTTCACGAAGAGTATAGATAAAGCAAACCAACAAAGTTCATGTCATATGAGTCCTAGTGCTATGCCCTACATAACCCAATCAGCTATACAACTTTAGACAATCCTCTAAGTATGATCAATCTAATTGGATTATGAAATTTGGAACACTGTGAATTGACTAAGTGCAAACATAGACTTTTGCATCACTTTGGCCATTTTTTTTTTAAATAAAAGACACTTCTATGGGAAATGCAATCGTGTGTTCACATACCTCTAACTTGAATTGGAAACGACGTTCATCCTATGGTTTATCACATGTTTGAATCATTTGATTAATCATCAAAATTTTCATAAATATTTAAGACCAAAAATGTATTTCTTTCTATTTTTGATAAATGGCTAAAGTTATAGAAATATACTTTTGGCAATGAAATTTTTCTTTGTGTACTCACAATTCATGGATCTTGGCTATTACCACATGTTCAGATGTCCTTACAATAGCTTCATGAATATAAATACTTCCCTAATTTTTATAACATATGACATTTAACTCAATTATAGGTTAGATCACATTTCAGATAGTGCCACCTTCCTACCATGAACTTGTGATTCTAAGACTATTACTAAAAAGTCTTGACAACTTGTAAATATTGATAAATAAAAGTTTTTATCCTCTTTCATATTGATTGAACAAAATAATTTTACTATATATTTTTGGTTTTTCATGTTTTCTCTTTGGCTTCATTCAAGAGAATAAATTAATATGACCAATGAAGGTACAACATGTTGACTATTTCTTTTTGCAAGAAAAAGTATATATATTTACAAAATATATGTCATAATAAACGCTTTGAGTAAAATCATATTACTCATTGCTATAATAACCAATCTAAGCATCAATATTTCCATACATATTTACAAATGTATCCAAAATAGATTATATGTGCTTATATATATTCATATAAATACATACATACATACATACATACATACATACATACATACATACATACACACATATATATATATCATATATTTATGTTTATGAATAAGTAAAAATATTTATATTCATTTCAAACAAATAGGGTAAATGATTAAATAAAATCATATACAGTTGTTTCTCCCTAAACTTGAAATCCATTCCTTTAATTATGACACAATGTAAAACTTAGCACGATAATAAGACTATCAATATAATAACAATACATATATACCAAATTATTTTCTCTATTGTCCTATGTAGAAGCATTAAATATTTTAAATGATTTTATTCATAGGTAAGTATACTCAACCAAGTTCATTTTTTTTGCACAAGCATATATTTATATGTATAAACTTTCTTTTTCTATCAGATTTCACAATTCATGCCATATTATAACTAGGAAAATGAGAAGAAAATAGATAATAAACATGCCTAGAAAATTTTATCATTCCCTTGCAAGATCAATCACCTGTGCACAACCAACAAACCTCACAACTGATGACACTACAAATGTACCAAAATCTTTCTATAAACCTTTCTCCTTTATCCCTATTTTGCCACAATTGTCATGCCTCTCCTTCACTAACACTTGTGCCACCCTTATAACAGTAAAACTATGCCTCTTTTTTCCACACGACTGTAATTATATCGATGTATCTTTTCCATAAAGGAAGGCATTTAAAACTTATACCGTGCCAAGAAGAAAGCTAACCATATTAGCATGAAGCCTCTAGATGTGCAATAGTAATAAAGTAACTTCACTCCACTTCCCATTAACATGCATAAGATAATCTTACTACCCTTTCCAACCACAACATGTCTTTATTTTAATAATAATGCTATTATATATATCTATATGTATATGAATATATATTTATATATGTATACATATTAATATTTTAAATAATAATAAAATAAACCTTTACAATTAATAAGTAAACAAAAACAACGATCTTCACTAATGTTATCACCTCTCGACCATTGTTTGACACTAGCCATAGGTTGAGTATGTTTTCGACATATCCTACAACCAAACCACACAAGTCAAGACAAAATATTAAATTTTCAATAACATTGGGAACTTAATAACTTTCTCGAATTTTGATGTAAGACCTATGTAAGTGTGTGTTTGACTCAAGATGGAAATTACAATGTCTATACACTTCTCTCTAGTGATTCTCTCCCTCTCCATCCATGAGGAAAAAATTATTCCTACATTCAACTTTCAAATTCTTCATAATGGTTAGTTCATTAATAGCCATGATATCATAATCATTAATCAAAAGTAATAATCATCACAATTTTCTGAACCTTTAATGAAAATATTAATGTTGCATTACGATTTTATCTAAACATCAATTGAATTAAAATCATCTATTCATACCTAGTTAAACACATATTTAATGTAAAAGTTAAAATTAATTGCAAGCCAAAATTTGGGGCATGACATATCTTTCCCCTTAAGGATCATTGTCCCTAATGATTCAATGTATCATAATAGGATAATAAAAAAATCTTCTCTTAGCTATTGAAAGAAAAAATCAAATGAGAAAACTTTTGATAAAACTCATTGTAATCTTCCTAAGTGGCCCATCATCCTCAACATATGGTCCCACTAGACCTTGCATTGGGTAATCTCTCTATTACACAAGTGGATATTGCATACTTCGAGCACCTTGAGAGGCTCGATTGTTACCATTCTTGGATCTTGTACCTATAATGCTTTCTAGTCAAGTATATGATTAAAACTAGTTTTATACTTCTTTAGATAAGAAACACAAAAAATGTCATGCACCCAGACAAGAGTTGGAGGTAGAGCGATTTTGTAAGCAACCGAATTAATTACTTCAAGAAATTTGAAGGGTCCCACAAATCGAGGGGCTAGTTTGGATGAATTTCCAAACTTTATAGAACTTTTCTAAGGTTTGACCCTCAAAAGAACTTTTTCTCCAATTTCGAATTGTCTTAGTCTACGCTTGATATTAGCATAATTTTTTTATCTATCATTTACATTCACCAATATATTTTCTAATAATTTTAATCTACTCTTCCATCTCTAATAACATTTCTAGACAAAGGCTAATCCTATCTTATAGCTTATCCCAACTTATAGGATTTCGTCACTTTATTTCATATAATGCTTCAAATGGAGCCATTTTTATCATAGAATGATAAGAACTATTATATGAAAATTCCATAAGCATAAGATATTGCTCCCACTTGTATTGTTGATCCATGCAATACATCTACAAAAAATCTTCAAGGACTTGGTTCACTCTTTCTATCTGACCATTTGTCTCAGGGTGATAGATCAAGCTTATATTAAGTTGAGTTCCAAGTGCTAAAATAAGGTTTTCCAAAACCTCAATGTCATGCATGCATATTTATCAATGATAATCTTCAACTCCATACAATCTAAACACTTCTTGGATAAACTTGTGTGCTATTATCATTGTTGTTAAATTTCTAGGTATAAAATGAGTTTTACTTTGGTGAGTTTTTCCACTACTAAGATAACATTATGTATATTCCAAGACATACAGAGACCTTACAAAAATTCCATACTAATGACTTTCCATTTCCACTCTGGAAGTTCATGAGGCTATAGAAGTCTTGCCAAGTGTTGATGTTCAACCTTTACTCTCTAGAATTCTAGACATCCCACCACAAATCTTGTAGCATCACTCTTCATCCCTTTTTACAAATAAAGTGATTTCACATCTTCTAGGAGTTTTTCCATTCCCAGGTGTCTGAGTATGGTGCAAAATGAACCTCTTTTCACACAAGGTTTCTTAACTCTATATAGAGCTTGGAGCATACATCCTTCCTCTATACCTTAAAAGTCCATTTGGTTCAAAATAGAACTTGTCATACCTCAAATCTTAAGGATTGATTGAGAGATCTTGCTTAAATTGTTCATAATATTCATCTCCCACATTTTTTTGTAAAACTTGGTCCTTGAAATTTGAATGAATGGAGACTATTGAGGAAATTTGTCTCCTCTAACTCAAAGCATCTACCACTCAATTTTCTTTGCCTTTGATGTAACTTATCTCAAATTCATAGTCAAATATCAATTCCAACCATCTCCTTTGTTGAGAATTGAGATTCAATTGAGAGAATATGTTCTTAAGACCTTGATGGTCCGATTTAAGCTCAAAAGGATTCCCTAATAAGTAGTGTCGCCACATTTGAGAGCATGAACAATTGTTTCCAATTCTAGGTCATGAGGGGCATAATTATGCTCATATGAATTTAGATTTCTTGACTCATAGGCTATCACTCACCCTTCTTTGATAATCAAACCATCTAATCCTTCTCTAGAGGCATCGTTGATTACAAAAAATTGACCTTTCAAATCAAGAACCTTCAATATTAGAGCCATAGTGAACTTCTCTTTAAGTTGATTGAATGCCTCTTAGCATTTTTTGACCATTCAAAGTGCTTACATTTTATCTAAAGAGAAGTTATAGGGTGGGTGATCTTAAAATAGTTTGACACAAACTTTCTATAATAACCCATTAATCTCGTAAAACTATGCACTTCATGCACACTTTTTGGCATTGGCCATTCAAGAATAGTTTTAATCTTTGACAGATCTACTACAATTCCTTCTGTTAAGATCTTATGACCTATATATTGTAATTCTTTTTTAAATAAAGTATATTTATAAAGCTTCCCATATAGTTTGTGTTCCCTCAAACATTAGAGAAAAAATAAAGATGTTGGTAGTGCTCTTCCTCATTCTTAGAGTATATGAGAATGTTATCTAAAAACACTAAAACAAATTTGTCTAAGCAATCTCTAAAAACACTATTCATTAAGTTCATGAATATTGCTAGGGCATTTGTAAGTTCAAAAGGAAATTTTATGAATTCGTAGTGTTTATACCTTGTTCTAAAAGTTGTTTTATGAACGTCTTCATCTTTCAGTCTTAATTGATGATAACTAGATCACAAATCATTGTTTGAGAATATTTCCACACCACACATTTGATCATAATTATCATCAATACATGGTAAAGGATAATTATTATTTATCATTTCCTTGTTAAGTATATGATAGTCTATACATAGACATAGGGTACCATCCTTATTTCTGACAAAGATTACGAGTGCTCCCTCTAGGGTGAAACAGGGTATAATTAAACCTTTTGCTAATAGTTCTTACAATTGAGCCTTCAGTCCATCAACTCCATAGTGGTCATATGGTATGGTGCTTTTTATATTGGTTAAGAACTGGGAATTATGTCAATGGAGAAATAAAAATCTCTTTTTGGGGGTAACCTAGGGAGTTCATCTAGAAAGACATCTTGAAAATCTCAAAGGGATAGTTCTCTATAAAGGGTTTTATTTGATCTTTAAGATCTTCTTCTCTAATCCCATGGAGTTTATAAGATTCATAATAAATCAGATCATCTAGAATGGTAAGCTCTTTGAGTTCTTCTAATTTCTCTATCTTGACTACAAAGAGTTGAAACCATTTCTACTTAGCCCTTTAAAGTTGCATGGTAAAGATTTGTCTAACCTTGAATTCTCTTTGAGTGCCTTGAAGGAAGACCTTTTTTCCTAAGCCACCTAGAAATTTTACTATTTTTGCAAAACAGTCCACCTTGGCCCTATGCTTCCATAACCAATTTATCCCTAGGACATCATAAGAACCTAGAGGTGTTACATACAGGTTTACTTTGATTGAGAAACTTGGGAGATCAACTCTAGCTTCAAAAAAGCATTGCTCTATCTAAGATTTATTTGGTTAGCATATTCAACTAACCAAGGTTTAGCAATAAATCTAGCTCTTCTAGGAAATTTATTTAATAACCTTGGTGCAATAAAACTTTATGTCGTGCTAGTATCAATTAAAATAGAAATGGGAACTCCAAATAAAGTACATGTCATCTCTATGTGAGTAATCTAGTACTCTACTTGATGTTTGTCCAAGGTTGCATGAATCCATTGTTGGAAGGCTACTTGCTAGGTAGGTAAAGGATTACCTTGATGTTGAACTCCTTGGTTCTTGTTCAGGCGCTGGTTTGCTAATACATTAAATGTTTGAGAAAATTTCTTGAGTGAGCTCCTAGGTCCATGTGTTGAACCTGGTAACTCTAATAGGCATATGTAACAAGATCAATCATCATAATTGGAATTACTTATGAATTAATAAGAAAGTAAATAGACACATTCTAAAAGTCATAAGAATTTTTTTATCTTTCATATTTCAAATTTGTTTACATGATCAATATTAAAATAGAAAAACTATAATCATTATATAGTATAATTGAATTTTATATTCAACATTTCATCAATGCTAAATTATGACAATATTTTTCTTTCACATTATAAACATGCATTGCATTAAATAAATTTTTCTTTAAAATTACACCAGTATGAGTTATTGAATCTTCCACATTTGGAATCTTCCATCTGTCTCACAAGTCTTTGACAAGTCATCTACAAAAGGGAGAGCATCACTCAAGTTTTTTTCCTCCAACCCCAGATCGGTGGTCCCTTGCACACCTTCCATCTAGAAGTGGCCCCATCTTTCACAAAGAGTATAGATAAAGGAAACCAACAAAGTTCATGTCATCTGAGTCCTAGTGTTTTTCCTTGCATAATCCAATTGACCATACAACTTTAGATAATCCTCTAGCTAAGTATGACCAATTTGATTGGATTATGAAATTTGGAACACTATAAATTGACTAAATACAAGCAGATACTTTTGCATCACTTTGGCCAAAGTTTTTAAAATAAAAGGTACAACCATATAACTACAGTCATGTGGATAAAAGAGGCCAAGTTTTACTATTATAAGGTGGCATAAGTATTAGTGGAGGATAGGTGTGAGTATTATGGCAATGTAGGGGAAAAAGGAGAAAGGTTTATGGGAAGAGTTTGGTGCGTGCAAGTTTTTTTGGTTGTGCATAAGTGATTGATCTTGTAAACGAATGATAACATTTTTCATGAATTTTTATTATCTATTTTCTTTTTTTATTTCTTGGTTATAGAATGTAATGCATAGAAAAAGTAAGCTTATACATATAAATATATGCTTGTGGAAGAGAAAATGAACTTGGTTGAGTATACTTACCTTATACACAATATGAGATGGATAGTTGAAGGTAGATTCATGTTGTGGAGATTGTCACTCAAAGTCAAGTCAATGTGTGAAGTGGTTGTATATAATGAAATATGGTAGATTCTATGCTTACATGCTATATAATTTGTTCAATTATTATGCAATAGTTATCAATTTTTTTATTTTTAATTCCTTGAATTTAATCGAAAGTAGATTGTTTTAAGCTAAGATTTGTTAAGCTAAGATTTGTATTGATAAGTAGTCTATTTAAATTGTACCTTCAAATGTAATAAAAAATTTACTTCATAGAATCATGTGATGTTTATTTACTAAATTATTTCTTATGTTAGTGCTATTCATCGATCTTTATTTTAGCCAAAAAATGATGTTTATGGGTGTTACTTAGTTTAAAATTTATTTATAACAGAAGAGTAATCTTTATTTTAAATGGTATAAAGTTGTATGTGTTTGTTCCTAAGTTGTTAAACCAACTTAATATAAAATATTGTTTTTGTGCTACTTGTTAACATTTTGATGTTATATCCAAGGCAAACACATAGCCAAAGTAGTAATCTACATTTAATATAAGACCTCAAGGGGTAATTTTTATAGTGTAAACATTTGTGAAATCCATTAGTTTTTGGTTTACTTAGGTGTTAGGGAGCATCTCCTATTTTTTTTTATTATTATTGTCATGAAAGTGATAAATAAAAAATTTAACATATATTTATTCACATATTACTTATCTCATCTCCTCTAATTGATTCCATCACTTTATTTGTAACTCCAATTTAATTGGGACATATTATATCATTATATTTTTCTTGTTTATGGTTTAATTACTATCTTGAGGTCATACACTACATGATTACATGATCATTTTGGCTCACCAAACATCTTAGATTGAGCATGCATGGTTATAGTAGCTTTTTGGAAGTACTACACAATCTTCTCATATTTATAATTTGGTTACAATGGTCCATTCAAGGAATTTATGCCTTATTTGCTAGTTACAAAAGTATTATATTTAGGGATCACACATCTCTTTTGTATTTACATTTTAATTGAAAATTGATAATGCTAGAAGTAGTTGTCCATGCTTATTTTAGTCTTCATACTGTATGCTACTAATGATTTTTTTTGTATTGTACAATGAACAATGAAATTATAATCACATGGAGTGTGAATGGAACATTATCCATAGCCATATATTTTATAAATGTGTTTTTCATTTACTTTTCATGTTGGCTTGTTTAATTTGACTTGTGTGAGTTAGGGTATAACTCATGTAGTTGTCCAAGTAATAATGGAGACAAAATGTTGGCATGAAAAGTGCATCCCTAACACTTTTTTCCCAATTCATTTTGGATGCTTTGATACTTTGTCTCTAATATAGTCATATAGTGTCCAAATGGTGTATTTGAACTTGATTCCCTTCCTTGGTGGTTCAAACCAACCCTTAATCCTATTATTTTCAGTAATGGATCGATATCATTAGAGCAACTCTAAACCTAGTTTAGAACCACTTGAGCAACCTTGATTCCCATTTTCCAAAATTAAATTTAATCATAGGCCAAAGTCAACTTAATTTTAAGTAGTCATCACTTTAGACCCAAGCAATAAATATTCAAATTTGAATGCCAGGGTGTTGTACAAAATTCCACAAATCCCTAAGTCATTTAGGTATCATGATCCATTAGGATGCAACATTATCATTCACATATCATTCAATCATAGAAAACGTTGCATCTACATATGCATACATACAAATAGATACATAGACATTTACATTATGTTTGATATATCTTCAAACTTGTTCAAATATTGTTGAATCAATACACACGACACTAATTTTCACTCTTGATTGTAGTTCCTATTAGTACATCTAAACACCACTCAATTATGTACACACATACACACAGATTTCTGAAAATAAATGCACAATTCAAAACTAAGAAATAATTGAAAATTACAATTTTACACATCAAAACTGCTTGTCAATTTGGACTATAGAACACATATTTGAACGAAACATTCATTATTGTATACATAACTAAGCATCTCGTTGGCTCCTCGTCAATTTTAATGCATGCTTGAATATTGAAGCATTAATTTAGACAAATATACGTCTAGACTAAATGCATATTTGTTTCTCATTAAACTCTTGCAGCCCAAAGCCCAAGTGCCACAGCCAAAGCAACGTCTCCTTAAGA
>VDFB02058242.1:332167683-332673988 GCA_007258455.2 Sequoia sempervirens
CAAAATCATTTTGCATTCAAGAAACAAAAAAAAATCTCTTAGACATTGAGAGATTATTATAAAATAAATGATAGACAATTGGAAAATCATAACTGGGCAAGTACAATGGAAATCTCCAAGAGACATCAATGTGTCAGATTGAGGAATGAAGAAGTCTCTTCGAAACTGCAAGAACAACTAAGAAAAAGATGTTGAAGAGATGAAAGAGCATCAAAAAGACATTGACAAAAGTCTCTTCGATCTCCTGACAACAGAAACGCAGCCATAAGCAGATATTCTCAAGGAGACTATGGGATATCAAAGAGAGGTAACCATAGGTCTTTTCGACACCCCAAAATAAAAAATGAAAGGCAATAGAAATTAGAGAGAAAAACTCACATTGGGAAGACGTAAAAGGGTCTTTCAAAACATTATTAAAGAGAGAATATGGGTATGTCGAGGAGACATAAGCCCATTGAAGGGAAATGATCACCAGTCTCATTGACATTTTGATAACAAAAATACAAAGAATGAAAAGTAGTAAAAGCCCAAGGTAAAGTTATCGAAGATACTTTATGGTATCGAAGAGAAACATTCAATGTCTCTTTGACATTTTGAAAAATAATCAAAGACATATCAAAGAAAGGATAAGATATCTATGATAGTATGATCAAGGTCTCTTTGCCATAATGAAATGATTTCTCAACCCATTGACATGACTAATGAGGTCGTCAAAGATATAACTGATATTAATACTACTATTGATTAGAAGGGTGGCACGAGCATCATTTATGAACTAGAGTTGATTCGAGTATGCTAAAATCTTGATATATCTGGCTCATAAGAACTTGAAGTCACAATAAAATTGTGGCTGAAAATCAAGGAGGTAGAGTTGGGCGATAATGAGCAGCTCAGAGACAAGAACATTAGTTCAAGTAAGTATTTTTGGCCCAACAGAATATATTTTATCAAAATTTGGTTGAAGTACAGTGCAAATAGGATTTTGAAATGGAAAGAACCCCAGAAAAAACAAAATAAAAATGGTAGAAAACAGAGACTAGGCCACTGAATCAAGATCTAATAGAACAATGTCCTAGGTCTAGTCCAAATTCTAGGAGAATAGCTCAATTGAATCCTTCATGTGAAAAATTGGAAGATAAACATAAAAAAATTGGAGATTTGTGGACTCTGAAGAGAGGTTACGATATGTTTATATATCATTATAGAAAGAAATACAGGCATAGACCTGTATCAAATCCATGGAACGTGAACTTGGAAAAACTTGTGATGCCTAACATATTCATCGATGTGGAACTAATTAAGGCAATAGCTAAAAACTATAACCCTAAAACAAGGTCAATCCATTCTCATGATGGCTCACAATTTATCCTCATAAGAAGAGATTATATCTCCATGGTTTTTCAACTAGACACATCCATTAAAACAAAACTGAGGATAAGGGGTCTATTGGAGGAATATCAAACCATGGATACAAGCTACAAGAGGTGGAAATTACCTTTACACAGACCCAAGGATGCAGGAAACCAACTTCGAAGATTCTCTAGTGATGAGAGACCCCCATTTCCTACGAATTCATTTCAAGAGTACTATCAGTATACCTATTATTTAGCTGACTAGGTTTTAGGAATAGATGCTCTTGCTATAATGGCCATAGCTCCCATGGTTTTAGTAGCAGATGTCCAAAGCCAAGATGCTAGGCCTTATGACTATGTACAATACTTTTCTAAGGTCATTAATACCTCACTTACTATCATTAAAAATAACAATGATGCTATCAACTTCAAGCAATACTCTCTACTCATGCATATGATATTATATGAAGGATAGTCAATGGGAATATGGGGAGAAGAGTTAAGAATCAAATATTTGGATAGCGATAAAAATATGATACCAATTTAGATGTAGAATTCTATATGGGATAGCAGATGTGGGAGGTCCCACTACTTATATCTTGAAGAATATTTTGTGAAACCCTTGTATAGATTGCTTGGCCATAAATTTGATTACAACTTGTCTCTAGAAATACAAAGATTCTTTAGAACAAAGGAGAAAAACCCTAAGGGAAAGATAAACCACAATTGGGGTGACTGGTATGCATTTGAAGATTGTACTATGATAAAAGTGTATGGATTTGAGGCAGCTCCATTCTTACTGCCTAAGATTATACCTAACAGGGTTGCATACTTGGAAATTGTGAGGCAATTGTCCTATTCATACTGCATGCACCTCAAGAGCTCTGAAATACAATATCTCATGCCTTCTACTTTGTGTTTTGGTGACTTTACCATCATTGTTGATAAAGGGTATGATTCAATTGGCAACAAAATATATTATTATGGCATGCCGTTGGGAAGTAAGAGGGAGAAATTTGACCCTAAGCATTTTATTCATGATGCCAAGATGACACAAAAACCAAAGAGATATGAACATGTATTCTTTGAGGATGATGTCATTAGAAACTGTGATGAAACTCAAGTAATGATGAGGAAGGTTGTGTACAATAGAATAGTTATGGTAGAAGCATGGAGGAGGGACCATAACCCATCATATGTAGATTCCTTTCATGAGATATTGGATCCCATGGACAAAATTGAGCAATTACTTCTGCATGAGGAAGATTTAACCAAAGATGTACCACTTATATCTTTTGAGAAAAAAAGAGGTGCTTGTTTGAGAAGGTGGGTTGAGAGCATAAGACCCTTAAGTCACTTGTCACCACAAACTACTCCATAGTTTAGCTTTTCAACTGATACTCCTATTATTGTTGAAGATGGCATTGAGGAAGAAAATGAGTTTACACAAATCACTATTCCAACTATCCCCCAATATGAAGTACCACTAGAGAGGAATGTGATCACCTTTGAAGCTTCTGATGAATTATCTGATGATGTGAGACATCATGTTAGCCAGGAATTCATTGCAAATGATGCATTTTTTCAAACTCTTGTATTTAGAACCTTCATTTATGAGTACAAAGGAAGGATGATAAGAGAAAATCTAAAAGAGATCAGTCTTAAGCAAGAGGCAAATGCCTTAAAAGAACTCCAATATGAAGTTGATAGGGAAATGGAAAACATCACCCTTGAGAGAGGAAAAGCATTGCTACAAGAAGCTGGTGCCATGCTTCTTCTAGGGTGGAACATTATCTCAGCTATAGTTTTCAATAGTTTCCTAAAGAGACAGAACAAAAATCTGCAATTAAAAGATGAGGCTAGTGATAAGAGGGTGTGTGCAAGAAGTTGAGTCCACTTTTTGGCCAAAAAGTGGAAGTTGAGTCCACTTTTTGGCCAAAAAGTGGAAGTGTTTTCCCTGATTTTCAGCATTTGACACATTTGACCTTAAAATTTGAAGCACTTAGAGATGGAATCTTTAAAAAGGTCACTGATCATAAAATGTAGTACTCAGAGTCTAGTTTCCAAATATATAATTTATTTCAATACCCAGATTGCACAAATTGAGTTTCAATAGGCATTTCTAAAAACCACTGTTTAAAAGTCAATTTTTTTTACCATACCATGCACGTGTACAACATCCATATTTTGACCTAAATTATCATATTTTTCTAAATCCTTTTGGGAAAATATTTGTGACTCACTGAAGCTTGTTCTCGATTTTTTTTTGTAATTTTTATTCAATATTTTTGTTAATTTTATTATTAGGCATATTTGTCGTTTTGAAAAATTGTCATGTACGACATGCATAAGATGACCTTAACTTATCATTTTTTGATTTTTTTTTTAAATTGAAAAGAATTGTCTTAACTTTGTTCTCGTGCAATCCATTCGTCAAAATGTTATGTTGATCAAAAGTTATTAAAATATTTTAAAACCCTAGTATTTAAAGTTTATGGACTAGTCTCATTAGAAATTAATTAAAAAATAGAAAAAAAAAATCCAATTGTAAAAAAATATATATATTTGGAATCTACATTGTCTCATCTAAAATGGGTTTTAATTTCATCAAAAAATTCTGCAAAAAAAGTTGTCAGCCATATGTCCAAACTCCGTATTTTTGTCTAACATTGTTAGGACCTTCAACTTGCAGGTCAAACCAGGTTGAAGGCCTAGGTTCGGATTCCCAATGCTTTTCCTGAACCAAAATACAAGGCAAAAACCCGCCTACAAAGAAAACGCAATTTCAATTTTTTGGAAATGGATCCCGTTTACAAAGTGGGATCCTGTTTTGTAAAGCGGGAACAAAACGGGATCCTGTTTTCAAAATCGCCAAAAACCAAAATTTCCATTTTGGAATTTTAAAAAACGGGATCTCGTTTTGAAAATTTTCCAAAAATGGAATTTTTGAAAGACGCGATCCCGTTTTTAATTTAGGCTCAGGATCCCATTTTTGCAATGCCGATTTTTTTTTTGGCTCAGGCAAAAACTTCCACGTTTCGTGGACTCAACTTCTTGCACTTACCCAAGATATACACTGGATCAGGGTATAATCCTAACAACACTACTTTTCAGATTTGGGCCTTTTACCCACTAGGAAAGAGGCATTCTCTTATCAATGATCATGTGATCAAATCTTTTGTCACCTTCTATTACAAAGAGTGGGGGATACAAACCCTATTGAGACTACTAATCTAAATGTGAACATGGTCAAGTTTACCAAGGCTCAAATTGAGAAACTAGTCAGAGATAATAAGGGGTTGATTGATGAAAATGAAAGATTGAAGTGAGATGTGATCAATTACAAAGATAAATTTCCTTCCTCCTCAAGACTTTACTCACTGTCAATTGAATGTGAAAGGAAATTGCTTGAAGAAATGTCTGAGACTACCTATTGGAAGAACAAATATGAAATGATCCAGAAAAAAAAAGACAAACTAAAGACCACTACATTCGAGATGGCATCATAATTGGTGTGCAAAAGGTTTGATAATATGATTAAGCTTGCCGAAAAAGTATGGATTATCCATAGTAAGACTTTTTCAGCCTTCCAAGAGCATGATAGACTATGCAACAGAATGACAGAGGTACGAATAAAGATAAGGGGAAAAGGAGGTGATAGAAAAAATATGCTTCAAGGGTATTAGGAGCTTAGGAACACACATGATAGCTTCCATAACATACTAACACAAGAATTGAGTGACTTCAATCAGTCATTAGTTATGGCTCTTCCAAATTTCTTTGAGGAAAGAGTCTTAAAGGACCAAGATGCATGGAAGGATGAGATATTTTAGTATCTGTTGATGGAGCGCCCTCTTGATGAGATTAACGATGAAGATGAAGTGCTCAAAAAGACACATGTGCAACTAGGAAAAATATTTTAACTTGAATATGCAATGAGAGACATCATAAGTAATGCAAACACATATGCAAAGATAGGGTATATAAAACATGTATCAAAATTCAACGTGTTCATCACATGGGTCGAGTAAGAAATAACAGGGTATCAAATTTTTGCAATCATGGGTGCATTATCATGGAGCATGAGCATTGAACAGATCTTAAATGATCACAGGAACTTGCTAGAGACTAAAGGATCAGGGTGCATCTATCTCTAAACTACCAAATTTCTATGTTTATGTTAATCAAGTTTCAATGCTTTAGTTATCAAACAATGCAACTTTTTGTAAAAGGCCTAAAGCTTGTTGCTTCTCGTATAAGATGGGAAACCAAGCCTAATTTTGAGATCATCATCAGAAAAACATAATAGTCCATTATCATATCATCTTTCACCATTCCACTCATTTGCATGCATATTTCACGATATCTCATAACACTTTTTTTGCTATTAATATATAAATTTTAAAGTATAATCAATGGAGAAGATTTCTCATATTTAGTGATTTATTCTTAGTGTTCAATTGTTGTGTCAAAAGTTAAATTTTATATATGGTCTTTGTTGTGCCCTCAGCACACACGCCCCATTGGGAACGGGGACCCTCTTTTCTTTTGCCGTGTCGGGTCTGTCGGGGCTGCCTCATTTTGCGTGCCCCTCTTTTTTGACATTTTTTGCATGGTCGGTATTACCCTAAAGTTTCATCCTGAGATCGACCGTGGCTCCCCTTTTAAATTTTGGTGCCCTCCGGGGCCTTGTGGGTTCCTTAGGCCGTTCGGGCTTTGGGGCGACTCTGGGCCCCTCCGGGCCCGAGCCTCCGGGGTTCCCTTATCGGGTTTCCCCTTTTCATTTGCCGCCCCGGCGGCGTTTCCCGGGCATCTTTCCGCCCTTCGGAACCCACCCCACCATTTGTCGTTCGTTGTCCTTGCGAGTTTCCCGGCCGGTCTCTGCTCCTTCGGGCCCCGGGCTCCGGAAGTACGAGTCCGGACTTCCATCCCAGGATCGCCGTCCGCGACGGCGATCCTCCCTCGGGCCCCCGGGTCTTGTTCGCCGCCGCCATCGCCGAAGTGCAAAATCAAACGGCGGCGAACTCCTTGCGGCCTCCCACCCTTCGGTCCTCGGGGTGTTGTTCGCCGCCGCCGTCCAAACAAAGTGCGAAAGTTTCTTCGGCGGCGAACTCTTCACCGCGTCCCGCCCTCCGAGCCCCGATCCTTCCGTCGCCGCCGTAGTCCGTGGTCACCTAAAGTATTAGCGGCGGCCGTTGTTGCGCAGCCTCCCGCCCGCCGGATCCCGAAGCCCTCGTCGCCGCCGCCGACTCGAATTTGAATCTCACCGACTTTTGGCGCGGACGTACGAGGCACTAAATGCACCATTAATGCCCGATGGGGTATATAAACCAAGGCCCGCCACTGACATTTTAACTTGCGAATTTTAGCGGATTGGAGCAGCGAGCGAATTGGAGCCCACTGCAAACTCCACCATAGCGATCATCGACCCCAGCATCGTTCCGTCAACTCTGCCGGTGCATCCCATCATCCTCCCGCTTAGCGAGTTGGAGGTAGGCCGTCCTCGTTCGCTCTCCCGTCATTTTCAATCATTTTGAGGATTTAACTGAATTCAAGAACAAAATTAAAATGGTCTAAAAAGGAACACCCCCCGTTGCGCCCAAAACCCATGTGTTCGAATTTGCTGAGGGCCATCGGAATCGCCATTTTCATCTCCCGGGACTTATCCATGTCACGGGTGTTCTTCGCACAGGGCGAAGAATGCCGCCGGGCCCGAGACCCTCCGTCGCCGTCAAGATCCGAACCATCAATCCCCGACGGAGGTCCGTCCTTTCGGGCCCGGGCCTCCGGGTTTCCTGTCTCGGGCTTTCGCCTTGGATTCGCCGCCGTTTTAAACTTCAAAATCTCCCGGCAACGCCGCTGCTTCTGCGTCTCCGCGACCTTCCGGGCCCGGCCGTCCGGAGTTCCTCCCCCGGAACTCCGTGACGTTTCCGCCGTCCCTCACGGCCAAACCCTCCCGGCTGCCCGACCTTCGGGCTCTGGGCTCGCTTTCGCCGCCGCCGTCGTCTGAGCTGTATTGAAATTTCGCGGCGGCCGTCTCCTCGCGGCGCCCCGTGACTCGGATCCCGGTTCCCTTGTCGCCGCCGCTGTGCAAATCATTGACAAGTAAGTGTTGCGACCTGTCCCTCATGCCGTCCCGTCTTCCGGGCTCCGATAGTCTGGTCGCCGCCGCCGTTCGAAATGATCAAAATTACACGGCGGCCATCAACTAGTAGCCTCCCGGCCTCCGGGTCCTGGTGCCTCAAATGTCGTCTAGTGTATAACTGTTAAGGTAAACCTGTTTTCGGCCGACCTTTGCCTTCCCGGGTTCCGGCCTCCGGACTTCGCTGCTGGACTTCCGCCTGACGTCCACCGCCGCCGGCTTCCTTTGCCAGGCTGCCTTTTGGCCTGAAACCCCTGGAGCTCCCCAAACCGATCCAAATCAAGTCCAATCGAGAATCTAACTTCGACCCACGTCTTAAATCAGGCCATTCTTCATCATGGGTCTCTTAGAACATTAAAATATGACCAACAAGGGTATCCGGGAACTTTCGGGCGTATTTTCCCTTCTTGGCAGCATTCCTGCCAGGGAAGTCCGGCCCTCCGGGCCCGGATTGCTCATTTGCCCTAAAGTGAAATCAATATTGTTAGAAAATTAAATTTATGATGCATTTGAATGATTGGTTATATAATATGCTTGCAATACGGACTAACATTAACGTTTTCGGTGTTTTTTTGTGCTAACTTCGCCCTTTGCCTGCAGGATATATGGAATCAGCCACAAGAACCTCAGGGGCCTCTACCGAAAAGGACAAGGGTAAGAAATCTGGAAGGGCTGCCCGTGGGAGAGACGACAAAGACCAAATGAAGTTCCAATTTCAGGGTGAACCGCTTCAGTCGAAGGTCTCGACTGATTGGAAAGAGATCTCGAACACCAACATAGGCCAGGTGGACATAGATGAGTTCACCCAGAGGGTCAAGGTCGACCCTAAGACAAAGAATGCACGATTGATACGCCAAAGCGGAATCGCTAAAGCTGCTGGCTTCCCGCCGTCTCTAATAGCTCCTAAACTAGTGATGGCTTGCCGAGAAGCCTACCAGACGGATACCCGGACAATTGTAGACAAAGAAGGGAATATCCTTGCCGACATGTCTCTGGAAGGAATTAGAAAAATATTCCACATTCCGACATTCCCACATATGCAAGTCCCCACTTTGGAGCAGTGTCAGGCGGCATGGGATGCCAGTCCATTGAACATCAAGAAGTCAATCAATGTTTACTGGTTGAAGGAGAAGTGGGGCAGCGCTGCAAAAGTTCCCCAAGAGCTGTTCCGCAGCGATTTTCAAGAGGACTATCACGACTTGGTGACTATGCTAAGCAGAGTCATGGGCCTCCCAGCAGCCGCCTACTTCCAGGAGTGGATAGCTTACTACATTGAGCAGATCATACGAGGAAATGAAGATGTGGAAACCAAGATTTCGTTTGACTGGGGGAGTATCATCAGCAACTGCTTCCACGAGCAGTTTATTAATGTTAAGAAGAGCAATAAGTTTTATATGACCTCGTACCTGGTGTACTCGTTGGCGGATAAGAGGCAATATAGTGGGCTCTTCATGGTGCCAAATAGAGATCACAAACGAGGGCTTAAGCCTTTTGACCGGTACCCTCAGCTACAATACCGCTACTTTAAAAAGGAGTACCGTCGGATCAATGATGCCTTCATAGGCCATATTATTAGATTGATAGCTGGGGACTTCGAGAGAAGGGTATCTCACAGCGCCAGGGCACTCCTGAAGGAGTATGCCTTTTTATACATTCAGTTCCCCAAGTTCACTTACATCTGTGCCCAGGGATTCACAGAACGGCCGAACAAGCTGCCTAGATACCCAAATGATAGGATTATTCTCCTGGAGCTTTCCCGGCAGCTCCAACATATTCAGGCAGTCTTCAGCCAGAAGCACGTAGTAGGGATCCCTTATCCCATGATCCTCGGCCAGGGCTAGTATCGGTTGCAAACATCTCAATGCGCCGGCAACTCAGAAAAGGAACTCAAGGAGTACAATTTTGAGTGGTACACGGCTCGCCCAGGAATGGACCCCCACGGCCACGTCAGGAAGGCGCTAGGGCCGACATACGCCCACCTATACCATGTTGAAAATTTCTGGGCAGATTGTAGAGATGATAAGGAGGTCCGCCAGAGACACTACATGCGAATGATGGTGCAGTTCTTAAGGAGAGTGCAGCTGTTTCTGATGCTAGACCAGCTTAAGGAAGATGAATCCACACTGGTGCACCTGAGGTACCCTGCGGTTGCCAACCTGGTGATACCCTCCATCGACTGGGATGAGCAGGAGGTCGAGGACCTGGATACCATCACCCAGCCTATCATAGCTCGCACCAAGGAGTGGGTTGATGGACAGGTGGCACAACTAGAGCAACAGGGGGTGGCTCTAACATACGAGGCACTCAAAAGCGGGCCGAGCGCCACGGAGGATGTTGCTGCCTCCCCATCAGCTGGTGAGACTTCCAAGTATCCCCCATCACCAGGTCCCAGAAGAGGAAAGAAGCAGAAATGGCACAGTCTAGGGGCCCCAAAGAACAAGCCCCAAAGGATACGGGAGGCTCGTCTCCAAAGAAGCTTAAAAGGACAGTGGTCACAACAGAGGCGCAGCCTCCATTGCTCCTTCCTCCCCCGACTGTTGTGCTGCTCCCCTTTCAGGCCGCAGCCGCCTCATCCCCACAAGCAGTGGACATTTCTGTCCACCTTGCCTCTTCACCTCCGGTCGGGTCCATAGTCAATATTGACTCTTCCTCAAGCATGACTACTTCCCCTTCCTCTGCTGCTGCCATGTCACCCATCACCTCGCTACCTCTGGCAACAATACCATCGCATGTTCCCCTTTCTAGCGTGCCCGAGGCTATTACACGACACCTACAGAGTCTTCCCCCTGAGCTCTCGCAGCTTTTAATGGACCCTGCTCTCCAAGTACGCCCTAAGCCAAACCCTGCACTTAGCTTGACTCAGCCGTCACAACCAAGCAGGAGCCGCTTGACCATGGAGGCCACCATGCAGATTTCCAAGGAGATGGAGGAGCTGGAGCAGGAGGCTTCAAAGCCTATGGAGGAGGAGGCCGATGACTATTATGAGCAACCCGAGCACGAGCATAGAACCATTGACGAGGTTGCTTATGAGGAAGAAGAAACAGGCTCCTCCCAGGGTGGGGATGGAGAGGATGGCTCGGGCGCCAGGAAAATTATTCAGGTTTCTGATGAGGATGTTGGAGAAGAGGCGGAACAGTCGCCACGAGGTGAGCAGGGACAGCCGCAAGAAGAACGGTCTGAAAAGGATATCACTGAGGTGGAGACCCACATTGTAAGGAGTCCCGAACCCGGGGCTGCTAAGGAGAAGAAAGAAGAAGAGGCAGTAAAAGGACAGGATCTCACTCAGATACTGACCACCAAGGCACCCGTCAAAAGCCTCATGTTCTATCAAGACTCTGACAAAGAGGAGGATGTTGTCAGGGAAGAGGAAAAGCTTGAAAAGGAAAAGTAGGCAGAAGTCTTGCCCCTGACTGAGACGGGTGAAGGCAGCCATGATACACCCAAGGACCAATCTGCCATGCCCAACTGGCTAGAAAAGCAACTTGAAAAGACTACTCCTGTCCTAAGCGACCCGAGGTCAAGATTGGAGGCCATTTTGGCTCAATCTCTGGCCACAACGAAGGAGGAGAAGAAGCCTAAGGTCCGTTCCAGGATAACCATGGATGCTTCTGGCTCCCGGGCTGCACAGGTAGCGATGCCAACTATTGGCCAGGCCGGAGTAAGCTACAGTATCTCCACGATCGACCTAGGGACAGCCACCAGGGAACAGAAGGTCGGACATCTGGAGGAGTCAGTGGCCACGGTGGTGCATCTGATTAAGCAGGATAAGATCACCAAAGATGAGTTAAAGGCGCAGGTTGCTACCCTAACCGACTACATCCAGCAGTGGTCTTCAATAGACGACCTCCCCACTACCTCCACGGCCGCGCCATAGCTACTCTCCAAGGAGCAGATAAATAAGCTAGAGAGGAGGAAAAACTTAGAAAAGACCACGGAGGACTGGTTCCAGCAGGTTACAAAGGTCGGAAACGTAGGGATCGACTTGGCTGTGCAGATAGCCAACAAGTTCCTAGACTTGATTCAGTCCTTGGAGGGCACGAGGAAGCTCTGCACCAACTTCCCTGCGATCTACGACTCTGCCTTCCCGAAGGTTGAGGCCATCCTTCGAATGCCAGAAAGCACGTGGGAAGAAAAGCTAGAACTGAGGAAGGAAGATCACTGGTTGGTGGACATATAGCGCAGAGACCTCATCAACCGCAAAGAGAGGATGGAATAGATCTAGGGCAGAATAGATCCAGATATTGCGTGGATCAAGGAGATCCGAGCAGAATGCGCCGAGTACCTCAAGCTGATGACGGGCCATGATATGCCTATAGTGCAATTAGATGCGGAAAAGATCAGGTCGTATTTTGAGGAAAGGATGAAGGACGGGACAGCCGGAGATATCACAACGGACTTCCTGAGTTTCGCTGCCCGTGCCTTCGATAGATCGGAGCTTTTAAGAGATCAGGGCTCAAAATATGATGAGGACTGGAAGCGGCTGGAAGAGAATGCCAAAGAATGGAGCTACCAGGCGTTGAGATGCGAGATCCTCGAGATCGATAAGCTCCAGGCCGTAATCCTCAAGCATATTGAACACGCAGCCTCCAAGGAGCAACTAGACAGCCCGGCCAAGGAAGAAGACTTCCCAGAAGAGTAGCTACAGCCAAAGAAATAGCAATTAGCTACAGGACAAAAATGCAAATAGTGTCATCCACTAGATGACAAAATAGGGAAAAGACAAAAGATGTTTTTTAATTGTAAATCTATTTGGGGGTAGGTGAAACCCTAATTTGTAATGAATCATGGCCACACAATGGAAATGAATCTTGGCCATTCATTTAGTTTTTTGGAAACTATAAATAGAGCACTCCCCTCATTTGCAAAAGTGAGAGTTGAGTTGTTGTAAAGACATCCTGCTGAAATATATGAGAAATAGCATTGACTTGGTGCATTTCCTTATTTTCTTTTATGTTAATTGATTCATTTCTCCAATCTTAGATGTTTAACTTGGATCTCTTTGCTGTTTAGTTAGCTGTTCATGTTATTTGGATAATTTTAGGAATGTTGTTGGCTGTTCATGAAAATTTCTGCTTTGTTGATGATCCCTTAGTCCATACTTTTTGCTGTTTGCTGAAGGTAGATAGCTTTGCAAAGTTAGTCTGGACCTGATTTAAGCTGCCTCAAACACTTATCTTTAGTTCATGCATGTATATGGTGGATGAAGGATAAAAATCTGTAGCCCTTAGAAGATTGCACGATTCCCATGATATTGTGAAATCCCTGGTTAAGTGGGATATTGTTTTGAATGAATTGTCCATTGCAGGGACTCCATTATCACTGTTCGCAGCAAGTTTTAGGCTTAGGAACTTTTCTTCCCCTTCGCTCTTTTTCACTTTCTTTAGAAACTGAACAACACCAAGGTTCATTGCACTTTATAAAGCCAAATCTAATGATTAGATGGAGTTTGAGACTGCTGTTTGAACCTACAGCCAAGACATAACTGCTTTTATGCTAAAAACTCTTTTTTTTGAAAGATCCAACTTCATGCTTTGTGCCCATACTTTGTGTTTCTGTAAGGCCGCCTTGTGATTCCAGCAAATCACATCAAACTACTGAGGTATCTTAGCATTGTCATGACCTGACACCCGAGAGACCTTGGGATAGTGTTCTACAATTCGATTGTGGGAGATTGTCTTTCAAGAGAGGTAGTGCATCTACGCACTGCCTGTGTTGAGAAGTGCATAAAAACACCATCAACAGAACTGGCGCTAGAAGGAGGGCAGCGATCGGAACACTAAGTTATGGGATAAAGCGAGGCTGGATCGGATCGGATCATTCTCCCCGGAAAGGTTTCAAAAGATTCTACGATCAGCACCAAACAAGGGAGAATTTGAAGAATTGCAGCCTCCCATGAGGGCAAAACAAGTGCAAGGAAGCAGCTTCGTCCCTTCCTCTCTTCCATCCGCCTCCATTTCACCTCCACCTTCACTTGGCTAGCCTTCATCTTCCACCCAACCGTCTCAAACAGCATTTGCACATCTTCCTTCCGGCAGCCAGGGGTTCGCTCCTCTCTCGGCCCTTTCAGCCCAAAGCACAGTCCAGGCAGCCATAGCTCAAGGGCAGCCTCAGATTGTGGTTGTATTGCCAATACAGCCCCAAATCCCTATTCTCCAATAGCAAGTTCCACCTCCCCCTCCCCTCATGGCTTGGCTTGCGCATAACCCTTCGCCAATACACTTTGCTATTTACAATGATATGCCCAAAAATCCGGAGGGTTTTTGTTCAAAATTCCATCCACGTGATATGCAAAGAACAGCCGAAGAGCATATCAAGATATTCGAAACGGCAATTACCGAAATGCAGGTAGGTCACGAGGACGTGGTGTGTCGCCTCTTTCCGCATTCGTTGGGAGAAGAGGCCTTCTACTGGTACATCAATCTGCCGCAAGGATCGATCACCTCGTGGACCCTGATGAAGAATGCCTTCCTGCAGAAGTACAAGATTCCTGTCAACCCCGCTGACCTTTACCAGCAGTTCATGTCCATCAGAAGGGAGGTCAACGAACCCATTGGCTCCTTCAATGATCACTTCCATCGGGCTCACGTGAGGCTTCAGGATCCATACCTCCATAATGATGCAGCTGCTTTGCCGGTCTACTACGCAGCCTTGGATAACTTCACAGCGGCGTTGGTAAAAAGGATGTGCCCCCGCCTGCCACCTTACTGACCGCCTATGCGGAGGCTGTCATTACAAGTTTGGATTTGGGACAAAATATCTCGGGCCCGCTGCCCTCTTTGGGGCCCGTCGCCCACCCAATGCAAATTCAGGGCCTCAATCAGGCGTTTGCTCACCAAACTCCTCTCATGAACCAGGTGCCACAATTGTCTATGGTGCCACATTCGGGGCAGCCGTTGAATTATGCACCTCCTGCAACATCTTACTTGCAGCCCCAGCAGCAGTACAACTATTCTCAAATAGCTCCACAGCAGCAGGCATATTCCCAACAGCCCCAGGCACCGTTGCACTTATCAGGACCGGATTTTCCTTCGGCATATCAAAATCAGCCGGTAGCCCCGCCTGCTTTTCTCCAAAATCCGGCCCCATCACCTAGAGGTGCAGCCGAGAAGGACAAGCTAGAGAAGCTAACCGAAATGATTAAGAAGATGTCCACAGAGATGACGCATCTGAAGAACCAGAATAATCAGCTACAGGCCTCCCAACGCAACTTCCAGGCCAATCTCAACAGGGACAGTCGAGAGTCTCGAGACAATAGAGACAACAGAGATAACCGGGAAGCAGGCACCTCCTCGGGGCAGAATTATGAGAGGGGGCAAAATTCCAATCAAAACACAGAAAGAAGACCTTCTCAAAGTCAAAATCGCACATGGAACACCAGGCCCAACAACGGCGGTGTCCCCACGCCATTCGATCAACTAGCAGGCAATGACAGAAAATCCAGCGGTGTATATCTGGCTAAGGCAGCTTTGTCCGGATGGTGCCAACTTCACAAAACCAGCAGGCATTCTGAGCTGGACTGTCCTGAATTCCAAGCGGCTGCTGAGATCTTCCAAGTAGAGGTACAGAATGCCGTTGATAATGCCAACTGCAGGGACATCGTTCCATCAGAGCTCTACGATTCCTCATATTTGGTGGTCAATCAGGCACTGTTTCCACGTGGAGACCGCAACGAGCCCGACGCTGAGCCCGCCCCCATCGAGGATGAGAAAGCGCAAGAGGTAAGCAACGAATCAACTCTAGCTCAGCTTTTTGATTCGGTAGATAACGGTCCAATGGATGAAGAAGAGCCATTTGTCGATGAGGTCCACATGTTCCATCAACTGTCAAGTCCCTATTTCCTTAGGAATAGACAAGCCGGCGGGCCCTTCACAACTTCTACCCCACCGAACAACTTTGCCACCCCGCCTGATCCAAATGCCAGCAATAACCCAGGGCTCCCTCATATACCCGCCCAATATCTCAGCAAGAGCCAATCCTAAAACCAACCGCAAGGTCAGCCTCAGAACCAGACCCAAAATCCGCCTGGGCAAACCAAGAGTCAAACCCCTAGCTCTTCCATAGGCCAAGCTTTTAGCTCTGAAATCAAGCAGATGGGTGAATATGTGGCGGAAGAGTTCAAGAAGGTCAAAATTAGTTTGTCGGCCTTCGAATTGCTCAAGGTTCCTGCTATGAGGCACGCCTTTTTTAGGGTTCTAAATGGGACTCCCTCATCTAGCACGACACAAGAGACCCCGGTCAAGAGGGTAACCTTTGAGGAGCTCAAGAAAGAACAAGAGATACAGGACAACACTGGAAGGAGTCATATGCCCATGAATCAATCAGCTAGCAGATACACTGAAAAGGAGCCAGAGAGGGCTGGCAGACAGTCTCCCAAGGACCAGCAATTTAAACAAACCAAGGATATAGGTAGTGACAGGAACAAAGGCCAAATAGTTCAAATGGACACACCCATCGGTATCCTCCAAGGGAGACCGGAAACTCCCCCGTTCCTGACTACTATTAGGGTCTTTGGCAAGAATTTGCACAACTGCCTGCCTGATTCAGGCGCGTCTGCCAACATTATGCCCTTGGCCGTGTGCAAGGCTCTCAGCATCACCCCCACGCCTTCAAAGAGAAAGGTCACCCAACTCGACAAAACAGAGATTAATATCGTGGGCGAAATAAACCGCATCCCCATGCAAATCACTGCGGACCCCCGGATACAACAGGTTGTGGACATCCAAGTGGCAGACATACCTGATGCCTATGGAATCATTCTGGGGAGAGAATTCACCAAAGTGCTGAACGGATACACCGCCACCAACTTGTCTCATATGTGGCTGCCGTGGAAGGGGCTGCCAAATCAGATTCGTATCGACCGTGAACCCCAGATGAAATATATGATCACAGAATACAATAATCTCAGTGAGGTGTTGTTCACAGCGACTGACTTGGGGAATTACCGCTCTTTCGCTTACCAAAATGAGCTTGAGCTTCAGGAAGAACGAGCAGATGAGGTATTGCTGGTATTATGTAGCCCCTCGGCGGGTTCCGAGCAAATGCCCCCAGATGAAGAAATGTTGGCAGAAGCTGATGACAAGCCGGTTCAAAGTGACGACTGGGGATTGCTCGATGGCTTCCAAGAGTTTATGGGAAAATGTGCAAGAGATCAGCTCAGCTTAGGAGCTAGGATGAATTTTTAAGACCTATTATTGCCGAATTGGTGTAGGGTCCACAACGCTGCTCATTCCGAGTTTGACTGTTGCTTGTGCCAAGCAGTAGTGGAGCAGGTTAAGAAAGCCGCTACTCCTCCGATGGAAACACCAAAGGAGGCACCACCAAGATCACCTGCCGATCGTTGCCTCGACCAGGAAAGCCTTCCTAAGGTCACTAGGCCCGCTGCCCAGCCAAAAGAGAACGAAGACTCAATCAAACCCGAAGATAAGGAATCCTCTGAGTGCTAGACGCTCCGGTTTGATGGATCAAAGTCAAGACAAGGAGCTGGAGCCGGGATCGAACTCATCAGTCCGACGGGTAAGACATTTCTTGCTGCCCATCAATTACAGTTTTATTGCACCAATAACGTGGTAGAATATGAGGCTTTGGTCCTTGGTCTTCTTATGGCCTTGAGGAAGAATGTGAAAGTACTACAAATCTTCGGGGATTCCGCACTTGTGGTTAAGCAGGTCAGAAAATTGTACTCCTGTCATGATCGAAGACTCGCCAACTATAGACACAGGGTGTGGGATCTCTTAGAGGGCCTAGATGCGGTCAACATACAACTGATCCCTCGTGCTCAAAATCGCACAGCTGATGCCTTAGCCCAAGCAGCCAGCACGTTACAGCCCCTCTCTTTGTCAGGGCTTAAGAAGTTCACTGTTGAGTTGACATCTACGCCGTCGGTCCCGAACAATGTCACCCACCTGCAAGTCTTTAATGATGATAAGCATATACTCCAATTCATCACAAGCTCTGACGTCTTTGCTGCCCAAATAATCGATGAAGCTGATCCACAGGAGGCTGAATTAGACATAGAAGGGGTTATCAATCTGAAAACCAACACGATCCCCAGAGGCATGGTTCAGCTAGAACGTGTATTCGACTTGGATCAGATTAGGGATCAGGATCGGCAAACAAAAAAGGAGACTATAAGCAGCCAGTGCAACGCTCACAACTTAGGAACAGCCGAGGATACCAAGAATATTTTCATTGGAAAGATATGCATGCCCGAAGAGAAGAAGGGGATCACAGATGCCTTGCGCAGATATCCTGACGTGGTGGCATGGAGTTATGAAGACTTGAAAACATACGACACCTCTGTCATCACGCATACCATCCCTCTAAAGACTAAGGTGAGGCCATTCCGTCAGCGGCAGCGCCCTATTAATGCCCTGCTAGAACCTATTGTTTACAAGGAGGTGCAAAAATTACTTTCAGCAAGGATCATCTTTCCCGTTAGGCATTCCACGTGGGTGGCTAACTTGGTCCTGGTCAGGAAAAAGAATGGAGGGATTAGATTGTGCGTGGATTTCCGTAATCTCAATCGCGCCTTAGAAAAGGACAACTATCCGGTGCCTTCACTGGATGAAGTGCTGCAAATTGTCAACGGCTCCCAGATGATGTCGTTCCTTGACGGATACTCTGGGTATAATCAAGTAATAGTACAATACGAGGATCGCCATAAGACTACGTTCACCACTAAGTGGGGAACATTCACGTACAGGAGAATGCCATTTGGGCTCATCAACGCCGGCGCCACTTTCCAACGCGCCATGGATATCGCTTTCAAGGACCTAATTGGCAAATGTATAATCATCTATATGGATGATCTGACCGTATTCTCCAAGAAGCGAGGTGATCATGTCTCCGACCTATGCAAAGTATTTCAAAGATGCCAGGAATTCGGGGTTTCTCTCAACCCCAAGAAGTGCATTTTTGGAGTGACCGAGGGCAGACTACTCGGACACATCATCTCAGAGTAGGGAATCTCATTGATCCTGAGCGCATTGAGTCACTACTCAAGATTCAGCCCCCGGGCAGTAAAAAGGAATTAAAGTCTTTCTTCGGAAAGATTAATTTCGTCCAGAAATTCATCACCGGCTTCGCGAAAATAGTCAAACCTCTCAATGCCATGCTCAAGCAGGACGCCAAAGTTGAATGGACACCAGAGGCCAAACAATCCTTTGAGGAGATCAAACGGGCCATTGCTGAGGCGCCTGTGTTGGTCAGTCCAGATTACCTGAAGCCGTTCTATATCTATTCATTTGCTTCGGAGCATTCTTGTGCCAGTATGTTGACCCAAAAGGATGATGAAGGAAATGAGCATTCGATCACCTTCAGAGCGCACCCCTCAAAGACGCTGAATTGCGTTACCACAACATAGAAAAGCAGGCGTACGCTCTCGTTAGGGGAGTAAAGAAATTTAGACATTACATTCTACACAATAAGGTGTTTGCAATCGTCCCTGACCCAGCAGTCAAAACGCTTCTCATGCAAAACAAGTTGGGCGAACGGAGGGCCAAGTGGGTCACCCTGCTCCAAGAATATGATATGGAGATCCAACCAATGAAATTGGTAAGAGGGCAGGCACTCACCCACACAATGGCCGAAACAGCAACAGAGGCCGGACCTGAACTCACGGTACAGCAATATCAGCTTGAAGATGTCTCCCCGGAAGAATGGTACCAAGATGTCGTTTATTTTCTGCTCAATCATAAGTGTCTGTTGCATTTGCAAGGAGTTCAGAAGAGGGCCCTCAGATTGAAAAGCAGCGGTTATATGTTACAGGGGTCCATTCTCTATAAGAAGAATCATGAGGGCGTTTATTTAAGATGCCTCGGCAAGGAGGAAGCAAAACGCGTTCTGAGAGAGTTTCATGATAAGTTTGGTACGGGCTATGGCTCGGGTTCTTCTACGGCCCATTAGATATTAAGGGCAAGGTACTATTGGCCGACTGTCTTCAAAGATGCCCATGGCCATGTTCGTTCATGCCATACGTGCCAAACCACCGCCACCAGGGAGAGGAATGCTGCTGTCCCACTGCAGCCTGTGCTGGAGGTAAGACCTTTTGCACAATGGGGACTCGACTTCATCAGTCTGGTAAGCCCTCCATCATCTGCGGGACACAGGTACATTCTAACCACTACTAATTATTGTACTAGATGGACAGAGGCAATAGTTTGTAAGCATTATACAACTAAAGTAGTTACTGATTTCTTAGAAAGCTTCATTTTAAATCGCTTTGGTTGTCCATATGCTCTAGTATGTGACAATGGACATGCCTTCGCTTCTTTAAAATTTGCTAGCTGGGCATTTGACTATGGGATTGCCCTCAAGTTTTCATCCAATTACTACCCTCAGGGCAATGGCCTTGCTGAGTCCACCAACAAGAACTTGATTACCGTGATCAAGAAACTGCTAGATAGGAATCCTAAGGACTGGCATACCCAGCTCCGTTTCGCCCTTTGGGCTGATCGCACCCGCCATAAGGCTGCCCTTGGTGATTCCCCGTTCCACCTTGTCTATGGTCTTGAGCCAATATTCCCCATCCACCTGAAAATTCTGACTCTTCAATTCATCAACGACTTTTATGAAGGAGGAGATCGTAGGGAGGCTCGTTTAGCTGAACTTTTACATTTAGAGGAAGTCTGAGACCACGCAATAGAAAATTTTGCCAAGCATCAGGGCGTAGTGAAGAGATGGTTCGACCGCCGAGCCAAAATTAAGGCCTTTAGGATTGCAGATTTGGTCCTATATTGGGACAAGGCCCATGAAAAGAAAGGGGGACACAATAAATTCGACAAGCTCTGGCTTGGCCCCTTTCAGATAGCTGAGATTTTGAGAGATAATGCCTTCCGCCTGAAAAACTTAACCAATGAAAACGTCTCGTTGCCGGTCAACGGGCGGCACCTGAAGCATTACTTCCAAGCTTGAGCTCCCTCGAGCTCTTCACTATAAATACCTGTGCATAGGTTAGAATAGTTGCTTTCTCGCTTGTTGCGTTTTGCTCGCGTCGTTGTTTGCTTTCTCCCTCCCGGCAGTTTTGTTTGGAGAGAGGTTTCCTGCTCCTTTGTGGTGGTCGTGCTTGCCTAACAAGAGGTTCACTCTGCTGTCTGTTCTTCGTGTTCTCTGGCTAAATAATTATTCTAGACTATCGGTCTTTGCAGAGCTGTCCGTGAATGATTTCTCTGTCTGAATTCTGCTCAGAACTTGACCCTTCGCTGGATCTTCTTACCCACATCTCGAATCTTGCACGAATTACATAATAATAAATTCTGAAGGATCGTGTTGTGGTTGTCACGACACCCAAGTAAGTGAAAAATCTTGAGTCTACTCCATTGACCACTACAGTCTCAAACCTATTGTAGGCTTCACTGCTTACCCAGTCGAGCTAAACGGTAAAAGAGAAATGAAATATCAAAGCAAAAAAGAAGAGAAAAGAAACTCTGAACAAAGAAAATAAACAACCGTATGGGTGTTTGGATAACTCTACCAGGGCTATGGACGCCCGGCCGGCAGTAGAGCAATATCCATAAGATTGTAGCGACAACTCCGCCGGGGCTATGGACGCCTGACTGGCAGCGGGGCAATGTCTAGGTTACTTTTGCTGTTAGACAACTTATGTAGCTCACTTGGTTCAAGTAATAACCTTGGTTACTATCCCTAGGAAAGGAATGAACTCACTCTACACACACTTTCGAGATGTCATGTAAGCTGACCCAATTAAGGATCTCGCTCTCCCTAATTCATCCTTGGAAGCCGTTTCTGGTCTGCGAAACCAGAGATTCTAGGTCCTGAATGAATATTTATCCCTAGAACGCTCCGGAGCATTCTCCAGCGGAGTCGCCATTTGTTGTACCCTCAGCACACACGTCCCGTTGGGAACAGGGACCCTCTTTTCTTTTGCCGTGTCGGGTCTGTCAGGGCTGCCTCGTTTTGCGTGCCCCTCTTTTTTGACATTTTTTGCATGGTCGGTATTACCCTAAAGTTTCATCCTGAGATCGACCGTGGCTCCTTTTAAATTTTGGTGCCCTCCGGGGCCTTGTGGGTTCCTTCGACCGTTCGGGCTTTAGGGCGGCTCTGGGCCCCTCCAGGCCCGAGCCTCCGGGGTTCCCTTATCGGGTTTTCCCTTTTCATTTGCCGCCCGGCATGTTTCCGCCTCCTGAATTTCTTCCCCGCCAGGTGCGCCCCCATTTCGTTCATTGCCTTCGCTTCCGGGTCGGTCTCTGCCGCCGGTCCACTCAGTCTCCTCAGGACTTCCAAGGCGGCGATCCTCCCTCGCCCGCCCGGGGGGCCGGGTCTTGTTCACCGCCACCATCGCCGAAGTGCAAAATCAAACGGCGCGAACTCCTTGCGGCCTCCCGCCCTTCGGTCCCCGGGGTGTTGTTCGCCGCCGCCGTCCAAACAAAGTGCGAAAGTTTCTTCAACGGCGAACTCGTCACCGCGCCCCGCCCTCCGGGCCCCGATCCTTCCATCGCCGCCGTAGTCCGTGGTCACCTAAAGTATTAGCGGCGGCCATTGTTGCGCAGCCTCCCGCCCACCGGATCTCGAAGCCCTCGTCGCTGCCGCCGACTCGAATTTGAATCTTACGGACTTTTGGCGCGGACGTACGAGGAATTAAATGCACCATTAATGCCCGATGGGGTATATAAACCAAGGGCCGCCACTGTCATTTTAACTTGCAAATTTTAGCGGATTGGAGCAGCGAGCGAATTGGAGCCCACTGCAAACTACACCATAGCGATCATCGACCCCAGCATCGTTTCGTCAACTCTGCCGGTGCATCCCATCATCGTCCCGCTTAGCGAGTTGGAGGTAGGCCGTCCTCATTCGCTCTCCCGTCATTTTCAATCATTTTGAGGATTTAACTGAATTCAAGAAAAAAATTAAAATGGTCTAAAAGGAACACCCCCATGTCACGCCCAAAACCCATGTGTTCGAATTTGCCGAGGGCCATCGGAATCACCATTTTCGTCTCCCGGGACTTATCCATGTCGCGGGTGTTCTTCGCACAGGGCGAAGAACGCCGCCGGGCCCGAGACCCTCCGTCGCCGTTAAGATCCGAGCCATCAATCCCCGACGGAGGTCCATCCTTTCGGGCCCGGGCCTCCAGGTTTCCTGTCTCGGGCTTCCGCCTTGGATTCGTCGCCGTTTTAAACTTTAAAATCTCCCGGCGACGCCGCTGCTTCTGCGTCTCCGCAACCTTCCGGGCCTGGCCGTCCGGAGTTCCTCCCACGGAACTCCGTGACGTTTCCGCCATCCCTCACGGCCAAACCCTCCCGGCTGCCCGACCTTCGGGCTCCGGGCTAGCTTTCACTGCCGCCGTCGCCCGAGCTGTATTGAAATTTTGCGGCGGCCGTCTCCTCGCGGTGCCCCATGACTCTGATCCCTGTTCCCTTGTCACCGCCGCTGTGCAAATCATCGACAAGTAAGTGTTGCGACCTGTCCCTCATGCCGTCCCGTCTTCCGGGCTTCGGTAGTCTGCTAGTCGCCGCCATTCGAAACGATCAAAATTACACGGCGGCCGTCAACTAGCAGCCTCCCGGCTTCCGGGTCCCGGTGCCTCAAATGCCGTCTGGTGTATAACTGTTAAGGTAAACCTGTTTTCGGCTGACCTTTGCCTTCCCGGGTTCCGGCCTCCGAACTTCGCCGCCAGACTTCTGTCTGACGTCCGCCGCCGCCGGCTTCCTTTGCCAGGCTGCCTTCCGGCCTGAAACCCCCGGAGCTCCCCAAATTGATCCAAATCAAGTCCAATCGAGAATCTAACTTTGACCCACGTCTTAAATCAGGCCATTCTTCATCATGGGTCTCTTAGAACATTAAAATCTGACCAACAAGGGTATCCAGGAACTTTCAGGCGTATTTTCCCTTCCTGGCAGCATTCCTGCCAGGGAAGTCCGGCCCTCCGAGCTCAGATTGCTCATTTGCCCTAAAGTGAAATCAATATTGTTAGAAAATTAAATTTATGATGCATTTGAATGATTGGTTATATAATATGCTCGCAATACGGACTAACATTAACGTTTTCGGTGTTTTTTGTGCTAACTTCGCCCTTTGCCTGCAGGATATATGGAATCGGCCGCAGGAACCTCAGGGGCCTCTACCGAAAAGGACAAGGGTAAGAAATTCGGAAGGGCTGCCCGTGGGAGAGACGACAAAGACCAAATGAAGTTCCAATTTCAGGGTGAACCGCTTCAGTCGAAGGTCTCGACTGATTGGAAAAAGATCTCGAACACCAACATAGGCCAGGTGGACATAGATGAGTTCACCCAGAGGGTCAAGGTCGACCCTAAGACAAAGAATGCACGATTGATACGCCAAAGCAGAATCGCTAAAGCTACTGGCTTCCCGTCGTCTCTAATAGCACCTGAACTGGTGATGGCTTGCCGAGAAGCCTACCAGACAGATACCCGGACAATCGTAGACAAAGAAGGGAATATCCTTGCCGACATGTCTCTGGAAGGAATTAGAAAAATATTCCACATTCTGACATTCCCACATATGCAAGTCCCCACTTTGGAGCAGTGTTAGGTGGCATGGGATGAACATCAAGAAGTCAATCAATGTTTACTGGTTGAAGGAGAAGCGGGGCAGCGCTGCAAAAGTTCCCCAAGAGCTGTTTCGCAGTGATTTTCAAGAGGACTATCACGACTTGGTGACTATGCTAAGCAGAGTCATGGGCCTCCCAGCAGCCACCTACTTCCAGGAGTGGATGGCTTACTACATTGAGCAGATCATACGAGGAAATGAAGATGTGGAAACCAAGATCTCGTTTGACTGGGGGAGTATCATCAGCAACTGCTTCCACGAGCAGTTTATTAATGTTAAGAAGAGCAACAAGTTTTATATGACCTCGTACCTGGTGTACTCGTTGGCGGATAAGAGGCAATATAGTGGGCTCTTCATGGTGCCGAATGGAGATCACAAATGAGGGCTTAAGCCTTTTGACCGGTACCCTCAGCTATAATACCACTACTTTAAAAAGGAGTACCACCGGATCAATGATGCCTTCATAGGCCATATTATCAGATTGATAGCTGGGGACTTCGAGAGAAGGGTATCTCACAGCGCCAGGGCACTCCTGAAGGAGTATGCCTTTTTATACATTCAGTTCTCCAAGTTCACTTACATTCGTGCCCAGGGATTCACAGAACGATCGAACAAGCTGCCCAGATACCCAAATGATAGGATTATTCTCTTGGAGCTTTCCTGGCAGCTCCAACATATTCAAGCAGTCTTCAGCCAGAAGCACGTAGCAGGGATCCCTTATCCCATGATCCTCGGCCAGGGCCAGTATCGGCTGCAAACATCTCAATGCACCGGCAACTCAGAAAAGGAACTCAAGGAGTACAATTTTGAGTGGTACACGGCTCGCCCACGAATGGACCCCCACGGCCACATCAGGAAGGCGCTAGGGCCGGCATACGCCCATCTATACCATGTTGAAGATTTATGGGCAGATTGTAGAGATGATAAGGAGGTCCGCCAGAGACACTACATGCGAATGACGGTGCAGTTCTTAAGGAGAGTGCAGCTGTTTCCGGTGCCAGACCAGCTTGAGGAAGATAAATCCACACTGGTGCACCCGAGGTACCCTGCGGTTGCCGACCTGGTGATCCCCTCCATCGACTGGGATGAGCAGGAGGTCGAGGACCTGGATACCATCACCCAGCCTATCATAGCTCACACCAAGGAGTGGGTTGATGGACAGGTGGCACAACTAGAGCAACAGGGGGTGGCTCTAACATATGAGGCACTCAAAAGCGGGCCGAGCGTCACGGAGGACGTTGCTGCCTCCCCATCAGCTGGTGAGACTTCCAAGTCTCCCCCCATCACCAGGTCCTAGAAGAGGAAAGAAGCAGAAACGACACAGTTCGGGGACCCCAAAGAACAAGCCGCAAAGGATACGGGAGGCTCGTCTCCAAAGAAGCTTAAAAGGACAGTGGTCACAACAGAGGCGCAGCCTCCATTGCTCCTTCCTCCCCCGACTGGTGTGCTGCCCCCCTTTCAGGCCACAGCCGCCTCATCCCCACAAGCGGTGGACATTTCTGTCCACCTTGCCTCTTCACCCCCGGCCGAGTCCATAGTCAATATTGACTCTTCCTCAAGCATGACTACTTCCCCTTCCTTTGCTGCTGCCATGTCACCCATCACCTCGCTACCTCTGGCAACAATACCATCGCCTGTTCCCCTTTCTAGCGTGCTCGAGGCTATTACACGGCACCTACAGAGTCTTCCCCCCGAGCTCTCGCAGCTTTTAATGGACCCTGCTCTCTAAGCTTCCCTTGCCCAAGCCCTCGCAACAGCTCAGCCGTCACAACCGCCGGCCATGGAGGCCACCATGCAGATTTCCAAGGAGATGGAGGAGCTAGAACAGGAGGCTAAAAAGCCTATGGAGGAGGAGCCCGATGACTATTACGAGCAACCCGAGCACGAGCATAGAACCATTGACGAGGTTGCTTATGAAGAAGAAGAGACGGGCTCCTCCAAGGGCGGGGATGGAGAGGATGGCTCAGGCGCCGGGAAAGTTATTTAGGTTTCTGATGAGGATGTTGGAGAAGAAGCGGAACAGTCGCCACGAGGCGAGCAGGGACAGCCACCAGAGGGGCAGCCCGAAAAGGATATCACTGAAGCGGAGACCCACATTGTAAGGAGTCCCGAACCCGAGGCTGCTAAGGAGAGGGAAGAAGAAGAGGCAGCAAAAGGACAGGATCTCACTCAGATACTGACCACCAAAGTGCCCGTCAAAAGCCTCGTGTTCTATCAAGACTCTGACGAAGAGGAGGATGCTGCCAGGGAAGAGGAAAAGTTTGAAAAGGAAAAGGAGGCAGAATTCTTACCCCTGACTGAGACGGGTGAAGGCAGCCATGATACACCCAAGGACCAATCCGCCATGCCCAACTGGCTAGAAAAGCAACTTGAAAAGACTACTCCTGTCCTGAGTGACCCGAGGTCAAGATTGGAGGCCATCTTGGCTCGATCTCTGGCCACAACGAAAGAGGAGAAGAAGCCTAAGGTCCGTTCCAGGATAACCATGGACGCTTATGGCTCCCGGGCTGCACAGGTAGCGACACCAACTATTGGCCAGGCCGGAGTAAGCTACAGTATCTCCATGATCGACCTAGGGACAGCCACCAGGGAACAGAAGGTCGGACATCTGGAGGAGTCAGTGGCCATGGTGGTGCATCTGATTAAGCAGGATAAGATCACCAAAGACGAGTTAAAGGCGCAGGTTGCTGCCCTAACCGACTACATCCAGCAGTGGTCTTCAATAGACGACCTCCCCACTACCTCCACGGTCGCGCCACAGCTACTCTCCAAGGAGCAGATAGATAAGCTAGAGAGGAGGAAAAACTTAGAAAAGACCACGGAGGACTGGTTCCAGTAGGTTACAAAGGTCGGAAACGTAGGGATCGGCTTGGCTGTGCAGATAGCCAACAAGTTCCTAGACTTGATTCAGTCCTTGGAGGGCACGAGGAAGCTCTGCACCAACTTCCCTGCGATCTACGACTCTGCCTTCCCGAAGGTTGAGGCCATCCTTCGAATGCCAGAAAGCACGTGGGAAGAAAAGCTAGAACTGAGGAAGGAAGATCACTAGTTGGTGGACATATGGCGCAGAGACCTCATCAACCGCAAAGAGAGGATGGAACAGATCCAGGGCAGAATAGATCCGAATATTGCGTGGATCAAGGAGATCCGAGCAGAATGTGCCAAGTACCTCAAGCTGATGACGGGCCATGATATGCCTACGGTGCAATTAGATGCGGAAAAGGTTAGGTCATATTTTGAGGAAAGGATGAAGGACGGGACAGTCGGAGATATCACAACGAACTTCCTGAGTTTCGCTGCCCGTGCCTTCGATAGATCAGATCTTTTCAGAGATCAGGGCTCAAAATATGATGAGGACTGGAAGCGGCTGGAAGAGAATGCTAAAGAATGGAGCTACCAGGCATTGAGATGCGAGATCCTCGAGATCGATAAGCTCCAGGCCATAATCCTCAAGCATATTGAACACGTAGCCTTCGAGGAGCAACCAGACAGCCCGGCCAAGGAAGAAGACTTCCCAGAATTGTAGCTACAGCCAAAGAAACATCAATTAGCTACAGGACAAAAATGCAAATAGTGTCATCCACTAGATAACAAAATAGGGAAAAGACAAAAGATGTTTTTTAATTGTAAATCTATTTGGGGGTAGGTGAAACCCTAATTTGTAATGAATCGTGGCCACACAATGGAAATGAATCTTGGCCATTTATTTGGTTTTTTGGAAACTATAAATAGAGCACTCCCCTCATTTGCAAAAGTGAGAGTTGAGTTGTTGTAAAGACATGCTGCTGAAATATATGAGAAATAGCATTGACTTGGTGCATTTCCTTGTTTTCTCTCATGTTAATTGATTCATTTCTCCAATCTTAGATGTTTAACTTAGATCTCTTTGCTGTTTAGTTAGCTGTTCATGTTATTTGGATAATTTTAGGAATGTTGTTGGCTGTTCATGAAAATTCCTGCTTTGTTAATGATCTCTTAGTCCATACTTTTTGCTATTTGCTGAAGGTAGATAGCTTTGCAAAGTTAGTCTGGACCTGATTTAAGCTGCCTCAAACATTTATCTTTAGTTCATGCATGTATATGGTGGATGAAGGATAAAAATCTGCAGCCCTTAGAAGATTGCACGATTCCCATGATACTGTGAAATCCCTGGTTAAGTGGGATATTGTTTTGAAGGAATTGTCCATTGCAGGGACTCCATTATCACTATTCGTAGCAAGCTTTAGGCTTAGGAAATTTTCTTCCCCTTCGCTCTTTTTCACTTTCTTTAGAAACTGAACAACACCAAGGTTCATTGCACTTTATAAAGCCAAATCTAACGATTAGATGGAGTTTGAGACTGCTGTTTGAACCTACAGCAAGGACATAACTGCTTTTATGCTAAAAACTCTTTTTTTTGAAAGATCCAACTTCATGCTTTGTGCCCATACTTTGTGTTTCTGTAAGGCCGCCTTGTGATTCCAGCAAATCACATCAAACTACTGAGGTATCTTAGCATTGTCATGACCTGACACCCGAGAGACCTTGGGATAGTGTTTTTCAATTCGATTGTGGGAGATTGTCTTTCAAGAGAGGTAGTGCATCTACGCACTGCCTATGTTGAGAAGTGCATAAAAACACCATCAACAGTATTGTGTTGTCTGCAAAGTTGTTTTCCCTTATTATTCAAATTAACACAATTTGTTAGGATACACTTACTGTTGTTGTGTGATTTTCTTGATTGGTTTTTGCCTCGGGTGAATTAAATTCCTTTCAAATAATTCATCTTAATTGGTTCCTACTCAGGATTAAAATGCTTTTAAGTTAATTGTTTTGATTGGTTTCCCTCAAGTCAAGAATTAGAGATCCTTTAATAATATCATAGTAATTTGGGAATATAACACTAGGATTAATAAGAAGAGTATAGTAACTGACACACTTGCACATTTGTACAAGCTACAAACATTTAAAGTGCCCAACAATTTAGAGTTAAGTTGAGAAATAGATTCACCCTTCTTACAAACCTGGCTCCATTAATCCATCATACAAATTTGACTCCACCCACCCAATAGATTTGGGCACCAGTCATACTTACAACATTTATAAACCTTATCTATACTCTCAACTCTCAAAGCATTTCATAGTAGGAATTAGTTATTAAGCATCTATCTCACAGTCATGTGCCATTGTGAATAGATTTCCCAAGTTAGAGATTACACACATAACTTTGAAACCTGCTCCATCATTTAGGTATACCCGCCTAGGTTTAGCAGATCCTAAAGTGTAGTGGTTTTTCAATCATCTATACCCTGTTCGTTAGCCAAAAATGTTAACATAGAGCTTGGCACCCTCTTAAGGTTTACAACCTTGATTTTTAAGATCTAACAGTTGGTGTGCAAAGGTTATTCACAAGTAGAAGGAATCAATTCTTAGGAGAAATTTACTTTTGTGGAAAGAATGGAAGCAATCCAAATGTTTCCTACATTTGTAGTTCACAAGGGCTTCAAGGTATACCAAATGGATGTTAAATCTACCTTTTTAAATGGTGAATTAAGAGAAGTCTACATAGATAAACGTAATGGATTTCAACTATCAACAAACCCAATAATGGTATGCAAACTTAAAAAGGTGTTATATGATCTCAAGCAAGCCCACAGGGCTTGGTATGTAAGGTTGGACAAGTACTTACTTTAGCAAGGCTTTAACAAAGGTACCACATATAACAATATATATATTAAAATTAAGGATGAAATAATTCTAATTATTTTTTATAATGTAAGCAGCATTTATAGGGTGTTGTACCCTACACAGAGAGCCACAAGGGCCAAAAAGTTCAGATCAAAAAAGCATTATATAAAACACCACACCAAAAAAAACCTAACTAAACCCAAATGGAGACTGACAACACACATGGACCAACAGCAAACCAATGGCATACTAGCTAGCCTTCTCCCAATTCTTAGACAACAACTGAACCATATCATCACAGACCCACTCCTAGCAGTCCTTGGTCTTCTTTATCCCTATCTCATCCCTCATGGCAGCTAACAAGTTACTAGTGACGTAGTGAATCATCTTCACTATGAAGCGGGTCAACCCAATGAAATTTTTATCTAGGATGTCCAGTCTATTTTTCAGCATACCAATCTCCTCCTCACTTCCCATAGTGTAGAAAGGATCATTTTGCTCAATCTCCAATGGCTCCAATGATTGGGAGGCCAAACCCTCCTTCTAAGGTAAACCATTGTCAGGAACAAAGGAGGGACCTCTAGTTTTCTCCTCATCCTCGTCCATCGACACCACTTCCACATCGTTTCCTTTGCTATCAGACAACTCCTCTTCAATAGCCAAATCCCTAACCTGGACTTTTTTCTTGTTTTTAGCCTACCTTCCAGAGTGCCTAATGATGGTGTCACAACCAATAACCAAGGTCTCTGCAACCACTGTATCACCCAAGGAATCCTTGCTCACAACATTCTTTCCTTTATTTGGAGAAACCTTCTCCTGCTTACCTTTCTTTTTCATACCAGGCTTACCAGGGGTCTTAGCGGGGGTAGATTTTAGATCACATAAGCTAATAATTGCACTGGTCTGGGCAGCACCATCAACACCCTTGTATTTTTTGTAGCAGGTTTGGGTTTCTCAATAGTGGTTGGGTGACTCTTTCTGACAGGGCCTTTAGATTCGATTGGGGACAAGTTGGGCATGATGGGGGGATCAATTTCCTCAATACGAATAGTCAATATAGGTTTTAGAGGGCACAAAGCCAGGTGGAAATGGTAGAGTCTTAGGATAAGACCCTAATGGAGAGGCAAAGGAGTAGGTTCGTTGGGGTTAGCAGTAGCTGAATCAATAGATTTTTCAACCAAATTTTCAAGGTCCATAAGCATGTAGAAGGGAAAGCTCATAAGAACCTTATGCCTAAGATGATTTAACAAGGGAAAATGGTAGTAGTAAAAATTCTTGTACCTTCCTTCCAATGTAATATACTTTATCAGAGCAAGGCACACCTAGTTCCACAGTTGTGGAAGCGCCTCATGTTCAAACCCAGACTATTTGTGCACCGAGGCCTCCTCCCCACAAAAAAATTATTCATACTGTCATTGTCCTAGGTCTTAGAATGTTTAGGATGCTTCATTCATGTGCACTGGAGACCCATAGCCTGGGCGATAACTTCCTCCTCCACCATGAAGGAGATGCCACCAATGGTAACATGATGATTCTTCCACAAATTAACAAACTGGGTCGACAGATTAGGGTCGTGACCCAAAAGCATCTCCATCATAGGAGCAATGCCACCTTCAACGCAAATGTGCCAGACCAGAGGGTCTTTGCAAAATTCATTTTAGTTATCTGGTTCAGTCTGCACCCTTTCTCCATGATGTCACTCTACACACTATAAGACAAAGATCTCTGCAAACAAAGAAGGTTATAGAAAATAGCAAGGTGGAAAAATCCCCACACAATAAGGCATTTAAGCCACGAACAGTAAATTTTGGTAATCAATCTAATGGACAGATCACACACATGAGCATAATAATTTCTTGAAACCATCTTAGTGTATCCATTAATTGAGATCACATTGCATAACCAACTAAGAAAAAAGGACATGAAAGGCAGTGAAGGATTGCCATCCATGTCACAGAAGCACAAAATTCTAGGAAGAATAGTTGTGGGGCTATAATTAGATATCTCTAAAACCATAGTATTTAGGGGTTGGCCACCTTTAGTTAACCCACATAAAGAAGCTAAAAGGCGCGAAGCCAAAATAGCAGCAAAATAAAAGCCACAAAGGAGCTTAGTCTCATAATTATAAGTCACATCAAAATCAAAAAGCTTGAATTTGAAAATATGAGAGTTTAAGCAAATCCCCATAAGGATATTATGACAAGTGCGATCAAACTTACTAATAATCCTCTGGTACTTGCCACAAAAAATCATGATATCTCTTTTCAAAATGGGCTCCATTTTATTATTTGAAAAAGTCCACTTGTCCATCCTATCGATATAACTCATCATCCATCTCATCACTTCTATAAGACCACAAATCCCAAAGAGTAAGCAAGTGGGTCCCCTAGATAACCAGCTAAGCATGTGCAGTGTCGTCATCATGGGACAAGTATGGGCTTTGTTCCTTAACTATAATACTCTTAATATTAAGCAGAAGTATGCTTGTGTCCCGCCAACATTTGGATAGTTTCCAATGTGTGCTAAAATTAGAAAGGGCATCTGCCACTTGGTTCCCTTCTCTGTAGATATGACTGGCCACATTAGCTTCTAGTTTAGACACTAGGAACCTAATATCAAGAAAATAATCCTTAGTGTTCCATCTCAGTAATCTGCCACAATTAATAGCCTCAATAATGGACTTGGAGTCCCCTTCAATGTGCAGGTTCTCTATCCCCAAAAGTAATAGCTATATGTAAGCTCTTTAACAAAGCATGAGCTTCCACTATCATAGATGAGTGGCATCCTATCCCCCCAGCATAACCAACCACTAATTTTCCCCTATGGTCTCTAATCACTCCTCCTATACTTGCTCTGCATGGGTTGGCTTTAGCAACCCCATCAAAATTTAATTTATACAAGCCCCTATTAGGAGGTTTCCAAATAGTAGCTCTTTGAGAAAGAATTTTGGAGTTTTCATAAGAGTTGACATCCAAAACCTGATGCCAGGCTTTAGCCATGATTATATCCAACTCAGTCGGACCTATGCCTGGGATTTTCCCTCTAAAAAGAGAGATGTTTTCCTTAATGAGCCTGACACCAATACCAAACACCTCTTTCAAGTACATCGATCAGTGTTCCTGAATATCCTGTTGTTCCTCTCTTTCCATAAGCACTAGCATATAAAATTCTAATTGTTGTTGTGTATGTTGATGATATAATGTTTGGTGGGAATGATGAAATGTGTAATAAGTTTGCTGAAGAGATGCAAAAAGAGTTTGAAATTTTATGATAGGTGAGTTAGAATTCTTTCTTGGACTTCAAATTGCTCAATCATATAATGGTATCTTTATCTCTCAAGAAAAGTATGTGAAGGAAATGTTGAAGAATTTTGGCATGGAAGACTGCAAACTAGTGAGTACTCCTATGGTAACTAGTTGTCATTTGACCAAAGATGATGAGTCACCTAAGTTTGATCAGACTCCATATTGGTTTATGATTCAAGGGTTACTATACTTAACAACATCAAGGCCTGATATTATGCAAGCTATCTAATTGGTACAAGATTTCAAGCCGATCCAAGAGAAACTCATGTGAAGGCTATCAAAAGGATTTTCAAATACTTCAAGAGCACTTTGAATTATGGATTGTGGTATCAAAAAGGTGATGACTTTTACCTAAGTGCATATATACTAATGTTGATTAGGATGGTAGTGTTCATGATAGAAGAAGTAACAGTTATGGAGCTTTATTTTTAAGGCATAGATTGGTCTCATGGTTTAGTAAGAATTAAGATTCAGTATCCGTATTAATACCAAAAGTAGAGTATCTAGTTGCAACATCTTGTTGTACTCAAGTGATGTGGATTAAGAAAACACTGAAGGATATCAAAGTAATGTATGATGAACTTGTTCCTATTCTATGTGATAATACAAGTGATATCAATATATCAAAGAATATAGTGATGCATTTTACAACCAAGCATATATCTATCAAGTGTCACTTTCTAAGAGAGAAAGTTACATATCAAGAGGTAAAATTGGATTGTTCCTACAAAGGAATAGGTTGCAAAAATCATTACAGAGGCACTTTCTAAGGACACATTTGACTACCTCTAACAAAAGTTAGGGGTTGTCACTCCTCCTTATTCTAACTAGATGCATAAATGGTTGATTTTTTCAAGGGGATCAATTCAATATATATGATTATCCTTGGATTGATGAGGGATACCTCTTAGGGAGAGTAGGTAGAAGGATTTTAAGGTTTTTGTAGATAGGGGGAGCTTGTATGTTTCTACAAGCTAAGTTGAAGACCACTAGCCCTTTGCCCTTGAAGTCAAAGGGGGAGAAATTGCATATCTAGTTAGTGTTTCCATCAATTCCAAAGGGGGATATTGTTGCAAGTATGTTATAGGTATTGTCATTGATGTCAACATAATGGAGATTATTGCAAGTGTTATCTCTAATGACAATAGAGTAGTATTTTCATATTTGTGAAGAGTGTTGTAATTGTTTCTATGATGTTGAGAATAATTTTATTCTATATATCTTGATGTGAAGAATTGTATAAGCATGGAATATTTTCATGCAAAAAAAGGCTCAAGAAGTTGGACTGAAGGTGCTCAAAAGAATGCTCTGCATTCCTCTACATTTGAAGATATGGCCTTGTAGTTTGGAAGTTAGATAGAGGAAGCTATGATATATGTATTTTCCTAATTTTAGTGCATGAATTTTACCATAGAAGTTTAGAAAGATAGTAAGGTGAAGACTGTGATGTTACAGTCAAGAAGGTTAAGAGAAATGCTTTGCATTTCTCCCTAGTTGATGTTGTGGTCTTGCGATTTGGAGGATAAGTTAAAATGGTCTACAGGTTTTCTCATTTCAATTTTTAGAGATGTCGATGTATCACAAGTCTATTTTTAGTTTTCTATCTCAAGCATGCGTATTTTAGGCTTACTAGAGTTGATGGGTTAGGTGACTGTTTACTTGCCCCAACATAAAGCAACATGTAGTTATGAAGGAAATGAATGTGAACACCTTTGAATATCATATATAATATTTTTAAAGTGAACTACATATTGTTTTTTGGTCTCTCTAGTGTCGCCTTTGGTCTAGAACTAATGTGTGGAAGGATAAATGTTTACTAGGACGACTCGGTATGTTGAAGTGTTTGTGCCAAATATTTGAGGTGTGCACTAGTGTGGGAATGTGATCTATGGTAAAATAGGTCATTCTTATCTCCTAGCTTGGACCACATTTACACTTTTTACAAAGGATACATGTGTTTAAGTCAACTTATTATGTACATTACACGTTCCATGTCATACGTTTCATTTTGGTTGAAAAGGAGAAATTTTTTAAGCTTATGAAGGAATATAAATGGAAGTTCAAGAATGTTTCCAAGTGTTTTTGATGTGTGATTGATGTAATATGGTGAAAGTAGTGTATTGAAGACAAAAGAATGTGTGATTTTGTGAGTATGCAAAGAAGTGTATAAGTTCTCCTGAAGGTAGTGAGCTCAAAGTAGTAGTAGAAGTGTGAGTGTTGAAATGTGACAAAGGCGGTGAGTTGAAGGCAACAAAGTTTGTTAAGTAGAGGAGTTGAAGATTGTGTGTTGGAAGTATTGAGCTAAAGGAAATAGAGTTTGTTGTATGAGTAACTATGCCAAAAGTAGTGAGCTTGAGGTAGTAGAGGTGTTGAAGGTCTTTCCAATAATGATTGATCAAAAAATTTCATCAATGGTTTTTTTTATAGAGGTTGTATCCCCATTTTGTAAGAGTTTGTGTTTGTAGGGAGTTGTAAACTTCCTTTGGTTGAAGCCATAAAACTAATTGTAAATATTATTTTATTTGTGAGGTTGGATTTGGATACTAGCTCCAAGCAGCTTGCTTACCATCATTTTTCCCTTCTAGGGTTTTCCACATATATCTGGTGTTGTGATTGTTTGTTTGAGTTTTGATCTACATTTGATACTTTATCTATTTAAAGTAGCAACAAGCTTTGATTAAGTTTCAAGAATTGGATAAAATTTAGGGATAAATTGATTCACCCCCCTCTTAGTATATCATTGTGTTCTAACAAATGTCCATATACATTGACTTCATCTTCAAATGGTGCTTTTCTTCTTCATGTCAAGAGCATTTGAGGGAGGATGTTAAACATGAATTTATGAGCATGCATATTTTGGTTCATGTCACTTTTTTCTTATTTTTTGTTTTTTGTTTTCTCTATGGATTTTTGATATGTTAGAGAATTGTAAAGTGATTGGAAGCCACTATTCTTATGTTTTCCAAAAAATTGAGTCTATTTCACTCTTTTTTTTATTTTGAATTTTTTATTGATCTGTATAGTGCTCCTCCTTCCACATGGTTTCCACTATATTATTTCAATTTTGATCTCATGCTTTATTTATTTGTCTCTCAAATGTTGCTTTTGTCAATCATACATGCTATGTTCCCCACCTTAGGGAATATCCCCTTTATGTTGAACTTGTTTTTTCATTATGGATCTTAATTTCAATATTACATGTTAATATTTCAAGTTATTATTGTCTTGCATTTTCATACCTTATCACACACATTTCCAGCTGTACATATTCATTATATTTCACATATTACATCTTACATGACATGTACATATGCTCACATGTTTCTATCTAGCACTTGGGATCTTATCTCTTGATTGTTATTTTTACCATATGGGACATGAGACACCTTGTTGTCTCTTATTACATGGTCCTTCATGATTAAAAATGTTTTTATCTTATCTCATGTTTTTCACATGATGATATATAAGACATTTTACTATGATTATTGATCGTGTTTACATGATCACATCTATCTAGATATTACTTGTTCCTTTATTCTATAATTTCTTTCATCATTTGTATGTAAAGAATCATCTAGTATTATATAACATCATTATTTTTTTTTCATGTTTATTTTTCCAATGTCTCTCATAAGGTCCTACCCTACATCACTCCCATTTTATTATGATGGCTACATCATAGCCCGACATTATTATATTTTAGTTATTATTTTTCCTTGTAGTCCTACATCACCTCTTTCTGCTTATGATGACACCTTTGTATCCCTTAACCATATTTTTTAGGTTAATTTGATTTATCCATTATCCTATAGCCACATTGTATATAACACATTATTTTTTGAATTTTTTAATTAGAACTTGTTCATTTCTATAATATATTCTTATCTTATGCTACTCAAATTTTTATAAGTTCACATCAAAATATGAAGCTATTATCACATGGAGCATGTGTGGATCATCATCCATATTCATATCTTTTATATATGTGGTTTCCATTTACTTCCATTTTGGTTACCTTTTTACTTTGATATGCATGATTTATAGTGGTTCACATCCAATCCAAAGAGGGGAAATATATAAGGGTAAAAAATACATCACTACCAACTTTCCCTTTTTTCTAGATTCATTTTGAACCTTTGTCCCTAGAGGAATAATATAGCATCTAAATGGTGTATTTACATGCAAGAATTGGCATCCATCACATACATTATCTAATTTTGAGTCTTTATTTCCTATTAATTTGGACCCAACATTCATATGTGTTTTTTTTTCCTAGTTCAAAAATGTAGTTATAGTGTTGAGTGCCATATTAGGACCACATGCACAAGATTGAACCTTAATTTCTACATTTAAATTTAAACATCAGCCAAAGATGGCTTACCTCAAACTAGTTATTTCCCATTAATGCACAGATGAAATATTCATATTTGCATGCAATTGTGTTGTGTAAAAAGATACCTAGTTCATTTTAAATAATCAATACAACATTATCTCATAGTATCATCATTTGACTAGAAGAGAATTGAGAGTATAAAATTAATAAATTTGGAATTTTATAAAGATAGACATATGCATTTGCATTTATACTTGGTGTTTCTTCGAATGTTTTCCAAATCATTGAATTGATCAAAGAACTTGACTAACGGGCAAGGTGGGAAGCTTGTAGAATTCTCTTTCCTTGGATATGAAATAAGTTCCAACTAAGCAACACCCTTGTCAAATATTTCAAGTGAACATTATTCTAAAAGCCCAAAATGCAAAGTTAAAGATGATATTTCTATATTAAAAAAACTGTAAATCACATATAAAATTATAAATCTAATTTTAAAAGATAAAATTAAATTCATAAATTATGTATTACAATAAATTTTCCATTTATGATATCTAAATTAATTGAATATATTCCTCTTTATCAATTTAACATTTATTTTATTAAATATTTCAATACAATTTACAACTCAACTTAGTGTGATAAATTTGAATATAGGAATGTTTGCCTACTTAAGCGGTGGAAGATTGAATTTACATTCCATTCCTATATTTAATATCAACTTATTTAAATTTATTTATATTGTATAGAATTTTTTCATCATCAAAACCGTAAACATAATTTTTTGTTTCTCACAAATATTAGAGACTATTTTTATATATATTTTCTTGTATCGTAAACATGGTGAAACGACGCTCGACACTCACGAAGCCGAGATTGCGTGTGATTTTGTCCTCTATCTAATCGGCGTCTTTAAAGGGACAAACAAATAGTCGTTTAAGGAAAAATTTAAAAAACGCTGTGGGGTCCGGCAAAAACACCCAGCCAAGAGGGCCCAATTGATAGGCAGACAAGAAATTTTATTCTCCACCCCTAGGGAGACAACGTATTCAACATTGGAATTCACGCTCATCTAATTAAATATCTAACGCTGTGAAGGAAGCCGCATTGCTGTTACAGCGACATTGCACTATAAATGAAAACCTACGCCTAATACGGCAGCAGGCAAAGAAGAAAAATGGCGCAAAATACTTCCGATAGAAAACCAAGTTTCAACGAAGGAAGCGTTGGTGAGGAGGCTGAAACTTCCCTGCAACTGGGATCTCCTTCCGTCCACCACGATGACATTCAATTCAAGGACGGTTGCCTCGACTTTCACTCCAACGACCTCTCCTTTGCCTACAATGATGACCCAACTCTTGAAACTTATGCTCAACTAAACACTACTCGCCCACCCAATGACGATACTTCTGTAATAACCCATGAGAATAATGGCACTGCACCAAAAAAAAGAAACGCTTGGACGCCCTTGGTGGAATGGGAGAAGACTGGGAGCTTTTATTTGAATAATGGCTGGACGCCCTTGGTGGATTGTGATAAGACTGGGAGCTTCTTTTCGCTCTATGGGAAAGACCCAATGAAAGGAAAGACCGAGGAGGGTAGATTTGGTCATAAGAAGCTTCAGTTCCGTGACCATATCTGGAAATGCATTCAGATGTACAGAGCGGAGACCTGCATGACCGGAGATTTGGAGGAAGATCGGGGTAATAATAAGCGGGGAAGCGGAGGAGAGATCGATCCGGGGGATCATGCATCAGCATTTCCCCTGTGATGGGTACACGCTCACTGAGGAGAAAGGTTGCCTCGTGCTCGGCTGGCGTGGCAAGCCCATCATCGCTGCTTCTTGCTGGAAGTGCTAGAACGCCCACCCACGCCTCTGCATTTTCACTTTCTGTTTGTTTTTCTTCATCATCGTCATTATCATCATCATCGTTTTCGTCTTCATCGTATAATAAACACCATGAATAATACTCGACGTAAATCGTTAATTGTCTCAAGATAAATAGCAAAGATCGAGATACAGGAATTCGATCAGTACTTTTCAGATTTCAATGGCCGGCTTTGGCCCTGATGTTAGAAACCTCTTCGAATTTTGTATCAACTACTTTGTTGATTTATTTTCTGTATGAATCAGGTTTGGAAAAACTCCGGTGTAGTGTTGTGTTTTGGTTGATGATGAGCGTGAGAGACATTTTAAATTAATCAAAACTTCCACGATTTCCGAAACACCACCAACCAATTACTGTTTTATCATTTCAATGGTTTTATTCGAGCGATAAGCCTCTGTGTTATGTCTGTAAGATAACTCTACGAGCAGAGTAGAATAGAATAGAATAGAAACTAATCTGTACATGACGCGCCCCTAAATCTCTCTCTCTTACAGGTTTTTTTGTTTGTTTCGAATGGTGGGGGTTGATCTGTTTAAAGCTTTTGCTGGGCTTCTTGTTACAAACGGTATTTAAACTATTATTGAATGCTCGATGGTGGAAATTATTTTGTCTTATTGGAATTATACTACATTTAAATACTGTATAATTATAACCATGAGAATGAATGGAAATTTAACAAGGGAAAGAGTGAATTTCAAGAGAAGTGAAGGAAGCCAAGCAAGAAATGAATATTGTTTGGATTAAGGTGTCGTATATGTTTGCAATGTTATGTAGTATTCATGTGTTTTAACATTCTTGGAATGTATCTTTGGATGTGTAGGATGTAATTGAAAATTAATTTTATACATTAATTTTTCTAAGAATCTTGACATTACTTGTTATTTCATTTATGAGTAAGATGGAGTTGATGATAATCGTAGTAAATGTATTTCTATTAAATCTCTCAACTTAAACATAAGAAATGAGTAGTGAAGTGTCTTGAATTTTGTTTGTGGATATTATATGATTTTGGTGATGCTTTTAGATATCTATCTTGGGATATGAGCCACTATGGAGGAGTTCCAAGTCAAAGATGTCGTTTATTATTAGTGAGGAAGTTAGTTTTGCTATTCATAGTTCATTGGGAAATACATGTACTATTTTAAGAAAAGCCACTTCATTTGAATGTGGGAATTTTTGTGTTTTATTAGTTTAATAATACATCATTTTGAAAATTGTTACGGTATCCTCTTTCATTTCTCTATAAATTAGAGAGATGATAAAGTAGTTTAATGAGATTGTTTATAGGTATAGTTGTACTATTGCAATGTTGCTAGAAATTGAAGTGTTAATGTGTGAATATATATCTCCATCGAAGATTAGTACACACTTATCCTCTTTCTCATGTTAAATTCTTTTCTAAAAAGGATTTATTCATGTAAATCTCATGTTATATGTGGTTTGTTGATTTATCTCTTGTTTTTTTATTTCACAATCACATAATTCTAATAATGTGGTAATCCTTGTTAAATAAATAAATTTAATATTTATACTCTTTCAGAAGATTTATTATAGTGGTTTTACCTTATAAATCAACATTTGGTATTAGAGCTAACTTTTTTGCATAGAAAGACACATTTATGTAACTGTTGAATATTTTTTAATTCTAATGGGAATTTTTTGCATTATGAGGTTTTGTAAAATTAAGGGAATGATTGTATACCATGGCTTTTATTTTCTATATGAACATTGAAAAAATTAATAGCACTAGATATGAGATGTGGATGTTGAAAATAGAAGATTTGTTGAAGAAAGAGATTAGTGATTTCCTATTTCCCTAGAAAAAAACCATCCAATATGTCTAATGAAGATTGGTCAAAATTAGACAAGAAGACACAAATAACCATAAGATTGTCTTGCAAATTTTACCTTAGAATATTTCTAAGGAGATGACCACACACAAGTTGTGGAAGAGGATATGCAATATCTATCAAACTAAAGTTATTACTAATAAGTTATATTTCAAAATATTAGAAAAATAGTTTTGTACACCTTGAACAAGAAATAAATATCTATTTTTGTTGCATCTTTGGAGATGTGTTTAGCTAAATTTTATATTTATTTGGGTTCATTTGTAAATATATATGTAATATTAGTTAGATATTTTATGTATGGTTTGTAGATTAAAAAATATTTAATATTAGAAAAACTCATTACCAAAAATTAAATGTTGGGTCAATGGATTTTTTCGTTTATAATTTTATGGTACATGCAAGAAGTTGAGTCCATTTTTTGGTTAAAAAGTGGATTTTTTTTTCCTTAAAATCAAATTTTGTCATAGTTGGAGTAAAATTTTGGAGCACTTACACATGAAATATTATCGTAGTGTAAAAACATAAAATATAAGATTTTATATTTAGTTTTCAAATATGTAATTTATTTTAATATCCAGGTGATAAAAGTTGGATCAAAATATGGATGGCGTACACATGCATGGTATGGTAAAAAAGAAATGACTTTTAAACAATGGTTTTTAGAAATAGCTATTGAAAATTAATTTGTATCATCTAGGTATTAAAAATATATCTTGACCAACTTCATCACTTCATATAGGCTTTTAGTTTAATTTAGGTCAAAATATGGGTCAAAATATGCGTCAAAATATGGAATGACATACATGCACATGGTATGGTAAAAAATAAGTGACTTTTAAACAATGGTTTTTATAAACAGATATTGAAAATCAATTTATATCATTTGGGTATTAAAATAAATTACATATTTGGAAACTAGATTCCAAATACTACATTTTATGATTAGTGACTTTTTTAAAGATTCCATCTCTAAGTGCTTCAAATTTTAAGGTCAAATGTGACAAATTCTGAAAATCAAGGAAAACACTTTCACTTTTTGGCCAAAAAGTGGACTCAACTTCTTGCACACACCCTGTGATAAATTGGAGAGGGTATATAATATCATTAATTTATTTTTGTATTTATTTTTACAATGTCTCTCCAAGGTTCCTATCCCACATCACTCTCATTTGTTGTGATGGCTACTTCATAGCCCTAACTTAGTCTCTTTTGATTACGAATTCTCCTTTGTAATCCTACATCACTTTATTTTGGTTATGATGACACTTTTGTAGACCTAACCCACTCTTTTTTAGGTTAAATTGATTTTTTCATGATTCTACAACTTTTTATATTTACATGATATTTTTTGACTTTGTAAGGTGAAACTTACATTCATTTCTATTATATAATTTGTTCTTATGCTACTCAAAATTTAATGCATGTAGGTCAATAGATCAAGCTATTATCACACATATCATATGTGGATCATCATCTATATTCATATATTTTATATATGTGAGTTCCATGTACTTTCATATTGGATACTTTTTTACTTTGACATACATGATGTAGGAGTTTATGGTGAACTCCTCAACACCCCAATATCACATGCAAGACAAAATAACTTCCACAAAGAGAGATGGAAGAAATATCATGCTATGATTATGGATGCAAGATTGTCAAAATGAACTTGATTGTTATTCATATATGATTATAATGTATATATGATGCCTTGCTTATATAGGCAAGGTGTGATGATGTACCAACATTAAATGAGTGTGTCATAATTAGATGACATGACTCAACATTAAATAACCTAGGACACATGCATTAAATAAAATCCAACTAGATAAGATATGATAAGATCTTATCTAGAAAACTAAGATTTCTAAAAAAATAAACTAGGACCTAAGTGGACTTAACAGTGTAAATAGGAGCTAGATAGGTAAAAAACCTATTTACACCAACACCCCCCTTAAGTACAACTTAGGGAGAACTTCTGCAAATAACACAAAGTTGGGTCATGGCTATGAATCCATTTTAGGTACCCATGTACAAATGAAAATACAGTCTCTCACAAATAAAGAAAAATGAGAAAAATCAGTGGGACAAAACTCCTCCCCAAAAGAGAGATAAAAAAAAAATTCTCAATGATGCATGAGAAGAACAAAACCCCATTTGAGGAAAAAGACCCCCAATAAGAGAGAAGAAGAGAGACGATGCAACCCCCCTCAATGTAGAGTCTCCTACAAAGAGGGTAGATGTTTGAAAATATATGTTGAAGATGATCCATGATTGTCGAACAAGGTTCCTCCCCATGGGAAGAAACAAAACCAAGATGGTATGCATGATGTCTTCCCATTCTTGAAAAGAATATGTGGGAAGAATGATGATATATGACGTCTCAAAAGAATTATCAAGTGTCTCCATGTCAATTTCAAAAGATGTCACACTCCAAACACACATTCTAGGCCACATTGTTGAAGAAGAAAATCCAAAATCTCTTAGAAATGATTTTAGAATTCACAATCCAAAGACAAAGATGCCTCAGTTCTAAATAAAAAGAAGCCTCCTCTAAATGTTATCCAAAATTATCCACACTTATGTCAAAATTCATATTCATGTAAAGAACAAACAAGAGGGTCAAAGTGTTCCCTCATGCAACACCCTGAAGAGGGATCATTGAGCCATCAAAAAGAAAATGAATGCAATCAGTTATATCTTCTAAATATGAAATATAGAACTCTCAAAACAAACTAGCAATCTTTGAAAAGTGCTTATCCCAATGAGCCATCTCTAGAAGATGATGTATGTCCTACATTGTACCGAATCACAAGGAGCCAAATCTATGGAATCACAAGCATGATCAGGTACAACAGTAGATGAAGGAGATGAGATCTCAATGCATTCCATTTGAATACACCTATCATCTCCCATTGTGTCCTCAAAACATGATGAAGTAAGAACAGTAGATGATTCTGCCAATATTGGATTACAAGAGTCCTAATCCTCAATATTTTAACTCATAGATGAAGGAGATGAACCCTCTAAATCTATATTAAGAGCCATAGAAACAAAAGTCTCAATAGAATTATATAAAGGATTGATAAATATATATGTGCCTTTATTCTTAATTGCATTAAAAAATAAAAGTAATGATGAGGAGGGTTACATACAACTGAATAGTTATGGCAGAAGCATGGAGGAGGGACCATAACCCATCATATGTAGATGCCTTTCATGAGATATTGGATCCCATGGATAGAATTGAGCAATTAATTCTGCATGAGGAAGAGTTAACCAAAGATGTACCACTTGTATCTTTTGAGAAAAAAATAGGTGCTTGTTCGAGAAGGCAGGTTGAGAGCATAAGACCCTTAAGTCACTTGTCACCACAGCCTACTCTAGAGGTTAGCTTCTCAACTGATACTCCTATTATTGTTGAAGATGGAATTGAGGAAGAAAATGAGGTTACACATATTACTATTCCCACTATCCCCCAATATGAAGTACCACTAGAGAGGAATGTGATCACCTTTGAGGCTTATGATGAATTATCTGATGATGTGAGACATCATGCTAGCCAGGAATTCATTGCAGATGATGCATTTGTTCAAACTCCTAAATTTAGCACCTTCATTTATGAGTACAAAGGAAGGATGATAAGTTTAAAGCTAAAAGAGAACAATCCTAAGTAAGAGGCGAATGCCTTGAAAGAACTCCAATATGAAGTTGATAGGGAAATGGAAAACATCACCTCTGAGAGAGGAAGAGCATTACTACAAGAAGCTGGTGTCATGCTTCTTCTTAGGTTGGACATTAAATCTTAGCCATAGTGTTCAATAGTTTCCTAAAGAGAGAGAACAAAGCTTTGCAATTAACAGATGAGGCTAGTGATAAGGTATACACCAGATCAAGGTATAATCCTAACAACACTACTTTACAAATTTGGGCCCTTTACCCACCAGGAAAGAGGCCTTCTCTTATCAATGATCATGATCAGATCTTTCATCACCTTCTAGTACAAAGAGTGGGGGATACGAACCCTATTGAGACTATTGATCTAAATGTGAATGTGTCCAAGTTTACCAAGGCTCATATTGAGAAACTAGTCAAAGATATAATAAGGGGTTGATTGATGAAATGAAAGATTGAAGTGAGATGTGATCAATTATAGAGATAGTTTTCCTTCCTCCTCAGGACTTTACTCACCATTAATTGAATGTGAAAGGAAAGTACTTGAAGAAATTTCTAAGATTACCTATTGGAAGGAAAAATATGAAATGATCCAGAAAAATAAGAGGAACTAAAGAGAGAAATAAAGACCACTACATTTGAGATGGCATCAGAATTGGTGTGCAAAAGGTTTGATAATATGATTAAGCTTACTGACAAAGTATATATTATCCATAGTAAGAAATTTGCAGCCTTCCAAGAGCGCAATAGACTATGCAATAGAATGAAGGAGGTAGGAACAAAGATAAGGATGAAAGGAGGTGATAGCAAAAAGATGCTTCAAGAGTATCAGGAGCTTATGAACACACATGATAGTTTCCATAACATACTGGCACAAGAACAAGAATTGAGTGACTTCAATCAATCATTAAGTATGGCTCTACCAAATTTATTTGAGGAAAGAGACTTAAAGGACCAAGATGCATGGAAGGATGAGATATCTTAGTATTTGTCAATGGCTCTTGATGAGATTAACAATGAAGATGAAGTGCTTGAAAAGACACATGTGCAACTAGGATGAATAATTGAACTTGAATATGTAATGAGAGACATCATAAGTAATGCAAAAACTTATGCAAAGACAGGGTATATCAAACATGTGTCAAAAGTCAACTTGTTCATCACACAGGTTGAGTAAGAAATGATAGGGTATCAAAATTTTACAATTGTGGGTGCACTATCATGGAGCATGAGCCTTGAACAAATATTAAATGATCATGTGTGCTTGCTGGAGACTAACAAAGCATGGTGCATCTACCTCCAAACTACTAAATTTATATGTTTATGTTAATCAAGTTTCAACACTTTAGTTATCAAATGATGCAACTTTTTTTAAAAGGATAGAAGCTTGTTGCTTCTCGTATAAGATGGGAAACCAAGGATGATTTTGAGATCATCATCAGAAAAACATAATAGTCCATTATCATATCATCTTTCGCCATTCCACTCATTTGCATTCATATTTCATGATATCTCATAACACTTTTTTTTCTATTAATGTATAAATTTTGAAGTATAATCAATGCAGAAGATTGCTCATATTAGGTGATTTATTCTCAGTGTTCAACAATTGTGTCGAAAGTTAAATTTTATATATGGTATTGTGATGTCTCCAAAGTGGTTTTCCCTTATTATTAAAATTAACACAATTTTTTAGGATACACTTACTGTTGTTGTGTGATTTTCTTGATTGGTTTCTTCCTGGGGTGAATTAAATTCCTTTCAAGTAATTCATCTTAATTGGTTCCTACTCAAGATTAAAATGATTTTAAGTTAATTGTTTTGATTGGTTTCCCTCAAGTCAAGAATTAAAGATCCTTTCATAATATCACAGTAATTTCTAGGAATATAACACTGGGATTAATAAGAATATTATAGTAATTGAAAAACTTGCATGTTTGTACAAGCTACAAACATTCAAAGTGCCCAAAAAGTTAGAGTTAAGTTGAAAAATAGATTTACCTTTCTTACATATCTGACTTCATTAATCCATCATACAAATTTTACTCCACCCACCCAATAGATTTAGGCACAGGTCATACTTACAACATTTATAAACCTTATCTATACTCTCAACTAGGTGATCCCACAATAATGGGTTATAGTTTTTGGCCAAACTTGACATTAAAATCGGGATTTTTCACCAGATATTCACTTTCTTACACCCATAGAAGTTAAACCATTAAGAATTTGAAGATGAATCAAACTAGTTATTTGTTCGATCTTTTGTGTAGATTCTAATTATATTTAAAAAAATTTAAAAAAAAAAAATTGTGAATCATTTTATGTAATTTTTAATAACATATTTTTCTACTAATCAATCTTTTTTAAAAGTGATATTCACTTCAGACCACATAACTTTTTTTATAGATAAGATACAATTCTAATTTTTAAAATACAAAATTTTCACACCAATATCTAGTGCATGTATATTTTTTCATAATTTTTTGTTACATAATTTTTTTAAATTAATTTTCCAAGTCAGAGTAATTATAATTTGGATAGAGGTGCACTTCGGCCCACATAACTTTTTTTGTATTCATTTGAATTAACCTATTCTTTTTTTTGTTGGAATAAGGACATAAATACTTAGTGAAAATGTATTTTTTAGAAAAAAATTCTCTATTTTTCTATTTTTTCGTATGTGTGAAACAAAGAACTTGATGTTCATTGAAAATCCTACATTCACAAGAAATAAAAATAAATATAATAATCAAATTAAACATATTTAAAATTATACTTTTTGGGAAGCTTATAATAAGGGCTACATGCTTACAAAATATAAATTTTAAATGAATTCATTTGATCACCCAAAAGGTAAATCAAAAGTGGTTTTTTATCAACATTTTGATAGGTGTAGAGGAGACTCGATTATAGGTATGGTTTAAATCTAACAAGGTTTTATCCAAGGGGGTTTGATCAATCTCTCTTTAATTAAAATCATTTAAATGGAACCTGTAAAATCTTAAATCATTGTATTTTCTAAAAATATGTGATTTCAGGCCAAAATCAGGATGTCGCAAAAAGTGTAACCCATTATTGTGGCAGCACCCAACTCTCAAATAATTTCATAGTAGGAATTAGTCATTAACCTAGCATCTATCTCACTCTTATGTTCCATTGCGAATAGATTGCCCAAGTTAGAGATTACACACATAACTTTGAAATCTGCTCCATCATTTAGGTATACCTGCCTAGGTTCAGCAGAGCTTAAAGTGCAGGGAGTTTTCAATCATCTATACCCCGTTCATTAGGAAAAAATGTTAACATAGAGCTTGGCACCCTCTTAAGGTTTACAACTTGCATTTTTGAGAGCTAACAGTTGGTGTGCAAAGGTTATTCACAAGTAGAAGGAATTAATTTTTAGGAGACATTTACTTTGGTGGAAAGAATGGAAACAATCCAAATTTTTCTTACATTTTTAGTTCATAAGGGCTTCAAGACATACTAGATGGATATTAAATCTACATTTTTAAATGGTTAATTAAGAGAATTCTACATAGATAAACCTAATGGATTTCAACTATCAACAAACCCAAGAATGGTATGCAGACTTAAGAAGGTGTTATATGGTCTCAAGCAAGCCCCCAGGGCTTGGTATGCAAGGTTGGTCAAATACTTATTTTAGCAAGGCTTCAAGAAAGGTACCACATATAGCAATCTATATATTAAAATTAAGGATGAAATAATTCTAATTGTTGTTGTGTATGTTGATGATATAATCTTTGGTGGGAATGATGAAATGTGTAAGAAGTTTGTTGAAGAGATATAGAAAGAGTTTGAAATTCTATGATAGGTGAGTTAGCATTATTTCTTGGACTTCAAATTTCTCAATCATATAATGGTATCTTTATCTCTCAAGAAAAGTATGTGAAGAAAATGTTGAAGAATTTTGGCATTGAAGACTGCAAACTAGTGAGTACCCCTATGGTAACCAGTTGTTATTTGACCAAAGATGATGAGTCACCTAAGTTTGATCAGACTATATATAGGTTTATGATTCAGGGGTTATTGTACTTAGCAACATCAAGGCCTGATATTATGCAAGCTATCTATTTGGTACAAGATTTCAAGCCGATCCAAGAGAAACTCATGTGAAGGTTGTCAAAAGGATTTTCAAACACTTGAAGAGCACTTTGAATTATAGATTGTGGTATCAAAAAGGTGATGAATTTTCCCTAAGTGCATATACTAATGTTGATTAGGCTGGTTGTGTTAATGATAGAAGAATTACCAATTATGGAGCTTTATTTTTGAGACATACATTGGTCTCATGGTTTAGTAAGAATCAAGATTCAATATCCATACCAATAGTAGAAGTACACTATATAGTTGCAACATCTTGCTGTACTCAAGTGATGTGGATTAAGAAAACACTAAAGGATATCAAAGTAATGTATTATGAACCTATTCCTATTCTATGCGATAATAAAAGTGATATCAATATATCAAAGAATATAGTGATGCATTTTAGAACCAAGCATATATCTATTAGGTATCACTTTCTAAGAGACAAGGTTATAGATCAAGAGGTAAAATTGAAGTGTTCCTACAAAGGAATAGGTTTCAGACATCATTACAAAGGCACTTTCTAAGGACACATTTGACTACCTCTAACAAAAGAGGGGTTGTTGCCCCTCCTTCTAACTAGATGCATAAATGGTTCATTTTTTCAAGGAGATCAATTCAAGATATATTTTTATCCTTGGATTGATGAGGGATATCTCTCAGGGAGAATAGGTCGAAGGATTTAAGGTTTGTGTAGATAGGGGGAGCTTGTATGTTGCTACAAGCTAAGTTGAATACCACTAGCCCTTTGCCCTTGATGTCAAAGGGGTATAAATTGCATATATAGTTAGTGTTGCCATCAATTCCAAAGGGCGAGATTGTTGCAAGTATGTTACAGGTGTTGTCATTGATGTCAACATAATGGAGATTATTGCGGATGTGATCTTTGATGATGTAATAGAGTAGTATTGTCATATTTATGAAGAGTTTTGTAATTGTTTCTATGATGTTGAGAATTATTTTATTCCATATCTCTTGATGTGAAGAATAATATAAGTTGTGGAAGAAAGCATGAAATATTTTCATGCAAATAGAGGCTCAAGAAGTTGGACTGAAGATGCTCAGAAGAATGCTCTGCATTCGTCTACATTTGAAGATATGGCCTTGCAGTTTGGAAGTTATATAGAGGAATATATGATGTATGTATGTTCCTAATTTTAGTGCACAAATTTTACCGTAGAAGTTTCCAAAGCTGGCAGGGTGAAGACTGTGATGTTACAATCAAGAAGGTTCAAAGAAATGCTCTACATTTCTCCCTAGTTGATGTTTTGGTCTTACGGTTTAGAGGATAACTTAAAATGGTCTACATGTTTTCTCATTTCAATTTTTAGAGGTTTCAGTGTATCACAAGTCTATTTTTTAATTTTCTATCTCAAGCATGTGTATTTAGGTTTACTAGAGTTGATGGGCTATGTGACTATTTGCTTGCACCAAGATAAAGTAGCATGAAGTTATGAAGGAAATGCATGTGAATACCTTTGAATATCATATAATGTTTATAAAGTGAACTACATATTTTTTTCTAGTCTCTCTGGTGTCATTGGGTAAACCCACAAAATTGGTTTACAATTCCAATGAGGAAGAAAAGGTTGCAAAAATGACCCCATGCAAAAGAAATTGGTTTTTGGGGGTTCAAACAAACTTTTGGTTCGAGCGAACCCAAAGGGGGTTCGATAGAACCCCTCTTCGAGTGAACCCATTTAATGATGGGTCCCACCATTCCCGAAAAAAAACCAAAAATGAAGGCTTGTGGAAAGGGGGTTTGAGAAAACCCCCTTGGTTCACTCAAACCCCCCTTTTCATCCCTTCTCCCCCTTAGGCACCAAAAAATTCTATAATTGTGTGCTTTGAAGCTCGGGTTGAGGATGAAAATGGAGGATACTTCACAAACCCAACTGGATGATGGTAGTCCTCAGAATGAGCTATCCAATGAATATAATTTTAATATGTTTTGGTTTTATTATGTATTTATTTTTTTAATTTTATTAAACATAGGTTTTTCACTGAAAATCAAGCTCTTTGTTTTGCACATGTGGAAAAATAGTAGATTATCAAAAAAAACAAAAAATATGAGTGCACCAGATATTGGAGTCCTTGATCCAACAAAAAAAACTTGAATTTCGATACATACGAAAAAAGTTATGCATTATATAGTCTGCCTTTGTCTGAATTTTAATAGGTTTGACTTTGAAACTTGATTAAGGAAAAAATATTCAATAAAAAACTATGAAACCAATTGGAACACTATATATTGTAGTTAAAAATCTAAATTTTAAAAAATTATAATTTTATCCTTCATGAAAAAAAATTATGTGTTATACGATGAGCATCACTCCTTAAAAATGTTGTTTACTGAAAAAAAATAGTTTTCAAAGGAGATTAAAAAAGAAGTGCAATTTGATTCCAAAACTTTTAAATATATATATATATAGAATCTATGGACAAAATTTCACAAATCACTAGTTTGCATCATCTTCAAATTCCTCACATTTTGGCCGCTATAGGTGCCCAAAAGTGAATATTTTGTTAGAAAAAAAAATTCAATGTCCAGTTTGGCCAAAAATTGTAAACCAATATTGTGGGATCACCCCGCCTTTGGTCTAGAACTAACGTGTGGAAGGATAAGTGTTTACTAGGTTGACTCGGTATGTTGAAGTGTTCATGCCAAATATTTGAGGTGTGCGCCAACATGGGAACGTCATCTATGGTAAAATAGGTCATTCTTATCTCTTGGCTTGGACTACATTTACACTTTTTACAAAGGATGTGTTTAAGTCAACTTATTATGTATGTTTCCTATTTCATGTCATAAGTTTCATTTTGGTTGAAAAGGAGAAATTTTTTAAGCTTATGAAGGAATATAAATGGAAGTTCAAGATTGTTTCAAAGTGTGTTTGATGTGTGATTGATGTAATATGGTGAAAGCAGTGTGTTGAAGACAAAAGAATGTGTGATTTTGTGAGTATGCAAAGAAATGTATAAGTTCTCATGAAGGTTTTAAGTTGAAAGTAGTAGTATAAGTGTGAGTGTTGAAGTGTGACAAAGGAAGTGAGTCGAAGGCAACAGAGTTTGTTAAGTAGAGGAGTTGAAGATTGTGTGCTAGAAGCATTGAGCTAAAGGAAACAAAGTTTGTTGTGTGAGTAGTTGTGCGAAAAGCAATGAGCTTGAGGTATCAAAGGTGTTGAAGGTCTTTGCAGTAATGATTGATCAACAAATTTCATCAAGGGTTTTTGTATAGAGGTTGTAGCCCCATTTTGTAAGTGTTGGTGTTTGTAGGGAGTTTTAAACTTCCTTTGGTTGAATCCATAAAACTAATTGTAAATATTGTTTTATTTGTGAGGTTGGATTTGGATAGTAGCTCCAAGAAGCTTGCTTACCATGGATTTTCCCTTCTAGGGTTTTCCACATATATCTGGTGTTGTGATTGTGTGTTTGAGTTTTGATATACATTTGATACTTTATCTATTTAAAGCAGCAAGAAGCTTTGATTAAGTTGAATTGGATAAAATTTAGGGATATACTGATTCACCCCCCTCTTAGTATATCATTGTGCTCTAGGAAATGTCCATATACATTGACTTCATCTTCAAATGGTACTTTTTTTTCTTCATGTCAAGAGCATTTGAGGGAGGATGTTAAACATGAATTTATGAACATGTGTATTTTGGTTCATGTCACTTTTTTCTTTTCTTTTCTTTTTTTGTTTTCTCTATGAATTTTTGATATGTTAGAGAATTGTAAAATGATTGGAAGCCACTATTCTTATGTTTTCCAAAAATTTGAGTCTATTTCACTTTATTTTTTTTAATTTGTATTTTTTATTGATCCATGTATATTGTGCTCCTCCTTCCACATGGTTTCCACTATATTATTTCAATTTTGATCTCATGTTTTATTATTTGTTACCTTTGTATATTATTTATTGTCTACTCATTTGTCTCTCAAATGTTGCTTGTGTCAATCATACATGCTATGTTCCCCACCTTAGGGAATGTCCCCTTTATGTTGAACTTGTTTTTTTCATTATGGATGTTAATTTGAATACTACATGTTAATATTTCAAGTTATTATTGTCTTGCATTTTCATACCTTATAACACACATTTTCATTTGTATATATTCATTATATTTCACATATTACATCTTACACGACATGTACATATGCTCACATGTTTCTACCTACAACATGGGATCTTATCACTTGATTATTATTTTTACCATATGGTACATGAGACACCTTGTTGTCTCTTATAACATGGTCCTTCATGATTAAAAATATTTTTATCTTATCTCATGTTTTTCACATGATGATATATAAGACATTTTAATATGATTATTGATCTTATTTACATGATAACATCTATCTAGATATTACTTGTTCCTTTATTCTATAATTTCTTTCATCATTTGTATGTAAAGAATCATCTAGTATTATATAACATCATTTATGTTTTTCATTTTTATTTTTACAATGTCTCTCATAAGGTCCTACCCTACATCACTCTCATTTTATTATGATGGCTACAGCATAGCTCGACATTAGTATATTTTAGTTATTATTTTTCAAAGTGTTTCAAATTTTAAGGTCAAATGTGACAAATTCTAAAAATCAAGGAAAACACTTACACTTTTTGGCCAAAAAGTGGACTCAACTTCTTGCACACACCCTGTGATAAATTGGAGAGGGTATATAATATCATTAATTTATTTTTGTATTTATTTTTACAATGTCTCTCCAAGGTTCCTACCCCACATCACTCTCATTTGTTGTGATGGCTACTTCATAGCCCTAACTTAGTCCCTTTTGATTATGAATTCTCCTTTGTAATCCTGCATCACTTTCTTTTGGTTATGATGACACCTTTGTAGACCTAACCCACTATTTTTTAGGCTAAATTGATTTTTTCATGATTCTAAAACTTTTTATATTTACATGATATTTTTTGACTTTGTAAGGTGAAACTTACATTCATTTCTATTATATAATTTGTTCTTATGCTACTCAAAATTTTATGCATGTAGGTCAATAGATCAAGCTATTATCACACATCATATATGTGGATCATCATCTATATTCATATATTTTATATATGTGAGTTCCATCTACTTTCATATTGGCTACTTTTTTACTTTGACATACATGATGTAGAAGTTTATAGTGAACTCCTCAACAACCCAAGATCACATGCAAGACAAAATAACTTCCACAAAGAGAGATGGAAGAAATATCATGCTATGATTATGGATGCAACATTGTCAAAATGAACTTGATTGTTATTCATATATGATTATAATGTATATATGATTCCTTGCTTATATAGGCAAGGTGTGATGATGTACCAACATTAAATGAGTGTGTCATAATTAGATGGCATGAATCGACATTAAATAACCTAGGACACATGCATTAAATAAAATCCAACTAGATAAGATATGATAAGATCTTTTCTAGACAACTAAGATTTCTAGAAAAATAAACTAGGACCTAAGTGGACTTAACAGTGTAAATAGGAGCTAGATAGGTAAAAAACCTATTGACACCAACACCCCCCTTAAGTACAACTAAGGGAGAACTTTTTCAAATAACACAAAGTTGGGTCTTGGCTATGAAGCCATTTTAGGTATCCATGTACAAATGCAAATACAATCTCTCACAAATGAAGAAAAAGGAGAAAACTCAATGGGACAAAACTCCTCCCCAAAAGAGATATAAAAAACAAAATGCTCTCAATAATGCATGAGAAGGAGAAAACCCCATTTGAGGAAAAAGACCCCCAATAAAGTGAATGAATAGGATGGGATACCCACAAAAAAGGATTAGTCATATGCATCAATCGGACCCCAAATAAAGATTAATTGGGGTGTAATGTGTTTGGTTTCTGGTGCTTTAGTAAGGAGATTAATATGTAGGAGTCATTTTTAATGGGCACCAAAATGATTCTATAAGGTGCTAACGTGAATTAGACCCATTGACTTTTGAGCAGATTTGAATGATAAAAGAGTTTTAATTAGATATTAAAAGTGACACATTTAGGTTTTTTTTTAAAAAAAATTGGTGGTTATAGTTAGCGAGTACTGGGACATTAGGTGACGACAAGTGGACGACACCTCTAAAAGGTGTCTTTTTGACCTCCGCACACATATCGGATGCTACCGCACTCTACCGAATTGCCCAAAAGCCAAAACCTTAGTTATAAGATCTTAACTCATGTGCAAAAAAAACCCATAAAAAAAATTTCCAATTCGACATACGGTTTGAATTCTACGGTTGCGCGAACCTAGCCCTGGCAGATACTGGGTCTTCTCCCCCAGCGGCTATTTTTTATATATATTTTCTTGTATCATAAACATAGTGAAACGAAGCTCGACACTCACAATGCCGAGATTGCGTGTGATTTTGTCCTCTATCTAATTGGCTTCTTTAAAGGGACAAACAAAAAGATTCGTTTAAGGGGAAAAAAGAAGCTGTGTGGTCGGCAAAACACCCAGCCAGATGGCCCAAATTGATAGGTGGACAAGAAATTTCATTTTCCACCCCAAGGGAGACAACGTATTCACATTGGAATTCATGCTAATCTATTTAAGTATCTAACCCTGAGAATGAATGAAAGAACAATTTACGGAATCCAGATTAAATTTGTTTTTATATTCTTTTTTAAGTCAGATTTCCTACTATTAATGAAAATTGTATTGTTGTTAAAGTGACATTACACTATAACTGAAAACCTAAGTCTAATACAGCAATAGGAAAACAAGAAAAATGGTTCTTGTCCTGATTGAATAGTCATGGCAAAATACCTTCAAAAGAAAACAAAGTTTCAACGAAGTAAACATTGGTGGGGAGCCTGAAACATCCCTACAACTGGAATGTCCTCCCATCCTAATTGAACAGTCATGGAAAAATACCTTCAAAAGAAAACAAAGTTTCAATGAAGTGTTGGTGCAGAGCCTGAAACCTCCCTGCAATTGGAATGTCCTCCCGTCCTGATTGAACAGTCATGGAAAAATACTGTCAAAAGAAAACAAAGTTTCAATGAAGGAAGTGTTGGTGTGGAGCCTGAAACATCCCTGCAACTGGAATGTCCTCCTGTCCTGATTGAACAGTCATGGAAAAATACCTTCAAAAGAAAATGAAGTTTCAACGATGTAAGTGTTGGTGCGGAGCCTGAAACATCCCTGCAACTGGAATTTCCTCATGTCGTGATTGAAAATTCATGGCAAAATATCTTCAAAAGAAAATGAAGTTTCAACGAAGGAAGCGTCGATGCAGAGCCTAAAACATCCCTTCACCTAGAATGTCCTTCCGTCCTGATTGAACAGTCATGGAAAAATACCTTCAAAAGAAAATGAAGTTTCAACAAAGGAAGCATCGGTGCAGAGCCTAAAGCATCCCTGCAACTAGAATGTCCTCCTGTCCTGATTGAACAGTCATGAAAAATACCTTCAAAAGAAAACAAAGTTTCAACGAAGGAAGAGTTGGTGCGGAGCCTGAAACATCCCTGTAACTGGAATGTCCTTCCCTCCACTACGATGACAACAAATTCAAGGTAGATTTCCTCGACTTTCACTCTGATGACGTCTCCTTTACCTACACTAATGACTCAACTCTTGAAACTTATGCTCAACTCAACACCACCAGCCCACCCAATGATGATATTTTTGTAATAACCCAATAGAATTATTCTAGGTCTAAATGGTACAAGCGGAATGGCCCTACACCCAAAAAAAGAAATGCTTGGGTGCTTTAGTCTTGTGACCATATGTGGAAATACACTTAGATGTACAAAGCGGAGACCTGCATGACCAAAGATTTGGAGGAAGATCAGGGGAATAATAAGCTGGAAGCGGAGGAGAGATCGATCCAGGTGAAGGTGTGGAAATGGTTCAACGGAGATTTGGTCATAAGAAGCTTCAGTTTAGCAACCATATCTGGAAATACACTCAGATGTACAGAGTCGAGACCTGCATGACCAGAAATTTGGAGGAAGATCAGGGTAATAATAAGCGGGGTAGCGGAGGAGAGATCGATCCAGGCAAAGGGGTGGAGCTGGTTCAGCGGAGATTTGTGTCATGTCCCCTTCCAGTTGACATCTCTTAGAGATTATGATTAGCCTATTATGCGACCCTCGTAGGCTGATAGGATGGATAGAGGGTCTTGTTGAAGCTTGGCTTGGCTTCGAATCGTCAGAATTTACCAGTTGGCTTTCGTTCGGGCTCATTCAGATGTCTCTTGCCTGACTTGCTATTTTTAGCAGTATTAGTCATTCAGCGGAGCACCCCTGCTATTTTTAGCAGTATGGTTTGGTCATGAGCAAAATCAATCACTTATTCTCCAGCTTCAGACGGTTCGTTAATCGGACGTAAATTGAGAAAGATATTAATATTTTAATTGTCAAGTTAAATATTAATTATTGAAGCTTATATTATAAAGTTATAATATTATTTAATATTATAACCTAAGTGATTTCTTGAAGGGTTCGACCAACATTGAAGGGGGCCACTTTTTAATTATATTTTATAATTAAAAGTGCATCGAGACTATTGAAAAATTAAAAGTTAAAATTCAAATTTTATTTAAATGATGCCTTTTGAGGAAAAAGTCGACCCTCTTGAGGATATAAGGGTTTTCATTGAAAACAGAGCTCATTATGTTGAAAATCGAATTTTTGTTCAAGTCTTCTTCTGAGAATAGAGCCAAGGGTTCCAATTTTCGTTTGGCATTGGAGAATGAGCCATCTTCAGTGTTGCAGTTCAGAGGCTGTGAAATACCAGCTGATCTATTGCTTTCAAAGAGATATCTTCATCCAGAAGTTATCACAAAGCTTCACAATCGAAAATATATTCAGGGTTTTTAGTGTAGAATTCATCCGGAAGAGATTCTTATTTATAGGCGCCTATTTCTTGAGATCTGGAGACATCAAATCAGGTTCGTACTTTTTATTGTTTGCTACTGTTACAAAAGTTGTACTATTGCTTCAGGGTCGTACTTTTCCAGTACCAGGTTGTACCTCTTGCATTGGGAAAATCACCTTCTCTTTTGGCAGACTTACATCTCTAGTTGGGGCACATACTTCATTGGATACATTTGCTATCATCTGGAATAGGAGAAAAGTGGATCTATATGATGGGCACGTAAATTCATTAATCTCTTAGCTTGCTGCAATAATCAGGTTTTTCATATAAAGTTGTTTCTTTTTAAATTGCATGTTGTCAGATCTTATTTGTAATCATTGTAAGAGATCAATAAACTCTTTGGTAGCATTATACTCAGTAGATTCTATCATTTCCAGTGTTGCAATATTTAATTTGAATTTATTAGCAAATTCTTTTCAAAATTGCATTATTCCTCTTTATGCAAAAATACACCAAAAAAATTTGAAAAAATGATCAAAAATAAGAAAAATCAAACAAAGTCAGAAGTCAGTTAGAACAGGGGTCTCTACAGTGGTATCAGAGCTAAATCCTGCCATCTTTAGGGTTTAGCATTCTTATGTAGTCACAAGAGGTTGGGCCTCACAGATATTACACTCGCAGGAGAGCCTTGATTGACAGGCAACAAGGTTTGAATAGGCAGCCGGGTACCATGGCTGAAAGAACAAAAATTCCTCCAAACCCTAGGGATTAGGACGATGCAGAGGTTCTAAACACTCTTAGAGATTTACGAGAAGGTCAACGACAGTCCAACGATGTACTATAGTAGTTGGCAGTGGCAATCCATAGGTTAGGTATGCCGAGGAGACTATCACAACATCGTGACGAGAATAGGAGTGATGCAGGATCCTAGAGAGCACCTAGGATTGTTTCACGGACAGTAGACAGGCCAACTAGGCCTACATTTGTGAGACAGGAGCCCGATGAGGTTGTTGCAGGTGAGGAGCATGAGGATTTGTTCACTGATACACTTATGGCAGTGAACGATGAGTGGGAGTTAGTCCCACCTGAGGTTAGAGAGAGGATTACCTTTGATAGATTCATCACATAGAGGAGAGAGCATCTCAGGGGCCGACATGATTGGAGGCCTAGACATAATAATAATAGCAATCTGAAGCATGCCACAAATAGAATTACCCTAGCTATGTTTGACAGTAGTGGCAAGGTCACAGCACAGGCCTGGATCAATAAACTTAATACTTTCCTCACATTGCGTCCTATGGATGAGGAGGATGCTATAAGGTATGCTACATTGCATCTTGAGGGAGCAGCTTATGACTGGTGGCATCATGGGATGGTGACACTACAGCATGATCGTATCACTGCATACTAGGAGTTCGTTGATAGGTTGGTGGAATGTTTTGACATGAAGGATCTAGAATCCTATTTCAAAGATTTGGCTCAGTTGCAACAGAGTGGTAGTTTGGAGTCCTACATAGGAGACTTCCAGAGACTGTCAGTTATGGTCACTAATATTTCAGAGAGGCGTCTTGTAGTGCTTTTCATGGAGGGACTATTGGAACCATTGAGAGGTTGGATCAAAGCATTTGATCTGCCTTCGCTACAAGAAGCTATGAAGAAAGCACGCAACATGGAATTTGCAGCATCATCTAGCAAATTCAATTCCAGAAACACTTCTTTATTCAGGGACAATAAGGGATTCAACAAAAATAGAGAGAAATCAGATTTTAGGAGTGACTCGAAGGGTAAATCATTAGCACCCTTGGATCGTGAGGCTCTTAATGATTTACGCAGGAAGAAGCTTTGCTTCTACTGCAAAGGTCCCTACGATGCTAATCATGATTATCCTTTACGGCCGAAGGGAAAGGCCAATCGAGTGATGTGGGCTTATTATGAGAAGTCAAAATTTGAGAGTTCTAAATAGCAGGAGAGTTATGAGGAGTCAAAATCAGAGGCTTCAAAGCTCCAGATTCAGGAGGCACGATTGTCTAGCAATTCAGCAGGAGGGTTCATTTAGACTTCATGGAATTTTGGCAAGACAAAGGGTTATCACCCTTCTTGACACAAGAGCCACCCACAATTTTATTGATGCTAGATTTGTGGAGAAACGCAGACTCATAACTGAGGAGTTCGAAGGCATTAGGGTTAAGGTGGCCGATGGTTACACTCTCAAGTGTGATCGTGTGATTAAGGATCTCCCCTTGCACTTGAATAACTATGAATTCAAGGCTGATTATTACGTGGTGAACATGGGAGATATTGATTTAGTATTGGGCATGAAGTGGCTTCATTCCCTTGAGGAAGTCACTCCTCGTCTCAAAGACATGGAGATTCGGTTTGATGTGGATGGGAAGACACATATCCTGAAGGCCATTCGGGACAGTAATGTCAGGACTATTTCCTTCTGTCGGATGGAGAGACTCATGCGACATGACATGATAAAGTGGGCTGCCGAGTGCACATTGGCACCTATACAGGAGGGACAGCATAAGACTGAGTATCATTTTGACATTCAACAGTTGAGAGTCAACCATGAGAAGGTTTTCAGTGATATTCCACCAGGGAGACCTCCAGACAGGGGCATTGAGCACATTATAGAGCTTGAGGAGGGCGCTAAGCCCATCATGATTACTCCGTACAGGCATCCTAAGTGGCTTAAAGATGAGATAGAGAAGACTATCAAGGAGTTGCTGGCTATGGGTCACATTCGACCAAGTAAATCACCATTCACTTCTTCAATTGACCTAGTGAAGAAGAAGGATGGCACGCTTCGCATGTGCATAGATTACAGGGTCCTGAATAAGAGGACTATTAAGAACAGATATCCTATACCCCGCATAGATGAGCTTATTGATGAGCTTCATGGTGCATGTTATTTCATGAAGATAGATTTGAGATCAAGGTATCACCAGATTAGAGTTCGTGAGCAGGATATTGAGAAGACCACTTTTCGCTATCATTGTGGACATTTTGAGTTTGTGGTGATGCCATTTGGGCTAACCAATGCTCCAACAACTTTCCAGTCTACTATGAATAGGGTCTTCCATTTGCAGTTGAGGAGATATGTACTTGTCTTCTTCGATGACATCTTGATATACAACAAGACATGGCAAGAGCATTTGGCTCACTTGGAGATAGTACTCAGTATTTTGGAGAGGGAGTCCTTGTATGCCAAGGAATCCAAATGTGATTTGGGATGACCGAGTTGTTATACTTAGGTCATATTATTAGTGCAGAGGGAGTGCGGATGGATCCTGAGAAGATCTGTGCTATCATAGATTGGCCTACTCCGGCGAACCTTACACAGTTGCAAGGATTTCTTGGCTTGTGTGGTTTTTACCACAGATTTGTGAATGGTTATTCACATCATGCAGCACCTATGACGGATATGTTGAAAAAAGGTGCATTCTGTAGGACTCCTGAGGCATAGGAGTGTTTTGTGAGGTTCAAGAAGCTGATGACTACGTGTCCAGTGTTGGCACTGCCAGATTTTTGGAAGCCTTTTGAGCTTCAGTGCAATGCTTCTGGTGAGGGCATTGGAGCGGTGCTTATGCAGGACAAGCACCCTATTGTTTATGAGAGCCAAAAACTCAGAGGACCAAAGAGGCTCTACAGTATTTATGATAAGGAGATGTTGGCCATAATGCATGCCTTGGCCAAATTTAGGCAGTATCTCGTGGGCAGTAAGTTTTGCATTAAAACTGACCACAATAGTTTGAGGCATTTCCTGGAGCAGCAAGACTTGAATGATCGTCAGCAGAAGTGGGTGAGTAAGTTACAGGAATATGACTTTGATATCACCTACATCAAGGGCACCTAGAATGTAGTGGCTAACGCTCTCTCATGCCGGCCTTATCTGAGTTTTATGGTACACATTACAGAGGACTAGAGGCATTTGATTGTGGCAAAATATGCCAAGGATACTTGGACATCCAGAATTGTTGAGGGAACTATGATTGACACCAGGTATACACTTGTGAATGACTTGATCATTTACAAGAACAGGATTTTATTAATCCTAGGATCAGAGATGAAGAACACTATTATGCGAGCCTTTCATGATGTGCCCACAACAGGACATCCCGGGTATTTTAAGACATACAGACAGATACGGGAAAGGTTTAAATGGAAAGGACTTAAGGCAGATGTTCTTCAGTATGTGCGTGAGTGCCCTGTTTGTTAGCAGAACAAGCAGGAGAACACGTATCCGGTAGGATTATTGCAGCCACTTTCAATTCCTGATAGGAAGTGGGAATGCCTGTTGTAGACATCCAAATTTGGACAATTAATTTATCCAAATTTATCATTTTTCATTTAAACATCCTCTTATCCGAGTTAATCAAATAATATTACTATTATTTAATTAATATCTTTAATTCTGCCAAATTCCTAAGGTATTTAATTAATAATTAAATATTAAATACCTTAATCCCCTTTTCATCAAATAAATTAAATAAATATTACATTTATTTAATTCCTCACATGTCATTTTCATCTAATCCTAATCCATTTCCTAATTTCTTCATTAAGGATGTGCACATGCCTAATCCTTGATTAGGATGTGTCACATCCTCCAACTTTTGCAAGTTGGCTTTTAATCTAATTAGCCCCTAATTATCCTCTAAATTACTAATTAATTAAGCCTAATCATTCCCCAAGGAATTTTTAATTCTTTTTTATTCTTCCTAGATTCCCCCCCTTTATATGTGAATTTTTAATTCACATTCCATCCTTCCAAGGCTTCTAGAACCTTGGACTTGTCACAATCTTCACATGTGACCAACCTTGGACTTGTCACAATCTCCACATGTGACTAAGTCCCACCTTTTTGGAGCCCACCTTTTATCCTCTAGATCATCCTAGGAATGTGAATTTTTAATTCACATTTATTCTTCCAACCACCTTTCCTTTTCCCATGTAGATTTTTGAGGAATTCTAAAATTTCTCAAATGTCCCTTTCACTCCCACTTGGGGACAAGAAATCCCTTTTTGTGGAAATCCTCTTATCCCCCAAGGTGCATGTCATTTTCCACCTCATTTACCTTTTTGACAACTCATTTCCATCTCATCCACCCTTGGCCACTTCACCCTCCACATGTCAAGATGTGAGGGCTTGTGGGTTCTCAACCCACCATAGCCCTTCATCTTAACCTTGTTGGATCAATCTTGACCCTTGAATTCTCTAGAGAATTCAAGTTCCTCTATAAATACCCCCTCCTCAAGGGCATTTTCAAGACTTTTGATTTTCATAACTTTATGCTGCCAATTTTCCTTCTCAACACTTAGTCAATTTGCAACTACATGCTGCCATTTTGTGTACTCATCCAATTTTCAATCACATCCACTTACATTTGCATCCAAACACATAGCAAAGATCTTCAATAGAGCCATCAAGGAGCACACATCCCATCTTAAGCAAGGGCCAATCAAAGGAGTATCAACTACAAAGGAAGGTAAAATTGTTTGTCTTGTGCTATCCACTTTCTTTAAGGTTTTGTCACTCTCTTTTGGCTAATCTTGAGGTGTCCTTGATATTTTGTTTTTCATAGTTTTTAGTTGTTTTGCTCATTTAGAATAGCATAATATCAAGGTATACATTTCTGGCACGCCCGGTGGGACCCACAAACGGGTTCCCATATTTCACGTTTGTTGTTGTTTAAGTTTTTTTAGGAACGCGTCGCAGAAGGGCGGCTACGCCCCATTTTTCACAAAAGGGCGGCTACGCCCCATTTTTGCGCAGAAGGGCGGCTACGCCCCATTTTTTCACAAAAGGGCGGCTACGCCCTATTTTTCACAAAAGGGCGACTACACCCCATTTTTGCGCAAAAGGGCGGCTACGCCCCATTTTTGCGCAGAAGGGCGGCTACGCCCCATTTTGCGCAGAAGGGCAGCTACGCCCCATTTTTCACAGAAGGGCAGCTACGCCCCATTTTTTTGCAGAAGTGCGGCTACGCCCCTGTTTTGCTGCAGAAGTGCGGCTACGTCCCTATTTTGCTGCAGAAGGGCGACTATGCCCCCTGGAAGGTAAAATTGGTGTTTTGATTTCAGATTTAATTGTTCTTTTTCTCATTAACGTTGTTCTTGCAGGGATACATGTGTTTTGTACTAACCTTTTGCAGCATATTCTTGTGAAGTTGATGGAGAAAGCGAGATAAAATATCTAATATTTGCTTGCAGGGCTATCCATTTGCTCAATCTTCTTTAAAATTATCCTTGCTATTTGCATTAATCTAAGAACATAGCTTAATTAGGGGAATAATATTCGTTGCTTGCTATTTTTTTATCTTTTTGTGTTACCCTAAGGGAGTATTAGCTTGTTTCCGCTTTCCCCTTGCACTTCGTGTGAGCCTGGGGAGTAGTTGGAAACGGTTAGTGCTTTCTTCATAGTGGGACCTGCTTGGGGATTTCATCACCCCAAGGGACGATTCCAACCACGCGTACCGACGGGGTATACAAAGGGGGGAGAGCGAAAGCTGTACCCCAATCCAGTCACGTCATAATTGGCGGAGCGTCGAAGCTAGGGTGATACCTAGATAGACGTGAAGAGTTGGTCCGAGCCCTTCAGTATCTCGCTGGGGTTCCCGACTCACGCTTGTGACGGGCTGGTGTTCACGGTTGTGCCTCACGTACCGAGAGTATATCGAGGACTCCCTAGATACCTTGTGCATCCTAGATTAAGACCACTTTTGCCATACCCTCAACACTAATCATAGGGTTGTATTTGCTTGGAGTGTTTTCTTGTGAGAAACCAGTGAATTCCTAACAATTTGGCCTTATCATTATCATTTTAAAGTCCTTGCCATAGCCATTTGCATCAAACCAAGCCTCTGTTTTGCTGCAGAAGGGCGGCTACGCCCCTGTTTTGCTGCAGAAGGGCGGCTACGCCCCTGTTTTGCTGCAGAAGGGCGGCTACGCCCCTGTTTTGCTGCAGAAGTGCGGCTACGCCCCTGTTTTGCTGCAGAAGGGCGGCTACGCCCCTGGCGGCTACGCCCCTGTTTTGCTGCAGAAGTGCGGCTACGCCCCTGTTTTGCTGTAGAAGTGCAATTACGCCCTCCTGAACACCTGAAATCCCCCCATTTGGATTCATTCAGCCTTTAAACCTTCATTTCACCATTCCCAACCATTACCTCATCATCCCAAACCTTCGTTTTGTCACTTTAAACTTCAAAAACCTCCATTTATCCCTTTTAAACCTCCATCTCATTATTCTAAACTTTCGTTCAACCATCCTAAATCCCCATACATTCTCCACAATTATCCTTAACCCCCTATTCATTCTAATTTCTTCCTAATCCACCAATCATTTCTTACCGTTTGCATCTCCAAACACCACCTATAGCCAAACCGTCCTAACCTTGTATTACTAAGTGGTTACCTAAATTGACTATAGCACTTGAAATTGATTATTAGTCTTTAACTTCAAACCCAATCAATTCGCTTCCATCTTGAGGTGAATTCGGTGTTGTAAGTTATCATCATCGGCCCAATCAATCCATTCCTAGCTTAAGGTGGATTCGGTGCCGTAATCATCCTATTAATCAATCAAAGTTCTAGGGTTACTAAGGGTAATCTCACGTGATCAAGCTTGAGGTCTTTCTCTCACACCTTTCATAATCCAATCTAATCCAATCAAATCCAAATCCAATCCAATCAAATCCAATCCAATCCAATCCAAATCCAATCAAATCCAATTCAAATCCAATCCAATCCAATTCAAATCCAATCAAATCCAAATCCAATCCAATCAAATCCAATCCAATCCAATCCCAAATCCAATCTAATCCCATCAAATCCAATCAAATCCAATCAAATCCAATCCAACCTTAATCCAATCAAGTCCAATCAAATCCAATCCAATCAAATCCAATCAAATCCAATCCAACCTTAATCCAATCAAGTCCAATCAAATCCAATCCAATTCAAATCCAATCAAATCTAATCCAATCCAAATCCAATCCAATTCAAAATCCAATCAACCTTATCCAATCCAATCCAATCCCTTCACCTTCGACCCAATCAACCTACTTCCATCTCGAAGTAGATTCGGTGTCACAATCATCTTTTGATAATCAAATCTTATCGTCATAATCGATCCCATCACATCATCCAATCATCCTAATCTGAGCTTTAATCCAATCCTCATCTGAGCTTGAATTAAATCCCAATTTGAGCTTTCATCCATCTCCATCCAAAATCTTTGATCCATTCTATTTATCCTTTCACCATCATGAATCCTTATCCTCCGTCAATAGTGGTCAAGGGAAACCCTAATTACATTGACAACGATAACGAAAGTCTTGTTGATCAAGAGGAATATGACATAGACCCCCTTGACACTATCATTGCTAGTAAGCTTTCTCCACCCACTTTCCAAAATCCAATCACCCCCTCAAGTTATCCCGTTATGTCTTCGTCCATGCCTAATCATGTTGCTTATGCTACCTTTGACAAGGGATATCTGTCATATCCATCATACCCTTCATCTACATCATCCTCTTATCCAACACCCATATCCTCTTATCCTAGTCTACCATCTCAATACTCCCATCTTAATCCCCCATCCACATCCTCCTATCTAAATCCTTCATCCACATACGCCCACTACCCTAATCTTCCATGCCAATCTACTCACTCTAATCCTACATTCGTACCTTCCTATCTTAATCCTACATCCACACCCTTTTACGTTAATCCTACATCCACATATCCTCATCCTAATCCATCATCCCAATACCCTTATTATAATCCATCCCCCACACCCTCTTGTTCCACTACACCACTTATATCCTCTTATCCTAATCCACAATCCATGTCCCCCTATCTTAATTCACCACTCCAATATCCCTACCTTAACCCTCCGTCCAATCCTAGTCCTCCATCTACTCCTAGTCCTCCGTCCAATCCCATTCATCCATCTACTCCTAGTCCTCCATCCAATCCTAATCCCCCATCTATTCCTAGTCCTGTATCCAATCCCATTCCCCTATCTAATCCTAGCCCACCAATCCCTAGTCCTAATCCCCCACTAATCCATAATCCCTCATCCACTTCTACCACCCCAGCCAAGCCAACCATATGCAAGTCTCTCATTTCAGAAGTTCTCCAAGGATTCATTACAAAGAAGCCACCCCCAACTCCACATCTTGAAGTCATGGAACCATGCCATCCCAATCCATCATCCATGGTAACTAGTGATGAGAGCCTTCTCCATACCACACCTATCATTGTTGTTACCACCCCTAGCACTGATCAAACCATTGAAACCATTGAACCCACTAAATCCATTGAACCCACATCTCCTACTATGAGAACCACCGAATCCATCGAAGACACCCAATTCCAATCCCCTCCCTCTACTCCTAGATCTACCCAATCCATGAAGATACCCAAATCCAATCCACTCCTCCCACTCCTAGTAGCACCAAAACCCATTCCAATGAACCTTATGGATCTTCCATCCCTCCATCTTCCCCACTTGAAGAGTCCCAACAAGACTCCGTTATCATGCCATCCACACAAGATGAGTCATGCCAAGAGTCTAATCCAAAGCATGCCAACATATCCCCTTCTCCAGATCAAGATCCTACCATCCTATCTAGTCCACCTCAAGATCACAGTCCCCCATCCATTCCACCCCATGATCCCCTTATCTCCACCGCTCCATCTTCATCTCCACCGCATGAGCCTACTACCACAAATCTAGATCCTATCATATCCCCTAATCCCTCTTCTGATATCACCTTTCCACATGCTGCTATCCCACCATCTCCCTCTCATGATCCCCCATCATCACCTAAAACTACTATACCTACACCGCTTGCATATCCCCTTGGTACTCTCACATTCTTCCATGGTGGCCTCCTCGCAGAAGAAAAGCATAGTGTATTTACCGCCCATCATCCTCCACCTAATAATGGACTCGCGTCATGTTTTCAGAATAACACAAATCCTGTCCTAGACCGAATGCTCAAGAGAATGAACTATCAAGGAAAAGGTCTAGGCCTTCATGAGCAAGGTATTTTAGAGCCCATCCAAGTCAAAGAACAAGTCTACATGCAAGGTCTTGGACCTATTTCCCAAGACTCACAATCTAAAGATGTTGGTACAACCTCTAGACATCCTCAACGAGCCTTTCCCAAAAGAAATGTCGGCTCTTCCCATCGCCCCACTAGAACATATGTTGCCATCCCTCCTCCTCTATCATGTCACCTCAAAACCACCGTCCATATCCCTCCTTCATCTGCTCCATCCATTTTGGGTCCTTACATCCCTCCATCCACCATATCCCATCCTTCATTCACTCCATCCATCTTGGATCCATATATCCCAAGATCACCTCCTCCATCTCATCCTTTCATCCATTCATCTCCTATCCATTTCATCCATCATAAACATCCCTCTCACATGTCCCCTAATCAAGATCAACAAAGGCACATACCCGTACATCCTCCGTCTACGCATAATCCCCATGCTCCTATCTTTGTTGCTCCACACCATCCATCTCATCACACCCATCCCATGGCTACTAAAAGCACTTTGGATGCAAGAGGAAAAATGCATCAATCTAAACACCCACATGAACCTAAAGCTTCCCATGTCCCCTCTAAAAGACATGGTAAAGAAAAGAAAAACAAAATCCCAAATCAAAATCAAATCTATAGCTCGCAAAGAGCCACCAAAGCAAAGATCAAAACCATGTGGATCCCAAAGAAAAAAGATGCAATGCCATCACATGAAAAATTTGTTAGAACATCCAAAGTCGCTAATCTAAAAGCTAGTCATACACCCCTTTCATCTCCTAAGTCTGTTTTGGGTCCTTATGTCCCAAAAGTCACCATTCCATCTCCTCCATTATCCCCACATTCTCCATCCCTTAATCCTATTATCTTTTCACATCCAGCACCACATGTGCCAATGTTGATCCTGAACACATCTCCTCATCACATGTCCACCCCATCATTCTATCCATACCCTTTCTAGCATCCCATCCATTATCCCATGTATCAACCCCTTCAAATCCCTCTAATTTATCCTCATGCATAAGTTTGTACCAACATCCAACAGTCAGTTCGAACATGGGCTCTTACTACCTCATATAGAACTTGATGCTTGAGTCCTCCATCCATATCCTTATCGCATGTCTTCTAAATTCACTCATTTGCCTCCCTATCCTTATCCATCTCCTTCTACATACTATCCAAAAATTCAAAAATTCAAAAATTCAAAAAAAAAAAAAAAAGTAAAGAGAAATAATTTGTCCAATGGTGAAAACTTGGCAAACAAGCGCCTTGGATAAGTACCATGATGAAAACCTGGCAAACAGGCGTCATACGTAAAATCCCCGTCTGCACTTGGGGGCAACTGCCTGATATGCATTCCTCCATCCGCTATGCTTCCAGCTATGCACCTATCTTCCTGTTATCCATCCTCTTCATAAATCCCCCCACCCCATCTATCTTTCGCATCCTACCATCTCGTTTATCTCCTATTCCCTCCATCCTCCTTGTGATCTTGATCAAAACAGGGGCACCTATCTATACATGCTTTGGCCACCTCTTGGTTTACATTCCCTTCCTCCATGCTCTATCATGTTCCTTGGTCACTCATCCTATCCACCTCTAGTCATCTCCTTTATCTTCCCATCCACTCATCTCCCATCCCTCATGCCTCATCATATATGACATATCTAGAGTGGGGGCATCGGCTTCCTTTGTGACATAGTCCTTGGAGACATCATCTATCATAACATCCCTTCATCTCCATATCCATCTATCCTACCATCCCTTCCATCTCCCCATCTGTATCTTTGTATCCATCTATCATAACATCCCTTCATCTCCCTATCCATCTATCCTAGCATTCCTTCCATCTCCCCATCTGTATCTTCGTATCCATCTATCCCAGCATCCCTTCCATCTCCCCATCCTTATCTTCATATCCACCTATCATAACATCCCTTCATCTCCGTATCCATCTATCATAACATCCCTTCATCTCCCTATCCATCTATCCTACCATCCCTTCCATCTCCCCATCTGTATCTTCATATCCATCTATCATAACATCCCTTCATCTCTCTATCCATCTATCCTAGCATTCCTTCCATCTCCCCATCTGTATCTTCGTATCCATCTCTCCCAGCATCCCTTCCATCTCCCCATCCTTATCTTCATATCCACCTATCATAACATCCCTTCATCTCTGTATCCATCTATCATAACATCCCTTCATCTCCCTATCCATCTATCCTAGCATTCCTTCCATCTCCCCATCTGTATCTTCGTATCCATCTATCATAACATCCCTTCATCTCCCTATCCATCTATCCTAGCATTCCTTCCATCTCCCCATCTGTATCTTCGTATCCATCTATCATAACATCCCTTCATCTCCCTATCCCTCTATTCTAGCATTCCTTCCATCTATCCTAGCATCCCTTTCATCTCCCAAGCCTTTTGTCCCTATCCATCTATCACAGCATCCCTTCCATCTCCTATACATCTATCACAAAGATCCCTTTCTATATCTCCCCATCCTTATCTTTTTATATCCATCCCTTCATCTCCCAACTCTTATATTCCCATCCATCCAAACAATCCCTCCCATCCCCCATCCCTATATCTCTATCCATTCTTCATCCCATCTCACAACTTTTGTCACTCCAGATTGGGCTATGCAGGCCTCCTTCCATGCAACCCAATGCCCTTTATCTCATCGCCATCACTTTTGCTTCTTTCTACACATCTTTCTCAATCTTTTTATCTTTTCTCAAAAGTCCCTTTGTTCCATCCCCTCATTATTCTTTTCTTTTTCATAGCCACTTCCACCTCTGTCAGGCGCGGTTCGCTCTTCGGGCGGCCTTTTCCTCGGGCTCTCTTGTGGTGTATCTCAGCCATCGGGTGCGACCACCTTCCCTCGGGCGACCGCCTTCGCCGCTGGGCGGATCAGCCTCTGGCGCTGCTCACTTAATGTATGCTCGGCTTCGGGTCAGGCATACCGCCTCTATCAAGGATCGGGCTCTCCTCATGCTCGCTCGTCGCTGGCGTGTCTCATCGGGCGGTTTCCGCTTCCCGCAGTTCGGCCGGGTCAGCGGGCGCGGTCCGCATCGGGTGGGATCAGCTTCTCCCGGGCGCGGCTCGCTGGGTGGCTCCGCCTCCCTGGGCGCTTCTCCACTTCGCTGGGCGGCTCGCCTGTCATGCCCGCCTGCTCACCAAGGCATGCAGTTCAAGCTTCACTGCATGGACCGCCCTCTTAGGGCGGCTCCGCCCCGTCAAGGCGTGTGCGCCCTCCCTCCCGGGGTGCATACGCCCCATTGTGGCGCGCCCTTTATCTTGCCCAAAAATCACATTTTTGCTATCTTTTTCGGAAAACCGATTTCGACCCAGTTCCTCATTTTCCTCCGCGAACAAAACCCATGTTTTGGAATTTTCAAAATTGATTTTTGATTTTTACATTGACACTTTCGGAGGCCATAACTTTTTACTCGGGTGTCCGTTTGAGCTAAAATTTGATGGGGAGTTGCATTACACGACGAGTGGATTTCCTTGAAAATTTTTGGACCCCGTTTTGACCCATTTTTGGGGCCTGAAAGTTTCATCTTGACCCTCAAAATCCCAATTTAGTGTTTTTCTCCAACATTTTGAAAAATTGTTTTCACTCATAACTCAAAATGCATATCTCATATCTGGGATGTTAGTTGGCAATTCATCATATCTCACCAATGGGTATTTCTCAGAAAAAATTGGGACTCTCAAACATACGACCATGAAGTTTCCTAAAATGGCAAAATTTGACAATTTTTGAAAATTGCCAAATCGGGAAAAATCTGCTTGTCAACACCTTACGCCCTTTAAGCCCTGGAACTCGGTGTAGAATCAATCCAATCATATCCTTCAATCATTCTCGTCTTCAATCCAATCCTCATCTGAGATTTAATCTTATCCCAATCTGAGCTTAGCCACACCCCTAATCTGAGCTTTCATCCATCTGCAGTCAATGTCTTTGGATACCGAACAAAGTCTTAAGATCCCTCCCTCCATCTTCTTCAATTTTGTCCTATTCATCTATTCTAATAAATCCATTCACTCATTCCATGTAACCATTCATCAAACCTCCTATCATCTCAAACCTTCATCAAACCTCCTTCTATCATTTCACACTCTCATTCCATAATCTTGATCAATCGTTTACTCATTCTGAGTAATCTTCCACCTGTTCCCGCCCTTCACCTTCTAGTTCCAATAATCAGTCATCTATCCATCTGGTCACCTTTTCCTCATCCAAATCCTTATCCCTCTATCCAATCCACCCAAACAATCCTTTTCCTCCCCCCATCCTCCCCCCTCCCTCATCCCATCTCATAATCCCTTGTCATTGGTATCTAGCTATAGGCTTCCCATGCAATCCAATGTCATCTATCTTATCGTCATCACTTCTACTTCTTTTGCACATCTTTTCTATCTCATCACTCATCATTTCATCATTCATCTCTATGGCATGTCATTCACCCACTTCATCTTTGATAACTTGGATAACTATCCCATCCCTGAGCTTCGTGATCACCATCATCCTCCAATCCAATCCAACCGGTCTATCTTGTTCCGTCATGTCAGTTCCCTCATTTTAACCCCTTATCTAAGGTTATCTCATCATCTTTCATCATCACTTGTCTATGCCCTTTTGTCGAACTACATTGCCCCTGCGCTTTCACGTAGGCAAGGTCGATCATTTGATTCGCCCCCGGGGTTCCATCCATCATCGATCTATATTGTCCACTTTTCTCCTGTTCTCCATCCTATCTTGGTCATCCATCAAAATCTCCATCATGGTCCGTTGTCTGTGGCCTCTTGTCGAACTACGTTGCCCCTGCGCTTCCACGTAGGCAAGGTCGATCATTTGATCTGCCCCCGGGGTTCCATCCATCATCGATCTATATTGTCCACTTTTCTCCTGTTCTCCATCCTATCTTGGTCATCCATCAAAATCTCCATCATGGTCCGTTGTCTGTGGCTTCTTGTCAAACTACATTACCCCTGCGCTTTCATCGCCCCCGGGGTTCCATGCATCATCGATCTATATTGTCCACTTTTCTCCTGTTCTCCATCCTATCTTGGTCATCCATCGAAATCTCCATCCTGGTCAGTTGTCAGCCTTTTATCGAACTACGAGGGCTCTGCGCTGCCACGTAGGCAAGTCTAATCTTTGATCGGCCGCCGAGCCCCTAGGTTGCTAGGAGGTGTTAGTCTCCTATCTTGTGTCATGTCTCTCGTGTCGCGTCGTCAAGCTACGCCCTTATCTAGCTGGTTCTTAACAAACAAGACCCACTTGTATCAATAAATCCAATCAGTTTTGAATATCCTATGTCATATCGATCTTTTAGTTTAGTATCCATCATCGGTCTCAACAGGATGCATCCTTCCTAACAGACCTCGTCAATCCCATCCATCCCCTTGATCCTATGGCAAAGGATATTTGAAATTGATTGCGATCTTTTGATGCTTTTGGTTTTTGTTTATCATTTGAGCTCCCTATCATCACTTGTCAAGGCCGCCATGATCTATTATATTATGGTGTGTTTTGATTGGTCCACATAGGGGCATATCTTGATCGTTTGTTTGATCGTGTCTTCTTGGTTGTCCCACATAGTACCCACCAAGATCCCTGAGGTCTTGTGTTATGTTGGGGCATCCTTTTGTGCTTGTGGTTATCTCCAATACCTGGCCCGACCAAGGTCTTCGTGACTTTGGGGTATTGGGATAATCTTCTTGTCTATTGTGTTTTTTTTATGCATTAGACACTAATCGCCTTGGTTCTTCATACCCTGGCGTCTTGTGTCTTATGCTATAGCAAAAATCAGTGCTCCAAAGATGGAAAATTGCATTAGGATTGCATTTCATTTTCCATTCTATCATATATCCCCCCATCCATTCATCATTCATCCTTATCTCACATCTCTATCCAACCCCCATCCATTCCATTTAGCCTGAATCATCTAATCGTATCCTTGGTCTTGTCCCCAGTCTGTTACCGGCCTTGACCCATCATCATCATCCATTGGTATTCTTCCCTATCTCTTTGGTGTTGTTTTGGGATGTATCCTTCCCTCATCAACAACACTTTCATCATCATCAGCGGGAGGTATTCTTCCCTATCATTTAGTGGTGTTTTGGGATGTATCCTTCCCTCATCAATACCACTCGGTGGGATGTATCCTTCCCTATCCTTGTGTTGTTTTGGGATCCTTAATTCCCTCATTGACAACACTCCATCCATCCTCACACCCCCTTGTGGCTTGAACCTTGATTGGGGCAACATCATCTTCGTCTTTGCATCCATTTGTGCTTTATCCATCTCCATATCACTTACTCTCTTACCCATCCACTTGCATCATCTTCCTCATCTCCCTTGGCATCGCATCATCTATTTCGAGTGCACATACATGTTCTTTTCAACCCGCATGTCCTCTCGAGGGGGCATCCTTCATCCCTAATTTTCATCATTTTCTTTTTCCCTTCCTAGTCACTCCTTTGGATGAGTGGGGCATCTTTCCCAATCTAACCATCTTCTTCTAGGTTCTATATTTTAATATTCTTTGAAATGACGTTACTTCGTAACACCATCTCAAAGAGGGGCAAAATGTAGACATCCAAATTTGGACAATTAATTTATCCAAATTTATCATTTTTCATTTAAACATCCTCTTATCCGAGTTAATCAAATAATATTACTATTATTTAATTAATATCTTTAATTCTGCCAAATTCCTAAGGTATTTAATTAATAATTAAATATTAAATACCTTAATCCCCTTTTCATCAAATAAATTAAATAAATATTACATTTATTTAATTCCTCACATGTCATTTTCATCTAATCCTAATCCATCTCCTAATTTCTTCATTAAGGATGTGCACATGCCTAATCCTTGATTAGGATGTGTCACATCCTCCAACTTTTGCAAGTTGGCTTTTAATCATAATTAGCCCCTAATTATCCTCTAAATTACTAATTAATTAAGCCTAATCATTCCCCAAGGAATTTTTAATTCTTTTTTATTCTTCCTAGATTCCCCCCTTTATATGTGAATTTTTAATTCACATTCCATCCTTCAAGGCTTCTAGAACCTTGGACTTGTCACAATCTTCACATGTGACCAACCTTGGACTTGTCACAATCTCCACATGTGACTAAGTCCCACCTTTTTGGAGCCCACCTTTTATCCTCTAGAACATCCTAGGAATGTGAATTTTTAATTCACATTTATCCTCCCAACCACCTTTCCTTTTGCCATGTAGATTTTTGAGGAATTCTAAAATTTCTCAAATGTCCCTTTCACTCCCACTTGGGGACAAGAAATCCCTTTTTGTGGAAATCCTCTCATCCCCCAAGGTGCATGTCATTTTCCACCTCATTTACCTTTTTGACAACTCATTTCCATCTCATCCACCCTTGGCCACTTCACCTTCCACATGTCAAGATGTGAGGGCTTGTGGGTTCTCAACCCACCATAGCCCTTCATCTTAACCTTGTTGGATCAATCTTGACCCTTGAATTCTCTAGAGAATTCAAGTTCCCCTATAAATACCCCCTCCTCAAGGGCATTTTCAACACTTTTGATTTTCATAACCTTATGCTGCCAATTTTCCTTCTCAACACTTAGTCAATTTGCAACTACGTGCTGCCATTTTGTGCACTCAATCCAATTTTCAATCACATCCACTTACATTTGCATCCAAACACATAGCAAAGATCTTCAATAGAGCCATCAAGGAGCACACATCCCATCTTAAGCAAGGGCCAATCAAAGGAGTATCAACTACAAAGGAAGGTAAAACTGTTTGTCTTGTGCTATCCACTTTCTTTAGTGTTTTGTCACTCTCTTTTGGCTAATCTTGAGGTGTCCTTGATATTTTGTTTTTCATAGTTTTTAGTTGTTTTGCTCATTTAGAATAGCATAATATCAAGGTATACACCTGTCAATGGACTTTATTATGAGATTTCCTAGAGCCCAAGGATGAGATTGTATATATATAGTTGTGGATCAGTTGACGAAGTATGCCCACTTCTTTCTGATCACCACAACCTACACAGCTACACAGGTAGCAGAGGTCTTCTTTCGTGAGGTCTTCAGATTACATGGGTTGCCTCGAAGTATAGTTAGTGACAAGGATAGTCAGTTCTTGAGTCACTTCTGGCAGGAGGTGTTCAGACTTTGTGGGACTGAGCTTACACCGAGCAACAATTACCACCCGCAGACTGATGGTCAGATGGAGATAGTGAACAAGTGGGTGGAAGGTTACCTCAGGAATTACATTGCAGGGCAGCAAATGGCTTGGTTCAAGTGGATTTATTTGTGCCAGTACTGCTACAATACTACGTTTCACATGACCATTCAGATGTCCCCTTTCATGGTGTTGTACGGTTATGAGGCGCCAAGCTTTCTGGATTTGCTACTAAGTGATAGTAGAGTGCCGAGTGCTGGAGGTCTATTGTAGGAGAGTCAGGACACTATGAAGGCTCTCAAGGACAATATTGCCAAGGCACATAATCAGCAGAAGCAGTACGCAGATCAGAAGAGGATAGAGAGGTCTTTTGAGGTGGGAGACATGGTTTATCTTATGTTGCAGCCCTACCGTCAGTCTACTCTCAGGAAGAGTGGTTCAGAGAAGCTTAAGCCACGGTATTATGGTCCTTTCAGGATTCTGAGGCATGCTGGAGAAGTTGCTTATGAGCTAGAGCTTCCGGCGGATAGCAAGGTCCACAATGTTTTTCATGTGTCACATCTCAAGAAGGCGTTGGGACACCATGTGGTGCCTTCAGTAGTTTTACCTCCCTTAGATGACGAGAGAAAGTTGATCTTAGTACCTAAGTTTATCCTAGAGTACAAAGAGAGATAGTTGTGTAGGAGGACTATCAGGGAATATTTGGTGAAATGGAGAGATTTTCCAGTGGAGGATGCTACGTGGGAGAGCGAGGATATTTTACAGCATCCAGAGTTGAGATTGCTTGAGGACAAGCAATTTCAGGAGGGGTGGACTGTCATGTCCCCTTCCAGTTGACATCTCTCGGAGATTATGATTAGCCTATTATGCGACCCTCGTAGGCTGATAGGATGGATAGAGGGTCTTGTTGGAGCTTGGCTTGGCTTTAGATCGTCAGAATTTACCAGTTAGCTTTCATTCAGGCTCATTCAGACGTCGCTTGCCTGACTTGCTATTTTTAGCAGTATTAGTCATTCAGCGGAGCACCCCTGCTATTTTTAGCAGTATGGTTTGGTCATGAGCAAAATCAATCACTTATTCTCCAGCTTCAGACAATTCGTTAATCGGATGTAAATTGAGAAAGATATTAATATTTTAATTGTCAAATTAAATATTAATTATTGAAGCTTATATTATAAAGTTATAATATTATTTAATATTATAACTTAAGTGATTTCTTGAAGGGTTCGACCAACATTGAAGGGGGCCATTTTTTAATTATATTTTATAATTAAAAGTGCATCGAGACTATTGAAAAATTAAAAGTTAAAATTCAACTTTTATTTAAATGATGCCTTTTGATGAAAAAGTCGACCCTCTTGAGGATATAAGGGTTTTCATTGAAAATAGAGCTCATTATGTTGAAAATTGAATTTTTGATCAAGTCTTCTTCTGAGAATAGAGCCAAGGGTTCCAGTTTTTGTTTGGCATTGGAGAACGAGCCATCTTCAGTGTTGCAATTTAGAGGCTATGAAATACCAGCTGGTCTATTGCTTTTAGAGAGATATCTTCATCCAGAAGTTATCACAGAGCTTCACAGTCGAAAATATATTCAGGGTTTTCAGTGTAGAATTCATCCGGAAGAGATTGTTATTTACAGGCGCCTATATCCTGAGATCTGGAGATATCAAATAAGGTCTATAGTTTTTATTGTTTGCTGCTCTTACAAAATTCGTACTATTGTTGTAGGGTCGTACTTTTCCAGTACCAGGCCGTACCTCTTGCATTGGGAAAATTGCCTTCTGTTTTAGCAGACAGCCATCTCCAGTTGGGGCACATACTTCATTGGATGCATTTTCTATCATCTGGCGCAGGGGAAAAGTGGATCTATATGATGGGCACACAAATTCATTAATCTCTCAGCTTGTTGCAATAATCAGCTTTTTCATATAAAGTTGTTGCTTTTTAGATTGCATGTTGTTAGATCTTATTTGTAATCATTGTAAGAGATCAATAAACTCTTTGGCAGCATTATACTCAGTAGATTCTATCATTTCTAGTGTTGCAATATTTAATTTGAATTTATTAGCAAATTCTTTTCAAAATCGCATTATTCCTCTTTATGCAAAAAAACACCAAAAAGAACCAAAAAATGATCAAAAAAAAGAAAAATCAAACAAAGTCAAAAGTCAATGAGAATAGGGGTTTCTACAATTTGGTCATAAGAAGCTTTAGTTCTGTGACCATATCAAGAAATACAATTAGATGTACAGAGTGGAGACCTGCATGATCAGAAATTTGGAGGAAGATCAGGGTAATACTAAGCGGGGAAGCGAAGGAGAGATCGATCTAGGCGACGGTGAGAAGATTATCGCTCTCGCTCAACATTTCCCCTGTGATGGGTACCTCATGCTCGGCTGGCGTGGCAAGCCCATCATTGCTGCTTCTTCCTAGAAGTGCTAGAACGCCCACCCACGCCTCTGCATTTTCATTTTATTATTGTTTTTCTTCATCATCGTCATCATCATCACTTTCGTCTTCATCGTATAATAAACACCATGAATAATACTCGACGTAAATCGTTAATCATCTCAAGATAAATAGCAAAGATTGTGATACAGGAATTCGATCAGTAGTTCTCAGATTTCAATGGCTGGCTTTGGCCCTAACGTTAGAAACCTATTCGAATTTTTGTATTAAATGCTTTGTTGATTTATTTTCTCTATGAATCAGGTTTGCGTTTTGACAAATTGATAGTATTGTGTTTTGATTGATGGTGAGTGAGTCACATTTTAAATTTATCAAAACTTCCGCAATTTCCAAAACACCGCCAACCAATTACAATATTATCATTTCACTGGTTTTATTCTAGCGATAAGCATCTGTGTTATGTTTTTCAAGGAAAATATAAGAGCACAATAGAATAGAATAGAAACCAGCATGTACATGATGCGCCCCTAAATCTCTTTGTTACAGTTTTTTTATTTGTTTCAAATGGTGGGGGTTGGTCTATTTAAAGATTTTGTTGGGCTTCTTGTTACAAACGGTATTTAAACTATTATTGAATGCTAGATGGTGGAAATTATTTTATCTTATTGGAATTATACTAAATTTAAATACTGTATAATTATAACCATGAGATCAAATGGAAATTTAACAAGGGAAAGAGTGAATTTCAAGAGAAGCGGAGGAAGCCAAGATACATTGTAATTTTTGGAATATGTCTTTGGATGTGTAGATTGTAATTGAAAATTAATTTTATAATATTTCCGTTTCTTGTTATTTCATTCATGAATAAGGTGGAGTTGATGATAATGGTTACAAATGTATTTCTATTAAATCTCTCAATCTAAATTGAGTAGCGAAGTATCTTGAATTTTGTTTGTGGGTATTATATGATTTTGGTGCTCATTTTGGATGTCTATCTTGAGATATGAGCCACTCTATGGGAGTTACAAGTCAAGGATGTTTATTATTAGTGAGGAAGTTATATTTTCTATTCATAGCTTGTTGGGAGATATAATACAATTTTATGACAAGCTACTTCATTTGAATGTGGGAATTTTTTGTATTTTATTAGTTTAATAGTACATCATTTTGAAAAATTGTTACGGTACTCCTCTTTCATTTCTCTATAAATTAGAGGGATGAGAAAGTAGTTTAATGAGATTTTTTATAGGTACACCTATACTATTGGAGTGTTGTTAGAAATTGAAGTGTTAATGTGTGAAAATACATCTCCTTTGAAGATTAGTATATGCTTATCTTCTTTCTCATGTTAAGTTCTTTTCTAAAAAGAGTTTATTCACACAAATTTCATGTTATATATGGTTTATTGATTTATCTCTTATTTTTCATTTCACAATCACATAATCTTAATAATATGTTAATCCTTGTTAAATAAATAAATTTAATATTTATATACTCTTTCAAAAGATTATAGTGGTTTTACCTTATAAATCAACATTTGGTATCAAAGCTAACTTTTTTGCATAAAAAGATATATTTATATTAAGTGTTGAATATTTTCAAATTCTAATGGGGACATTTTGCATTGTGTGGTTTTGTAAAATTGAGGAAATGATTGTATACCATAGCTTTTATCTTATATATGAACATTGAAACAATTAATAGCACTAGAGATGAGATGTAGATATTGAAAATATAAGATCTCATTGAAGAAAGAGATTAGTGATTTCCTCTTTCACTAGAAAAAAACCATCCAATATGTCAAATGAAGATTGGTCAAAATTAGACAAAAAGACACAAATAACCATAATATTTTCTTGCAAATTTTACCTTAGAATATTTCTAAGGAGACTACCATGTGCACAAGTTGTGGAAGAGGATATGCAACATCTATCAAACTAAAATTATTACTAATAAGTTATATTTGTAGAATCTAAAATAGAGCCTTATTCCTAATCAGAAGGTTATAAAAGATAACAGCAGGAAAAAAAATAGAACAATTAACAAAGCATACGAATCATGCATAGTTCTGTATTTTGCAAACTAAAAAATACTGTCTTTATTCACGCATATATAAAAGAAGATTACAATGTTGTACAGATTGCAACATTCAGAAAAAAAAATTTAAAGTAGAGGAAAGTCCATGCATGCAACAACCATGCATTGTTCGGTGAATATGAAGACTAGAAGCTAAACTTAGATTAAAACTACTACTAGCAGTCTACCAAAAACCTAAATTCTAATTAAAGAAATCACCGCTAAACTAAGTGGTGTGCATGGAACAAAGTCAACGTGCAGCACAGCGGAAAAGACAATGAACTCAATCAAAATACTTGTGTATGATACTCAACAATGGTAGAACTGGAAGTTAATTGAAACTCTAGCATCAGTTATCAACATGCTCCCCCTTGATGCTGAGAGGACTCGCGATCTTATCTCTAAGTGTCAAAAATTGATCTTTCGCAACAGCCTTGGTGAAGATATCTGCTAACTGTTCCTTCGTGTTGATGTATTTTAATTCTACGGCCTTCTTCTACACCAAATCTCGAATAAAATGATGTTTTAAATCAAAATTCTTTGTCCTGCTATGATGGACTAGATTTTTGGCCAATTTGATAGCACTAATGTTATCACAAAAAATCACTGTAGGCTAAACCTGTATCTCTCCAATTTCTTCAAGAAGTTTTCTAAGCCATAATGCTTGTGTACCTATTGAGGTGACTGCAACATACTCTACTTCCGTAGAAGAAAGGGCAACAATACTTTGGTTCTTTAAACTCCAAGTAAACAAACCCAAGCCGAAAGAAAAGCAATTACCAGATGTAGACTTTCGGTCATCCAAAATACCTCCCCAATTAGAATCACTAAAACCAACAAGATTGAACTTTTTAGAAGTGTAGTAATGAATACCAAAATATAGAGTGCCTTTCACATACCTCAAAATTCTCTTGGCTGCCTTCATATGTATTTCAGATGGCTCTGTCATATACCTTGAAACAAGTGAAACTGAATAAGCAATATCAGGTCTTGTGTGAGTTAGAAACATCAAACTTCCAACAATACTCCCATAAGTTGTCTCATCAACTATTTCAGCACCATCATCTTTACATAACACAACTCGATGAGCAACTAGAGTGGAGCAAAGTTTACAATCAACCATATCAAATTTCTTCAACATATCATTGGCATACTTTGTTTGACAAATGAAAATTTCATTCTCACTTTGACAAACCTCCATTCCTAAAAAATATTTCATGAGACCTAAATCTTTCATCTCAAATTCATTCATCATAGTAGTTTTGAATTCATCCTTCATCTTATAACTACTACCCATATACAACAAATCATCAACGTACAAACTTACAATAAGAATATCATTACCTTCATGTTTGTAGTAAAGGGTAGGTTCACTCTTACTTCTTTGAAATCCATTCTTCTAAAAAATCCATCAATCCTAGCATACCATGCTCGTGGTACTTGCTTGAGGCCATATAAAGCCTTCTCCAACTTGTAAACTTGATGTTCTTTTCCTTGTACTTCAAAACCTTGTGGCTATTCCACATACACTTCTTCTTCTAAGTACCTATTTAAGAAGGCACTTTTCATATCCATATGATGAATGCTCCATTTCTTTTGAGCTGCTAATGAAATCAACACTCTGATGGTCTCTTGTATTGCAACTGGTGCAAATGTCTCTTCATAATCAATGCCATACTTCTGTGTGAAGCCTTTAGCAACTAATCTTGCCTTATGCCTTTCAACACTTCCATCACTGTTATGCTTAGTCTTGTAGATCCATTTGGTGTGAATCTTCCTCTTATCATTTGGAAGCTCTGTAAGCTCCCAAGTATCATTCCTATGAATAGAATCCATCTCTTCTTTCATTGCTTGCATCCAAACCTCATTAGTACATGCTTCTTCAAAAGATGATGGTTCAAAATCAGTATTAGTAAATAAAGCAAAATTAACTGTCTCACCTATTGGATTTTCTTCATGTGCTTGATTTGCACTCCTTTGATAAATATCACTCAAACTTCTTACCTTCCTTCTAGAACTTGGATTTGAAGTTGGACTTGCAATTGGACTTGAAGAATTAGATGAGGGGCTATTTGTTGGATTTATAGCACTAGAAAAATTAGTGGGCTGCTCATGATCAATATCATCATTCAAAATAGACTTTGATTTCTCCATATGGCCTTTTTGATGACCATAAACTCCCCCTTCATCAAAAATCACATCTCTTGAAACAATAAGCTTAGTAGTGAGAGGATTATATAACCTATAAGCTTTGCTTTCCTCACTATACCCAACAAAAATATTTGACTCACTTTTTGCATCTAACTTTTGTCTACTCTGATCAGGTACATGGACATAATCCAAACAACCAAAAACTCTGAAATGATTAACATTAGGACTTTTTTCATACCATGCTTCATAAGGAGTCATCTTCTCGAGTGCACTGGTGGGACTTCGATTGAGAATGTACACTGTTGTAGCAACTACATCTCCCCAATAAGAGTTACTCAATCCCTTGGTTTGTAACATGCTCCTTGCCATTTCTACCACAGTGCATTTTTTCCTTTCAGCTACACCATTCTATTGAGGCGTGTATGCAGTGGTGAGTTGCCTCCTGATGCCATTCATATCACAATAATCTTTAAAGGATCTTGAACAAAATTCACCTCCATGGTCAGTCCTTAAACACTTGATTTTTCACCCTTTCTCATTTTCCACAAGTGCTTTAAACCTCTTCAATGTATCAAGGGCTTCATCCTTAGCCTTCAAAAAATACACCCAACATTTTTGTGAGTAATCATCAATAAAAGTGATAAAATATGATGACTTACCCAAACTCTTTGATTGCATGGAACCCTAATATTGGAATGAACAAGTTGAAGGGGGTGATGGGCCCTCCATGCATTGCCTTTTGAAAACTTTTCCCTTGCATGCTTTCCTTTAGCACATCCTTCACAAATCTCCTTGTGCTCTTCAACCTTAGGCAAACCAGAAACTAGTGCTTGTGATGTTAGAAGCTTTAAACTATGAAAATTTAAATGGCCATACCTGAGATGCCACAACTAACTTGTATCCTCATATGCCATATTGGCTAGGCTCCTGGTATGTTCACCAAATCTCAATGGGAACATCCTATTTTTTGTCATAGGCACAACTGTGACCACTCTATTGCCCTAACTCTTATCATAAATTATACATTTCTTATTTTCAAAAACAACTCTATAGTTCTTCTCACACAATTGTCCAACACTTAACAAACTATGTTTTAACTCGGGAGTGTAATAAATGTCTTTAACACTCTTCATACCTTCTTTTGTGTGCACCTCCATAGCTCCTTTTGTAGCAACCTCCAATTATTTATCATCACCAAGCTAAATCTTTGACTGAAAACTTTCATCCTTTGTTGAAAACAACTTTCCATTTCCTGACATATGGTTAAAGCATCCAAAATCTAGGTACGAAACATCTTTACTAGTATTTTCACCTTTAGCATAAGATAAAAATAAATTATCTAGAGGATTTTCATGGCTTTCTTGAGCATAATTAACACTATTACCTTCTTTTAATCTGCATTCTCTTTCAAAGTGGCCATACCTATTACAATGGTAGCATTGAACATTCCTTTTATCAAATTTGCCTCTACCTCTGCCTCTTGAACCACCTCTTCCTCTTGAACCACCTCTGCCTCTACCTCTTGAATTATTCTGATTTTGACCTTTACTTTGTTCTTTATTTCTTTTGCTACTACTACTGACATCTTCATTCTTTGTGATATATACTTTGGAGGAAAAGGATTTCTCAACACTTTCTCCAAAAAAATCTTTTAGTCTTTCTTCATGTGACATCAAAGATCCAATGAGATGATTGAATTGAAGGGTTGTCAAATCCTTGCTTTCTTCCATGATTATGGCCACATGATTCCATCTTGGTGTGAGAAACCTCAACACCTTTTTTATCACAACCTCATTATTCACAATTTCTCCAAGTGTAGCCATCTTATTGACCACATCTTTTACTCTGACACAATATTCACTTACACTTTCTGCTTCTTGCATCTTTAAATTCTCAAATTCTCTCTTAAATGTCTGTAGCTTCACAACTTGGACTTGGTAACTACCCTGGTAAGCTTTTTTTAGAGTCTTCCAAGCATCTTCAATTGTCTTTGCACCTGCAATTCTTGGAAATAGACTCTTATCTAGAGCTATTTGAATATGAAACAATGCCTGATAATTCTCCTTCTTAGCCTCCTTCCTAGATGTTCTTTCATTGGTTGTGAGGGTATTCCAATCAACTAGCTCCTGGTAACCTGATTCAATAAGCTCCCAAAATATTTTCCTATAAAAAAATTCATCATTTTTATGCACCAATAATCATACTCATTTCCATCAAATTCTGGAATGGGTAAGCTGTTAGAATTCGACATAATATTTTTTGGTAAAATTCCAACTACTAAATCTTAAACCCAAAAGAAATACCTGCTCTAATACCAAATGTAGAATCTAAAACAGAGCTTTATTCCTGATCAAAAGGTTATAAAAGATAATAGTAGGAAAAAAAAAAAGAACAATTAACACTTCCATCACTATTATGCTTAGTCTTGTAGATCCATTTGGTGTCAATCTTCTTCTTATCATTTGGAAGCTCTGTAAGCTCCCAAGTATCATTCCTATGAATAGAATCCATCGCTTCTTTCATTGCTTGCATCCAAACCTCATTAGTACATGCTTCTTCAAAAGATGATGGTTCAAAATCAGACAAAGCCTTATTCCTAATCAAAAGGTTATACAAGATAACAACAGGAAAAAAATAGAACAATTAACAAAGCATACGAATCATGCATAGTTCTGAATTTTGCAGACTAAAAAATACTGTCTTTATTCATACATATATATAAGAAGATTACAATGTTGTACAGATCGCAACATTCAGAAAACAAATTGTAAACTAGAGGAAAGTCCACGCATGCAACAAGCATGCATTGTTCGGTGAATATGAAGACTAGCAGCTAAACTTAGATTAAAACTACTACTAGCAGTCTACCAAAAACCTAAATGCTAATTAAAGAAATCACCGCTAAACTAAGTGGTGTGCATGGAACAAAGTCAGCATGCAGCACAATGGAAAAAATAAAGAACTCAATCAGAAAACTTGTGCATGATACTCAACGATGGTAGAATTGGAAGTTAATTGAAACTCCAGCATCAGTTATCAACAATATTTAAATATAGTAGAAAAATAGTTTTGTACACCTTGAACAAGAAATAAATATCTATTTGTGTTGCATCTTTGGAGATGTTTTTAGCTAAATTTTATATTTATTTGGATTCATTTGTAAATATATATGTAATATTAGTTAGATATTTTATATATGGTTTGTAGATTAAAATATATATATTAAAAAACTTAGTACCAAAAAGTAAATGTTGGGGCCAATGGATTTGTTCATTTATAATTTTGGGGTACATGCAAAAAGTTGACTCCATTTTTTGGTTAAAATATGGATTTTTTTTCCTAAAATTAAAGTTTGTCATAGTTGGACTAAAAATTTGAAGCATTGAGCCCACACGGGTAGCACAATTGGCTTGGGTAGTGGGTTTGTTCCCCATTGGTCTCGGGTTCGACTCCGCTCCTAGGTTTGAGAGGTGGGACTTCTTGCAAGCGAGGAATCTCACTCACAAGGGACTAATCTCACCCCAACTTGCCCTAGGTATGCAAGATACGGACTGCTAGGCCATTGGGTTGGGTCATGGGGACACTCTGTTGTATAAAAGAAACAATTGAAGCATTGACACATGAAATGTTATCATAGTACAAAAAATAAAATATAAGATTTTATGTGAGATCCATGTACACAAAAATGCATCCTTAAATCTCATAAATATTATTAAATTGCTACCGTATAGGTTGATAAACTATTCCCACAAAACTTCCCAGTTAATATGCGAATGTAGGTGGCACATTTGATTAGTTCTTCTCGGTTAATATGCAAATGTAGCTAGTGCATTCAATTAATTCTTAGCTTAATAAAATAACTGAACATTGATAATTTGGAAAGTCATTGGCATTAATAGAATATAATTCTAACTATTATCTTCTAGTCGCCTGTGAAAAGGGATAAAAGAGAGTGTATTGCTCTATGTTTATTTTTATTTCTCATAAAAATAATTTTAAAAATATAATAGTAATAATAAATAATATTAGTATAATAATAAGAATTATATATTAATAATAATATTATATAAGTTATTATATTATTTATATAATATAATATTTATGTGATTTATATTATTTATATTTATATTATATTATAACATACACTTTTCAAAGAATATATCTCAACTTAATTTATATAGATTATTTAATAAGATAAATAAACTAATTTATTTTAATATCCAGATGAGAAAAGTTGATTTTACATATAAAATGTATAAAAGCGACATTTTAAAGTCCTATGTTTTGAGTGAAAAAAACATGGACATGTATGAAAATATAAGTTAACCTACACCACCACCCCACCCAATGACGATACTTTCGTAATAACCCAAGAGAATAATTGTAGTTCTGAAGGATACAAGCGGAATGACCCTAATCCAAAACAATGTTTGGACGCCCTTGGTGGAGAGTGAGAAGATCAAGAATTTTTATTTACTCTATGGGGAAGAGCGAATGAAAGAAAGCCCGAGGGAAGATTCAGCCATAAGAAGCTTCAGTTTCGTGACCATATCTGGAAATACGCCTAGATGTAATAATAAGTGGGGAAGCAGAGGAGAGATCGATCTAGGAAAGGGTGTGGAGCTGGTTAAGTGGCTTTTCGCGTGTGCGAAGGTGGTGGCATGCCGGGATGTGAGGCAGGCGACAAAAATCATACATGATCTGGGTTACCTGGTGTCACCTTACGGCTCCTCGGTACAGTGCATAGCCACGTATTTTATCCAAGGGCTAGCAGTTTTTCTGGCAATTCTATTAAACCCGAATGGTTGCAGCAACCTTCTATAGGTGGCACTGTCGCTCAGTCGGGTTAAGGCTCCGAGAAAAGGGGAAAAATATGAGGCACTGTGCTTGGTCTACGAGCAGCGCCCATACATTATGTTCAGCCACTTCGTAGCTAATGTCGTGATAATGGAAGCCCTTGAGGGAGAGGATTACGTACATGTTGTTGACCTGGGGATGACATCGGGTCTCTCATGTGGACTACAAATGGTGTCATTTGATTGACAAACTTTTGGGTCGGCACGGAGGCCAACCAACCCTCCTGCGGTTCACAGGTATCGGGTCCTCATCCGCCACCATGGTGATTATTGGGGCTCAAATCAAGGCCCACGCAGAGGAGGTGGACTTGGCTTTGGAGTTCCAATAAGTGGAGGTGGCACTAGACAACGTGGTTGCATCAATGCTAGAGATAAGAGACGGGGAGGGGTTGGTTGTGAAGAGCATGGTGGAGCTGCACTATGTAGTGAAGGAGAGTAAGGGGTCGCTCAACGCGGTGCTGCAGGCAATACATAAGCTCCAGCCCAAGGTGCTTATACTGCTGGAGCATGGCACCAACCATAATGGACCCTTCTTCCTTGGCTACTTCATGGAGGTGCTTTACTACTACGACATTTTTTACTCACTCGATGCTATTCTGCCCCACTCAAGCACTCAAAGGGTCAAGATGGAGCGGTTCTACTTTGGGGAGGATATCAAGAACATCGTTAGCTGAAGGTTGGCTGGTTCAGCATTTCCCCTGTGATGGGTACACGCTCACTAAGGAGAAAGGTTGCCTCATACTCGACTGGTGTGGCAAGCCCATCATCGCTGCTTCTTGTTGGAAGTGCTAGAACGCCCACCCATACCTCTGCATTTTCATTTTTTGTTTATTTTTCTTCATCATCATCATCGTTTCCGTCTTCATCATATAATAAATACCATGATTAATAATTGATGTTAATCGTTAATCGTTTCAAGATAAATAGCAAAGATTGATATACTGGAATTCGATCAGTAGTTTTTAGATTTCAATGGTTTACTTTGGCCCAAACATTAGAAAACTATTCAAATTTTGTATCAAGTGCTTTGCAACTGATTTATTTTCTCTATGAATCAGTTTTGCAATTTGACAAACTGGCAGCGTTTTGTTGTTTTGGTTGACGGTGAGAGTAAGACACATTTTAAATCAATCAAAACTTCCACGATTTTTGAAACACCGCCAACCAATTACCGTACTATCATTTCAATGGTTTTATTCAAGCGATAAGCCTCTATGTTATGTCTGTAAGGTAAATCTACGAGCATAGTAGAATAAAATAGAAACTAACTTAAATACATGAGATTTTTTTTCTTTTGCAATGAATTTTGGTAAAGGAAAGTGTTTAAAGGGAGGTGAAATTCCATAGTTAAAAATTTGTAAAAGAGTGTCACATACTCAATGTTTACTCTATCATTTTACCAAAGTTTTAACTTAGGAAATGAATAATTCAAGTTTCCAAAAACAGGGAAATGAATAATTTAAGTTTTCAAAAATAGAGAAATGAATTTTTCCTTTTTCAATAACATAATTCCATATTGCATAAGTAATTTCACATCACATTGCACAAATGAAACAACATAACATAATTCCAAGTAAATGAAACTCATCTTTTCAAATATAGATTCTAATAGATTCATGACCATATATTCAAATTCTTAACTTAATAGAGTTCAAGGTCAAAGTATCCTTATATGGATCACACTTCTTCTATCTCGCAAGTCTCAGGTGCCATCTGCAAGAGGGAGAGCATCACCTAATTGCTTTTTCTCTAACTACAAACTTGGCAATCCCTCACACACCTTCCTAACTGGAAGTGGCCCTACCTTTCGACGAAGAGCTTGGTATGGAAACCTCTAGTAATGCCTATCTGAGTGTCTAGTGTTGTGTCCTATATAACAAGGTCATACAACTATGGATACCTTCCAACTATGCATGACGTTGTAGACTAGCTATGTAAACCTGGAGTTCAAAGAACAAACAAAGTGTAAGCAACGACTTCAACACTTACTTTAGCCAAATTTTGATAAATATAATTAATCTACTTTCTAAGGAAGCCATGTTGTAAGTTCACCCACTTCTAACTCAATTTGGAAACCCTATTCACCTGTGGTTAACATGTCTTTTGGTTTGACCCCAAAGGTTAACTATCATAACATGATTTCTTCCAAAAGTGATGACACACTAATGTTGATTTAATTGACCAAATAAGTTTGACTGAAATCTTCTTGGATACCCTATTACATACATGTAACAATCTATGTCCAACTACCTCATATTCAAGTATTGACCCTAACACAAGGGAATAATCTATTCTCCTACTTTTAAGGGATTTGAACTTTTGAGAACATAAGTCCTCTTCTCAATGTTAAATTACCATACAAAGGTAACAATAAAGAATATATAAGATAATATCATTCAATAGCTAATAGAGACGTATTTACTTCTAATACATTTTTAAACCCTCTCGTTGAAAATAAATATTAACTCATTCAAACATTATAAATGCAATACTATATTATTGGAATAACATCATATTACCCTACTTAGCTTCTCTTTGTTATGTTAATCTAAAAAGCTGGTTGTTTGGCTTAAACACAACTTTAGAGAGATTTTTCTTTCCAATGGAACCTTCTATCTCTCAAATGCATTTACAAATAATTCTTAGAAACACATAATGCAACCATGATTTAATCAATATAATTCAAGATAAATACCCAACATACACATCCAGTTCCCTAATCCATCTTATCTCTTTGTATTACTAAATTAGCTCTATGCATAAATAATCCAACTATTTGTACATGCACTCACATACTTTTCTAACAACAATAATTTGTACATATTGATGGCATAAGTAACTCAGACAAATAAAAACTTAGATTCATAATTAAAAAGAGAAGGAAAGAGGTATTTTGATCATGCTTGGATTAAAATAGTTCGAATTGAATTCTTGATACTCCTTGCTTCAAATCTACACAATGGGTTAGTCTTAATCTATTTCCTTCTCTATTTCCAGCTCTCCACTCTATTATTACAACTCTCCCTTGTTTCTAAACTATTCACTACAAATACCAAGCAATGCACAACTAAAACTATCAACCTTCCCTCGCTATTTTAACAAATTTATTGTAGTGTCAAAAAAATGTACACCTTTACATTTTCACACAATGTTTGGGTCCCTTAGTAAATTGGACTTAATTAAGCCTCTAATTGGCCCAATTATGTATTTAAAAGCCTAGTTAATCCCATTTTTTGAAATGGAAACTTGTATTAAACAATTGAAAATATTAATTAAATTTCCTTGAAATTGGTGTGTGCTAGGTTTGGAGCCTAGGACCCATTCGTCCAAGGGTGAATGGGTCCCCCTTAGGTTTAGGACCCCAATTTTTAATATTTTTTTGGTAGTATTTTTTATGATTCAAATTCAATTTGCAATTGTTAGCCTTTTGATGTTTAATTTTTAGGAAATTAGAAAATTACCTATAAATACAAGGTCTTTTTATCAAATTCAAATCCTAAGATATCTAGAAACATTATCAAAACTTCACAAGAGCTAAGATTATTGTCAAAAGTGTTCAAGAGAATATTTCTCAAGCATTGTTTATAGCATTAAAGATCTCAAGCATCATGTCAAAGTTATCAAGCATCATGCATGTTTTTGGAGCTAACATTGTGATGTAGGTTTCAAGTTTCAAATTAATATTCAAGAATCAACATCACATCATTAATCAAGCCACTTCATAAAAGATCAAGACCCTGGAGAGATGTACTAAGTTTCAATCCTTCAATGGTTTGGTGAGTTGCAACATATCACTTGTTCGTTCATCATTCCTTTCATGTTTCAATGTTTCAATTTAAGGTTTAATTACCAAAATGGGGTTTGACCAAGGAAAACCCCTATTCACCATTTTTTTTTTAAATCCCTCTTGTGTGTGTCTACAGATCTTAGGTTGAAGAAGGATTGAAGATCCATCAAAAAAGAAAAATTACAAAAATTGTCAAAGTTGTCGTCAAGCCACGAAACTCATTTTTAGAATTTATTTCCAAATTACTAATAAACATAGAGGAATTAGGGGTGTAGACATATGTCCAGAGGACTGTGAAAGCAATTTTTCAACCATTGTAGCAAGACCCATTTGTCCTTGGGTGAATGAGTCCCAAGAGGACACTCAACACAACCTTTTTGTGACAAGTGCATAAAATCAAGCCCTTCTCAAATCTGCAATTTATTTTTGGATTCTATTAGATTAAGATTTAATTTAGAGGTTTCATGTGTTACATTGTATCATTGCATTCATTTAGTATTTTTCATTCATCTCCCAAAAGTGTTGTTTCAACAGGTTTACCTCGTCCTAGGTCATAAGGAAAACAACAAGATCTCCATCAAGGTTGACTCACCTAAGCATTAAAATTCAATATTGTCCTAGGATATCTCTTTTTTCTAATGAACTAAGGAAGATAGGTGCATCATACCCCCCATTTTTATCATATCTTTTAATTTACACCAATTTTCCCCTGTTTCATTTTGGTGAATCTAGCGTACTTTTCTTTATAAGTTGTCTTTAGCACTGCATTTTGGGGGGAACCCATTTTCATGATGCAACTTTGTTTGGAAACATATGTTTGGCATAGGGATTACTGAATATAAATCTCATGTATTAGCATTTATTGTGTTCTACTTTAAAGTAATTGCTCACAGCATGGTGTTTAGCAATTTCTTTAAAGGTGGGGCATATGCATCCCCACTCGATGTTTGCCTCAAAGTGTGGTCTTCTTACTTCACGTGATGTGTCTTCTTTGTGGTAACATTGGGTTTAATGTTCTAGATAATTCTACAAAAGAAGTTGTGTTCACTAGTGTGTGAACTATGAAAATAGTGTTATCTAAGAGAAATGGTTTTGCTCCACGTTTCTCCACATTTTGGTTTCTAGTATTGCATATTTGAGTGTGTTTATAGTGCTCATATCTATCGTCATTCTAAGTTATTCATGGTTTGGTGCTTTGCAAGGTTGGATTCATGTGTTACTGTGTGTGGAAGGTTAATTATGTGTACATAATGATTATGTTCTTTAGGTGAAAGTTGTTGTGAAGGATTTTTGGATTTTAGGGTGTTGATGGAATATTCCAAATTATGTTTAAGTGTTGTGTGTGTTTTGTGAGTTGTCTTTGGATCAAAGGAAGTGTGTGCTTAAATGTTTAATGGTGTTAACATAGGTTTGGTCAACTTTGGGTGCTTACACTAATTGTGGATGTGTTTTAGTGTTTTTGGAAGCATGGAATAGAAATGGATTTAGGTATGATTTAAAGTGTGATTTGTTCTGATTTCATTCCTCTCCACCACAAGAATGTTTTGGTGTCAACCTAATTTGAATTTGCACGTTTAAGGTGCATAACCGACCTTGTAAATTTTTTTCAAGATTGAGGATGGTATGTATGAGTGATGAGTTGATGGAGGATGTGTGTGTGAAATGTGAGTCATGTTAAATGTTATTTTTGAAGTGAAAAAGTGTGAAGTTTAGTGCGAGATTTAATGTGTTAGACTACTAGAAGTAGTGAGAAAAAGGTATCTACATTCTTCCTAGAGGGGCTACTAATAATTTGATGATGCAGTGGTGGATCTTTTATGTTTTTGTGAGATGTATTTCTCATTGTAACAATATTTTTTCTTCTTTTTTGTAATCTAGAAGTGAGCATGTGGCAATGAGCCCTTCTTTCTTTTGGGTAGTCATCCCTCCAGTAGTGATCCTATTGTATTTGGTATTGTGATTATTTTATGTTGTGAGCTAATCCTCACTATGGCGTTTCCCTTCTTGGATTTTCTACATAAATCTAGTGTTTTGATGTGTATGGTGTTTATGTGTTGTCATTTCTATTATTTTCTTTTATGCTAAATTAGTATAACAGAATAAGGGTTAATAAGGATCTAAAAGTTAATGAGGGTTTTGATATTTTAATTTACAAATGATTCACCCCATCTTAGTTGTCTTGTACATTCAACAATATATATATATAACATATGCTATTGAAAATATTTTTAACATTTTAACTCAGATTGATTAAACAGTCAAGGAGGATTAAAGACAACCAAACCTAACTTTCCCTATCAAACAAAAATATATCAACTTAGGTTTAGCACTTACTGATACAAATATCAAACTGACTCGACAAGGGTCCTCTAACCTATGCAAGTGTGTTTGTGTGCTCAGATAGATATACCAATGGTTCTAATACCAACCTCCTCTCTTGGGTGATACTCTCCCTCCCCCATTGAAGGGTTCAAACATTTCCTATATCCAACTTAGAGCAACATGTTCATAGTTAATCAATAACATATAAATCACATTCATCATGCAACATAAGCATCATTAAAACATTTAAAAAGTAAATTCATCATAATACATATTCATATATTTTATTCATTCATTGAACAAAATCAAGACATAATCATGTATTAAAAAAATATTTACTCATAAAGGTAATAGTATTTGGTAAATAAATAGCAAGGTGTGACAAAGAGGAGTCAAGTTTTTCTCTTGCAATGAATTTGGCAGATTTTTTGTTTTTTGTTTTCATAACTTGCAAATGGAAGGGGGTTGTAATTTTATGTTATTTGTATTTTATTGAAGTTTGCAAGACATAACTTAATATATGTCTTCTTAATCCAAAAAATAGTATTGCTCCTCAAAAGAAGTAGATCACTTCTCATTAGATGATGATGGAGGAGAATCACTATTCATAGCCAAGATGATCTCTAATGAATCAAACAAGACTGGATGAAGAAGAAGGTGAATTTGAACTTATCTTTTCTCTTGAAGATTTGGAAAGTGCAAGAAAAGAGAATAAAGAACTAAAATCCCTAGTTGAAGTCAAGACAAATGAGTGCACAAGATTTAAAAAGGAATTTGGAGAAAGAAAAATCTATAAATATGAAAGAAGCAGACCCAATTAGAATACCTTTCAAAGCAATAAGTTCTCCAAAAATAGGTTCAATCATGCATTTTTTGGTTATTGTTTTGAATCTACAATAAGTATGGTTATAAGGCTATAAGCTACATGTTTGAAATGAATAAAAAAAATGTAAGTAGGAATTATCTTGCTTTATTAGTGTATGCCAATGTAGTATTTCAAGCTTGTAACAATGTTGGACACATAGCAAAATATTGTAGAAGTGGATTGGAAAAATCAATAACTCAAAAGGAAAATGATGTTGAGCATGTCAAGGAAACAAACAATGAGGTTGAAAATTCAATGGTTGTCCAAACAAAATTTCATGATCAAGGGTAAAAAAATATGTGGGTGATAGAAAGTGGATATTCAAGTTATATGACATTTGTGAAAAAATAAAATTCATTAATTTGGTCAAATGGAATGATGGATCAGTCAAGTTTGCAGACAATTATGGAAAAGGAACCATAAGTATTGATGGAAAATGCAAGATAGAAAATTTTCCCTATGTTGAAGGTCTCAAGCATAATCTTCTCAGTGTAAGTCAGATGTGTAGCAAAGGATACAACATTTTATTTCATGATCAAGGATGTGAAATTAGGAGCTTGAAAAATATAGTAGATTGGTGGCGGAAGGTTCTAGGACTAAAATAAACTTATACAACCTTAAGGGTTGTCAATGGAAGAAGTTGTCTTCTAGGATAGACAAGTGAAGGTTGATTGTGGAACAAAGGATGGGACATATCAACTTCGATAACCTTGTGAAGATCAACTCCATGCAAGTAGTGAGAGATATGCCAAAGATTATCAAGCCTGCAAGCACCATGTGTAAAGAATATCAAATTGGGAAGCAGACAAGAATAAGATTCAGGACCAAGGAGTATTCTTATACTAGACCATTGGAACTAGTTCATACTGATTTGTGTAGACCTACTGAGACAAAGAATCTTCAAGGTGAAAGGAATTTCATGTTACTCATTGATGATCTCTAGGAGGACATGGGTTACATTATTAAAATAAAAATAAGAAGCTTTCAATATGTTTAAATTTTTTAAGTCAATGGTTGAAAATGAAATGAATGCTAAAATCAAGTGTTTAAGGTCTAATAGATGTAGTGAGTTCATATCAAATGAATTTGAGGAATTTTATGAAGAACACGAAATAAAGAGGCATTTTTTACTGCTAGAACTCCTCAAAAAAATGGATTAGTGAAAAAAAGAATAGAATTGTTCAAGAGATGGAAAGAACATTGTTAAATAAAGCTAAGTTTCTTGATGTATATTGGAAAGAAGTGGCCCATAGTTTTGTCTGTATTATTAATAAAGGGAAACTAATGGTGGACAACATCAAGAATCCTTATGAGCTTTGGTATGGAAGACCAGTAACTATCAAGTATTTTAGAATCTTTGGAAAAAAATGTTATATCGAAAGGGATGAGGAAGGATTGGGGTTCAAGTTTGACCCAAGATCTGATGAAGGAATCTTTCATGGATTCTCAACTAGGAGAAAATCTTACAAGTGTTATAATAAAAGGCTAAGGAAGATAGTTGAGAGTGCAAATGTTAGGTTTGATGAAGAATCACATCAAAACACATATGACCAAGAATACTGTTGGTCAGCCTACATAGAAGAAGAATAATAAATTTTAAAAAAAATTAGAAACACTAGAGAAGACCACAAAGACACCTACCAAGTATGTTTAGAAGAATTATTCAAAAGATCAGATCATTGGATATAAGAATGAAGGAGTGTAGAATAGGAGAATATTTTGAAGGACAAATGAATAGGTAAACTTTTATTTACTATCAAGAATAGAACCAAAATATTTTTTTGATGCTAGCAAGGATGAAGGATGGATACAAGCAATGGAAGAATAACTAAATCAAATAGGGAAAAAGAAAACTTAGGAGTTGGTTCTTAGGCCTATAGAAAAAAATATGATTGGGAAAAAATGGGTGTTTAGGAATAAATTGAATGAAGATGGAGAAGTGGTAAGAAATAAAGCAAAGTTGGTGTTAGAACCAAAAATTCACTCCCAAAATTTCATCAGTTTCAACCACCTCGGTGTGAGTATTCCATTAGCCACCACATGCATCCATCTCCAAAATTATCATTCCTATGTAAACAAGCCCAAAATATTATAGCCATAATTCCCTAACCCATCCCAATGAAAATTAACATCATTAAAAATTTATCCTTTCCATAGTCATAGCCTTAAGTTCACCAAGACAATGCCATTTCGAAGAAAGCTTCACTACAGTCTCCGTGACAAAATCAACAAAAAGCTAATGCAAAATTTTGACGATACCATCATCCTTCAAAGTGACTTACTCAAATGTCTCTCCGACAACCCAAAGAGAAATGTGTGGAAGAAATCTGGATACTTCAAAGTAAAAGGTCATCTTGTCTCTTCAAAAAAATATAGTATAGAAACGTTGACATTCTAAGGATACATAATCATTTTGCATTCAAGAAACAAAAAAACATCTCTCGAACATCAAGAGATTATTATAAAATAAATGATAGACAACTAGAAAATCAAAACTGGATGAGTACAATGGAAATCTTGAAGAGACATCAATGTGTCAGATTGAGGAATGAAGAAGTCTATTCAAAACTGCAAGAACAACTAAGAACAAGATGTCAAAGAGATGAAAGAGCATCGCCAAGACATTGAAAAGGGTCTCTTTGATCTCCCAACAACAGAAAGACAACCACAAGCATATATTCTTTAGGAGACTATGGGATATTGAAGAGAGGTAACCATAGGTCTTTTCAACACCCCAAAATAAAAAATGAGAGGCAATAGGCATCAGAGAGAAAAAATCACATTGGGAATACATAAAAGGGTCTTTCAAAACATTGTTAAAGGAAATAATATGGGTATGTCGAGGAGACATAATCCCATCGATCGAAGGGAAATGATCACCAGTCTGATCAACATTCTGATAAAAAAAATACAAAGAAGGAAAAGAAATAAAATCCCAAGGTAGATTTATCAAAGAGAATTTATGGTATCGAAGAGAAACACTCAAATGTCTCTTTGACATTTTGAAAAATAATCAAAGACATGATATCAAAGAAAGGACCTTGGATATATGTGACAATATGATCAAGGTCTCTTCGACATAACGAAATGATTTCTCACCCAGTTGACATGACTAATGAGTTCGTCAGAGATATAAATTACATTAATACTACTATTGATTATAAAGGTGGGGCAAGCGTCATTTATGAACCAAAGTTGGTTTGAGTGTGCTAAAATCTCGATGTATCTGACTCATAAGAACTTGAAATCACAATAAAATTGCGGTTGAAAATTGAGGAGGTGGAGTTGGGTGATAGTGAGTAGCTCAGAGACAACAACATTAGTTCGAGTAAGTATTTGTGGCCCAGCTGAAGATATTTTATCAAAATTTGCTTGAAGTATAGTGCAAATAGGGTTTTGAAATGGAAAGAACCTTAGAAAAACCAAAATTAAAAAGGTAGAAAATAGAGACTAGGCCACTGAATCAAGATCTAATAGAATAATGTCCTAGGTCTTGTCCAAAGTCTAGGAGAATAGCTCAATTGAATCCTTCATGTGAAAAATTGGAAGATAAACATAAAAATCTTGGAGATGTGTGGACTCCGTAGAGAGGTTATGATCTATTTATGTATCATTATAGAAAGAAATATAGGAACAGACCTGTATTGAATCCATGAAACATGAACTTGGAAAAACTTGTGATGCCTAACATATTTGTCAATGGGGAGCTAATTAAGGCAATAACTAGAAACTATAACCCTAAAACAAGGTCAATCCATTCTTATGATGGCTTGCAATTTATCCTCATAACAAGAGATTATATCTCCATGGTTTTTCAACTAGACATGTCCATGAAAACAAAACTGAGGATAAGGGATCTATTGGAGGAAAATTAAACCATGGATACAACCTACAAGAGATGGAAATTACCTTTACACAGTCCCAAGGACATAGGAAACCAACTTAGAAGATTCTCTAGTGATGGGAGACCCCCATTTCCTATGGATTCGTTTGAAGAGTACTATCAGTATACCTAATATTTAGTTGGTCAGGTTTTAGAAATAGATGCTCCTACTGCAATGGCCATAGCTCCCATGTTTTTAGCAGCAGATATCCAAATCCAAGATGCTAGGCCTTATGGCTATGCAAAATACTTGTCTGAGGTCATTAATACCTCACTTACTGCCATTAAAAATAACAGTGATGCTAACAACTTTAGGCAATACTCTCTACTCATGCATATCATATTATATGAAGGGCAAGCAATGGGCATATGGGTAGAGGAGTTAAGAATCAAAGATTTGGATAGCAATGAAAATATGAGACCAATTCAGATGTGGACTTTCATATGGGATAGCAGATGTGGGAGGTCCCACTACTTATATTTTGAAGAATATTTTGTGAAACACTTGTATAGATTGCTTGGCCACAAATGTGATTACAACTTGTCTCTAGAAATACAAAGATTCCTCAAACCAAATGAGAAAATCCTTGAGGGAAAGATAAACCAAAATTGGGGGGACTGGTATGCATTTGAAGATTGTTCTGTGATAAGAGTGTATGGATTTGAGGTAGCTCCATTCTTATTGCCTAAGACTATACTTGATAGGGTTGCATACTTTGAAATTGTGAGGCAATTTTCCTATTCAGACTACATGCACCTCAAGAGCTATGGAAGACAATCTCTCATGCCTTCTACTTTGTGTTTTGGTGACTCTACCATCATTGTTGATAAAGGGTATGATTCAATTAGCAACAAAAGAGAATATTATCGCATGCCATTGCGAAGTAAGAGGGATAAATTCAACCATGAGAATTTTATTCATGATTCCAAGATGACATAGAAACTAAAGAGATATGAACATGTATTCTTTGTGGATGATGTCATTAGAAACTAGGATGAAACTCAAGTAATGATGAGGAAGGTTGCGAACAACTAAATAGTTATAGTAGAAGCATGGAGGAGGGACCATAACCCATCATATTTAGATGCCTTTCATGAGATATTGGATCCCATGGATAGAATTGAGCAATTACTTCTACATGAGGAAGAGTTAACCAAAGATGTACCACTTGTATCTTTTAAGAAAAAAATAGGTGCTTGTTCGAGAAGGCGGGTTGAGAGCATAAGACCTTTAAGTCACTTGTCACCACAGCCTACTCCAGAGGTCAGCTTCTCAACTGATACTCCTATTATTGTTGAAGATGGAATTGAGGAAGAAAATGAGGTTACACAGATTACTATTCCCACTATCCCTCAATATGAAGTACCACCAGAGAGGAATGTGATCAACTTTGACGCTTATGATGAATTATGTGATGATGCAGGACATCATGCTAGCCAGGAATTCATTGCAGATGATGCATTTGTTCAAACTCCTAAATTTAGAACCTTCATTTATGAGTACAAAGGAAGGATGATAAGTTTAAAGCTAAAAGAGAACAGTCCTGAGTAAGAGGTGAATGCCTTGAAAGAACTCCAATATGAAGTTGATAGGCAAATGGAAAACATCACCTCTGAGAGAGGAAGAGAATTACTACAAGAAGCTAGTGTCATGCTTCTTCTAAGGTTGGACATTAAATCTCAGCCATAGTGTTCAGTAGTTTCCTAAAGAGAGAGAACAAAGATTTGCAATTAACAGATGAGGCTAGTGATAAGATATACACCAGATCAAGGTATAATCCTAACAACACTACTTTGCAAATTTGGGCCCTTTACCCACCAGGAAAGAGGCCTTCTCTTATCAATGATCATGATCAGATCTTTCATCACCTTCTAGTACAAAGAGTGGGGGATACAAACCCTATTGAGACTATTGATCTAAATGTGAATGTGTCCAAGTTTACCAAGGCTTAGATTGAGAAACTACTCAGAGATATAATAAGGGGTTAATTGATGAAATAAAAGATTGAAGCGAGATGTGATCAATTATAGAGATAGTTTTCCTTCCTCCTCAAGACTTTACTCACTGTTAATTGAATGTGAAAGGAAAGTGATTGAAGAAATGTCTAAGACTACCTATTGGAAGCAAAAATATGAAATGATCCAGAAAAATAAGAGGAACTAAAGAGAGAAATAAAGACCACTACATTCGAGATGGCATCAGAATTGGTGTGCAAAAGGTTTGATAATATGATTAAGCTTACTGACAAAGTATAGATTATCCATCGTAAGAAATTTGCAGCCTTCCAAGAGCGCAATAGACTATGCAATAGAATGAAGGAGGTAGGAACAAAGATAAGGATGAAAGGAGGTGATAGCAAAAAATGCTTCAAGAGTATCAGGAGCTTATGAACACACATGATAGTTTCCATAACATACTGACACAAGAACAAGAATTGAGTGACTTCAATCAATCATTAAGTATGGCTCTGCCAAATTTATTTGAGGAAAGAGACTTGAAGGACCAAGATGCATGGAAGGATGAGATATCTTAGTACTTGTCAATGGCTCTTGATGAGATTAACGATGAAGATGAAGTGCTTGAAAATACACATGTGCAACTAGGATGAATATTTGAACTTGAATATGTAATGAGAGACATCATAAGTAATGCAGAAACTTATGCAAAGACAGGGTATATCAAACATGTGTCAAAAGTCAACTTGTTCATCACACAGGTCGAGTAAGAAATGATAGGGTATCAAAATTTTACAATTGTGGGTGCACTATCATGGAGCATGAGCCTTGAACAAATCTTAAATGATCATGTGCACTTGCTGGAGACTAACAAAGCATGGTGCATCTACCTCCAAACTACTAAATTTCTATGTTTATGTTAATCAAGTTTCAACACTTTAGTTATCAAATGATGCAACATTTTTTAAAAGGATAGAAGCTTGTTGCTTCTCGTATAAGATGGGAAACCAAGGATGATTTTGAGATCATCATCAGAAAAACATAATAGTCCATTGTCATATCATCTTTTGCCATTCCACTCATTCGCATTCATATTTCATGATATCTCATAACACTTTTTTTCTATTAATGTATAAATTTTGAAGTATAATCAATGGAGAAGATTGCTCATATTTGGTGATTTATTCTCAGTGTTCAACTATTGTGTCGAAAGTTAAATTTTATATATGGTATTGTGATGTCTCCAAAGTGGTTTTCCCTTATTATTAAAATTAACACAATTTTTTAGGATACACTTACTGTTGTTGTGTGATTTTCTTGATTGGTTTCTACCTGGGGTGAATTAAATTCCTTTCAAGTAATTCATCTTAATTGGTTCCTACTCAAGATTAAAATGATTTTAAGTTAATTGTTTTGATTGGTTTCCCTCAAGTCAAGAATTAAAGATCCTTTCATAATATCATAGTAATTTCTAGGAATATAACACTGGGATTAATAAGAATATTATAGTAATTGAAAAACTTGCACGTTTGTACAAGCTACAAACATTCAAAGTACCCAAAAAGTTAGAGTTAAGTTGAAAAATAGATTTACCCTTCTTACATATCTGACTTCATTAATCCATCATAAAAAATTTACTCCACCCACCCAATAGATTTGGGCACTGGTCATACTTACAACATTTATAAACCTTATCTATACTCTCAACTAGGTGATCCCACAATAATGGGTTATAGTTTTTGGCCAAACCTGACATTAAAATTGGGATTTTTCACCAGATATTCACTTTCTTACACCCATAGAAGTTAAACCATTAAGAATTTGAAGATGAATCAAACTAGTTATTTGTTAGATCTTTTGTGTAGATTCTAATTATATTTAAAAAAATTTAAAAAAAAAAAATTGTGAATCATTTTATGTAATTTTTAATAACTTATCTTTTCTACTAATCAGGTTTTTTTAAAAGTGATATTCACTTCAGACCACATTACTTTTTTTATAGATAGGATACAATTCTAATTTTCAAAATACAAAATTTTCACACCAATATCTAGTGCATGAATATTTTTTCATAATTTTTTGTTACATAATTTTTTTTAATTAATCTTCCAAGTCAGAGTAATTATAATTTGGATAGAGGTGCACTTCGGCCCGCATAACTTTTTTTGTATTCATTTGAATTAACCTATTCTTTTTTTGTTGGAATAAGGACATAAATACCTAGTGCACATGTATTTTTTAGAAAAAAAATTCTCTATTTTTCTATTTTTTCGTATGTGTGAAACAAAGAACTTGATGTTCATTGAAAATCCTACATTCACAAGAAATAAAAAATAAATATAATAATCAAATTAAACATATTTAAAATTATATTTTTTGGGAAGCTTATAATAAGGGCTACATGCTTACAAAATATAAATTTTAAATGAATTCATTTGATCACCCAAAAGGTAAATCAAAAGTGGTTTTTTATCAATGTTTTGATAGGTGTAGAGGAGACTCGATTATAGGTATGGTTTAAATCTAACAAGGTTTCATCCAAGGGGGTTTGATCAATCTCTCTTTAATTAAAATCATTTAAATAGAACCTTTAAAATCTTAAATCATTGTATTTTCTAAAAATATGTGATTTCAGGCAAAAATCAGGATGTCCCAAAAAGTGTAACCCATTATTGTGGAAGTACCCAACTCTCGAAGAATTTCATAGTAGGAATTAGTTATTAACCTAGAATCTATCTCACTCTCGTGTGCCATTGCGAATAGAATGCCCATGTTAGAGATTACACACATAACTTTGAAATCTGCTCCATCATTTAGGTATACCTGCCTAGGTTAAGCAGAGCTTAAAGTGCAGGGAGTTTTCAATTATCTATACCCCATTCCTTAGGCAAAAATGTTAACATAGAGCTTGGCACCCTCTTAAGGTTTACAACTTTCATTTTTGAGAGCTAACAGTTGGTGTGCAAAGGTTATTCACAAGTAGAAGGAATTAATTTTTAGGAGACATTTGCTTTGGTGGAAAGAATGGAAGCAATCCAAATTTTTCTTACATTTTTAGTTCATAAGGGCTTCAAGGTATATCAGATGGATGTTAAATCTACATTTTTAAATGGTGAATTAAGAGAAGTCTACATAGAGAAACCTAATTTATTTCAACTATCAACAAACCTAAGAATGGTATGCAGACTTAAGAAGGTGTTATATGGTCTCAAGCAAGCCCCCAGAGCTTGGTATGCAAGGTTGGTCAAATACTTACTTTAGCAAGGCTTCAAGAAAGGTACCACATATAGCAATCTATATATTAAAATTAAGGATGAAATAATTCTAATTGTTGTTGTGTATGTTGATGATATAATCTTTGGTGGGAATGATGAAATGTGTAAGAAGTTTGTTGAAGAGATACAGAAAGACTTTGAAATTCTATGATAGGTGAGTTAGCAATATTTCTTGGACTTCAAATTGCTCAATCATATAATGGTATCTTTATCTCTCAAGAAAAGTATGTGAAGAAAATACTGAACAATTTTGGCATTGAAGACTGCAAACTAGTGAGTACCCCTATGGTAACCAGTTGTTATTTGACCAAAGATGATGAGTCACCTAAGTTTGATCAGACTCTATATAGGTTTATGATTCAGGGGTTACTGTACTTAGCAACATCAAGGCCTGATATTATGCAAGCTATCTATTTGGTACAAGATTTCAAGCCGATCCAAGAGAAACTCATGTGAAGGTTGTCAAAAGGACTTTCAAATACTTGAAGAGCACTTTGAATTATAGATTGTGGTATCAAAAAGGTGATGACTTTTCCCTAAGTGCATATACTAATGTTGATTAGGCTGGTAGTGTTAATGATAGAAGAATTACCAATTATGGAGCTTTATTTTTGAGACATAAATTGGTCTCATGGTTTAGTAAGAATCAAGATTCAATATCCATACCAATAGTAGAAGTACATTATATAGTTGCAACATCTTGCTGTACTCAAGTGATGTGGATTAAGAAAACACTAAATTATATAATAGTAATGTATGATGAACCTATTCATATTCTATGCGATAATAAAAGTGATATCAATATATCAAAGAATATAGTGATGCATTTTAGAACCAAGCATATATCTATTAGGTATCACTTTCTAAGAGACAAGGTTATAGATCAAGAGGTAAAATTGAAGTGTTCCTACAAAGGAATAGGTTTCAGACATCATTACAAAGGCACTTTCTAAGGACACATTTGACTACCTCTAACAAAAGAGGGGTTGTTGCCCCTCCTTCTAACTAGATGCATAAATGGTTCATTTTTTCAAGGAGATCAATTCAAGATATATTTTTATCCTTGGATTGATGAGGGATATCTCTCAGGGAGAATAGGTCGAAGGATTTAAGGTTTGTGTAGATAGGGGGAGCTTGTATGTTGCTACAAGCTAAGTTGAATACCACTAGCCCTTTGCCCTTGATGTCAAAGGGGTATAAATTGCATATATAGTTAGTGTTGCCATCAATTCCAAAGGGCGAGATTGTTGCAAGTATGTTACAGGTGTTGTCATTGATGTCAACATAATGGAGATTATTGCGGATGTGATCTTTGATGATGTAATAGAGTAGTATTGTCATATTTATGAAGAGTTTTGTAATTGTTTCTATGATGTTGAGAATTATTTTATTCCATATCTCTTGATGTGAAGAATAATATAAGTTGTGGAAGAAAGCATGAAATATTTTCATGCAAATAGAGGCTCAAGAAGTTGGACTGAAGATGCTCAGAAGAATGCTCTGCATTCCTCTACATTTGAAGATATGGCCTTGCGGTTTGGAAGTTATATAGAGGAATATATGATGTATGTATGTTCCTAATTTTAGTGCACAAATTTTACCGTAGAAGTTTCCAGAGCTGGTAGGGTGAAGACTGTGATGTTACAGTCAAGAAGGTTCAAAGAAATGCTCTACATTTCTCCCTAGTTGATGTTCTGGTCTTGCGGTTTAGAGGATAACTTAAAATGGTCTACATGTTTTCTCATTTCAATTTTTAGAGGTTTTGGTGTATCACAAGTCTATTTTTTAATTTTCTATCTCAAGCATGTGTATTTAGGTTTACTAGAGTTGATGGGTTATGTGACTATTTGCTTGCACCAAGATAAAGTAGCATGAAGTTATGAAGGAAATGCATGTGAATACCTTTGAATATCATATAATGTTTATAAAGTGAACTACATATTTTTTTCTAGTCTCTTTGGTGTCATTGGGTAAACCCACAAAAGTGGTTTACAATTCCAATGAGGAAGAAAAAGTTGCAAAAATGACCCCATTCAAAAGAAATTGGTTTTTGGGGATTCAAACGAACTTTTGGTTCGAGCGAACCCAAAGGGGGTTCGATAGAACCCCTCTTCGAGTGAACCCATTTAATGATGGGTCCCACCATTCCCGAAAAAAACCAAAAGTGAAGGCTTGTGGAAAGGGGGTTTGAGAAAACCCCCCTGGTTCACTCGAACCCCCCTTTTCACCCCTTCTCCCCCTTAGGCACCAAAAAATTCTAGAATTTTGTGCTTTGAAGCTCGGGTTGAGGATGAAAATGGAGACTTCAAAAACCCAACTAGATGATGGTAGTCCCAGAACGAGCTATCCAATGAATATAATTTTAATATGTTTTGTTTTATTATGTATTTGTTTTTTTAATTTTATTAAACATTGGTTTTCACCAAAAATCAAGCTCTTTGTTTTGCACATGTGGAAAAATAGTAGATTATCAAAAAAAAAAGAAAAATATGAGTGCACCAAATATTGAAGTCCTTGATCCAACAAAAAAAAAATGAATTTCGATGCATACAAAAAAAGTTACACATTGTACAGTCCACCTTTGTCTGAATTGTAATAGGTTTGACTTTGAAACTTGATTAAGGAAAAAATATTCAATAAAAACTATGAAAGCAATTGGAAGCACTAGATATCGTAGTTACAAATAGAAATTTATAAAAATAAGAATTTTATCCTTCATGAAAAACAATTATGCGTTATACGATGAGCATCACTCCTTAAAAATGTTGTTTACTGTATAAAAATAGTTTTCAAAGGAGATGGAAAAAGAAGTGCAATTTGACTCCAAAACTTTTAAAAATATATATATTTAGAATCTATAGAAAAAATGTCACAAATCACTAGTTTGCGTTATCTTCATATTCCTCACATTTTAGCTGCTATAGGTTCCCAAAAGTGAATATTTTGTTAGAAAAAAAAATTTCAATGTCCAATTTGGCCAAAAATTGTAAACCAGTATTGTGGGATCACCCTGCCTTTGGTCTAGAACTAGCGTGTGGAAGGATAAGTGCTTACTAGGTTGACTCGGTATGTTGAAGTGTTTGTGCCAAATATTTGAGGTGTGCGCCAACATGGGAATGTGATCTATGGTAAAATAGGACATTCTTATCTCTTGGCTTGGACTACATTTACACTTTTTACAAAGGATGCACGTTTAAGTCAACTTATTATGTGTGTTTCCTATTTCATGTCATATGTTTCATTTTGGTTGAAAAGGAGAAATTTTTTAAGCTTATGAAGGAATATAAATGGAAGTTCAAGATTGTTTCAAAGTGTGTTTGACGTGTGATTGATGTAATATGGTGAAATCAGTGTGTTGAAGACAAAAGAATGTGTGATTTTGTGAGTATGCAAAGAAGTGTATAAGTTCTCATGAAGGTTTTAAGTTGAAAGTATTAGTATAAGTGTGAGTGTTGAAGTGTGACAAAGGAAGTGAGTCGAAGCAAACAGAGTTTGTTAAGTAGAGGAGTTGAAGATTGTGTGCTAGAAGCATTGAGCTTAAGGAAACAAAGTTTGTTGTGTGAGTAGTTGTGAGAAAAGCAATGAGCTTGAGGTATAAGAGGTGTTGAAGGTCTTTGCAATAATGATTGATCAACAAATTTCATCAAGGGTTTATGTATAGAGGTTGTAGCCCCATTTTGTAAGTGTTGGTGTTTGTAGGGAGTTTTAAACTTCCTTTGGTTGAAGCCATAAAACTAATTGCAAATCTTGTTTTATTTGTGAGGTTGGATTTGGATAGTAGCTCCAAGAAACTTGCTTACCATGGTTTTTCCCTTCTAGGGTTTTCCACATATATCTGGTGTTGTGATTGTGTGTTTGAGTTTTGATCTACATTTGATACTTTATCTATTTAAAGCAGCAAGAAGCTTTGATTAAGTTGAATTGGATAAAATTTAGGGATATACTGATTCACCCCCCTCTTAGTATATCATTGTGCTCTAGCAAATGTCCATATACATTGACTTCATCTTCAAATGGTACTTTTTTTTCTTCATGTCAAGAGCATTTGAGGGAGGATGTTAAACATGAATTTATGAACATGCATATTTTGGTTCATGCCACTTTTTTCTTTTCTTTTCTTTTTTGTTTTCTCTATGGATTTTTGATATGTTAGAGAATTGTAAAATGATTGGAAGCCACTATTCTTATGTTTTCCAAAAATTCGAGTCTATTTCACTTTCTTTTTTTTAATTTGTATTTTTTATTGATCCATGTATATTGTGCTCCTCCTTCCACATGGTTTCCACTATATTATTTCAATTTTGATCTCATGTTTTATTATTTGTTACCTTTGTATATTATTTATTTTCTACTTATTTGTCTCTCAAATGTTGCTTGTGTCAATCATACATGCTATGTTCCCCACCTTAGGGAACATCCCCTTTATGTTGAACTTGTTCTTTTCATTATGGATGTTAATTTGAATACTACATGTTAATATTTCAAGTTATTATTGGCTTGCATTTTCATACCTTATAACACACATTTTCATTTGTACATATTCATTATATTTCACATATTACATCTTACACGACATGTACATATGCTCACATGTTTCTACCTACAACATGGGATCTTATCACTTGATTATTATTTTTACCATATGGTACATGAGACACCTTGTTGTCTCTTATTACATGGTCCTTCATGATTAAAAATGTTTTTATCTTATCTCATGTTTTTCACATGATGATATATAAGACATTTTACTATGATTATTGATCTTGTTTACATGATCACATCTATCTAGATATTACTTGTTCCTTTATTCTATAATTTCTTTCATCATTTGTATGTAAAGAATCATCTAGTATTATATAACATCATTATTATTTTTTCATGTTTATTTTTACAATGTCTCTCATAATGTCCTACCCTACATCACTCTCATTTTATTATGATGGCTACATCATAGCCCAACATTAGTATATTTTAGTTTTTATTTTTCCTTGCAGTCCTACATCACCTTTTTCTAATATTGATGACACCTTTGTATCCCATAACCATATTTTTTTAGGTTAGTTTGATTTATCCATTATCCTATAGCCACATTTTATATTACACATTATTTTTTGAATTTTTTAATTAGAACTTGTTCATTTCTATAATATATTCTTATCTTATGCTACTAAAAGTCTTATAAATTCACATCAAAACATGAAGCTATTGTCACATGGAGCATGTGTGGATCATCATCCATATTCATGTCTTGTATATATGTGATTTCCATTTACTTTTATTAGGTTACTTTTTTACTTTGATATGCATGATTTATAGTGGTCACATCCAATCCAAAGAGGGGCAATATATAAGGGTAAAAAATACATCACTACTAACTTTCCCTTTTTTCTAGATTTATTTTGACCCTTTGTCCCTAGAGGAATAATATAGCATCTAAATGGTGTATTTACATGCAAGAATTGGCATCGATCACATACATTATCTAATTTTGAGTCCTTATTTCCTATTAATTTGGACCCAACATTCATTTTTTTTTCCTAGTTCAAAAATGTAGTCATAGTGTTGAGTGTCATTTAGGACCACATGTACAAGATTGGACCTTAATTTCTAAATTTAAATTTAAACATCAGCCAAAGATGACTTACCTCAAACTAGCTATTTCCCATTAATGCACAGATGGCATATTCATATTTGCATGCAATTGTGTTGCCTAAAAATATCCCTAGTTCATTTTAAATAATCAATACAACATCATCTCATAGTATCATCATTTGTCTAGAAGAGAATTTAGAGTATAATGTTGGTAAATTTGCAATTATAAAGATAGACATAGGCATTTACATTTATATTTGGTGTTTCTTCCAATGTTTTCCAAATCATTGAACTGATCAAAGAGCTTGACTAAGGGGCAAGGTGGGAAGCTAGTAGAATTCTCTTTCCTTGGATATGCAATAATTTCCAACAATACTTCTAAGCAACACCCTTTTAAAATATTTCAAGTGAACAATATTCTAAAAACCCAAAATGCGAAGTTGAAGATGATATTTCTATATTAAAAATTCTAAATCACATTTAAAATTATAAGTATGAAAATTAAAAAAATAAACAATTAATTATCAATCTATAAAACACAAAATTATAAATCTAATTTTAAAAAGTTAAAATTAAATTCATAAAATATGTATTATAATAAATTTTCCATTTATCATATCTAAATTAATTAAATATATTCCTCTTTATCAATTTAACATCTATTTTATTAAATATTTCAATACAATTCAAAACTCAACTTAGGGTGATAAATTTGAATAGAGGAATGTTTTACTACTTAATCAATGGAAGATTGAATAGGGAAAAGTTTGAAAAGTTGAGTTGCAGATGACAAAAAGTGATACTTCACATAATTGTTCTATTTTAAAACTTTAAGAAAATATCAGAAGCTTAGTGAAATATCGAAATATCATGAATGGACCTAGACTAGGACCATATATTATTCCTAAAATAAGTTTATAAGGCGGTGCTATGTAGCATGATTAACTAGGACCAAATCCTATAACAATATTTGACCAGTGGTAATTGCATATTGTCATAAATAAAAAATACAAGACTATGATTGGTGACTGAGGGGAATAAAGGTACATAAAAAATTAAACATTCAATATCATTAGAATTTTGTCCAAGTTCACAATCTTGTGTTTTTTCTGATTAAAAAATAATAAATAGGATTAACTTTGTATCATGAGACTGCGTAGAAGTTTTCACACTATAATAGATAAAGGTGAAATAAAATTTCTTCCACCTTCAAGACAATAAAGAAAAATAGATTTGCAAGTTGTAACTTTCATAGTGGATGGCATAAACATACCATGATATACACTTGGATCCGCTCCAAGATACACTTATTTGAATTTTAAAAATAGAAGTGCATAATATTTCAAACAAATTCTATAAAAAAATTATAAAGATGATGTTAAATTGATCCACATTAAAATTAAAAAAATTATTCTAATTTTAAAATGCAATATAAATATAAAAATATATTTTCAAATAGATAATTCTCACATAATCATCAGTATTATTCCTTGACATAAACATCTTGATTCCATTTACATTCCATTCTATAATTAATATCGACTGGTTTAAATTATTTATATTGTATAGAATTTTGTCATCATCACAAACGTAAACATAATTATTTTTTCCTCACAAATATTAGCGACTATTTTTTATATCCTATATTTTGTTGTATCGTTAACATAGTCAAACGAAGCTCGACACTCACAAAGCCGAGATTGCGTGTGATTTTGTCCTCTATCTAATCGGCGTCTTTAAAGGGACAAACAAATAATCGTTTAAGGAAAAATTAAAAAAACGCTGTGGGGTCGGCAAAAACACCCAGCCAAGAGGGCCCACTTGATAGGCAGACAAGAAATTTTATTCTCCACCCCTAGGGAGACAACGCATTCAACATTGGAATTCACACTCATCTAATTAAATATCTAACGCTGTGAAGGAAGCCGCATGGCTGTTACAGCGACATTGCACTATAAATGAAAACCTAAGCCTAATACGGCAGCAGGCAAAGAAGAAAAATGGCGCAAAATACTTTCGAAAGAAAACCAAGTTTCAACGAAGGAAGCGTTGGTGCGGAGCCTGAAACATCCCTGCAACTGGGATCTCCTTCCGTCCACCACGATGACATTGAATTCAAGGAGGGTTACCTCGACTTTCACTCCAACGACCTCTCCTTTGCCTACAATGATGACCCAGCTCTAGAAATTTATGCTCAACTAAACACCAGCAGCCCACCCAATGACGATACTTCTGTAATAACCCATGAGAATAATTGTAGGTCTGAAGGGTACAAGCGGAATGTCCCTGCACTCAAAAAAGGAAAGGCTTGGACGCCCTTGGTGGAGAGTGAAAAGCCCGGGAGCTTTTATTTGCTCTATGGGGATGACCCAATGAAAGGAAAGGCCGAGGAGGGGAGATTTGGGCATAAGAAGCTTCAGTTCCGTGACCATATCTGGAAATACATTCAGATGTACAGAGCGGAGACCTGCATGACCGGAGATTTGGAGGAAGATAGGGGTAATAATAAGCGGGGAAGCGGAGGAGAGATCGATCCAGGGGATCATGGATCAGCATTTCCCCTGTGATGGGTACACGCTCACTGAGGAGAAAGGTTGCCTCGTACTCGGCTGGCGTGGTAAGCCCATCATCGCTGCTTCTTGCTGGAAGTGCTAGAACGGCCACCCACCCCTCTGCATTTTCATTTTCTGTTTGTTTTTTCTTCATCATCATCATCATCGTTTTCGTCTTCATCGTAGAATAAACACCATGAATAATACTCGACGTAAATCGTTAATCGTCTCAAGATAAATAGCAAAGATCGAGATACAGGAATTCGATCAGTTCTTTTCAGATTTCAATGGCCGGCTTTGGCCCTGATGTTAGAAACCTATTCGAATTTTGTATCAACTACTTTGTTGATTTATTTTCTCTATGGATCAGAGCTAACTTTTTTGCATAGAAAGATACATTTATATGAAGTGTTGAATATTTTTTAATTCTAATGGGAGCTTTTTGCATTGTGTGGTTTTGTAAAATTAAGGAAATGATTGTATACCATGGCTTTTATTTTCTATATGAACATTGAAAAAATTAATAGCACTAGATATGAGATGTGGATGTTGAAAATAGAAGACTCGTTGAAGAAAGAGATTAGTGATTTCCTATTTCACTAGAAAAAAAACATCCAATATTTCTAATGAAGATTGGTCAAAATTCGACAAGAAGACACAAATAACCATAAGATTGTCTTACAAATTTTACGTTAGAATATTTCTAAGGAGACTACCACACACAGGTTGTGTAAGAGGATATGCAAAATCTATCAAACTAAAGCTATTACTAATAAGTTATATTTCAAAATATTAGAAAAATAGTTTTGTACACCTTGAACAAGAAATAAATATCTATTTTTGTTGCATCTTTAGAGATGTATTTAACTAAATTTTATATTTATTTGGGTTCATTTCTAAATATATATGTAATATTAGTTAGATATTTTATGTATGATTTGTAGATTAAAAAATATTTAATATTAGAAAAACTCAACACCAAAAAGTAAATCTTAGGGTCAATATATTTGTTCATTTATAATTTTAGGGTACATGCAAGAAGTTGAGTCATTTTTTGGTTAAAAAGAGGAATTTTTTTTCCTTAAAATCAAATTTTGTCAGAGTTGGAGTAAAATTTTGGAGCACTTACACATGAACTATTATCGTAGTGCAAAAGTATAAAATATAAAATTTTATATTTAGTTTTCAAATATGTAATTTATTTTAATATCTAGATGATAAAAGTTAGTTTTACATATAAGATGTATAAAAATTACTTTTTAAAGTCTTATGTTTCAAGTGAAAACATGCACAAATATGAAAACATAATTTGACCTAAATAAAAATATTTTTCTCATTCCTTTTAGGAAAATATGTATATGTTATGGTGAACTAATGAAGTTGGTCAAGATATTTTTTATTAAAAAATTAATTAATTTTTAGTGACCCTAATTTTTACTTTTAAAAATCCCTCATGTACAACCAACATAACTTGAGCTAAGTTAATCATGACATTTTTTAATTGTGTAGAAAATGATGTCTAGATTTGTCAAACATATTTTTTTCAAAAAAAAAGTTATTGAAAATATAATAATACATGTCATTTCAAAATTTTGAATCATTTTTTTTTGTAGTAATAAATAGTGACAAGTCATAGACGCATCATATTAAGCATTATTAGGGGTTGGGGCCCTAGCTCGGTTGGCTAAATCTTTCCTGTTGCAAGAGGTTGGTCACGAGGTCTGGTCTCCTCCACCCTCGTGGTACCAGAGGGCGTGTCGTGCCAGGGCCGCCGGTCACGTTAAAAAGTTTACTAGGCGCACTACAGTTTATAGGGGGTTGTGCTACCTGATTCCTACAATCTAATAAAAATATATATATATTAAGCATTATTAGCTTGCTTTACATTTTTCAAAAAATTGTATTTCTGATCAACAACTTATGCCAAATATATCCAAAAAAATGATATAATATGGATTTTAGTTCAGAGTGATCGGTATACTATAACACCATATTTATCTAACTATTAAGGCAGTAACTTGATCAACTAGTCCTTGCAACCCTTCTTGCACTCTTCTGAGTCACCATAATCTACCTCATAATGAGTCACCAAGTAAATAATTAATTATGATTTTTTTATTACAACTATTAAAAAATATAAAATCTCGTATGTCTAACCACCTTAACTTGGTCAAAACTTCATGAAATTCAATTTTTTTTTAATCCTATAGTATGTGAAGCATAGAATGTGACGCATGTCTTGGATTCAAAAATTGTGATACCATTTGAAAGCTATAGATGTTTTTCGATCAACCTATCAATCAGGACTTTAGTCGTAATTCAAATAGAAAATGAATAATAATTATTTATTAAGTTCAAAGTAAAGCATAATTTATATTGGTGGAAAGCTCAGAATCTCCTTTAAAAACCCTTTTCATTTCATCAATTTTGGGTAAAAAAAATTCATCAACCACACCCTACACATACCCAACATATCGCCACTTTTTAGCCCATCATGATCCTGCACATACCCAAATATGTAATCTATTTTAATATCCAAGTGATAAAAGTTGGATCAAAATATGGATGGCATACACGTGCATGGTGTGGTAAAATAGAAGTGACCTTTAAATAGTGGTTTTTAGAAATGACTATTGAAAATCAATTTGTATCATCTAGGTATTAAAAATATATCTTGACCAACTTCATCACTTCATGTCGACTTGTAATTTTATATAGGTCAAAATATGTGTCAAAATATGGATGGCATACACACGCATGGCATGGTAAAAAGAAGTGACTTTAAAATAGTGGTTTTTAGAAATGACTATTGAAAATCAATTTGTATCATCTGGGTATTAAAATAAATTACATATTTGGAAACTAGACTCCAAGTACTACATTTTGTGATTAGTGACTCTTTTTAAGATTCCATCTCTAAGTGCTTCAAGTTTTAAGGTCAAATCTGACAAATTCTAAAAATCAAGGAAAACACTTCCACTTTTTGGTCAAAAAGTGGACTCAACTTCTTGCACACACCCTATGATAAATTGGAGAGGGTATATAATATCATTAATTTATTTTTACAATGTCTCTCCAAGGGCCCTGCCCCACATCACTCTTTTGATGTGATGGCTACTTCATAGCCCTAACTTAGTCTCTTTTTATTATGAATTCTCCTTTGTAGCCCCACATCACTTTCTTTTGGTTATGATGACACCTTTGTAGACCTAACCCACTATTTTTTTAGATCAAATTGATTTTTTCATGATTCTACAACTTTTTATATTTACATGATATTTTTTTACTGTGTAAGGTGAAACTTACATTCATTTCTATTATATAGTTTTTTCTTATGCTACTCAAAATTTTATGCACATGAAGGTCAATAGATCAAGCTATTATCACACATATCATATGTGGATCATCATCTATATTCATATATTTTATATATGTGAGTTCCATCTACTTTCATATTGGCTACTTGTTTACTTTGGCATGCATGATGTAGGATTTTATGGTGAACTCCTCAACACCCTAGGATCACATGCAAGAAAAAATAACTTCCACAAAGAGAGATGGTAGAAATATCATGCTATGATTATGGATGCAAGATTTTCAGAATGAACTTGATTGTTATTCATATATGATTATAATGTATATATGATGCCTTGCTTATATAGGCAAGGTGTGATGATGTACTAGCATTAAATGAGTGTTTCATAATTAGATGACATGACTCAACATTAAATAACCTAGGATACCTGCATTAAATAAAATCCAACTAGATAAGATATGATAAGATCTTATCTAGACAACTAAGAATTCTAGAAAAATAAACTAGGACCTAAGTGGACTTAACAATGTAAATAGGAGCTAGATAAGTAAAATGCATATTTGCACCAACAGCCCCCCTTAAGTACAACTTAGGGAGAACATATGTAAATAACACAAAGTTGGGTCTTGGCTATGAAGCCATTTTAGGCACCTATGTACAAATACAAATACAATCTATCACAAACAAAGAAAAAGGAGAAAACCCAGTGGGACAAAACTCCTCCCCAAAAGAGAGAAAAAAAACAAAATAATCTCAATGATGCATGAGAAGGATGAAAACCCATTTGAGGAAAAATACTCCCAATAAGAGAGAAGAAGAGAGATGATGTAACCCCCCTCAATGTAGAGTCCCCTATAAAGAGGGTAGATATTTGACAATGAATGTTGAAGATGATCCATGACTGTTGAACAAGGTTCCTCCCCTTGGGAAGAAACAAAACCAAGATGGTATGCAAGATGTTTTCCCATTCTTGAAAGAATATGTGGGAAGAATGATGATATATGATGTCTCTAAAGAATTCTCAAGTGTCTCCATGTTCATGTCGAATGATTTCACACTCCAAATAGGCATTCTAGGCCACATTGTTGAAGAAGACAATCCAAAATCTCTTAGAAACAATTGTAGAGTTCACAATCCAAAGACAAAGATACCTCAAGTCTAAAGAAAAAGAAGCCTCCTACAAATGTTGTCCAAAATTATCCACACTCATGTCAAACTACAAATTCATGTAAAGAACGAACAAGAGGGTCAAAGTGTTCCCTCGCGCAACAACTAAAGAGGGATCATCGAGCCATTAAAGAGAAGATGAATGCAATCAATGATATCTTCCAAATATGAAATATGGGACTCACAAAACAAGCCAACAATGTTTTCCAAGTACTCATCCCAATGAGCCATATCTAGAAGATGATGTATTTCCTAGACTATACTGAATCACAAGGAGCCAAATCTATGGAATCACAGGCATGATCAAGTACAACAATCTATGAAGAAGATGAGATCTCAATGCATGCCATTCGACTACACCTATCATCCCCCATTGTGTCCTCAAAACATGATGAAGTAAGAACACTAGATGATTCTGCCAATGTTGGATTACAAGAGTCCTCATCCTCAAGATTTTGACTCATAGATGAAGGAGATGAACCCTCTAAATCTAGATTAAGAACCATAGAAACAAAAGCATCAATAGAATTATATAAAGGATTGATAAATATATATGTTCCTTTATTCCTAAGTGTATTAAAATATAAAAGTAGTAATACAAATATAAATATGATCATGGTGTCAATATTGGCCTACAAGGAAAATTAGCATTCCAAGTAGATGTTCAATAATGAAATATTTTTATTATTTAAAATAAAGAGCTTATCCAACAAGTGAAGACAAATAAATACAAATAAATAACTAGTATTATTGATAAGAGAATAATATTACTAGAAACATGAATCTTTTCCAATATATTTAAAAAATGAAGAAAATTGTGTATTCCTCTTGAGAGATTCAATTTAGTGAGATGAGAAAAAGAGTTCAAGATAGCTTCAATAAAAAAATTGGTAGACCCCATGGCTACAAGAAAAGAGAAGAATGGAGTTTCTAGAAGAGAGAAAAAATCACTAAATTTCCTTTCAAAATGAGAAGGTATCTAGTTTTGTTCACTTAGATGGGAGAGAGGTGTTCCTTTCTCTATCAATTGTTACAATGAGTGTCATGGATAAGCCATGTGGAAAGTACATTTTCTAATTTTAAAAATATTCAAGATGTTAATGCATCATGAAGATTTTTGTGTGTCATGAGCTACCATCAAGAGGAATTTTGCAAAAAAATGCATGTGTATTCTCAATTTTAAATAAAAAAAAATATTCTCTTCAAATGTGGAAAAAAAAATTGGTGTAAAAATATTGAAAATATATTATTATATAACATGAAATTATGCAAGTACATATTTTTTAAAATTATAGGTATGTATTTTAAAAGGAAATAGGTATTACAAAGTAAATCATTTTATTTTAGAATGTGTACCCATTTTAAAACATGTATCCATTTTAAAATGGGTACCCTTTTCTAACTAATTTCTATTATTTTTCTATTTTTAGTAAAATATACTATCATTATATATCTCTACAAATTTTTATTTTAATAAGTATGGCCTAACTATGACTATTTCCACATTTTTTATACAATTGTCTCTTACAATCTCTTGGTAAGCCATATTATATTCAATTTTTAAAATAATTTAATCATATGAAGTATTTTCAAGTGGAATCAACTACAAGAGTAATTTTCAAGAGGAATCAAACAAATTTTTTTCTAAAGGAATCAAGAATAAGTGATATATTCAACAAAGGATCTACATCTACTTGTACTTTAAAAATATCAAGGAGGAAATCATCTAAAACTATATTAAATATCATTTATTAATTTTGTCAAAGAGGGTTTGGTAATTATGGGATCAAATAAGATTCAACCAAAATGAAATAGGGAGCTCATAAAACCTAAAGAAATTGAAGTGCATCAAGAGAAGAATAAAAAATGACAAATATATATGGGAAAAAAAAAGATTCAAGAAATAAAAAATAATGAATCATCCAATTCTAGGATATTGAAGAGAAGAACATTGAAGAGGCCAACATGGACGAGGTGAATGTAGATTATGCAAATGTGGAAATGGTGAATGTGGAAGAGTTCAACAATATGTAAAATGTGATTATAAAAATAAATCTAGTTCAGTCTTCAATTTAAATTAATGATAATGATATTATTTATTTAAACCAAGTTTGATATAGCAGTGATGGTCTAATTTTACTATTGAAAATATGGAAAAAACTATTTAAAATAAAATCCCTTGTATGAATGAAAATGATTTTTTAATTAAAAAATATCTTAGATAATGTGATGCTAGAAAAATGGATATAGGGTCTAAATCATACTTTCTACTACATCATATTTCAAGGAACTAAAAATTATTACAAACGCCCACTTTGCTACTAACCTCTATGGAAGAGCTAGAATGGTGGATCAACCTTTTGGTTCTTTTATGGGGTTGATTGATTGGTTATGAATTAACTTGATTTCGCAATGAAAATGTGTATTTAGTTCAAATATGGAGCTACAAAAAATGAATGCAAATATAGAGAAACACATAATTGAAATACATAAACAAGTTATAAAACAATAGAGTGCAGAGATAGAAGAACCTAGCATATGAATTTGGGATCAAACTAGTTGGACAAGGGCGCTAGCACCCTAGGCCTAGAAGTAGAGATCTCAAAAATTAAAAACCAGATCTTAGATAGTCACTACTTGTAGTTTCTTCATTTATGAAATCAACTCCATATCTTTGTTTGTCAATGATTAATCACACACTCCCTAATTTGTTGGCATACAAGGCTTGAATACTTGATCTTGTAATTAGATCTTCAATACTTTCCCAAAGACACTGTAGATATACCACTTGCACATAAGAGAGGAGAGAAAGGATTGTGTCATTTAAGAGCTTGCCTAAGCTAAACCCCATTTGGTGTTTCCACCTCCACAATGACTATGATGATGTAAAGAGTGCTTACCCTTGGTCAAGTAGAAGCCAATGGATAAAATGAATGATAAATTGAAAAATGCTACAACTTCAAATCATTTTTCCTTAATGGATTGAAGTCAGTTTACTTATCTCATCCAAGGAGAATTGATTTCTTCATTGAAATTCCTAAAAGTGTTAGTACTTAACAAACAAATAAACATAAAATATGAACATACTCACATATAAACTTGATGCATTGCTAACATTAATCTTGACTAATATTAAGTGATGTAAACTCTGCTAGTTCTACTCTTGACTACTTCTTAAGATGCTCAATTTGTTAAGATTATGGTGTCTAAACCTTTGCAAGTTCTAGTGTTAATGCTATTATTTAACTATTAATTTTGGTCTATGTATATATTTTTTCATTCTTGTAAAGTTACTTTGTGGGATAGGTACTTCAATGAGGTGAAAACTTACATGGTAGGTGATTAGGATAATATATGCATCCTAATTTGGTGGAAATAGTCATCCCACTTTGTGGACCCCATTGTAAGCTAATCTAATGTCTTTTTCATAAGTTGTTATGCCATGACTATGACAGACTATGACAAATTGATATGACAGGATATGACATCTATAAGAGTCATGTATGATGATTTCCAATTTACACTATGATATTTAGGCTACAATTATGGGGCTTCCCAAGTTTGTATGTGGAAGTTGCATGTGTAGTGGTGCCTTGCATATCAAATGAAAGCTAATTTTATGGAGATAAGTGTTGATTTTAGAAGATTGCTTAATTAATGAGTCTTGAATGTGACAACATGTCTTAATAGACTCATGTTCATACCTTGGGTGTGAGATATTCTTTTGTAAATTTTATGGTTCCTTATTTCATGTTGCAACATTATAATACTTGTAGAATTAGTGCATTTAAGGGTGACAAGTTAAAGATTGCTTACATGCCATTATGCTGCCAGAATTTCTCCAAATTATCATTGTAGTGCGAAGAATCTTGATCATTGCTCTGAGATTGTATTATAACTTTTCTTGTTTTTGATAATGTAAGTTTAGTTATGTTTTTTAGACTGTGGTATTTTTCCTGAAAGATATTTCCCATGTAATCATTGTTTTATGGTTTTCATTGCTTATATGTTTTATGTTATTGAATGTGTATCTATTTTTACCTGTAGCAATATAAAAAAATTTAAAAAGGATTTTTTTTGTAACTCTCCCCTAATTATATTAGTTTAGGAAGTTTCTTTTTCTCACCCGAAATCCTTTTAGTTGCTATCAAAGCCTAGCTAGTTGTAATTCTATTGTTGGGTTTGAATTTTTTTTGAGTTAATCTTTGTTTTAGTGGGAGTTTTATAGAAGAATGTTTCTTGACCTTGTTGAAGGAAAAAGATGGCAATAACATTTGAAAGAATCAAGACGAAGAATTTTAATGGAAAAAACATTGATCTTTGGAAGTTAAAAATAGAGGATATGCTCATAGACAAAGATTTGTGGGGTGCAATATCTAGTACAAAACCATCTACAATAACCCAAGCAGATTGGGATGTAATAGATTGAAAAGCCAAGGGTTTGATAAAACCCTACTTGGTTGATTTTGTTCTTCTAAACATTTATGAAGAGAAATTTGTTGCTTCTTTTATGGAAGAAACTTGGAGACATTTATCAAGTTGAATCCTTGGTAAACAAGTTATTCCTGAGAAATAAACTATGTTGTCTGAATCTATGGAAGATGGATGATCCATGGTAGATCACCTAAATACATTCAACATTCTATTAGATCAACTAGGTTCTATCGAAGATAATATTGAAGAACAGGATTATTGCATGCTCCTATTGTGTCCTTTATTAAACTTGTGGGATCACCTGGTAATGGCCATTAGGAGTACAACCACAAGTTTCAAGATGGATGAGGTGGTTTCTTCATTGTTTTCTAAAGAGATGTGGATAAAGTCTTCTGAAATGGCTAAGGAGGCCCTTCCTATTCATAGAAGATCGAAGGAGAAAGGAAAGAAGAAGGAGAAGAAGGAAAATTAAAAATCTTTAGGGAGATCTAAGCCTCTTGGCAAGTCTAAGGAAAAATTTTAGAACTATGACAAATCTAACCATTTTAGAAAAGAGTGCAAGGAAGAGAAGAAGAAAGGAAAGAATAATTTCTCTAATTTTTATTTTGATAAGTCCTCTCAAGATGACATAGATGCATTTTTGTAACCTTGGAAACCCATACATCAGAAGATGTGTGGTTGATAGACTCAAATACTTCCTTCCACATGACCTCATACAGAGGTTGATTCTCAAAGAATGAGGAGTACGATGGTGGTAAGGTGTATTTAGGTGATGACTCTCACCTAAATATCATTGACCATGGAAGAGTCAAAATTAGATTTGAATAGTGTATGAGCTCTGCTAGGGTTTTCTTGTGTTTGGGGTCATTATTGGCCCCTCTTGCATCATATTACACTTATTATGCAGGAATTTTTTGTTTTCCTATGTACAATCGCATTTACTGTGGTTTTTTAGTTTTAATATTCTTCAATTGGCTCTAACCCAGCAATTCATGTTGGTGTTGGCGGTTCAAAAACTTTGCTCAGTAGCTCCTCCTCTGAACAAAGAACCCCAAAAATTTGTTTTGAAAGTGTTTCACGAGGTAAGTATTTTGACTCCCTAGTTAATGCGGTTTTACCTTTTCCTGATTTTAATTCTACTTGTCAATGGCTTGAGTAACACCCCCTTGTTCAATATTTTGTTGGGAGGAATCCCCCTGAAATTGTGCTTAAAGAATGGGTCAGCAAAGCCTAGGTCCCTCATGGGGTCCACCTTGATATGGTCCAAAATTTAACCAAGGGTTTCTTTTTGTTTCTTTTTGCAGAGGTTAGTCATGTTTAGGCAATCCTAAACCATGGTCCCCAATATGCCAAGTCTTCTCTTTTGGTTTTCCAGGCATGGACCCGAGACTTCACTGTCTTGGATGACACCCAGTTGCAAGTCCCGATCTAGATTGAATTTCCAAGTTTTCCCTTGCCTTGTGTCTCTTTTCTAAATCATATTGCATCCTATCTGGTAAGGGTCATTTGTATTGAGCTAGATAGGTATTTTTAGGCCTAACCCCATAAACGGGTCTATGTTGAAGTGGACCTCTCACAAGATTTGAAGGACTCCATTAACATTCAAATTAGAGATTTTTGGCATACCCATAATGTCACTTATTTTAATCTTCCTAACATGTTTCATAGGTGTCAATCCGCAGACCACAAGATCAAGGATTTCCATTTGGAAATGCCTCATACACCTTCTCCACCATGAGAATCTAAAAAAGCCTCATTAGGTGGATACTTCTATTGCCAAACTTGATAAAAATGGACCACAGTTATGAACCATAAAAATAAGTCCAATGACTTTGGGTTGGCTTCCAAAACCCCTAAGCCAACAAAAAATATTTCAAACCCTTCAATGAAGGGGAAAGAGGCTCTGGCCAGGGTTGATAATATTCCAGCAGGGCCTAGGCCGAAGGCTACACCTTAGCTTGTTGTCATCATGATAGCGCAATCGAATGCTTCTCCTCCCATGTCAGAGCTCAAAGGCGGTCCCGTGGTCCTTCTAGACACCATTGGAAGAAGGTGAATATGTGTAGAAGAGACAAATATTTTCTTATCTGAATATTCAAATTGGGTTAGTTCTGTCAGAGTTTTTGCTAAATTGCTTCTCTTCTCTGAATGAAGAGGAGCCAGACTCCGATGATATGGAGGAATTTCACTCATGAATTTACTCTCTTGGAATGTTCGAGGTCTAACAGACCTCTCCAAAAAGTCTTATGTTAAGGATACTTTAAAGAAATATTCTGGTATTGAATTTCTTTGTCTCCAAGAAGTTAGATTTTTTGGTTTTTTGCTCATGTCAGCTTGTTGCTCTATTTGGCCAGCTAGTCAAATGTTTTGTACCGATCATGAAGATGGGCATGGTGGAGTTGTCACCCTTTTTTCCCCATAGTGGCACACTTATGTGGTCAACCATGGGTCTGACCCCACACATCGACTCATCTAGATCCTTCTCAACATTGATAATCACTCCTTTGGGATTATTAATGTTTATGCTTCTAATGATGTTGTGGAACGATTTGTGCTTTAGTGTTGGATTTTTGATTCATTTCTAATTGCTACTTGGTTATTGTGTGGGGATTTTAATATGGTTGAGATGGCCTATGATAAAGATGGAACTTTTCCATTCAGATGGGTAGCTGGGAAAAGGGAGGTGTGGTTTTACATGCATAATAAATTGGGGCTCTTTGATCCCAATATTGGTCATCGCCATTCTCATTCCCTCTAGTACACTTGGTGTAATTACAGGACTAGTTCTGACAAGATATTCAAACACCTTGATCGTGCTATGATCTCGACTCAATCTTTTTTCTCTTTTGATAGCTCTTCATTCCCAATTAAGTCGTTAGTGGATGTGACTTTGTCAGATCTTTTCCCCATTTATTTTCACATTGAATGGGAGACAAGATAGCCTTGGGCTTACAAAATATAGTTCTTTTTTAACATGTCTTTGTTGTTTCATCATCCCATGATGGCCCACATTTGTGGAGTATGGAATTTGGAGTGCAAACCAACTCACAGTATAGGCTAGATTAATTGGTGGAATGATGCCATCACTCATACAACAATATTTTTACTCATTTACGAGCGCCAGCTAGCCATTTTTCACTGGCAATCTTATGAGGCTACCACAGCTGACTTGCGCTCAGCTATTCAGGCTCTGGAAGCTATCCCTTTCTCTCCATCATTACAAGTCAAGGTGGTAGAATTAAGACAAAAATAAATTTGCAGACAATTATGTTGCCAGAGGTGCACAAATCAAAGCTAGAATGCACTAGTTAAAAATTGGCAATCATGCCTCCAAGTATTTTTTTCTAGCCTTGTGTGTCAAGAACTCATCTTCGGGCATTAAAAGAATTAAAGATGGAATTTAGGTGCTCTTTAAGCTACCTAGCATTCTCTAGGCCTTTGTTTTACATTATGAAAATGTTTTCACTACTCATGAGTTTACACTTGAGCGACAACAAGCCCTTCAGGATTGTCTTGTTGTTGTGCCAAATAGGCTATCTTTAGTGCAAAAAGCCTTTTTGTGATAAATTACTCACAGTTGAACACTTAAAGGAAGTTGTTCATTCCATGGATGATGACAAGACCTTGGGGATTGATGGTTTCCCTTGTGAATTTTACAAGGCCCTTTGGGACTATGTTGGGCATGACTTGCATAAATTATATCTCGAGGATTTTCATTCCAAATCCCTGGGTAATTTAATAAATAAAGGAAATATTCAATTCATACCTAATTCTGGAGATCCCAAGGATATTTGTAACTAGCAGCCTATCACACTCCACAATGTTTCTTACAAAATATTGCCAAAGCTCTGGCTCTAAATATTTTCCATCTTTTGCCTCAAATTGTGCGCCCAAAGCAAACTGGATTATCAAGTCTAGATTTATCTTGGACAATATCATTGCTATGTAGGAAGGCACGAAGTGGGCTAGGCGTTCGGACCAAAAATCTATTTTTCTCAAAATAGACTTTACTAAAGCTTATGACCACATTGAATGGCCTTTTATTTTGGCCATGTTGAAAGCTTTGGGGTTTGGGCCTAATTTCATCCAGGTTGTCCAATTCTCTTCTCAGATGCCTCTACTTGTATCACCATTACTGGCCACCAATATCTTGCCTTTGGGATTTTCTGCTCCATTTGGCAAGGATGTTTGCTTGCTCCTTCTCTTTATGTGCTTGTTGTCGAAGGATTTGGCTATCTCTTGGCCAATGCAATTTCTCAATAGCATATCAAAGGAATTACTCTACCTAACTCCTAAGCTCAACTAGTTAATGGCCATTTTTCTAATGACTCTTTCCTCACTCTTTTGGAGGAAGAGAATAGTATTAAGGTTGCTCTTGAATGTCTTAACATTTTTTGCCTGGCATCTGGTTCCACTATTCAGTGGCATAAAACTTTATGCTACGGACAATCTATATTTCCCACTCCTCACTGGCTTTAATAGTATGGTTGGAAATGGATTGGGCCAAGGAAATCTTTCAGTTTTTGGGCATTCCCTTTGCTTTCCAGGCTTCTCCAGCTAAGTTGTGGTAAGCTTTCCTCTCCAGGATTAAGCAAAAGATGGCTTATTGGATTACCAAGCCTCTTTCTCTGATAGGGAAATTCCAAGTGTGCTCTAAGATTTCAGTGGCCACACATGTCTACTACTCCTCTTGTTGGGCCCCTTCGAAAGCGGCCTATGCCAAGCTTGAAAAGTTACTTCAAGACTTTCTTTGGGCCTCTATGGAGTCCCATAGAGGGTTTCACCATGTTTCCTAGGAGTTTTGTTGTCTTCCCAAAGACTCTAGAGGACTTGGGATGCTCTCCACTCAACGACAAGGGACTGCCTTATGTGTGAAATGGATAATTCGTACTCCTACTAGAGATAAAGCCTAGAAGATTCTCCTCAAGCATTTCATTTAGTATGTTTTTCTTGTTCACAGACCTACCTAGAAGGGGATTTGATTTCAAACTCTTTTGGTCATGAAGGAACCAGTTCAAATTATGGGGACTTTCATGGCCAAGAGCATTTAGAGAGCCTTTGAGGTAGTTAAGCCCTAGCTCCACTGGGTTGGCTCTAGTTTTCGTGATGGGCTTTCACTCAATCAACAAAATGTTTGGTGGTCGCTTCTCCTTGATAGTAATGGTAAGCCACTAGCTAAGTTTCCTTGGCTTAAGGTGCTAATATTCCACAAGAAAGGCATTCAAACTTTGTAACAAGTGTTTCACAGACCCACAATGCACATCATGTCATGGGAATATTGTTGTGCCCTTTACAGGCTTCAAAACCAAGACCATGATACTTATGATGGTCTGGTGAATGTCATTCCTACATAAATGATTCATAAGGTGGGAATTCATGGGTCCAAGCCCTGGTGGAAGGACTAGAAGTGGTACCTAGACACCCATTTCAGGAATTACAAGCCTAGGCTTGGTTATAGATGAGTTTCACCACACTTTTCTATGATTGAAAGTCTGAACCAGAGGTGGCTTCTTCAATACCCCACTCATGTCTGGCAAAAAAATATTATTTTCCACTTGGTCTACAAGTGTTGAGCCGAAACTTTCCCACTTTGCTTGGTGTATTTTTTTCCAAGACTTACTTGTGGGTTCTCGGCTTGTTCACTTGGGGGTCCAAGACCCTTATTGCCCTTTTTGTGGGAAAGTTGAGACTTTTAAGCATCTCTTCTGGTTTTTCACCAGAGCTCAGCAATTTTGGAATTAGATTCATGACTTCTTTCAGCCTTTCAGACCAGAGCCCTTCTCTTGGCATATGATTCTACTAGGAGACTCACCCAAACTTCTTGCTAAATATACCCAAGTTTGGCACACTTTCATAGTGGAAATCCTCTTCAATATCTAGAAAGATAGAAATGCATGTATAATTGCTAACACACAAATGGATAAAAATGTTTCTTTGTATTCTAAAGCTATTATTTTCTCTAATGTGATCTTTTAGATTCAATTTTAGGCCAACAAGGTTGCACTTGAGGTGGCTCACCTTCAAGTGCTTTTGGATCATTGGGGCAATGCCCCATGTACTGTTGCTCAGATTCTTGCTTCGCCCACTTCCTCTCACGGTCAGTTGACCTCTCGAGGCTAGCAGTGGAGTGGCTCTGCTCACCCCTACTCTCAACCTCCTCTTCGGTGTGGTTCCCACCCTCCTTGACGAACTCATTCTCCTCCTCTGTGGGTTGGATAGGGGTGGCCCTCTAGAGGAGTAACGGTGGTAGTTCCAAGTGGCCCTCTGATGATACTCTTGCTACTGGCTCTGGTAAAATCTTTCCACATTTATCACTTGCAATCTCGCCCTAGCATGAGGATAAAGATAAAGAGAAAGATAATGATGTTGATGATGGATGGGGTCCTCCTCCTGACATCACTCCAAACCTTGCTAATGTATGGGGGAAACACATGGATGACAGAGACCCTCCTGGCTCTAGTGGCATTGCTTTGGCTGCTTGATGACCATTTTATTTTATATTTTTGTAATGTTTATGTTTTTTCGGGCTAGGCCCAAGTGACTAGTTTTTTGGCTTTCTAAGCTCTGCTAATGTGACTCTTGGGGTGTGCCTTCTTACCACCCACCCTTTTTTGTGAATATGTAACTTTATCTTTATTATTAATATAGATAGTAGCTTCCTATTCATAAAAATAAATTAGATTCCTAATGGAAGAGTTAAGGGGATTGATGGTGTCTTGCATATCCTAAGTTTGGCATGAAAGCTACTTTCTATAAGTAAACTGAATGATTTGAGAGTGAAAATTGTTTTCTCAAGTGGAGGATGCAAGATGATGAGAGGAGTTATGGTGTTGGCTAAGGGTGTTTGGATTGGAACCTTATACAAGCTAGATGCATGCATGCTTCAATGCAATAATTCTTCTGATATACCAAAGAAGATACCTTTGGATTTTTCATCCTCACCATCAAATCATGTAGAGAAAAATTTTGTAGCAACTACATCTGATTTTCATGCATTTTGGGTACCTAAGGTTTCCCATTAATTGGAAATGAAGATTCCTATGAAAAAGATAATTTTGTGTCACCAATAAATTGGTCACATCGATAAGAAGGGTCTTACAGCCCTAAAAAATAAGAGTAAAAAATAAGTGCCTTATGAAATATTACAAATTGTGCTTTGAGATTGCTTTCATAAGAACACAATCCAAAACACCTTTCTAAACTAAGTAACCATGATTTTTCCTCCACTCCATTGGTGGAACCTACAAAAGTAGTTGGTTTGAGCTGCAAGAGCTCTCTAATTTGGTCACCTGCATCTTTGTGCCCCCTTTGCCTAAATTCCACCTCAAGATGAGGTTGTTGATGCCAGAGTGGAGAAATATGTGTTGATTCTTGAAAGGAAATATTAGTGTGGAAAACGCTTCCCTAAATGCAAATAAATTAGGAGAGGGTTGCAAAAACTTCGTTTCAAATCTTTATTCTATTATAGTTTCTTAAGAACACACATGCACTATGATTAATATTCAAATTTTAATTATAAACACATAACACAAAAATTTACATGCGAAAACCCTTTCGAAAAAAACCCACACACCAAAGAATAGATCAATTGTATTATAGTAATATATGTTAATTACATACAATATGGAGAGTCTATGCTCTTAAAGGATTAATTTGAGTGTTACATTTCTAGAGTGATTCTGGTAGTATAATGGTATATAGATGTTACAATAGTCTCTCATAAAAATGACTAAGTCATTAAAAAAATTATAAATCTCTAATATGGGAACCTAAGGTTTCCATATGTCATTCCCACAATCTTTTCATGCATGCAAACTATAACAGAGAACATGCATTGGTCTCAACCATCCACAAAAGCATCCTGCTAATCATACACTAACATGCATGAACATGCAACCAATATGCAATTACATGAAACTACATGCAAGATAAAAAAAACACCATAAATCATGCACCAATAAAGCTAGGCACCCACCATGAGAAAATCAAGTCAACTACCAATTTGGAACTCAACCAAGACTCCTAGTCACAGTTTTGAGTGACAACTAAGTCTTCACGAAGAAACTTTCCCTTTTGAGATTTCATCCACAAGTTAAAATGATGCCACATGGAATCATGGCACACTTTCTTGAGGTCTTTCATAATATTATTTGCTCAAAATTCCCTCATGATGGCAAGTCTCACCCTTCCTTTCTCTTCATATGCATACAAAGGAATTTTCTAACAAGTGGGTCCCAAAGCTCACCAAACATTGACACTTAGCATCCAAGGACTCCTCCTAGGAATTTTATAAATTCCTTTGCCCAAAATGAGTGCCCAAATGACAAGTGGAATTCTCCCATGACATGAGTTGACCAGTCAACATACCCCCTATAAAATAGGAAACTTCCAAGTGGTTCACACTTCCTAAAAATAGGGTATGCTTAATTTTCCATTTCTTGACACAAAAAATGCTCTTATAAAATAGGTGTTGGAATCAAGCAACACTGAGAGGGGGGTGAATTAGTTTTGTGCAATTTTTAACTTTATTAATTTGTTCTATCAAGTCCCTAAAACATTCAATCAAAAGAAAGATGTATGAACAAAGAACAATAAGCCACAACACCATAACACAAGGATTTTTATGTGGAAACCTTATTAGGGGAAAAACCATGGTGGAGGTCAATCCACAATTTGAGTACTCAAAATATAAGTGTTTTACAAAATGGGAATGCACTTGCATTTAGGCACACTACCTAGAGCTCACTGCTCAAGATCAGTATGACTCACTTCCATACAAATATTTGGATTACATAAAAGGTTTGAACTAAGAAGATAGCATCTACAAATTCCTTATTACAGTTCTGGTTAGGCTCATAGATCAAATTCTTGACCTTCTGTCAAATTATGCACTTTGCTATGCTTTGCCTTAATTCACTTCACTAAATCCTCTTTTGCACAAGTTAAAATCACTCAACTCCTCTTCTGATATTCACACTCACATCAACACATATCAAACAATAACACATACACACCAAAATGAATTAATTGATCTCATATATATATCTACCACCAAGGATTCAATCCCTACATGTCGGCTTCAATAAAGTAGAAAATATTTTCTAACTACCAGCTCAAACCATGAGTAACATTTAATGCGCATCCACCAAATTTGGCCATAGCATAGTTAGGACCCCAAAAAAATATCCAATATGAAAGTACTCCAAACAATTTTGCCTTAAACATCTACAACACCCAACATTCACTTAGTCGGCCTTCTAGCATTATTGAATAGAAAATTGAATGATCGGATGTCCTAACTCATACACCAATTGATGTGACAACAAAAAAATCAATAATAACATATTTCATATACCCAACGACCTTCCCTAAGATCCGCAGCCAAAACTGATAAACTAGTAATGCAAACCACTTGACATATTCAACTTCAGCCGGATACCCTGTTCTCTACTCTATCTTCCGATATGGTTAGATACTGAAGTGTGAACTAGATCAATGACTTAGGTTTCCATCAATGACAACACTAAAATCCATATTCCAACAATAGGAACTCCTAAAAAATAGGATAGGAGGTTAAGACACCAATTCCCAATATTCTCCCACTTGTCGAAGACTTTCAGGAGCCACTATAACACTCTAACATTACTCGGGCCGAAAGGCCCATAGAACCAACACACCATCTTAACTTCTTTGTGCTCACTGGCTTCATCAATGTATTGACAACATTCACCAAAGTGTCCACCTTTTTCCAGTTCACCTTTCCATCTTCCACCATATCACAAACAAAATGAACTGCACATCAATGTGCTTTGTTTTGACATGGAAAGTAGGATTCTCCACTAGACATATAGTACTATGGTTATCACAATAGATGGTAATTTATCCTGCATCAAAACCAATAACCGAACATCATCTCTTAATTCAAATGCATTATTTGAAAACATGATTAGTTTCCATATACTCTTCTTCAGTAGTGGACAAAGTGACTATAGCTTGCCGCTTACTCATCCAACTAATAGCACTACAAAACATAGTGAAAATATATCCACTGGTGGATCTTTTGTTGTCAATGTCACCCACCCAATCAAAATCCACATATCCATGAATGCTCACTAAATTTTGAGGTCCAGTACGTCTACCATGAAACATAGGGCATACTTAGAAGTACCCCACAATTATCTAAACATTCCCATTACCACATCCTAGTGCACCCGTCCAGGATTAGCCATAAACTAGCTAAGGACTCCCACTACTTGGGAAATGTATTTCCTTGTATAGACCATAGCATACATCAAGCTACCAATAACACTCACATAAGCAATTATGGTCATTCCCTCCATCTCAATAGGATATTTTGGATAATCCTCCACAGAAAGCTTCATCCCCTACATAACTAGATCAACTAATTGTTTGCAAGTAGTCATGTTGAATATCTCCAACACAGAGTTTACATACTTGCTATAGATTAAAACTAAAGCTTTTTGTTAGCGATATCCCTTTGAATCTCAAACCCCAAAATATACCTCGGTGCACCTAGATCTTTCATCTCAAACTACGTTAACAACTAAGACTTCAAATTTGAAAGCATACTTTTACCATTCCCAATGAACAACATATCATCCACATATAGGAAAATAATGAGGATGCTAACATTATCATTCTTGTAATAGACACAAAGGTCATATTTGGATCTTATAAATTCCAAGGAGAGCATAGGTGTCGAACTTATGCTACCATATCCTAGGAGATTGCTTCAAACCATACTGATATTTTCTCAACTTGCATACTAGATTCTCTTTCCATTTCACAATGAAATGCTCAAGTTGTGACATATAAATTTCCTCCTCCAAATCACCATGAAGGAAAGTTGTCTTCACATCCATTTTCTTGACTTCAAAGTCGTAAGCTACTACAAATGATAACAAGAATTGAATGGATGTCAACTTAGCAACAAGAGAGAAAATCTCCCCATAATATATTCCGTCCATCTAGGAATATCCCTTTGTGACCAACTATGCTTTATGCTTCTCAATGTTGGGATATGGTGTACCCATTGCATAAATTGATTTATCATAATATTGTAATTAAATAATTATTTATTTGTGATGCATCTTGGTGGTGTGGTTAATCACACTAGGTAATTATTTGGGGTCCACTTGATGTTGTATTGTAACATTGTATTATTATTTGATGTGTGTGAGACATGTGATAATAATTTATTATTGGGGAAATATTAAATAAAGTGATGTCTTGGTACCTATGGACATAAAATTCCTTGAGCTCCCTCTTGGTGGTTTTTATTTTTGCTAAGTACTAGCCCTCACCCCATCTATTTTAACATCATTGGGCCTCTTTTTGAAAAACTTAATCCTTCGCTACTGGACGTGTTCACCAAGTGCTCCTCACAAAAATTTATTCCTTCGCTCTCCTACCAACCCCCGCCATGCTTCCACATGTCTTCACCACAGGAAATTCAATGCTACTTCCCTTCACTTTTCAATTGGGCCCCATCTGCATGCCACGTTGCCTCCATCTTTGTACACATTTTTCCAGACCCCACAGTCAGTGTCGATAGTGGAGGATGCCTCCATGTGTCTTCACCACACAGGTTTTCATCACAAGGAGGGAGGAATTCACCACAGGCTCCAACCTACCACCACATGTCTCCTTTGTAGAGATTCTATCAAAGGGAAGGATAGAGCGAGCAACGTGCCCGGCCAAATTGCCACGTGTTCTAACTGCCTTCGTGGGTGAATGACACATTTCTGCACAAGGTTTTTCTAGGACCACTACTATCATTCGTAGGGGATGCATCTAACTTCAGTGCAACCATGTTCATGGCTCAAATATTTTATGTTGCAACGACCGAGGGAAATCATTACTGGAAGCATCATTCCTCATGATACAAAATATTTTTTGTTATTGTCCACCGGGCGATGGGATTTTTTATCTATATATACTACTTCTTCCTTCTGAAAATTAGTTTGAAAGATACACAAAAACTAGGGGAAAGACACCAGGCCTTTTGTATTTCTTTTAGATTATTGTGTAATACTTTCAAACTATTCCATTGTTTGGCCTTTTTATTTTCTTAGGATATTTGATAGAACATTATACTATGTCATTATTGTACTGACTTGTTTATTTGCAGAACTTCTATGATTTGAATATAAGTTTACTGGTTTATACCATGTCTTTGACTCTTCTTTTTAGTAAATGTGTATGAGAATTATTTTATGTCATTGAATAAATTATTCAAGTTTTCATCTTTGATTTATGTCATTTTGGGACATAGCAGATTGTTGAACATGCCCTTAAATTGCATCCAAAAGATATATTTATCATGCCTTGCATCTAAGTATTGGTGCATCGCCTTAGTTAGATTTTATTTTTTATATCTTCTCCATTTTCCCATTCCAAAACCCCAACTATAGAAGAAGTCGACTTCTTTAAAAATTTGAAGGTCACTTAGTTTAGCACAATTGGTCTCCCCATTAACTGAGTTTCCCATAAAGGTTGTTACCTTGCCAATTTTTGGCATCAACTGTTTCTTTTTTCTGGTATGCCTGATGGGACTACTTAAATGTATCTAAATCTAAAGAGGGTGTATGAACCATCAACTAGTTACTAGATCTCAAATAGTGAATAACCCTGGTTTGTTAGTGCCACCACTTGGAACAGTACAAGCCAGAACCCATATAGTGAATGTTATGCTTAACCCGCCCCTTCTACTTGCCATGTTGCCATTTCTAACAAAAATTATGTGGCATGAGATGTTGGAAGTCCTCTTGTAGCACCAATAGCACCTATCATTTCGGCTCTTATCTTGATCTATGCTTTAAAAGATATACCTATATTTACCGGAGATGGCTCAAGAACACCATCTGAACATTTGTAAGATGTGGTAGACATGTGTTTGGTGCATAGATCTACAGACCAAAATATAGCGCTAAGGTTGATCACAACCTCTTTCAGGGGTAAAGCACTAGATTGGTACCGCACCCTACAAGCTAATACCATCACTACCTAGGACTAACTTGGAGACCCTTTCTATGAAATATTCTCGAATGGCGAAGAAAGGTCTTCACAATATCATCAGCTAGAAATCATAAAGAAGGCCCCATATGAAGCCATGACTAACTTCAACGCTCAGTTCCATATAACTTGGCAGAGAATTCAAGCTGCTATCCACCCGCCAACCGATTTAACATTCATGTTCTACTTGAAATCCATCAATGTCGACATCTCGATGATGATCCAATCCCTTGGTAGAACTAGTTTACCAGGTGCATACAACGTCATAGTCAAATCAAAGAAGAATCTGATAGATGTCAAAAAGTTTCTACCTCAACCCATCATGCCTATGTTTCCTGAGATATCAGTTCCTACCCAAGAGATTCCATCTACTAGTGTGCCCACTCCTCCTCAATCCATGTACACATATCTGAGTGCACCATAGAATGTTGCTTCCACATTTGGCTCTTCAAAGGATGACATGAGCAACGTCAAGGAAATGTTACAGACCATCGCCAATGAAATAATTGTCATTAAGTAGAACCAGTCTGCACCCCCAAAGCCAACCTATCAAAATTATCAAGGTGGAAGGTCTTCTTACAAACAAAACTAGTTCCAAGGAGGCTCACACACAAATCTGCAGGTATAAACAATTAATCAAATAGTACCAATTCCTTCTCCATCGCAAAGTGATAACCCAAGCTCAAGCAAGAGCTGACAGTAGGGAAAAATAATTTAGTCAATGACATTAACCCATAGTGCTTCCCCTATGGTGATGCACATATGCCTTGAAACTGCCTACACGACAACCTACAACAAAAAGTGGTGAAACAATGTAGCCAAAGCACAATGATTGACCATGGAGGTTATGTATATGCCTCTCCATAAATGGAAAACGCAGTACTCATCGCACAAATGCAAAGGATTTCCTTGGAGCAAGAAACAAATATTGCTCTTGATCATGCACTCTTCTCATGGATGGAAGAAGAAGAGGTGATTTTTTCCAATGATGCATCCACATCAAAACCTTGCAAGTGCATTCTAATTACAACACTCACTCAAAGAGGAGATTCATGAGCGAATCAGTCATCCTGCAACTAGTCAGTCCACAACCCAAAAATGCTTCTAACCAGACACCTAGTACCTCTGTAATTATACAGTTGTGAAGGGAAATTTTTATAACTAGAGCTAAGGAGCAGAAGCCTTCAAATCTGAACCATTCTTGATGTGGTGGAACAATTAAAAAAATCCTTCGCTAATGTGTCCCTATAGGATATCTTAGCTATTCTAGAGCAGAATGCATTGCTGCAAAAGGATCTCCCATAAGATCTAATCATTGAGACAATAGAGCAGTCATCTAAGGGAAAGGCCATTGATCCATCACCTCCTACCAAAGTTCTCACAACTAGCATAGAGGAAGCCTCTAGCTAGGTTAGAGATAAGCTAAAACTGAAACCCTTCCTCTGAAATCTTATTGTCAGGAAGAAAGTACTGCATAATTCCATTATTGACTCTGGTGCTAGCACCATAGTCATGCCTAAGTAGATAGTTGAAGCCTTAGGACCTAGCTATGAACCTTTAAAAAGGGGGGTTATTCAACTTGATGGGAACAAGGTTGAAACCGTAGGTGTCATCAAGGACCTCCCCTTGACTTTGTTCTCTTGCCCTAGCATCACAATTCCACAAGATACTGTGATCATAGATGTTCCTCTCATGTTCGGCTTCTACCTATCCCAGGAATTCACTTCAAAGATAGGCATATATCTATCTTTGGATTGGTCACACTTGATCCTCAAGACCAAGCATGGAGCTAAAATGAATATAATATTTGAACCTCTGCATTTGGAGAATGTGGCCGATGAAGCCATGATCAACTTTGAGGTTGCCCATACTTCTTTCACCAAGGAGGGAGTGTATTGTTCCAAGTTACTAAAGGATGAAAAAGTGACCGAGGATTGGACCGATCAAGAAGAGGTCCTCTTGAGTGAATACATAAACACTAATCCCTTTGGAAAATACTATGCTACTGGGTTAGGCACCTATGTCATCTATGATGAAGATCAAGAGATTTTGAAGGTCATGAAGGAATCTGAAAGTGATCAAGCCTCAGAGCTATGGACGCTACACTTCGATGGAATAAGATGCAAAGTAGACGCAAGTCAGGATATGTTTGATATCCTCACACAATGAAAAGATACTGAGATCATTCCACTTCCAGTTCGCTTGTTCAAACAATGAAGCTAAATATGAAGACCTAATGCAAGGTCTAAGCCTCGTGGAGTAGATCGGCATCAAGAAATTAATGGTGTTTGAATATTCTGAACTAGTGGTTAATCAAGTCTTAGGGCTCTCCGCAGCCAAGAATGTTCACATGCGATCCTATAGACATCGAGTCTCAGACCTGATCAAAGGTTTTGAAGCTTTCAACATCTAGACAATGCCCTGAGAACAAAATATTGATGCAAACCACATGGTCACAATCAGATCTTAGTTTGACCCTACCTCCAACCTAATTCATAACAAAAACTCTATATGAGTGATAGTCTAACTATAAATTCCAGATAATGATCAGAGTTGGCAAGTGTTTGACAGTATGAACACATTGCCTCATTCATCCAGCAGTCATAAGAGTTTGTCGATCAACTCTAACTGAAGATTGCCAAGGCCTACAATAGACAAATCATTTAGCTGAGGTCTAACAAGCTTCTTAAGGGGTCGGTCACTCTCAAAAACTTGTTCAATTGTGATGATGTGAGGAATGATAAGAGGAAATTTGTTGCAGACAAAAGCGATTATGTGGACCTTCAAGTCAGAGATGGAAGAAAGCTCAAAGTTGGGAAAGATGTTTCACATCACGATAAAGAAAGGCTCATCAAATTTTGCATGAAGTATGAAGGAGTGGTGGCCTGGTCATATGATGACCTCAAGGGATATGATCTTAACATCATCCAGTGCATACAATAGAGTTGAGAGAAGGTGCAAAACTAGTCTGCCAAAAATAGAGGCCAGTGAATATGAAGATTGAAGCCTTGATGGTGCAAGACCTAACAAAGCTATTTAGTCTTAGATCATCTTCTCGATCAACAATGGCACATGGGTATCCAACCTGGTTCCAGTCTAAAAGAAGAACAAAGATATTTTCCTATGTGTTGAATTTTAGGACCTGAACAAAGCATCTCTAAAGGACCACTATCCGTTTCCTTCCATGGATTCAATCTTGCAAACAGTGGTAGGATCAAAAATATTTTCTATGTTGGATTGCTTCTTTGGTTACAACCAGATTTAGGTCAAAGAATAGGACCGACACAAAACAATATTCACTACCAAGTGGGGAATGTCTGCATATGAAAAAATTCCTTTCGGCCTCTCAATTGCAAGAGCCACTTTCCAGTGGGCAATGGATATCACTTTCAACAAATTGATCAACAAGATTATCCCAATCTATTTGGGTAATCTAATTGTATTCTCCAAGCATAAGGATGATCACTTTGATCACCTATAGATGGTTTTCAAAAAATGCCAAGAGTTCAAATGGTGTATCCCTGAACTTGAAAAAATGTGTCTTCGGAGCACTCCAAGGAATATTATTGGGACATGTAGTGTCCAAAGAAGGAATTGCAATTGATCTTGAGTGGGTAAATGTAATTAGAGAACTTCCTCTACCAGTCAATAAGAAAGGAGTCCAATCTTTTTTGGGGAAGGTTAACTTTGTAAGAAAATTTATTTCTGATTTTGTAGGAATAATTAGACCAATCACCCTGATGCTAAAAAAGGATCAATTATTCAAATGGACAAAAGAAGCTAGGGAAGCCTTTGAAAAGGTTAAGGATGCTATTTCCTTAGCTCTTGTGTTGGTCAATCCATACTTTTTGAAGGACTTTATAATGTATGTATTCAGTAGCAAATTAAGCATTGCTACTATCTTAACTCAAAAATATGATGAAGGAAAGGGAGAACATCTAATAAAATTTCACCCACTGACCCTAAAGGAATATGAGATGAACTACAACTTTTTTGAGAGGCAAGCTTTCACAATTGTAAAGGGACTCAAGAATTTTTGACACCTAATATCTTGCAACAAAGTGATTGTTTATGTCACACATTCTAATGTGTGCAAGTACATCATGGAAGGAGAAATCACTGAAAAGAGGGCCAATTGGATCACTAAAATCCTTGAATATGGCATTGAGGTCAATCCTACAAAGATCATCCATGGGAGAGGATTGTACAAATATGTGGTGCATGACGAGGAAATGACAGCCAAAAGAGAGCAACCAGAGCTGGTTCTAAGGAATGAGTTTGAGTTTGAAGGTTGTTGGCTAGTGGACAAGGCAAGGTTTATGCATACTGGAAAATATCCACCGAGCCTTCCTTCTCATAAGAAAAGATTCTATAGACTACAAAATAGTGGATATGCGTTCATCGAAGGGGTTCTTTTCAAAAGGAACTTCAACAACACTCTATTGTGGTGTGTCACCATAGAGCAAGTGAAGAGAATTATTTATACTTTCCATAGCAATCCCATAGGTAGACACTACTCTGCGAAGACCACCGCCATCAAAATCATGTGAATGCAAACTCTTCACATGAAGAAGGAAAAATTTTGTAATACCTCTCAATCTGATAGTGGTTGATGAGCCATTCACACAATGGGGCCTTGATTTCATCGGGATGATCAATCTTGCCTCTAGCACCAGAAACAAATGGATTCTCACGACCACATAATACTTCACCAAGTGGACTGAAGCCACGCCCCTGAAGAAAGCAATGGAGGCAAATATTGTAGACTTCTTGGAGGGGCTACTAACAAGATTCAGCCTGCCAAAGACTATTTTTGACAATGCTAGGGCTTTCCTAGGCTCTAATATATGTCAATTCACACTTGTGCATGGCATATTCTTAAAAAAAATCATCAAATTACTACCTATAGGGAAATGGTCTGGCCGAGTTGACTAACAAAAATTTAGTTTGACTCATTAAAAGAATCAGGTCAGATCATCAAAAGGAGTGGCACAAGAAACTTCGGGTAGTGCTCTAGGCAAACCGCATAACTCCCAAACAAGTCCTCAATACTTCACTGTATGAGCTAGTGTACGGAAAAGAAGCATTATTTCCTATCTCATTTGAGATTCTTGCATTACAACTACTCAAGTCCCTGGAAATTAAGAGAAATGGAGTTATGGAGGTTTGGTTGGCCACATTGTTGGAAGTGCAAGAAAAAAGAGAAAAGGCCCTGATAGCCATGTCCAACCACTAGTAGGTGGCTAAGAGATGGTTTGAGAAGAAAGCCTCAGACCAAGGTCTAAAGTGTGGAGACCTAGTGTTAAAATTCAATGAAAGGGTTGCGAAGCTAGGCCAACATGGAAAGTTTGACAGTCTATGGGAAGGCCCTTTCAAAATAATTCAATGCAAGCAAAATAATTCATTTGAATTAGAAAATATGGATAAGGAAGCATTGGGGGTTCTGGTTAATGGAATCCACCTTAAATTGTTTAATTAAGCTTCAGTATATTTCTTCCAATGTAAATATGTAAGTATTGTAATTATTTTCCTTCGTGTTTTTTGTTGGTCAGTCTTTCAATAAATTCCATAGTAAAAGGAAGTAGGAAAATAGATGGAACCTATTATTGTGAAAATCATAGAGAAGTAACTTGCAACCTAGGAAGAGGAAAAATAAACACATGTGAAAAATTGAAAAGTTACTCAAAAAATGAAACAAAGAGAGCCCATATTGCATAATCACAAGAAAAAGAGACATGGATTTAATATAACCTATATATTCATTATATACAGATATATATACTTCAGTAATACATTTCAAAATAGCTCTGCAGCCATATTTTAAAAGTATATTTATATATTTTGCAGCTTCTTCATATATATGTACGATAAAGCCCTTTTCTAGGCATATATACAAAAAATGGATTAACAAAGTATTGATTTCTTAAAACATGAAAAAGTTTTTAGTCTTGAGCAAGAGCAATGGAAGCATCAACAACAGGGTCTAGAATAACTTCATCAACAAGAATGGAAATAGGATCATTGAGAGTAGCAACAACATCAACTGGAGCAATGGCCAATGGCGGAGGGCACACCAGGTTCCTGAAGTCAGTATACTAGTAAATATCATAGAAGGGCACCACATTGTAGCAACAAAATAGGAAGTGGCAAGCGCTAGTCACCCTCTAACAATGCTCTTCATGTGACTGGATGCAGAACCCACTCAAGAATGGTACCCATGGTACTACTACATCTTCACTATACTTTCGAAGGTCACTCACTATTGGAAGGCCCAAACCAAATGCAGCATTCCCCACCACCTCTCTAAGACTGCCTAAGTAGCACTTCGGAAATATTTCAAGCACCAAGTGAAGGTTCATTGGCTTGGGAACCTAAATATCAAGCAACAAGGCTACAAAGTGAGAACATACATCAATATTGGCCCAGTATTTATCCTGGTATTCAATGCAGTCCCTCCCCAAAACCCACTTCATGGCTATGATAGCCAATGAATGCTTATTCTTGGTCATTCTCTTTAGCTTCCTATTTGAGATTTCACCTAGGAATGTTGTCTAGGACTTGTTACAAACTAGCCTAATGGGAGTATTCATGGTACCAAGCTCTAGACAACTACCTAAGTCTAGCTCTATGCAACTGCTAATGCTAAATTCTGCCTAACTGCCTAATACCAATTCTTCTCAAATTGCTAAGTGTGATTTTTCTATTGCCTAAGTGCCTATTTATAGAAATAGTAGGGATATGAATGGTAATTTGTGTGCCATAAGCATGATGCTAATCGAGTACCAACTCAAAAATCCCACCAAAGCTTGCTCAAATTCCCCACCCAGTTGTGTCTACTAGGTATGGTTTGTTGCATGCTAAATTAATAAGAGCTAATTAATTAAGCACAAGCTAGTGGTAGTCCTTAGTGGTAGTTTGCAAGGTCAAGTGTTTAGGTGACACGTTACAAGCATTTTCCAAACTCCAAGGTAGAATGAAAATCTTTTCAAGTACTTATTGCATATTTTGGCTTAATCATTCCTTTTGGAATATTAATTGCCAAAGCATGCGAAATTTTAAGCCGCCTTCAATTTCTAGCTCAATTTCCAAGAAAATAGTTCCATAGGACATCATTACCAAATGTCATTATGTATTCTTGTCATTTCAAAATGGAAAGCAATTCATTTAGCACAAGCAAAGAACTAGCAGTACATACCCCAAGAAAGAAATAAGCTAAGTATTGCATGTGAAATGCTAACATTGTAAAAGCTTCTCGAGTATGCCACCTAGAGCAAAGAGTTTTGAGTGCAGAAAGAGCCGAAGTAAATTGTAGAAAAATTTGAGCATAGCAGAAATCTACAACAAAAGGAAAATGGCTGAAAGTTCTCAAGCAAAAATGCAAGGAGAGGTAATGTAAAGCTTGTTTGATGTCGTGCATGCATTACCAACTACCTATATCTTTGAATATGTCTCTTACACTTTGCCTTGGATGCCAGTGAAGCTAGAGTGGGTAAATACCCAAGCCTCAGAAATGCAAAAAACCCATAGAGACCAGAGCCAAATAAAGGAGGAATGGGATAATATTCATGATCCCATCCTTGCAAAGAACCATAAGACTCTTAAGGAGGTGGCCTACAAGAGGATGAAGAAAATAAGTGACCTAGATTCTTTGGCATAGAAGCAATGGTTTAGTAGGCTTCCATAGTATATGGTCTTGTTTGTGCACTATTGCATAGAGCTAGTTGATGAGGCCATTAATCATTTCAACCCAAATACCAACACCATCGAGGGCTAGGAGCTAAGAGTTAATATCTACAAAAAATCTATCTAGAACATGCTATGTATCCCTAAACAAAGCTCCAAAGTGGACAAGATGGAATCATTCAATCCAGCAAAGGGGCTAAAAATATGGAAGTCCAAAAATTTTGCTCTAGATTTTTATAACAAAGAAACCCAAAGGCTGAGGGAAGATCAGAAAAATCCACCATAGATTCCGGTGGTGCACAATGCTTTCCCCATAGACCTACAGGATGCCTTCTCAATGATGACACTTGTTTGTGGCCTAGACACTAATAGATATGTTTAGGATTTTTAGTTGGGCTTGGGGTTCCATTTGTGCAGGAAACATTCTTTTTTCTGTATTACTTCACAAAATTCATCATTGAGATGTTGAGGAAAATAAGGGACTACAAAACGTAGTAGAGGTTCAAGTTTCCTTCTTTCCTCGCCCATATTTTTTTGCATCAAAACCCTGATTTCTTCAAAAAACATGTGAGGTTGGCTATATTTGATGAGAAGGGAAGAAGAAGGCCAGTTTTTGTATGGAATCATCTCCTCTCCTCTCCTCAACTTATGATTATTATGCATTTTTAGATTATTTCTTGACTTCGATTCTACAAGATTTAAATGAGGATGGTGGTTTTTACTGGCTCACCTTGGACCAAATGGAGTATATGCAAAATTTCACTCCAAAATATGACTGGTCTCTCAAAGAATATTTCACATTCATTCAGATGTGTGGCTTCACTGGGGAACCATTCTGGCTTCCAAAATGTCTCACAAACTAGGTACTAGCCCTCGAAATATTTTGGAAGGTATCAATTATTGACTATACTTTTTGTGGAGGACCAACTAAGAAGAAAGGATTTTTCACCTACCTGCTAATCTTTAAATTGGTGGTAATGGCCAAGAAGAAGATGCATAAGTTGCTAGAGGCGAAGCTAGCTCATCTGGGGCTAGTATGAATTTGTGAAAAATGGCATTATAACCCTAATAATGACTTACCAAATGAACATTTCAAGGTAATGTGCAGCCCTCGACCTTACTGGGAAAAGCAGTGAAAACTACCAGAGGACCAGGATGAGCTACTGATTGACCTAGCTCATATTCCAATTGAGGATAGTAGGCCGCCATGGCTTAAGTTCTACTTCTGGTTAGCAAAGTATAATCAGAAGCACCAAATAGGGGCCACCCTCCATAATGAGTTGTCAAGAAAAGAAAACTAGAGTGAGGAAAGAATTAAGGATTTCTAGATCTACTAACAAGAAATCCAATTCCTTGATGCCCCTTATTAGAGTGTAGAGATGGATGAAAGCTTTGATAAATTATGGAATGAACATGCATACTGATTCCAACACATGCAATGATGAAGATATTGACCAGAGGAGGCTCAAACATATACTGGGAAGGGAAAGGAGAAAGAAATGGAAGCATAGATGGCCGCAACGTAGCCAAAAGAGAAGGCCATGAAGCAGCCTAGCAAGGTTTCTTTGAATGTGCGGGTGAACATATCATGTGGAAGGGCCTCGCTAAATCACACCTGGACTACAAAAAGAACCAGAACAACCTCACAACAACAATCAGAGGAAATGGAGGTGGACGATTCCCCACCTAGCAAATGGAAGCGCACAAAAGCAGTTTCTAGAGAGAGTTTGCATAAGGCCGCAGCAAGCTAGGAGCCCATAGTGAGCTAGGGACCACAATCATCTGAACAAGAGGTAACTTTTGCTCCCTCTTCTCTTGTTTCACAATCTTTGGTTTCTCCTGTTGTGACCACAGTGCCCCTCACTTCAAGTATTGGCCCTTCTTTTTCCACTTCTACTACAATGGCCGCGAGACATTTCTCCCAGTTCTCCCTGATGATACTATTTTACTTTACTCCTCCATGGACCTTTCCACCTTTCACCATAGCCCAATATACATCTACTATCACTTCACCTTTTTCCTCCATAGCTGCCTTGGATATCCCTCTTGCTACTACTAAATCGGCCCCTACCTAGTCCACCTAGCAAATGGAATCAGCCATGACCTTGCTACCGCCACAACACCTAATGAGTCCTCTCATTGGCTCACCAACCGAGCTTTGGCATATTCCTCCTTTCTCCCCTCTTATATTCAATCTTTCAAAGAAGAAAATATCTAGAACTATTACCCTCTCATTATTTTTCTCCCTTCCTCCTGGTGCACCTTTCGCAGGTGGGCTAGTTAGATCGCCAGCACAATTGATGGTGGAGGGTGATAAGATAAAACAAGTGCAGGCTATCAAGGTCCAAAATCAAAAGGCCAAATATTATAAGAAGCCAACAGAGCCAAAGGTACAAAGGTACAAACTATTTTCAATGAGGCTCAACAATCGCTACATTTTGTAACCATGTATACAACTGTCATCAAACCCCAGGGAGAGATGCAACCCCATAATTACAACATGTATGCCATGGGACTCGATCTGAGCATAGCCCAGCCATAAGACAAAGTCAATCTCATGGAAGAGACATAGTGGGTGGTGACCACCAACTTCCTCAAGTCCAGTCACCGGCTGAAGAAGAGAGAAGAAGAGTTGAAAATTATCAAAGAGAGATTTGAGGTCCTATTGGTGAAGGACAAGGTGAGGGATGCATAATTTTTGCACTTATTAGAATCAGTGGCCACAACGGAGCATATCACAGTGAAGATTGAAGAGAAGCAACAAGACTCACCCTCTTTTCAAAGCTTCAGTCATCCCCCTACTATAGAGGATATTGAGGGTGTCACTCACCTAATAGTACATCTTTTTTTCCAACTCGAGTCTGGGGCTAGTATATCCACTACACTGAAATATAAAGAAATGATTGATCTGCACGAAGAGCAAGAGAATCTATGCAACATATCGACACTTTCTTAGGTTGACTAGCTACCTCTACAGACCAATCTCTCCAAGCTTTGATTGTGTCACCCATGGATAGGACTCTAGTCTACAAACTAGAAAAATTTTGGGTTCTTCGTTTTTCAGGTGAAATGCCCCTGGTAGTCACCAAAAGCTATGGACATAAAATTCCTCAAGCTCCCTCTGGGTGGTTTTTATTTTATCTAAGTACTAGCCCTTGCCCCATCTATTTGAACAGCAGCAGGCCCCTTCTTGAAAAACTTAATCTGCTATTGCCACATGTCTGCTAGGCACTCACAAAAATTTCTTCCTTCTCTCTCCTACCAACCCCCACCATGCTTCCACATGTCTTCACCATGGGCACTTCAATGCTGCTTCCCTTCACATTTCAATCCAGCCCCATCTGCATGCCACATTGCCTCCATCTACATACACATTTTTGTGGACACCATGCAGTCAACATCGATAGTGGAGGATGCCTCCATGTGTCTTCACCATGTAGTTTTTCATTGCAAGGAGGGAGGAATTCACCACAGGCTCTGACCTGCCACCACATGTCTCCTCTACGAGGATTCTATCAAAGGGAAGGATAGAGTGCGCAATGTGCCTTGCTAGATTGCCAAGTGTTCTAACTATCTTCATGGGTTAATGACACATTTTTGCACAAGGTTTTTCTAGGACCAATGCCATCATTCACAAGGGATGCATCTGGCTTGAGTGTGACCACGTTCATGGCTCGAATCTTTTCTATTGCAACAACCGAGGGAAATCATTGTTGCAAGCATCATTGATCGTGATACAAAATATTTTTTGTTATTGCCCACCAGGTGGTGGAATTTTTTATCTATATATATTACTTCTTCCTTCCAAAAATGAGTTTAGAAGATACAGAAAAATTAGGAGAAAGACACCAAGCCTTTTGTATTTCTTTTAGATTATTGTGTAAGACTTTTAGACTATGTCATTGTTCGGCCTTTCTATTTTCTTAGGTTATTTGATAGAACATTATACTGTGCCATTATAGTATTGAATTGTTTATTTGCAGAACTTCTATGATTTGAATATAAGTTTACTAGTTTAGACCATGTCTTTGACTCTTCTTTTTAGTAAATGTGTATGAGAATTATTGTATGTCATTGAATAAATTATTGAAGTTTTCATCTTTGATTTTTGTGATTCTGGGACATAGTGTTATGTAGTTTTCACACACACGCCCCACTGAAAGCAGGAACCCTCTTTTGCTTTCATTCCTAGCATTTTGTCCCTTTGATTCTAGGGATTTACCTTGCTTGGCATGATTTTGAGTGTTTATCTTTCTTTTTTTGGTGATCCCTTTATGGTAACCATTGAAAATCTTAAGTTTTAGGCTTATCTTCAGGTTTTTCACTGCTGTCAGGAAAATCTGCTCCTGGTGGAATTCTCTAGATTCCCTCTAGGTCTAGCTCAACCTGCTTTGCACTGTGGTTCAGAGATTTCTGGTCTTCGCAGAATTTTGTTGTGTCTGGACTCTTCTGAATATTTGTTGTCTTGTCGGATTCTCGGGTTTGTTTGGATGTCTTGTTGGTTGCATTTATGATCACTCGTATGAGTTGTGAGGGATGTATTTAATCGAATTTGGGGATTTTCTTGCTATTATGCTTTATCATTTGCATTCTATTGAGTTGGGGTGCTTGATCTGGTGGTGTTTAGCTGTATTTGGTGTACTGAACCTCTAAATTATGATATTTGGTAGTTGTTTTCTCGGCGTCATATTTTTCAAAGCTTTCTCGGGCATTTAGGATTGTTGTCTATCATTGCTATAATCGATTTCCACTTCATCAAATGGGATGTACATGTTGCCTATCTTTTGATTGATGAAAGTGAGTGGTCCTTTGGCATTCTAGATATGCTTGGAGTTTGAATTTTTGTGTGTTTGGGCATTTTAAAGCTAGGGTTGCTTGATGTTTTTAGATTGATGATTCCCCAAGTGAGTTTTGAGCTTGTTTTTCACTTTCATCTTGCTTTCTTGTGGGCCATAATGTCCTTTTTTTTTTATTCAAGGGGTAAACACTTTTGACCTAGAGCTATGAACCAGAATACAACCACTCGACAATACCACCCCAATAGGGCTTGAACCTTGGTGGTGAGAACAAAAATTCCACCTTTAAACCATTACACCATGCCAATATTGGCAGCCATAATGATTCTTTGAAACCTAGCAGTTGAGTAACCTTAATCCCAAGCTTGTTTTTGCATCAATGGCAGATCTTTAGGGTTTCGTGCCTAGGACATCGCCATTTCCTTTCGATTTGTTTTAAGAGGAGCTTTAAGTTCAAAGAAAAATAGTAAAAGGTTTAGATCAAACTTGTTATAGGCCCAAATTTCTCAAATTTTTTATCATTTGATCAATTTGAGCGAGATCGTGAGAGAATGTCAATATTCGGGTTTTCTTTTAGTTTCGGGATTTTCCTACACTAGTGGATTTCCTCGATTTTCCTTGTCCTCTCTGTTTTCCTGGAATGTGTTGAAAATCTGGAATCTCACCTTCTTCAAGGATTTTCGTCGATTCTAGATTTTCCCAATTTCTCCTTCATCTCATCGTTCTCCCAGAATTCATATGGCATTGTCATTTTCGCAGAATTTTGATCCGACTAAATTTTTTTGAATTCTCTGGGAGGCTTCGTGGAACTTAGAAATTGGATGAGATGGATGAATTTAATGATGAATGCTTAAAACTACATGCTTTAAACTGATAGATTACATGATGTTATATGCATCCTTTCTTCATTTTGATGATCTATTTTTGATATTTGTGCCTTCTTCGGAGAAATCCGCCTAGTCTAGAATTTTCTGAAGTTCCTCCTAGACTGGTTTTCCCTAGTTAGCTTGGAATCCCAAACTTCTCATTTATGATGATTTATAGTTCATTTGATGGTTTTATTATGAATTTGAGCTAACACTTTGAAAAAATATGTTATCAACAATTGGATTTTCATATTAGTACTCGATGGATGCAGGCTAAATCTAGCAAGGCAGTAGCAAGTGGGACCAAGGGTAGAATGGTGGATCCAAGTACATAGGGGTCTTCTGTTTCTAAGGTAGAAAGGATCAAAATGGACATTAAGAGTAAGATCTCAAAGAGAAAGATTACTTCCATCTAGTCAGAGGTGACTGACACAAATGTTGGACTATGGGCTATGAAGAGTTCAAGGCTAGAATGGCAGTGCAAAACCTTCCTTTGCTTGTTAGAAGGACTTTGGAATTAGGATTGGCACATGTAGTTGGGTTCCCTTCTATAGTACAATGTCATGAGTTGGTTCTTGAGTGTGCTAGGAATTATGATAGAGGTACTCAGAGGATAGTCGGTCCCCAAGGGAGGATTGTGATGAATTTGAATCCTATGTCCATAGCCCAGACCTTTGACATGCCTGACAGGTCTCATGTAGTGGCTTTTAATATGGATATGGTAAGAAAGCTCTATGAGGAGGATACTATCAAATCCCAATTGATTATCAATTCCTGGTTGGAGAGGCCTAAGTATCACTATTCAAAATTTCCCAAACAGTTATTCAGAGAAAAATTCAAGAAGTAATATTATGATGCCATCACTCTTCTTAGCAAGGTGGTAGGGTTAAAGAGTGTCAGTGTGTTTGAGAGCTGGATGTTCCATGTCATTGTGAGGATGGAGCAGGAGAATATTAATTATGATTGGGTAGGTGTTATAAGTGTTGTGATTCATGAATAGATGTGTAATGTCCTACAAACCAAGACCTTCACAATGACTTCCTACTTAGTCTATGCACTTGTAAGATTTCATCCATACAAGGGACTAAGTACCAAGGGAATCTTTGGGTAGGATGTAATCTATGAGGTTTATCCGTAGCTGCATTTAGGTAACTTGAGATACAAAAGGGTAAATGATGCATTCACCATGTGCATCACCAGATTACTTCAAGGTGCAAAGCATGTGAAGATTTCTAATTAGGCCAAAGAGCTAATCAAGAGATATGAGGCTTGGTTCATACAGTTTCCCACCTTCTCATACATAAGGATTGATGGTTGTCAAAGGGCTCCATATCAACTTCCAAGGTATCCCATTGATCATATCATACTCCTGGAGGTCACAAGGAAAATATGTGACTTTGATGCTATTGTGAAAAGGGACAAACATAAGACTGGGTTTGGTGGAGATTTCCCTCTGAGGATAGGCACTGGAGAAGCATGCCCATCCATCAACTCAAACCAAGATTTAGAGGAGGAGATGAGCGCTCTTGGATTATCCTTCCATTCCAAGAGGTCTAGGTTTGACAGAACTGGTGAAGCACAGAAGAAATCCAGTAGAGAATATAGCCACAAGGATGATTTGGAAGACTATTGGGCTAATTGCAGTGATGAGTATGAGGTTAGGAAGAAGAAGTTTCCCCATATTCCAATAGATTCAGTCTGATTATATAATTTGAAGGAAGTTCTGGATTAGGTTGAAGATGATGGAGATTTGATTCAGGCCCATGCTTATGAGGCAGTATAAGACAGACCAATTGGAAAAATAGATTGGTTGGAAGAAGAAAAAATAGAACTAGGACAGTTAATGAATCTAGCCATCAAGTATAAAAATTTGTGGCTAAAGCATAAGATATGGGAATTGGAGAATGAAGGTGTGCAATGCACCTATGATCTGATGGGAGACTTAGAGTCTCATTCTACTTCTGAGGAGTCAGCTAAGCAGGATTCCAAGGGTAAGGGCATGGTGAGCTCTCCTTTTAAAATCAAGATTAAAGATGTTCAAGTGGATGAAGCTCAGGACACAGAAAAATAAAGAAAACCTATTGCCAGGAAAAGGGGGCATACTTCAAAGGCTAAGAAATTAGAAAAGGATGAAACTAAAAAGCAAGATCCTGAGGTTAGTGCTTTTGTACCCAAGAGAAGGAGAATTGTGAGACTGTCACAAAAGGAAAAGGTAAGCTCCAAGGCTTGAGAAGAATTCAACCCACCTATGGTGAATGTGGAGAGCTCGAGAGAAAGGATGCAAGTGTATACAAGGATTCAAGAACTCCTTCTCCTAAGGACAGTGTGCCAAAGAAAGATCCTCCTCTAGTTAATCCTCATGCAGAACAACATGATGATGCTCCTTCCCCTCATGAAACTAGTAAGGTCTCGAGTGGATCCAAAGAAGTAGAAGACCACCCAAATACAAAAGGGGAAGAATTTCAATAGGGAGAGCTCTTTGGTGTTGAGGTAGAAATGGAGAGGGTGTTACAGTCTCCCTTGGTCACATATGAGGACTTGCCTGTTAGGAGTGAAGAGAATCAACCTTCTCAAAGAGAAGAAATGCCAGTGAGGACTCCATCACCTGTGCATAAAGAAGAGCATACTCGAGGAAAAGTAGATAAGGCGAGGAAGATTCTTGAGAAATAGAATCTAAATGAAGATGCACCTAGGGATCAGTCAGATGAGGCTAGGTAGAGTAAAATACAATCAGAATCCACTGTTCCAGATTGGCTAGATAAGGAGTTAAAGAGAAAACAAATCATTGTGGATGATACCCCTCCTAATTAGGATGAACTACTAGAAAAAATAGGACAAAGTAAAGGAAAGAAGAAGGCCAAGGTCATTTCCAATATCAAAAGGGATGAAGCAAACAACAGAGTGATCCACATTGCTACCCCAGCTCTTGATAAGAATAGAGATGATGTAATTGGGAGTGATTACAATGTGCAAACCATCAACTTAGGGCCTACTTCCATGGAGCAAGATATTGAAGAATATGAAGGCTCTAGTGCAATAATCTTGGGTAGGTTGAGGAAAGAAGTGAAGACTAAGAAAGAGTTGAAGAAGGAGAATGAAAAATTAAAGAAGTACTTGCAGGACTTGATGAAACCCTTGCAATCTATTAGCTCCTCATCTTCTATTGCAAGCTTCCTGCCACAAGAAACCATAATTGTGCTGGAAAGAATGAAGGCTACTACTCTTGCGGTAGCGAACTGGTTACAAGGGGTGTGAACTAAATGAGATAATGCTATCAAAGACATCCTTTCAACCAGAGGAGATGCAATGAGGGTAGTAGATTGGTTGAAAGATGTATTGGCTCAAGATAAAGAGGATGTAGATCTCCTATTGTAGAAGACCAAGACCATTATGGAATACACTAAGGATAAGTTGGGGAATGATGGAATTCTCCCTTCCTCCAAAGCTACAGAACCTTGGGAATGGTTTGAAGCTTTGCAAATAAAACAAAAGGTTTTGAAGAAGATATATAAGCAGAGGAGGAAAATTGAAGATGCCCTGACTGATATCTATAATGGATGCATTTCTTTCTTTGAGGTTATGACAGGGAGAAGGAAGTTTGCACTAAAGCATTTGAGCTTAGAAAAATTGAGAAAATGGTGGAAAGATGTATATTCTCTAGTCAATGAGGATCCAGTTACTGAACATCAGTTGGAAGATATAGCCACCTACATTGGAGTTATTGATAAATATCAAACTAGTAGGGTTGAGTGGTATAAGTCTATGGAGCAATCAAGAGAAAATATTAAATCTATCGAAAGGAGAATTAAGGTTTTACCTTTGCCACCTATAGCCAACTTGGATAGGGTACTTTTGATGGTGCATGATATGGTGGATCAAAATAAATACAAAGGGGAAAGCAGTTAATTCTAGGCTACATTGAAATTTGTGCTTCCTTATTATTTTGCATGCATTGGTCTAAACTATATTGGAGATCCCAGGCTGACCTGGATGGACTTCCTGCATTTAATAAATATCTATCTTATCTTGAATTTCTCTTGGCCAACTTGTTTGATGGCCATTTATTATAATTGTAAATTCTAATTAGGCCGACATGCCTTGGGGGTTTTCTATTAATATGGAATTCTGCCTCATTTGTAAGGGCTAGATAGATAGTTTTGATACTGGAGTGAATTAAGCAATAGATCAAGAGTTAGAAGTTAGTTCATTTTGAGAAAGTGCTATAACACGAAACACTGGAATTGTTGCAATTTTTTGGGTGATTCAATACAATTGAAGACATTGTGCTTTTGGTGAATTCTCTTGTGTTGATTTATCTTGCATGGTTCTCTTTGTTCTATCTTTGAGATTTCTTGAGAAGTATTAGATATATGTTAGATTTAGAATTAGACATGATTCAATGGTGTTTATGATTTGATGCTTGAAGTGTTTGCAATGATTCTTGGTCCATACTTTTTCCAACTAGTTGATTGTTAGTTGCTTTGCAAAGTTAGCCTGGACCATATATCTATTGTTCTTTGTTCAATTGTGAAGGTTCATTCATTTCGGTTGGAATAGGGTTGTCTTGGATGAATTTTCATGATCTAAAAATCGTTATTACCTTAGAAGATTTCACTATTCTTGTGAAATTGCAGATTCATCTAGGTTAAGCAAGAATTAGTTTATGAGGGATTGGTCCATTTCAAGTATTTCATCATTTGCATTATTAATCTTAGGAATAGTTTTAATCTTATGGATCTCTCTTAAACCATTATATTTTGTTATTTCTATCATTTTAGTTAGATTTAGGATTGAAGTATCATTAATTTTCTAGATCCGATAAATTAAGATTCAGTATTTGCTTGTAGTAAGGTCCCTTTGTGATTACTAGCATTTTCACATCTATCACTTAGTTGTTTATGTAGTGTCAAAACCTAACATTAGAGACCTTGGGGTTACCTCTTGAGGCTTGCTGATAGAGATTTACCTTTCAAGAGAGATAGGATATTATATTCTTTCTAAGTTGTTGTTGTGCATAAAACACCATCAACACATAGTAGATTGTTGAACGGGACCTTAAATCGCTTCCAAAAGATAGATTTATCATGTCTTACATCTAAGTCTTGGTACATCACCTTAGTTATATTTTATTATTTATATCTCCTTCATTTTCCCATTCCAAAACCCCAATTACAGAAGAAGTCGGCTTCTTTAAAAATTCAGAGGTCACTCAGTTTAGCGCAATTGGTCCCCCCATTAACTGAGTTTCCCATCAAGGCTATTACCTTTCCAATTTTTGGCATCAACAATACCCAATATTAAATAATAGGTTTGTGGTTTTTTATTCACATGGTTTTGTGGTACGTGGTTTTACCTTACCACTAGTTGTATTATGTGTGAGCTTGTGTTTATAAAAGCAAACACATGTGTAGTGGTTTAGGTTGGTTGAGTGGTTTGGCTATCATTATTGAGTCTTCTTGAGGAGTTCATTTGTGAAGCATGGCATGGGATGTGTGGATTTATGCTTGAACACATGGAGATGCATTGGAGGAATTTATGCTTCAGAGGTGTTCATTGTAACTCTTGTATTTGATTTATGACTAATTAATATGGAGTATGGATACTTTTGGAGGTTGGTTTTTTCCCTCTTGAGGGTTTTCCCAGAGTATATCTTGTGTCATCTTTGATGGGTATGTTGTCTATTCTCTTGCATATAGATTCTGATTAATTATTTGCATGAATATCTATTTTGGGTTATGTGGAAATTGTCATACAATGGTTGTAAGTTTCCTTAAAAGTGGTGTCAGAGCTTTCATGGTTGAAGATTTTTTACTATAACCCTAGGTTGAGAAAATATTGCTTGAAGTTTGAATCTACGCTTGAGCATGAGAGAATGAAAGACATGGTAAGATATGAGGGTTTTGTGGGTTGTTTATTGCATTTTTGAATTGTGCAGTTGATATTATTACTCATAAAAATAAAAATAAAAAATTGAAAAAATAAATAAATTCTCTTTGGCATTTTTAACATGCAAAAATAAAATGAAAAAAATTAAAATCAAAATATATTAAAATCCAATAGAATAAAATTTAATTAATAAATATAAGAGTTTTTGAGGGGGGGTCGACCCACCCCCGTACCCTCCTACAATGCCTGCATCAGAAAATTTGTTGATGGCAGGTAGGGAGCAAGGTATCGCTGACAGGTACTATAGGTGGGTCCACTGCCTCCCCTTTATGGGGATTAAAATACCTTTTTTTTAAATGTTTTTAAATATTGATTTTATTAAATAAAATATATCTTCCATTTAATAATTGTATGCCACAACAATTTATTAAAAGGGTCTGATAAATTTTAAAATGCAAATTTTAATTTAAACGAAATGCATAATGATTTCGGGACTACCACTAGGGGATCGACGCCACCCAGGTGAGGCCACTACCCAACCACCAAGGGTGGCTAAAAAAAAAAATTCCTTTGGGTCAAACTACACTTTTACTTCCAAGGGGCATAACTTTCGCCTAGGTGCTCCATATTTTCTCTTTTCGGACTCACTGGAAAGGTGACTCAGAGCTCTACACTGTGTTGCTAGATATTTTTCTATATTTTTTAGTTTTGACTATGTTTTTCTTGCTAGAATTCAGGTGTTCTATTTGAGCTTCGAGAGGTCATATCATGTGCATATGAAGTCAGATTTTGGACTTCCAATAGTTGATTGAAAGCTTGTTTAGAGAACTACATAGTAGATCAAGTTTGGAGTTGTTTTGACATGATTTATTTGTTGATAGTCTATCCTAATTTTTTTATTGGTTTTGTTGACTATGGTGATACTATGAGCTTATGGATTGTTGGATCTAGGAGATTTGATTTTGGATTCATTGTATGTTCAATTATACATTTCATATTATTCTCTTTTTGACATGGTTACCAGTTTGGTTAGATTTGTATGCTTCATTGTTGTATCTACAAGTTGTGTATCATTGTAGGTGATCTATACTTGTTGCACCTATGACTTGGACATGGGTTGTCTATGCCCATAGATATTTCAGTGTTGATGCATTTCAGTTTTGGTGGCTTGGTTTTGTCACTTGATTTGTTGGTTTTGATTTTATGTTGAGGAGGTGAGATGGTATTACCAAGTACAATTATGATGTGAGACCTATGCAGTTGACTATGTTATGTAGATATGTGGGACATGGTTGAGTGGTGTTGTTGGTTTATTTGGTGGTGATAATGGTGTCATGGATGTTTCTTGTGCTTTAGTGACTTTGGCATGTCTTGATGGTTTATGCAAGTGCATTGTTGGTGGCAATGGATTGGTTCCTAATTCAGGTTGTGGCAGTGTATCTTTTTGGTATGAGGATCATGGTTTTAATTTTCCTTCTTATTGGGGAGCTCATGTTGCATTTGAGTTCTTTGATTGTGTGAGGTTCTTTGGTTGATATTCATTAGGAGATTTTTATCATAATGTCATGATAGCTTGTTACATTCATTGGTTATACTTTTCAGTGGGAGATTTTGAAAATGATGGATTATTGGTGATAGATATGTTTATGATAGTTTGGCGGTGGTATGTTTCTTCTTACTTGGATATCTTTATTTCACTTGTATGTTACTTATATTGTAGTTGAGTGTGTGCAAACCTAGATGATCTTCATGGAGAGGATGGTTTTCATGATTCCATGTGTAGCTCATACCATAGTTTAGTGGATTTTTTTGGCAGTGACATGGATGCATCATTGGGTATGATTATCTTCATGTGATTGGGGATATGTATTCTCAGTTTAGAGTGTTTTCTATTATGTCATAGTTTACTCTTGATGCACGCTCAGAGTTTGGCATGGTACTTGTTCTCTTGAGACCAGAATTTATATATGTTTTGGTGTATGTGATCTCCTAGGAGGAGATGGTTAGATCATATTGTCATGTTTATGTTCCTGATTCATGATTGGATCTTTGACGTTGATCGTGTGTGGTTCTCTTCATATTGGGTGCATTAATCATTTGCTTTATTACTTCATGATGGTGCTATGTTGCATTTGGAGTTTGGAATGGATTTATTGGTTATAGGTACTCATGGATATTTGGATACTTAGGTGATGGTTGTAGTTCTCTTGTGATTAGAAACATTTTCTTGAGACAGTTACTCTTTGGAGGTTTCAATAAGAAGACCAAGGAGCTTTCACCTAGATATGCATGTGAGTTCATGTTGGACAGATAAAGGAGATTGTTCTTGGAGTGATTCATGATGGCTTGGTTATCCTAGAGGAGCATTCTCATTCCCCACTCTTGGTCTACTTAGCAGTTTGTTATTTGAGAGGTATTTTCCTATTATATCTTTCAGATGTGTTATGTTTCACACTTTGATTCCATAGGGTTGAGTTGAATCATGTTGTTTGATTATGGATACTCATTTGAGGATGGTTTATCATGAGTTTATATTATTTATCTTTCATAGATATGGATCTTGAGCTATGGATAGTTAGTTATGGAGGATTCATTTTGAGGAATGTTATGGCATGATTATTTTCTTGTGTGTTTAAATTTATGATATCATTCTTTGATGAGGATTGTTAGGAGATGGTTTATGGGCTGATTTCCATTTATGGGAATGGTTACTTTGAGTTTTATGTTCTTGATTTGAGAGGCTTACATCCATGTTGGCATTGTTACATTGATTCATATGTTGTACTTGATCTATGAGATTGATTTTTATGGATGGTGTTGAGGATTTTCATTTGGGGTTCTTAGGAGATCAAACTTAACACAGTAGTACACTTTTGAGGTGTCGGTAGGAGGACATTATGGTTTACAAGTTTCTCTCTTCATGGTTCCTTCCTAGATGTTCATGTTTTGGGAGGATGGTGGCAACATGTTGTGAGAGATTATGCAGCTCTTTGGGTTGTATGTGTGGATCATTATTATTGTTCTTGGTACTTCATGCTTTGATTAACTTATCACACCTTGATGCATAGAATTTATTGGTAGAATTCACATTCTTTGACATTACCTATACAGTGGGATTTCCTAGATATGTATGCTCTTCATTGGTAGGTTTGATACAAGGAGATTGCGATTACAATTTATAGGTTGCATATTTTCTTGGCATGAGTTTGTTGATGTATTGATACCTTGGAGGTATGGATGGTTGGATGTATTAGCATGTATTGTGGATGCTATTTCTAATCATGTTGGTTTTTTTCAGTTGATAGTAGCTTGGTTGGAGCCTTTGTTATCACTTGGATTTGATGTGTGTGCTCGTGGATTGGTGCATCTTCACCTTGGCATGTTCCTTTTCTTCCATAGGTGGTATGTTGGAGGATGAGAGAAGTTCTTTCTTGAGATGGTGGTCACTTTTTTCTTATTGAAAGTATCTTGATGGAGCACAAGAGCATGTTGGAGATTCATGTGGTTTCATGTATGGCTATGATTATGTATTTTATGTATTGATCCCTTATACAATGTATACAACAAGTGAGAGAATGCTAGGATATGGTGTTGTACACCATTGCATAAATTGATTAATTGTAATATTATAATTAAATAATCATTTAGTTGTGATGCACCTTGGTGGTGTGGTTAATCAAACTAGGTAATTATTTGGGGTCTACTTGATGTTGTATTGTAATATTGTATTATTATTTGATGTGTGGGGGAAATGTGATAATAATTTAATATTGGGGAAATATTAAATAAAATGATGTCTTAGTACCAAATATTAAATAAGGGGTTAGTGGTTTTGTATTCACATGGTTTTTTGGTATGTGGTTTTACCTTACCACTAGTTGTATTATGTGTGAGCTTGTGTCTATAAAATAAAACACATGTGTAGTGGTTTAGGTTGGATGATTGGTTTGGCCATCATTATTGAGTATTCTTAAGGAATGAATTTGTGAAGCATGGCATGGGATGTGTGGATTCATGCTTGGACACATGGAGATGCATTGGAGGACTTGATGCTTCAAAGGTGTTCATTGTAACTCTTGTATTTGTTTTATGGTTGACCAGTATGATGGAGTATGGATGCTTTTGGAGGCTGGTTTTTTCCCTTTTGATGGTTTTCCCAGAGTATATATTTTGTCATATTTGATGGGTATGTTGTGGGTGGGTGCATGGAGATGGGTAGCCAATTTGTGGTCACTTTCAATTTTTTTTTTGAAAAGTCATAACGTGAGCACGTTATAATGTGCTTGTGTTATGGCTTGGTGTGTCAAGCCTAAGGCTTGGCACAATGAGCCCATAATGTGAGCAAGTTATAATGCTAGTGCATTATAATGCACTCGCGTTCTGACATTTTAAAAGGAAAATGAAAAGTGAGTCATTTATTTTGCATTTCGATTATTTTTTTGTTATGCCTGCGGCCAAAACCCCCATTTTTTGTGCTTACATTCTAGGAGGATGCATTGTACAAAAATATTCACCAAGGGTTCCTATTTCTTTGCAAGGATGGTTCCATGATGACAAGGAGGTGTGAGAGGTAAGGATTGTTTTCTTTTTGTTTTGAATTTGTTATTTTTAGGTTGAATTTGTTAGTTTTAGGTTTTATTTGATTTTATTTTTTTTGAATTTGTAGGAGATGTAAATCAACTTGCAAACCCTCAAAATCCTCAACAAGAAGATCAACCAAATCCTTAAGAAAAAAATCAACCACAACAACAACCTCCTCCACCAATCACTCAACACCCTCCTAGCACTCAACAAAATTTGATTAGTGAAATTTAGAACAACAAAAAGAAAATTGAGGATTTAATTAGTAGGTTGAGTGACCCAAATGGTTCGACTGTAGAAAGAATGACCCTAGCAAGTTCATTGAAAGATATGTTAAAAAATGTAGATTCAACTAGCAAACAAATAACTAGATGGAAAGATAGGAGGCAAGCGGCTAGGGCTTATTATGTGGATAAACTATCATATAAAGATGTGAAGGATTTAAAAATTACAAAAGGTGATTTGTGCTCATTATTCACTCGCCCACGCACAAATAAAAATCTTACCCTCAATGCGAATAGGTTTCCTATTCATTGGTGCCACCACCAATAGATTAGGAACTATTTTTACCGTAGGTTGTACATGGTCTTTGATTACCCACTGTGCAACAATTGTGAAGTCTTGTAGTATTTCCTCAAGAAACTATACAGTGAGTTTATATTGAACAAAATTCCAAATTATTTTGATATGAGGGACTTCTGGGGGAGAGGTGGGGGGTTGGCTCAGGAGAGACCTGGTGCATAGCTGGATACTGCAAGGCAAGGGAGATGAGCACTCGCTAGGCCACCTCGTGAGCACATTGTTATGCCTTCTGTCATGAAGGAGAGTGTCAACATAGAGAACATACTAGCCCTATTCTATAGCGCCATCCAAGGGAGTCTTCGTGTGGTGGCCTTTGAACCCATGCGTGTCAATCTTGCAGGGTGACTTGTTCATATGACCCCACTAACACTCAGGAGGCTACTACGTAGGATCCATCTGTAGCTATGGAGATGGAGAGGGAAGCTGACATTTTGCATGAGGCATATGGCATTGATAGTCAAGTAAAAGTTAGCATGTTCATTGAATTTAATTTATTAAATTTTTATTTTGAAATGAAAGATTAACTAATTTAGTTTTATGATTTTAATAAAATTGTAGGGTCATAGTGTTGAGACTAGATACATTAGCCCTCCACCTACTTATTTCTACAGTACACCTATCGGTAGGGTATGTAACTAGTAAGCACTTATAAATTTATTACATGTTAATAGCATTGTTTAATGAATGGTATTTTAATATGTGTTTTTGGATGTTGAACAAGCTAATATTGGAGGTTTCACCATGAGACGACATTTCTTCAAGGCATTTCTTCAAACAAATCACCACCTTTTCTATGATACCACATTTTCCATACATGTGTACCAAAGAATTTTATCAACTACTCACTTCCTTGAAGCTATGGCTAAAAGCCTAAAATAGGTGCTTTCCAACAAACTATGGATGCTTGGAAAAATATCTATCAAAGCATAATAGTAAGCAATAATACCATAGAGAAGGAAATGAATTTTTTGAAAAAATCTTGAAAGAAATGTGGTCTTATGGTGATGGAATGCCATGATGTGCATTTGTTTGTAATGAAATTCCATCACCACAAGACCCCATTTCTTTGAGAAATTTTTTCAAATAGTTCACTACCTTCTCTATGCCACCATAGTTATCGTACATGTCTACGAAAGCATTTGATCAAATGGTTCACTAGCTTGGTGCTATGGGTAAAATCCTAAAAACATGTCCTTTTGAACAAGATATGGATAGGGAAAATAGCAAGCATGAGAATCAGAAATATATAGTTTAATAAGTACTCCAAATTTTTTTCATTATCTCATACATTATAATTCATGATGTGGATCGGTATTATAGTTTTTGTGATTGAATAATTTGTTGTTTTATTTTCAATTGTTGCAAGCCGAAAGACCTCTGAATGTGACGAGGGCAATGGAGATCGGTGTTTCATCTACTATACAATCCTCAATGGCTCTAACAGGGGAGGTATGAGGCAAATTAGTAAATTTTAATTTACATTCGTTGTTATAGATGTTAGTTAGTGAAAAATCAAACCATTATTGATTTGTAGTTTAAATTCTATTTGGATGGTTTATATAGGGCTTGAGCACACCTGAGCATGGGCATGTGAATATTTCCTTCATGGAGATAGATCATGAGATGGTGGTAAGTGATTATTTTGTTAAATATATCATTTTTATAATGTAATTTCTATATATTAATGTCTTTACTTCTTATTGTAACAGTTAAAACTTCACTATGAACTAAACAATAGGAAGAGCAATAGGAGCACTCCTCAAGTGTAGCACAAATGAGTGACATACCTATCGCCATCTGATCGACAAGAAAAGGGAAAGAATTTATTTCCAAAGCATGGAGAGAAATGACTTTTGATTCCAAATCCCTTTGTTGTATGCCTACATGGCAGTTTTGTACATATTTTGTATTGGATATATTTGACATTGTATGCCTATATGGCATTCTCATAAGCCTATATGGCTATTTTGTGCCTATATTTCATACTTATATCGACATATATTGATGTATGCCCAAATGGCTATTTGGTTAATACATTTTTTTTATCAATGGTGTCCATATTTGCATTCTAAATTGATGGTTCAATAGATATGAGTTACGTGTTTTCAATTGTATACTTTACAACTTACGTGTGTCCCAATGTATACTTTGTGACTAACATGTCTTCATGTGTATACCTTTTATTCATGCATATATTTTGTATTATTTTGTGTATACTATGTATTTGTGTGTATACTTCAAGGCTTATGTGTTTTTTAGTACTTGTGCTTCCCTTATTCACATGTACATGCTTGAATTATTCACGTGTATACTTATTAATTGGTTAGCCCTAGCATTGATCATTTTCGTCCTTCATGGTTTGTCTTGAATATTAATTGATTGATGCTAAACAACTTTATCTAAAAGAAAAAAACACATTTTCAATTGGTATTCCATGAAATGATTCATAAAAAGATTAATATATTTAATCCTTTGATTGGAACAACTCAATTAAGCAAAGGATACATAATCTTCACAACACTTGCAAAACATAATATTCAGAGTAGATGAAGTAGTTAACTTCTTGACACATTATCATACAAACATTTATCTTCAATAGTCTTTAAACATTTTCACAGCATAACCTGATAGTGAAAAATGAATTGTTGTGTTCTTGATGTGTCACCATATAAACACGTCGAAAGATTTATATGTCAACTTTTTGCAATATTATTTCTTGTATACAAAATGGACTCGGGAGAAAGAGAGTTATAATTTATAATACAAATAAGAAATGGACTCAACGTTGTCCTAGACCTCTGAAAAGGTCTATTTAACAAAGCAACACGCTCTCAATCACTCCTCCAATTGGAAAACACCATTGAGAAACATTTATGAAATTATGCTGCCGCTTGACTTTACCCACTGTTACTCCCTCAAACCTCTCTTTTTCATTCAAAACCCCTTTATTCCCAATTAAGGCATTATGCCATAACATAATTTTGACCTCCCTTTTCCTTGTAGACTATTTGAACACATCAAACTCCACAACCTCACCCTATTTCCAACCTATAATTCTAACTTATTCTCAAGAAAATTCTTCTTTTCACCTCATCTAGCCTTTCTTTTAAGGCCTAAATTTTGAATTTTGAACAGGGGAAGTGTTAGTAACATCTTCCAATTCCTTTATCAATGTTATTTTCTTATTCATACTTACATAATTGACTCAAATGACCCCACACTAACTCAAAACTAAAAGCAAAATTACAAAATGGCCTATCATGGCCTTATTTGACATTATAATAACTAAAACCACTAAACTAGACCTTCTTCATCAAATGGAGGAACAAGGTGCTCTACACTAATGATCATACACCTTTTGTGTGGAATACTCAGACTTCTCAAATGTCGTGTGTGTTTCTCTTTTCCATTGTTTTGCATGCCATCATAAGGGATCAAGCCAGTTGAACGTAGCTTGGATCAATTTTGTGTGTTTGGGTGCGAAAGAGGACCATTCCTAGCATAAACCTACCTATCAAGATGCATTGGAGCTCAGTTTATTTGGTCACACAAATTGCAAAATGAAAGTTGCACCACTTTGCAACTTTACGCTACTTCAATTTGACACTTTTTCCATCAAGTGAGAACTAGATACCATAGAAAAACTACTCCAAGATAACAAAAACTGAGAGGTTTTTGTAGAGGGGCCTAATGTGATCTCGTAGGCTTAGATGGAGATTTTTTAAGCATCATTTTTTTTTATTAATAGCCCATCAAAGTTTTCTTCCCTTTTTCACTTTGGACCCTTAAGGGATTGGTCTAATTAAACATAGCTCAGAGTGATTTTGTGTGTTTGAGTGTGACAGAGGACCATTCCTAGTGTAAAAATACCTATTCAGATGCGTTGGAATAGTCCATTTGGTCACACGAGTTGCAAAATGAAAGCTGCACCACTTTGCAACTTTACATTGCTTGCATTTGATACTTTTTCCATCAAGTGAAAATCTGCCACCATGGGAAAACCACTCTGGGTCATCCCAGAATAATGGGTTACACTTTTTAGCCAAACTTGACATTGAAATGAACATTTTTAGAGAAAACTTCACTTTCTGACACTTATAGTAGGTAAACTATTAGGAATTTGAAAATGATGTAAACTAGTGATTTGTGAGATTTTTTATACAGATTTTAAATGTTTTTTTTTTGAAAAAAATTGAAATTAAATTGTAATTTTTTGTGTCTCCCTTGATAACTAGTTTTTAATAGTAAACAACATTTTTAAAAAGTGGTGTGTACTTCGGCAAGCATAAATTTTTTTCTACAAATGATAAAACCATAACTCTTTTGAATTTAGGTTGGTAACACAAGTATCTAGGGCTTTCATTTTGTTTCATAGAATTCTGTTCAATAATTTTCTTTTAATTAAGTTTTGAAGTCAAAACATTTATAATTTAGACATAGGTGCACTTCGGCACGCATAACTTTTTTGGTATGTATTGAAATTCAATTTTTCTTTTTTTGTTAGAATGAGGACATCAATACCTAGTGGATATATATTTTTCAAATTTTTTTTCCTCAAATTTACTATTTTTCCACAATGATTTTTCATCGAACTTGACATTCGGTGAAAAACCTACGTATAGTAAAACTAAAAAATAAAAACAAAATATATTAAATTTATAGTTGCTAGAAAGCACGTTTCGATCACTACAATCATCCAATTTGGTTTATCAAGTTGACTCCATTTGCACCTCCTTCCCAAGCTTCGATAGTCAAAAAAATGCATAAATTTTGAAATGGTGGAGGGGAAGGTAAAAAAAGGGGGTTCATTCTAACCCCCCTTATAGAAGGGGGGAGGGTTCATTAGAAGGGGGGGTTCATTAGAAGGGTGGTGGTTCATTCGAACCCCCTTCATTAGAAGGGGTAAACCATTTCAATTTTTTTGATGAGAATTTCTAATTATTCTTCGTTCAAAAAATTGTAACCCACTATTGTGGGTTTACCCCTCTGAGATAGCCAAAACTAAGAAAGGTTTTTGTAGATGGTTCTAATGCAATCCTATAGGATTAGACAAGAATTTTCTAAGCATCATGGTATCTAATTAACAGCATGCTGAAGTTTACTTCCCTTTTGCACTTTGGACCCTTAAAGGATCAGTTTGGTTAAACGTAGCTTGGAGCAATTCCGCATCTTTGGGTACAAAATAGGACCATGCCTAGCATAAAAATACCTATTTAGATGCATTGGAACAGTCCATTTGGTCACACGAGTTGCAGAACGAAAGTTGCACCACTTTACAACTTTGTACTACTTGCATTTAACACTTTTTCCATTAAGTAAAAATTTTCTGCCACGGGAAAACCACTCTGAGATAGCCAAAACTGAGAGAGGTTTTTGTAGAGGGGCCCAATATGATCCTGTAAGATTAGACAAAAAAAATTTAAGCATCACGATATCTGAGTAACAACATGTTGAAGTTTACAACCATTTTGCACTTTGGCCTCTTAAGGAATCGATCCAGTTGAACGTAGCTCGGAGCGATTCCACATGTTTCGGTGCAAAAGAGGACCATGCCTAGTATAAAAATACTTATTAAGATGCATTGGAACAGTCTATTTGGTCACACGAGTTTCATAATGAAAGTTGCACCACTTTGCAACTTTGCATTGCTTGCATTTGACACTTTTTCCATCAAGTGAAAATCCACCGCCACGGGAAAACCACTCTATGATAGCCAAAACCGAGAGAGGTTTTTGTAGAGGGGCCCAACATGATCTTGTAGGACTAAACAAGAATTTTCTAAGAATCATGGTATCCAAATAACAACATGCTAAAGTTTGCAACCATTTTGCACTTTGGACTCTTAAGGAATCGATCTGGTTGAACGTAGCTTGGAGTGATTCCACGTGTTTGGATGTGAAAGAGTACCATACCTATCATAAAAATACCTACCCATACATGTTGGAATAGCTCATATTTTTACACAAGTTGTAGAACGAAAGTTGCACCACTTTGCAACTTTGCACTACTTGCATTTTACACTTTTCCCATCAAGTGAAAATTTGTTGCCATGGGAAAGCCACTCCGAGATAGCCAAAACTGAGAGAGGTTTTTGTAGAGGGGTCCAACACGATCCTGTAGGATTAGAAAATAAGTTTCTAAGCATCATGGTATATGAGTAATAGCATGCTAAATTTTGCAGCCATTTTGCACTTTGGACTCTTAAGGAATCGATCTGATTGAACATAGCTCGGAGTGATTCCACGTGTTTGGGTGCAAAAGAGGACCATTCCTAGTGTAAAAATACATATTTGGATGCACTGGAATAGTCATTTTGATCACATGAGTTGTAGAATGAAAGTTGCACCACTTTGCAACTTTGCACTACTTGCATTTGACACTTTTTCCATCAAGTGAAAATTTGTCGCCACAAGAAAACCACTCTGAGATAGCCAAAACTGAGAGAGATTTTTGTATATGGAGCCAATACGATCTTGTAGGATCAAACAAGAAGTTTCTAAGCATCACGGTATCTGAGTAACAACATACTAAATTTTGCATCCATTTTGCACTTTGAACTCTTAAGGAATTGATCCGGTTGAACATAGCTCAAAGCAATTCCACATGTTTGGGTGTGAAAAAGGACCATTCCTAGCTTAAACATACCTATTCAAATGTGTTGGAATAGTTTTTTTGGTCACACAAGTTGCACCACTTTGCAACTCTACACTACTTGCATTTAACACTTTTTCCATCAAGTGAAAATCCGCCACTACGGGAAAACCACTCTAAGATAGTCAAAACCAAGAGAGGTTTTTGTAGAGGCACCCAAAACAATCCTGTAGAATTAGACAAGAATTTTCTAAGCATTATGGAATCCGTGTAACAACATGTTGAAGTTTTCAGCCATTTCGCACTTTGGACTCTTAAAAGATCGAAGAGTTAAAGAGTTCAAAAGGTAGTTAGATCCATTGGGAAAGTTTAGTTTGGAGTAGAAATATTATAAATATATTGTAAAGACTCGATGAGAGGGGGATCTTGAAGATTTGAAGCAATAAAATTTGATTAGTGTAGAATCCCAATCCTAATACCTGCAAAACACAATTAACAAACACAGTTAGATCAAATGCAAGTAAGAATTAAGACTCCCCATGAAATCCATTAGCAATGCTCAAACTAGGAAATAAAATAAATAAAAAAATAAGAAATAAAATGAAATCCTAATTAAACATGCAAACTCTTGATCCCATGGGGGAGTTGGTGCCAATTTGATGTGGAAATCTGCCCTTTCCCAACTCCTATGCAAGATTTTGATGATTTGATGATAATTGATCCACTTGGTGATTGCTTCAAATGAACCCCATGGAGAAAACCTGCAATAACCTAGTTATTCCTTGATGAAATTGATGAAAATGCTAATGTTTGAAAATGAAATTGAGTATAATAAGTTTGCTCAAATTGTGGATGATCAAATGAGGAGAGAAACCTCTTACTTATAGAAAGACAAGATGGAGAAATTCCCAAAATGAAGCAATGTGCAACTAACTTTCAACCAATGGCAAGATGCCACTTGTCAAGAGATGAATGGTAAAAGAATCTGCACATTTTGATGAATGTGCCCATAAATGCAATTAGGTGGAATTTGAAAATAGTGAAATGACATGTAAGAAAAAAGAATGTCTTAAATGCCACTTGGCTCAATGCACAAGGACATGTAAGAAGGAATGAATGTCTTGTTGGAAGGACAAAGTCCACTTGGAGGGATTTCAAAATTGAAGAAATATTCTCTAAAAGATGCCAAGTTGAGAGAAAATAGAGATTTAATAAATGAACTAAATGTATTTTCATGTGCAAGTGGCAAAAACTAGAGGATGGGACATGGATAAGAATTAAATTAATCAAGGGTTGACTAATTTAATGAGGGATTAGATGATGTGACTAATTGATTAAGATTTATGGGTTGATTTAAATCAAAAAATGAGAAGAATGTGATTTAGTGACTAATTAAATAAATATGTTTTATTTATTTAATTAAAGGGGATGACTGTTAGATTAAATCAAATAAGGTTTTAACTTATTTAGTTTAATAAGATGACTTTGGAGATTTAATCAAATAAAATAAATTATTTAATTAAATAGAGACATAGGGTTAATTAGATCATATTGATTGATTTAATTAATAAGAGAGAATGACTTAATCAGATAAATGATTTATTTAATTAAGGGAGGAAAATTGATGAATTTAATCCAATAAGGGTATTTGATTAAATGGTTAGATTGAGGGATGATTTAGGATGAAACAGTGTTAGTAATTTGGATCAAGTGTGTAATTCCAATCAATACATTTTACGTGTCTACATTTTGCCCCTCTTTGAAGCAATGCACTTGTTGTGTCGATTCAAAGAATAAACTGTCTCAATCAAAAGCCAAATTTTTTCTAATTTTTTAAATGCCCCACTGCTACTCCAGTAGACAAAACATGTCAATATATTCCCCCCTCGAGAGATCTGATGAAATTTTCAACTTTTTGGGTGATCTCGCAAAAAAGGACCAAGTGCCCGACAAGTCCAGAAAGGCTCTAGGAGGTCAAAAATGGTACAAAATGATCCTTGGTCAGGCAAAAATAGGATCTGGGGTCCAAAATCCTAATTGGATGGCTAAATAGGGTCAAACAACCCTAATTTTTAGGCTTAAATAGGCCTTAAGGGGCCACTTCCAATTCATTTTCACATTCATCCTTTAGAGATATTGCAAATTTGAGCTCTAACACCTTCGCGAGATGGCACAATGATAGCTTCCCATGCACATTTCTGATAGAGTACAGACACATCAGAGGCTTCTTGGCACTAGACCACCAGTGAGTCAACTTGACCCAAGCTTTTTTTTATTTTTGTGCTCATTTAATGCATTAGAAAACTAGGTCTCTAGGAGTGGTTCTATATTGCACCACTAAAAACTTTAAATGATGTCACTCAGCCTCAAACTGTACCATCGTCACAAGTAGTGATGCCACAATACAGTTTGGAATTTTGGTTTAAATTCCAAACTCAGCTGCCTATCCTAAGTGCATTGTTGTGGTGCCCTTTGAAATTAGGCTTTACTCACAAACTGGATCACCTTCCCAAATTGTGATGTCGCAATGGGATTTGGGAGTTTAAAGCTTCTAGCAGCATAGTTTAGAGTTTGCAAACTGCACCTTCCTCACAAATAGCAACATTAAGGTTGTTTCGAGATGTCAAGATGGATTAGGATCAGGATTTTTTTGATGAATTTCAACATGGTGACTTTCCTAATGTAGGAGGCAAGAGAGATCTATTCATATGAGCATAGGTCCCGAGACCTTTTTGGTACTTTGGATGATCTGACTAAGTGAAAGTAGGAGCACCTAGGGCGGATCAGACTTTGGTACATTTCCTATGCACCACCTATTCAGACACATCTGGGGATGCTTACAACACTCGCTAAGAGATGGCACAGTGAGACATCCTCTTTCCACCTCCTAACTAGCAAGGCTACTATTACACTAGAGGATGTTTGGCAGATTATGAGATTTCCCATCCATGGTGAGCGGGTGATTTATGATGTGGATGTCTAGAGGGAGGCCTGCTATGATGTCATGGGCATCGATGAGATTGTGTTCTGCAAGGGTCAGATCGAGCTAGAGGTTCATAGGCCTATTGTGTCTTCTTTCTAATTAGTTATAGTAACCATCATATCAGGTCTCGTCACACTAGATCGACAGGGCCAATATTTCAATCCTAGATGGGGGCTTGCTTGGGAGCGCATGGTTTGGTGATGGACACTATTTGCATGGGGGCTAGTTCTCCTAGCCTCACTATATAGATATTTGAATGAGTTTGTCTATCTAGATGGTTGAGCACTTGGGGTCAGCATCACACTTCTGCACATCTGGGCTTGGAAGCACATTGTTGTGCTTCATCTGAGAGTTGTCCCAATTCCCATGGAGCCAGATGATCCATTTGTTTGGTGGTACAAAGGAGGTGTTTCTTTCACCCATACAAGATAGCACAGGATTCCCCACTAGCGGAGAGTCCTAGACATGCGAGTGTTTACATGGCGGCCATACCTTGGATGGCCCGCATGGTTTGACAATGTTTAACAGATTTTCTTTTCCCACCAAGATAGACTGATGCAGAGTAGACAACATACAATGCTCGAGATCTACCTGCTAGGTAGGGTTTAGAGACAGTTTAGAGAGGCATAAGATTGACCAGATGATCAATACATGGCCATTTTTGCACAGACTATGAGCCAGAGCTCCTGGAGCCATTATATACTTGCCCATGAGGCAGTTCAGGGTTTCATGCAATTGGTGGCTAGGCCATGGCCATATGATCAGGGCCAAGTTGATGCAGGGACCACGCAAGCATACAGAGATAGGTTTTAGCTTCTGCTTAGACTTACAGTTCTAGGGACACCATCAGTTCGATGCAGAGCTAGAGGCAGGGGAGCAGGACGGGGCCGAGGGGATGAAGACTAGGATCAGGGAGGTGGTGGGCCACCACTACATCAGCCAGTTCAAGATCAAGAACTCCTAGACCCGCACATGGGAGATGTCCCTCAACAAGATTAGGATCAAGGACGACAGGATAGGGTCTTGACACCACCCAAGGATAGGGGTTAGGACCAACCACCCGTACAGCCACCTCCCTAGCCAGACCCTAGAGATGGCCATATTTTGGAACTACAGGTCCAGGTGCAGGAACTTATAGTTGAAAGAGATCAGTTGCGGGTAGAGCAGGACTAGGTGGTCCAGTAGAGACAAGTTGCAGAGCTGTAGGTAGCGGCTGAGATGGGTAGACGACAGCAGATTGAGAGTATGTCTGCATCTTCCTCCCAAAGCATGGTATCAATTCATTCATACAAGGAGGCCATCTAGGATTCCAACTATTATAGGTTGTATTATTACCAGGCCATGCCAAGGGTAGCTCAAGTACTAGATTTTTCACATAGGACAGGCCACATACCTATAGAGGATCATGGGGAGAGAGCAATTGGCGAGGGCATCAGCTAGTAGGGCTAGCCTTCATTTGATCTTGAGACAAGATTATTTTTGTTCCCAATGGGCTTTTTTGTTATAGCCCCAATGGGCCCTTGTACTTATGTATTTGATACTTGATCTGATTCTTTTGTACCATGAAAGTATAGATTTTGATGATATATGAGATGATGATTTTGTGATATGTTATGTCCTACCTTATTTATGCATTATGGATGGCTCTCATTTCTAATGATTCTATCTTACGATGCTATGATGTTTATGTGATGAATATGCTATGTGATGATGTATGGATGCATTTATTTTTCAATACCTTTTCTTATGCACTTTTAATGATGTATGCAAAATGTTACAATGTGCAAATGCTGATATTGACAAATCTATATTATCCAATGATGGATGGTAGGATGTAATGTACTTTTTCTATGTATGATATGCTCTTATGACAATGTGATATGATGATTATATGTGTAATGATGTTCATGAAATGATATACGTAATGGTGTATGTGTGAAATGATGCTATGATGTTGCATGTGTTTATAATACTATGCGATGATTGCTTTTATGTTTATGTAATGGTTGCTTATGGGATATATGATCATATGATTTATGAAATTTTTATGCAAATGAATGCAATGCAATGATTCATGAGATGCTTAGAATAACCAATCTATATTATCCATGGACAAAAATGCAATGCATGTGTAATGGTTAATGCTTTCTATGTGATATGATATGCAATATGCAATATGCTAACATTTTTGTGGATGCAAGATGAATGCAATGGTGATAATGATTTGATTAATTGTCATGGTACCATGTTAGCACAAAAGGCAAGAGATAGAAGAAAACAAGAGATTCCAACAAGACACGGGAGATGATAATGATGAATATTACTTGCCAAGGAGTTGGGATTTTCAAAGGGCCAATTACCTTATGTTTGATTACACACATAATTACGATGCATCAATGTATAAAGAACTAGGATGGCATTGTACCTAGTGTGATGTACTTTGACTCGACAATCAGATAGGAGCATCCTTATTCACACTTGGCACACAAAGCCTTATTCAAAATGTAGTTCAAATATTCCAAACATCTTAGACCAAAACATAGCAAGGCAAGCCTTCCTATGTGGTCAACAAGATACTTAAAACATCCTCCCTACACCTAAACAAAGCATGCATGACCAAGGTTATATTACAAAAATATCCAAGAAGAACAACAGATAAAAGATAATGATCATTTCCCCATTCCTATCTTTCTAAATCCTTTTGTTCAAACATCATCAAGAGGTCCTTGGAATGAGTGCAATAAGATAAATCAAAAGACAAAGATAAAGTAAACAAAGAAGCTAATGTTCTTCAATACCACTAGCCAAGAATAAACTACGGTGATGTCTAATGTTGACGTCCATTGTAGGAAGGATGCATCCTAGGACATGATGATATTAGATGATTGGTTTGGGACTGATTGCATGATAAGCTATTGATACAAAGAGTTGACCAACTTGTTTACTTACTGACCTAGACTTGAGATTTTTGACATTTTGAGTTTTCACTTTTGATCTACTAGACTTGTTTCTGATTGTTACACCAAAGGTTGAAGATGACAATGATTTATAATGAATGATGTTTATTTTTTTGAAAGCAAGATGAGACAGATGGATTTTTTCAAATTTTTGGATTTTTTTGGAGTTTTCTGAACTTTTTTGAGGTTGTTTTTGGTATTTTCAAGATTTTACAAATGTTTTGATTTTTTGAATTTTCAATTTTTTTGGGGTTTTATGAGATTTTGACCAAGAGGATAACCTAAAGACCTATCCTAGGGGCCTTGGGGCATGATCAATAGATTTATCCTTGCCTACGTTATATACGTAGAGACCACGTAGTTCAACTAACACAGACTTGATTATTGATGAGATATGAACAAATGGGTTGCCAGTTTATTATGACAGACTCCTAAAGGAATGACCTAAGTGTCTCGGGGGATGATCAAATATCAACCTTGCTTATGTTCAAGGCTTAAAGACTCGTAGTTTGACAAGATGGCTCTATTTTTGAATTTTTGACTAACTTTTTGACCTGTTTGGAATTTTGATATGATTTTCTAATGTTTTTGGATTTTTTGATTTTTTGATGTTTTGGGATTTTGTGATTTTCTGATGTTTTTTGGATTTTTAAATTTAGGGACTTCAAGAATATACACGAATCCAATCTGATGAGAACATGCCCCCAATGTGAAACAATAGACTACTCTGATAGAGGCAAGACAAACTAACCTTGAGAATGGGTCAAGCAGTACTAGGAGAGATCATGACACGAACACAAGACCAAGCTATGATGCGGATGTCGAACAGATGATGGATGAAGATATGGAATGTGATGGATGATGAGGTGTGATGGATGGATGATGTATAATAAGCCATGAAGGTCTCGATGAATGGAAAGTGCTTATTTATAAAAGGTTTATATTTTCCAAGTTTTCACCAAGGTACTTGCCCAAAGCACCACCGAAGTGGTTTTCACTAGAGGAAGATTTTTCTCTTTTTTTTCTGTTTTTGATCCTTTTCTTTTCTTTTTTTTGGATTTTTATATTTTTGATTTTTTTGTTGTCACCAAGATGCCTGTTTTCCAATTTTTCATCAAGGTGACCATTTTTTCAAGACATTTTCTATTTTTTTTTATTTTTTGGTTCTATACCTTGAAAGATTGAGGCATAAAAAATTTTTGAGATGGGAGTTGTTGATGGGATCCTACAAAGGTTCCCCTTCGAGTGTTGATAACTAATATGCCCCTAGCTTATAGTTTTTTGTGATGATGAATGGCCCTAACCAGTTGGGTTCAAATTTTCCTTTGCCATTTGGGTTTGGGACGTTCTTTTGATTCTCTTTTAGCACCAATTCTTTGACCTAGAAAGTTTTGCTTTTTATTTTTTTGTTATAGATTCTCTTGAGTCGATTCTGATAGACTTGTAAATGGTTTAATGCTTCCATACATTGCTCATCTAGAAACTCTAGCTCATTTAGTCTTGATACTCAGTATTCTTTATCTGTGATGATGTTTTGGAGTGATATTCTCAGCAAGGGGAGCTCAATCTTGATGGGTAATATGGCTTCTGATCCATAGACCAAGGAGAAGGGGGTGGCACCTATTGGTGTGTGGATGCTAGTTAGATAGGCCCAGAGGGTAGGATTTAGCTACAGATTCTAGTCATGACCTGTGTCATTGACTATCTTTTTGAGGATTTTCAAAATGGTTTTATTGGTGGCTTCTTCTTGGCCATTTCCTTGGGGATAATATGGAGTGGAAAAGCGATTTTGGATTTTGAATTTTTCGCATAGGTCACGGACATCCTTATTTTTGAATGGTGTCCCATTATCTAAGATAATAGCTTGGGGAATACCGTATCAGCATATTAAGTAGTTCAGGATGAACTTAGATATTTTATTTTCAATGATATATGTCATGGGGATGGCTTCCACCCACTTGGTGAAGTACTCAGTGGCAGTAATGATAAACTTGTGGCCACTGGATGAGGTGGGAGTTATTTTTCCAACGAGATCAAGCCCCCACTATGAAAAGGGCCATGGTGTGATAATGGGATGAAGCTCTTAAGATGGAGCATGGATGAAGTCCCCATGTTGCTGACATTATAGGCACCTTTTGATGTAGTCATGTGCTTCTCTTTCCATTGTAGGACAATAATACCATGTCCTCAGCAATTTCTTGGCCAAGCTCATTCCGCTTGAGTGTGAACCACAAATACCATTATGTACCTCAGTTAAGGCAAAAGATGCCTCCTTAGCATTTAAGCAACGTAATAGGGTTCCTTCTATGCTCCTAGGGTAAAGGGTATTTCCTAAGATGACAAACTGGGATGCTTTCTTGACAAAGGTTCTTTTTAGGCTTCAGGGTAAGTCAGCAAGTAGGACCCATATTTGCAAGTAGGTAATGTCATGGTACTAGGGATCATCGGGACCAATGATTTCATGCACAAATTCTAACTCTGGTACTTTGAAAGCAAGCACAAGAAGCTACTCTACCAAGAATTCATGTTTCGGGATGTTGCGAGGGATGTTCAGTAGGGATCCAATTGTTGTCATGGCATTTGTTGCTCTATTGTTTGCTCTAGGAATCTGCTTAATGTGGCATCAATGAATGATTCCTTCAGACTCTCTACCAAATTTTTGTATGGAGTCAGCTTATCATCCTTTATTTGGTACTCATCGTTCACTTGATTGATTATTAGCTGTGAGACTCCATATACCTTGAGGGCCATGATGGGCCACTGCACTACTATTCTAAGTCTTATGGTTAAAGCCTCATTCTGCAATGTTTTTAGTGTAGGGTAATTCCAATTTGTAGGACCTTGGTATGCAATCTCCCCGTGGAGAGATGAAAAAGACCCTAGCTCCTGATCCATGTTGTGTCTAGGAGCCATCAAATTAGATTTTCTAGTGGTCAGTTATGCTAAGATTGAAGATGGATTCATCTAAAAACTCTAATATGAGTGGATTCTTTGAATACATGGGTGCTTCTACAAGTTGATCTGCAATCACTTGGCCTTTGATTGCTTTTCATTCCACATACTCAATGTCGTATTCAAATAGAATCATGACCCACTTGGCCATCCTTCTTGTAAGCATTACCTTTGATAATAAGTACTTTAGGGGATCAATCTTAGCGATGAGTTTGATTTTGTGTTCCAACATGTAGTGTCTGAATTTTTGTGAAGCAAACAAGACTAGTAGATAATATTTTTCAATGAATGGATAGTTTAAGTCATGCCTGACCATTGTGTGGCTCATGTAATAGATGGCCCTCTCTGTCCCATTTTCATCGTGTTGAGCTAGGAGAGCATTGAGGGCTACTATTGTTTTTGATACATAGAGGATTAGTGGCTTTCTTGGGATTGGTGGCATGAGGACCGGAGGTGTGAGTAGATATTCTTTGATTTTTTTGAAGGATTCCTCACACTTGTCACCCCACTTGTACACTACCCCCTTGTGGAGTAGGTGAGAATAAGGGATTTTCTTTCCTGCCAATTGTGCTATGAATCTACGGATGGACTGAAGCCTTCCTTGGAGGCCTCTCAATTGTTTCAATATTTTTGGAGCCTCCATCTCAAGGATTGATTTTACCTTAGCAAGATCTATTTCAATACCCCTCATTGACACTATGTATCCCAACAACTTTCCTAACTGTACGTCGAAGACGCACTTCTTTGGATTTAAATGGACCTTGTATTCTTCCAACCTGTCGAAAATAGCACTCAAGGTTGCTATGTGATCTCTCCTCTTTCTATATTTTGCTAGTATGTCATCAATGTAATCTTCCAAAATTTTATGGATCATGTCATGGAAGATTAACATCATGGCCCCTTGATAGGTGAGCCCAACATTCTATAGACTGAATGGCATCATGTTCCAACAATAGGTCCCCTATGGACAAGTGAAGGCTATTTTGTGTTGCTCTTCTTTGGCAATCATTATTTGGTTGTACCTAGAGAAACCCTTCATCAGAGAAAGCATTTCATGTCCCATTTTCATGTCTACAATCATTTCAATGTTAGGAAACAGGAAATAATCTTCCAGAAATGCTATGTTTAGGTCTCTAAAGTCTTTGCATATAAGGATGCCCCCATTAGGTTTTGAAATAGGTACCAGATTTGACACCCACTCTGGGTAGTCGATTGGTCATATGAACCTTGCATCAAGTATCTTCTTCAATTCCATTTTGACTAACAAAGCAATCTAAGGATGCATTTTTATGATTTTCTTCCTAACAAGGTTTGCTTTAGGGTAAACTACTAGATGGTGGACGACAATCTCTAGATCCAACCTAGGCATGTCAGCATAGCTCCATGTAAAGTTGACCTTTCTCTCCTTTAAGAAGGCTGATAGGAGCTATTGTTCCTCTGATAGTAATGATTCAGCATAGAATGTGATGTGCGAGGTTTCTTTTGTTCCCAAGTTGATTGGGTTGCATTTTTTGGCTAGAACCACTGATTTTTCCTAATGTAGAGCTCTGAGAGGAAGATTGAATTCCCCAGCCTTAGGTGCCTCAAAGAGGTTTTCACCGTCGTATGTGTCCTTTCTTTTTACTATTTTTAGGTCAGAGAGTGCCATAGTGTGGTTTTCTCTCAAGGAAGGTCTAGAGATTATTCTCATTTTTTCACTTTTGTGAATGAGGGATTCAATCATTTCCCCATAGTATGCATGTGTATCTAGATTGATGATAAATCTTTCTTTATGATCCCCACATGGAATATCATCCCATAGTCCCATGAATTCTAAGAGTGCTTCATCATTTTTGAATGTTTCAATAATTGGCGGTCCTCATTGGTCATGATCGATGAGTTGGGGGTAGACTAGCTTTATCTCATGGGATTGGTTTTTAGACACATAGGATAGGGTGTTGATCATAAAAGGGTTAGAGTCATCAAATAGTGCGGGTATACCTCTCTCGGGTTCATCATCCTCACTACTACACACCTTAGTGATGTCAAAGGTGAAATTGTATAAAGGTAGACCTATGGATACGGTAAATTGAAGGATGGTTGTCATTTACTAAGGATTTTTGACCTTCTTAACTGGGGTATTTTGGCCATGTATGGTTATACTCGAAGGGGTACATCCGAGGCCAATATTTTTCATTCGCGTCTCAAGAATAATGGGTATTAGAATTTCGTTGTCATTTTTCCCAAGCTTTTTGTTTTTATCTATTGGAGTTTAAATTTGCACCTCTGGAATGCGTATTTGAAACGGACAGCTATGCACAGTAAAATTGCTCTTCAAATTAGGAGGGAAAGCTCCCTCTTTCTAATGGTGTTGAAAGAAAGTAAACTAAGAACTAAATTGCCTATCTTTTTTATCAGCTAGAGCACAAGGTTTATAAAACACAAACATTGCAGCTGAGATTTTCTTATTTAAGAACTTTAACTACGACTAACTTAAGCTAAAGACATTTCTAACTTCTCAAGTAATATGCAGAGCAAGAGAAACTAGAAATGAACCAAGCTTGATTCTCTAACAAAGTGCTTCAATAAACTCTTTTCCAACAAGCATCTACACACTTCAATGTAAGCTGAAATTAAGATCATAAAAGCATAACACAAATAACAGAAATCTGAGACATTATACCAAGGCAAAGGAGGCTCATGATTTTATTTCTCAAACTTCTAGAACAAAGGTTATCCTAACACATGCACGGAACAAGAACTTGCAGCTAAAGAGGCTTGCAAACTTGTTCTTACACAAAAAGAACAGCCATTACAACAACTACTTGTTGTCTAAAAGAGACTCAACTATTCACTATCATAAACACAAGTGAACTAACACTGAATAACAACTTGCTGGCTAAAAGAGACTCAGCAATTTTCTATCACAATAACCGTGAAAGAAACTAATGAGCAAAGGCTCTTATTTATAGAAAAGTAGAGGAGTAGGGAACCCTAAAATCTCCTTGCTTTTACAACAAGGGCTTGCTCGAGAAGCAAGCTTTATTTCTAAATATAGAAAGAAGATAACATCTAACACCTAAGAAAGTGGGAAAAGCAGGAAATGCCAACTATTACATTTATCCTCTTTCTCTTCTTCAAAGAATGGATAAGAATCATTCCAAGAATAGAAAGAAAGCAGAAAGAAATCTTCTAGATAAAAGTCATTTTAAATCTCAATCATATCCGCTAAAAAGCAAGAAACTGGGTCCCGGTTAGGTGCATTGATACTATCTAAGGCAATATTCTGATTCTCCAAGATCTCCTCGCCTTCTGTGATCAAACTTAGAGAATCCTTCGCTTCTTCAACTACTTTATGAGTTCTATTCTTGAAAAACATCACTGCCTGAAAAGATGACTCACTAATTGATAACTTCACAGCTCTATAACTTTATGTTTTTGACACCTCTCTTGTTTTCCAACAGAAGAGTATTGCACAACTCTTTCCCAATACCTTTCCTTTTTCTCATATCACACCTCCTCGTGTTCTTCGGCTAAGATGATGAAGTTTTGATATAGTGCTGATTTGGTCTTAAACTCGAGGGGAGTGTACTCCATATTGAAAACCTTGAAGAATGACTGTAAACTCGCCTATGTTCAAACAAGTTTTGAGCAACTTTCTATTTTTAGAATGCTGGTTTTTTGGCCTCAAACAAACAAGTTTTTGGAAATTTTTTGACATATGGGTTTTGCTCAAAATTTCGTTGCAATACAACCCAAATTGTTCATTTTTGAAAATTTTGACTTTAACCTGAAAAAGTAGCAAACCCTAATTTCTTCAATTTTTCACTGAAAAAGATGGCACCTGGGTTTTGTTTAGAATACAATTAGAAATGGACCCAGTTGATCAAATTTGAAAAACACTGATGGCTGATCAAAAAAGTAGCCAACCCTAGAATTTGAAATTTTCTTGAAAAAGTTGTGATATGGGTTTTCTTTAGAAGATTGTTTTGAGAGGACCCAAATGATTAGAAATTGAATGCACTGAGTATTTCATTGACATGCAAAGCAAAAAGCAGCTGCTGCAACCCAATGAAAATTTCTTGAAATTTCTTTAGAAGAATGAGTCAAGTAGACCCAAAAGGCTGAAAATTGAAATCCTTGATCTTCTCCTTGAAAAATGTGATCTTCTGGATGGAAAAAGCATGAAAATGCAAGGGTTTATGTTGCTGGTCTGAAAATTATTCATGAAAATCAGCAACCTTGAGTTCTTGAATCTTGAAATAAAACCTCAAAGTTTTTGCTCCACTTTTCTTCTTTGGAAGCTACCTACAAAAATGATGAAAACTGAAAGGAAGAGGTGTCTTAAATAGATTTAGGGATTGAAATAGATTTTCTTCCTTTTTCTTTAATCTTCAAACCCTAAACACAGCTTGTTCAATGAATTTAGACATTCATCTTTCCCTTACCATTTTGAATCTTTTGAAATCTTTTGAAATTTTCACTAAGGCATTGTAAGTTGGGCGCCCTTCTTGGCTAGAAGCACCCATTTTCTCCAAAGTTAGCCACTTTTTTGAGAATTTTCAACTTTTCTTCCATTTTGACCCCTGGTTTGACCTCGATTTCTGGCTTCCAAATTGATCTGATGAACGAGCTAGATGATTCATCGCATAGCCTGACTGATTTTGAGGAGATTGTTGTTGAGGCACCTCTGGCGAAAAACTTCATTTTGACCTTCAAATTCATGGGATCCTATTTCCTCCAGGGGCTCCGAACTTTCACAGTGTTAGCTATTTTTGCATTATTTTCAAGTTCTCCATTTCCCTTTGATCTTTTGATGAAATCTTGATTTCGGGAGCTATGTTGATCTGATTGACTGGCTGATAGGTTCACTGGATAGCTTGGTTGAAACCGACGAGATGATCTTAGACGCTTCATTAACAAATTCCATCATCTCAAAGCTCAAAATCTTGGACGCCCTTTCTCTCCAAGGGCACTCAACTTGACTAGACTTAGCCATTTTTATGATATCTTCACCACTTTCTCTTCTACAGATGATCTTGCCTGATCTGGTGTTCTAGTGCTCAGATTGATTGATGGTTGGGCTTGTTGCGAAGTTGAGAATATTTTGGAGGGGGTTCTCTGGGAGTGTTGACTATAGTAAATTCCATTAGAATCCTCAAAAGCTTGGGCACCCTTCTTGGCTGGGGGCACTCAACTTTACTATACTTAGTCATTTTTCATAATTTTTCACCTTTCTTTTGACTTCAGCATTTAAGTTCTTATTTCACCCTCTGTTTTGCCTCCTGCATCTGATGACCGCAAACTCGGATTGACGAGCTGATAGTCCCATTGGAAAGCCTATTCAAATCTCATGAAATCACATAGGATGTTCTATTGGAAAATTTATCTATGGGTATGTGCAGGATCATGGTATGCCAAAAAGTGGCAATATTTGTAGGGTATGTGGCTAACGACTTTTTTTCACCCAAAATTAATGAAACAAAAAGGGTTTTTAGAGGAGATTCTCAACTTTCCAAAAATATAAATTATGATTTAATTTGAATTTAATAAATAATTATTATTCATTTTCTATTAGAATTACGACTAAAGTCCTGATCGATAGGCTGATTGAAAAACATCTATAACTTTCAACGGTATCATATTTTGAATCCAAAACATGCGTCACATTATATGCTTTACATACTATAGGATTAAAAAGAAAAATTAAATTTCATGAATTTTGACCAAGTTAAGGTCGCAACGAGTTTTTATATTTTCTAAAATTTGTAATAAAAAATTCATAATTAATTATTTACTTGGAAAAATTACAAAAAATATGCATCACATCAGGACATGAGTCCTCTACTTATATATAAAATCTTACAAAAAATATTATCATTTTATTATGGTTAGGGTAGTCTAGACACCTACTTCTTATTTTTTCCCTGAAATTTAAGTACTATGCATTGAAATTTCAAATTTTCACCAAATAGATTTTATTTATTTTTAAATAAACCCGTATTTTAGAAACTACATTCAATTTTCTATAAATTATATTCTTACATATTTTTGAAATAATATAGATAACTTATTCAAATATTTACGTCAAGTTGCCTAACACTGATTTTTCTGAATTTTTTGCCACTTAAGGGCCTGTTTGGCATACCATGATCCTACACATGCCCCTATTTAAGCCCTCAAAATCAAGGGAACCTATTTCCTTCTGGGGCACCCAACTCATCTAGACAACCATTTTTCACTTTCCATCTTTCAGAGTTTGAAACCTTTATTCTATACCCTCACCTTTGATCTGAATTTTCCAAAGGATAACCAGTCGGATGCCCAGACAAAGATATTCATTGTGAAGCAAACTAAATTTTGGAGAGATTGAGCACTTTAGCAAACCCTAACTGTTGGATTTTCCCCTTCAAAAAGTTGGGTGCCCTTCTTCACCAGGGCCACTGAAAGTTCCCAGACTTAGAAACTTTTCAAACATTTTCATGATTTTCATTCCATCTTCTGTTTGAAACTTCCATGTTTGACCTCAAATCCTATACGATTGGATGATCTGATGACTACACTGTTGGATTTGTTGCAGAGCTAGGAGAATTCTAAACAACTTTGCTTGGAATCTCAAACCCTAATTTCATCATTTGATGCCCCTAAAAAGATGGGCGCCTATCTTCACCTGGGGTGCCCAAGTATGGCAGTGTTAGAAAATTTTCATCATTTTTCACCTTCTTTCTTGTTCTTTGTGCTAGCTCATTAACTCACCTTTTGTTGAATGCCTGCGTGTCGAATCTGACGCCTGGCAGTCGACTGACCTCCATTGATGACCTTGGAGCTCCTATTATGCTTCTGAAAAAGTAGAATAGACCTAGTAGGGTAAAACTAATTATTTTGAAATTCTGACTGCACAAGCCTGATATGATCGTATTTTGGGCCAATCAAAATCAGTTTGTACCTTATTGGACCAACTTTCTATTTTTAGAATTTTTTTCCAGTATCTGCTTCAAAAGAAACCCAGAAAAACCCAGAAAATGTTACTAATTTTAGAAAATTTCTAAAAATAGCAGTTTTCCTAAAAGTAGGGATGAAAAATTGAGATCTGGGTTTTGTAGATTAAGTTGCTCTTAGTAAACTCAAATCGTCAGATTTTGAAAATTTTGCATTTTAACCCCTCATGCAAGACATGCACACCCAAATTTTGACCTTTTTGACTGATTTAACAAGACTTTTACTCATTTCTTCAAAATGTCTAAGTGTAACAAAAATTTTAATTTTGGGGTATAACACTATCATAGCCCATGGCGAGCATCATTTGCAAGCCTTTACTACTATCATCCATAGGTATATTGGTTGTTGGTCTATCATCTTGATACAAGAGATGGGATGGATCTTCTTCTATTATCTCTTGGCCTAGATCTCCCCAACTTCGGAAGTTGGAAGAGCATGATGTGAATGTTAGGGATGAAGAGGCATCATTTGATTGTGGTCATCCTCGTGGCCTGGGATATTGTGGTAACTTTCCTACCACAAAATAATTTTTTGGGATTGTATAGTGTCCACATCCATTGTCCTGAATTATGACCTTGATATCAGAAATGGCAGGGTTGGCAAGTGTCTTTGTCACAAAAGTGGAAGCGAGAGTAGCTGGTCAATGTATGGTGTTGATGGGCCTTCATCATTTTTAGGAACTGGAGGGATTTTGTAATATTTTTCCTCTAGGCTCTTGCAGCAAGAGAATGGTTCGAGATCCCCATGAATGGTGACCTCTTGGCCTTGGTATGCGAATTTGACACATTGGTGGAAGGTTGATGCCACTGCTTGCATTGCATGGATCCATGGACACCCTAGGAGAATGTTGTAAGGAAAATCAAGGTCCAGGACCTGAAAGGTAGTTTCCATAATTGTTGGCCCTACTTGAATAGGGAGTTGTATAGTTCCTTGAGACAATCTTTTTCGATCATCATAGGCCTTGATTGTGATTCCTTTGCCTTTTTCAATGGAATCTTCTGAGATTTTCATATTCTTTATGAGCTTGAGAGAACAAATATTCAAACCTACAACTCCATCCACCAAGACCCTCTTTTCTTTGTTCTTGTGCACTAGGACCTCCAAATGGAGTGCACAGTTGTGAGATGGTTGAGCGAGGAAGTCTTGATCAGATAATGTAAGTAGATTTGGTGTAATGATGTTTCTGACCATAGCTTGGAATTGTTCTACATCAAGATCTGTAGAGATGGTGGATGAAGCCAATGCTTCTTCAAGGATTTTCCTATGGGTGGATGAATTTTTTAGCAACTCCATGATGGAGATCTAATTTGGGGTTCTTTGTAATTGGTCAAGGACATTATAGTTGTTGGAAATGGATTTTGGGTTGGAATTGTGTGCTCTGTTTGGCTGAGATGACCCTGTAATGGTGATTTTTCTACCTCTTGTGTTGATTCCACAATCAGTGTGGGCTCCTTTGATGGTGATAGTAGTGCAATGCTCATCTATGGATGCAACAACATGGTCATATACATGATTGACACTTTTGAATGTTCCCTTCCCCTTATCATTGTTATTGTTCCCTTTATTGTTATGATTGGGCATTAGATTTGTGTAGATTTTGAGATTCTGATTTCCCGCTGGCTACTCCACATTTATGATTTTTTGATTGATGAGGTCCTGAATTAGATTTATTAACCTCATGCAACTATTAGTGGTCTACCCTTTAATTTTGTGAAAGTCACTGAGCTATTTTTCATTGTACCTAGGTGGTTTCACTTCTGGTTCTTGGTAATTCTCATAGGTGGGAGCCTTGATGAGGTTTTTGTTTATCAATTTCTTCATGATAACCTCGAGTGGTTCCCCAAGATTAGTGTAATTCCACTTGTTAGGATTTTTGTTTCATGAGGGTGGTCCCCTTTGATTATTTAGGTTATTAACCTGATTGTTGGTTGGTTGGTGTTGTGATACTGCATTGGTTTGGGTGTTGTTTTGATCATTGTTTTGCGGTTGTTGGTAGGTTTGGGTGTTTTATCTCAGAGCATTGATCATGACCTTAGCATCAACCACACCATCATTTGTGACATTTTTGTTCCTTTCCCATGTGCGAGGTTTCTCGTTATCGCTATTGGATGGGCGATTGTTTTGTTGTTCTGGATATGTGTTTGTCCCTCCTTGTGAAATAAGGGCTCATTCAATGTTAAGCACCTTAGGGATCAATTGATCGTATGTGGTGATATCTTGTACCTTGAGATGTAATTCCAAGGATCCTTTGAGATTTGAAATGATAGTGCAAACTTGTTGTTCTTCAAGCATGGCCCATTTGCTTTGATTGGCCTTGGATCACCATCGTTGTAAGAAGGAAGCAAATGATTCATTCTTACCTTGTTTAGAGCTGATAGTTTCTTTATACTAACATCCATACCGATATTGAATGCATAATTTTTGATGATTGCTTCTACTATCTCTTAGATATTTTTGATGCTTGGAGGAAGGCAAGAGAACCACTCCAGGATTGGCATGCCAAACTTCTAGGAAATAGCCGCATCAGATATGTATTGTCATATGTGACTTCCATGCAATGAACTTGAAATTTCCTAATGTGGTCTTCAGGGTTTCCCATCCTAGGGTATTTATCAAATTTTGGGATCTCAAATCCCTTCAAGAACAGTTTCATTACAAGACTCCTGTCAAATGGATAAGGACACAAGTTACTGGGTGTCTTTATGGTTTTCCCTAATTGAAGATCAAGCACTTGTTGCAAGAGAAATTTGATTTGTGTTGTTACGTCATTTTGCGAATCAGGGGGGGATGAATATTTTTGTGGTGGTTCACTTATTGGAGGGATGGGTGGATTGGTTGGTGTGTTGGTGGATGGTGCTTGTAGATTTTGTTACACCAATTATGCTTGTACTTGTTGTTGGTCATGTTGTTGCTGCGCTAATAGTGCTTGTTGTTGTTGTTGTGCCAACAACGCCTGTTATTGGGCTCCTAATCGGGTTGCTTCTTGTTGCTCTTGGTATTGCTTTAGTGCTTGTTGATATGCTTATTGTTGGGATACTTTTTGTTGTGTGAGGTATTGTGCTTGTGCCTATGCTTGTGCTTGTGCTTGTGCTTGTGCTTGTGCTTGTGTTTGTGCTTGTTGAGCTTGGTATTGGGCTTGAGCTTGCACTTGTGCCTGAGCCTGTGCTTGTGCTTGTTGGGCTGCTTGTGCAATCTTTATGACTTGTGCGGCCTGTGTAGCTTGTGTGGCTTGAGTAGCTTGTTGATTTTTTAATAGGGCTTGGGCTTGAGCAACCTTCTGTTCTTTTTGTGCTTGTTGCACTTGTTGTGCAGCTTGAGTGGCTTGAGCAACTTGTGTGACTTTTGATGTCCATGTTGCTTGTTGTGTAGTTAATTATGTTTGCACTTGCTAAGCGGCTAGTTGTGGAGTTTGTCAATTTTTGATTTGTTGAAATTCCTTTTGATAGGAAGCTTGTTGAGAAACTTCTAATTCAATGTTGTATTGGTCTTATGTGTTTGAATTGGGTGGTAGTGGTGGTGGTGGTGGATTTGGAATGGTGCTTGTTTTGGTGATGAGAGGCACCATCATATTGATAATTGGGATTTAGGTGGTAGTTGGTGCGATTGATATGCTTGGTCCTTAAGAGACTGTGTTTTGAGATGTTTGGGGGATGGTTGATGATGTAATGGTAGTGGCTTGTGTTATCGAGATGGTTTCCATCTTTTGTTGCGATGTTGATGACAAGATGGGAGGATTTGGTATGATGCTTTGATTGATGATCAAAGGGTTGATTTTATTTTGTAAAGGGAGAAGTCCTAAACCAAGAGGTGGTGTGGATATTGATGGCAAGGGTGGGAGTGGTGAAAAAGTGGGTGGCATACTCCCTTGAGGAAATGATGAAGATCTAGGGTCAAAGATGCCCCTTGGCCCAAATAGGACACCTTCTCCTTGCAAGGTCATAGGGAGGGAGGTTTGAGGTGTTGCGTGAAATGATGATGATGGACCCTTATGATCATGAAAGGTGAGGGGGACATATGGATGTGATGTATTTTGAGGTATGGATTTCCCCAGGATGGTGTTTGTGTCCAAATCTTGATTATTCACAAGGGGGTGTGTTTGTAATGCATTAAGAAATGTGCTCCCCTTGTTAACAATGGGTTGAGTTGGAGCAATGGATGATGTAATTTGGGGGATGGGTTGGGTGATGCTTTGGAATGGAGGCGTAGATGAGATTGGGGCATGGATGAAATTGGAGGAATGACCCCAAAAGGTGGTTCCACAATGGTACTCACATCAAAATCAGAAGGGAGTTTAGCCCCTTGTTTTGCTAATTCAAGCATGTATAGTGAGGGATTGAGTCTCATCATGATGTTGATGATTCTATGATTCTCAAGATTTTGGACCATCTCAGTGAACTCATCTTGTGTCATTATAAAGGAACTATTAGTGATATCCTCTACTTGACCTTCCTCTTGAGGATTTTGCGATGACGAAAAGTTAGTTAGAGGATTACTTGATCCAATGGGATTCATCTTGGAATTTGTTTGGATGAGGTCACTTGAATTGGATGTTTCTTTGTTGGCTTCCATGTTCCTCTTGTGTTGAGATCTAGTTTGCACCATAAAATAGAGATCAATTTTCAAGAATGTGGGAGATGAATCTCTAATTCTTTGGATTGACCTAACTTTAGGTAAAAAAGAGAAAATTTAGGATGATTTAAGGATCAAAGGTATGATGGTGAAATGCATGAAATTTGGATGATATGGATGATTTAACTCTTATAATATCATGAGAAGATGCTAGATTTTTGGGACTTTTTTGGATTCTTGGATTTTTTAGGATTTTTTTTTACCTTGACTTGGTTTTGGATTGCTTTGATTTTGGATAATGAAAAAATGGATCCCAAGACATTGGATATTATCTATGGGATAGACTTGTTCACAATATGATACTTTGACTAAGTGTAGGGAGAAGGATGCATCTACCCACACCTAACCAAACAAGATGATAATTCAACTAAGTACATGGAGAAGGATGCATCTGCATATACCTAGCTAAACAAGATTGATTTGATGTTTGATTCAAGGATTTTAGTATATCAGCATGTTTTTTCCATTGGGGCAGCAGTGGGGCATTTTGAAAATTAAAAAAAAAATGGCTTTTGATCGAGACAGTTTATTCTTTGAATTGGCACAGCAAGTGCACTGCTTCAAAGAGGGGTAAAATGTAGACACGTAAAATGTATTGATTGGCATTACATGCTTGATCCTGATTACTAACACTGTTTCATCCTAAATCATCCCTCAGTCTAACCATTTAATCAAATACCCTTATTGGATTATATTCATCAATTTTCCTCCCTTAATTAAATAAATCATTTATCTGATTGAGTCATTCTCTCTTGTTAATTAAATCAATCAATCTGATCTAATTAACCCAGTGTCTCTATTTAATTAAATAGTTCATTTTATTTTATTAAATCTTCAAAGGAATCTTATTAAATTAAATAAGTTAAAACCTTATTTGATTTAATCTAACAGTCATCCCCTTTAATTAAATAAATAAAAAATCTTTATTTAATTAGTCTCTACAACACATTCTTCTCATCTTTTGATTTAAATCAGCCCATAAATCTAAATCAATTAGTCACATCATCTAATACCTCATTAAATTACTCAACCCTTGATTAATTTAATTATAATCCATTTCCCATCCTCTAGATTTTGCCACTTGCACATGAAAATATATTTAATTCATTTATTAAATCTCTATTTTCTCTCAACTTGGCATCTTTTAGAGAATATTCCTTCAATTTTGAAATCCCTCCAAGTGGACTTTATCCTTCCAACAAGACATTAATTCCTTATTACATTTCCTTGTGCATTGAGCCAAGTGGCATTTAAGACATTCCTTTTTCCCTTTTACATGTCATTTCGCTATTTTCAAATTCCACACAATTGCATTTATGGGCACATTCATCAAAATGTGCACATCCTTTGCCCATTCATCTCTTGGAAAGTGGCATCTTTCCATTGGTTGAAAGTTAGTCCCACATTGCTTCATTTTGGGCATTTCTCCATCTTGTATTTCTATAAATAAGAGGTTTCTCTCCTCATTTGATCATCCACAATTTGAGCAGACTTACTATACTCAACTTCATCTTCAAGCATTATCATTTTCATCAATTTCATCAAGGCATAGCTAGGTTATTGTAGTTTTTCTCCATGGGGTTCATTTGAAGCAATCACCAAGTGGATCAATCATCATCAAATTATCAAAATATTTCATAGGAGTTGGGAAAAGTCCAATTTCCACATCAAATTGGCACCAACTCCCCCATGGGATCAAGATTTTGCATGTTTAATTAGGATTTCATTTGCTTTCTTGTTTTGTTCTTCATTTTATTTCCTAGTTTGAGCATTGCTAATGGATTTCATGGGGAATATTAATTCTTACTTGCATTTGATCTAACTATGTGTTTGTTTATTGTGTTTTACAAGTATTAGGATTGGGGTTCTACAATTAGCATTGCATTTTATCATATTTTCTATATTTTTCCATTCTTGGCAGACTTGTACGATCTTGTACAGGGGTGTTTTGACTTGCAAACTATGGAAATCTCTTATAGCATGTGTTAAATTGCATTTTCAAAAGTTTTGAGAGTCTTATTTTAAATTTGTGGAGTTTTATCTTAGATTTTCTTAATTTTCCTTGTTAACCCTATTTTTGGGGTGTTCAAAATCACATAAATGTAATTTTTTCCTATTTCACCCCCTATGACTACTTTGATTGGTGGAATGGGATTTTTTTAGTTGGGAATAGGTGGTTTCAAGATTTTTTGTGAAGGGGAGGTCTGATATTGTGTTGGGTGTGATGCCTTAATGTGAAAATATGAGTTTTCCTCATGAAAAGTGGAGGTTTTGGTGGGCCAAAGTGATTTTTATGAGAAGGAAGCATCATTTCATGTTTGATAAAGCTTGTGCAGACCAATTCAAACTTGTTTGAAAAGGTTTTATATTTTGGGTAGATTGGGAAGTGACTTTTTCAATAAACCCCTAAGGTTTTTGCTAAAAAGTAGGGTTTTATGGATTACCCTTTGTACGGTGGTATGTTAGAGGTATGATTGTGGTTTTGGAGGTTTTGACACATTTAAATTGCTTCCCCAAGGTTTGTTAGGGTTTGGATAAGTTTTAAGTATAGTTTCTTTGGAAAAAGAGGCTAATTAGAAGCCTAAAATGGTGAAAAGGTGAAATTTGAGTGCTCTAGTCTAAAGTGATCATAGGTGGATTTTGATTATGTCAAATTTTTTTCAAATGGGTCCCTAAAGAGGTTCATTTCATGGACTGGTGAGGTGTCATTGAGATAAGTTACCCGATTGAGTTGATTCCCAGTGCTACAAGGGAAAAGAGTGATTTTGAAGAAATGATGAAATTCTAAGGAGTTTATGGCCTCACAGTTGTGTTTGTAGATTGGAATTGTGACTTTATGTGTTGTAGGCCTCCCCCTATTGCATCAATCCACAAACCATCATATTGACTGTATCACATGACCTTTTACATACATTTTACATTTCAAAATTCAATTTTTACATTTGAAAAATAATCAACAATCAAAGTATAAGTTGATCTACAATCCGCACAAGCTTCAAAAAAAAAAGGAAAAGTGTTGCAAATATAGAAAACATTATCCTTTATTTAATAATTTTGCAATTGTGCAACTAATGCAAGTTTTTCATTTTTACACCAAATAACATCTTTTGTGCAATATCACTTCTCTAATCACCTAATGACCACTTTGAGACTTTGAATACATTACATATGACCTTCACATGACCTTTTTCACATTGTTTATATTTCAAAATTCAAATTTTGCTATTAAAGGCATTTACAGAACACGGTGCTATTGCACCAAGCATGAACTCCAAAATTACAATATTTGAGTAAATCTCATTACAATGCCTTACGAAATTTGTTCTCACAGATCTTTTGCAATGTCACTCATGTTAATGTAATTAATATTTAATTACACTTGCATAACTTTACTTAGGTAATATTTTAATTCCTAGGTTAATTATTCTCATCCTTGTCTTGTGAGCTATCTTGTTGCTCAAGATAAGATTAGGGTTATGCATACTTTCTTTTATAAAGCAAATCATCTCATGTAATTATGAATTCCTAAATAATAATATTTTGCACATCTTTTTGCAATAGCTTTGCTTTTTCTGTTTTTCTCTTCTGTGGAAGGTTTTTTGGTTTGCATGTCTCACTGATAAATTTTGACTCAAAATCTAACAAAAGTTCATCAAAATTTTGACAAACTTTTGTCAGAATTATTTCATCGATTTTCTGACGAACTTTGAAATGTCAAAATTTTGACTCAACATCGTCGGTTGGGTCAGAATTTTGATGCTTCAAAGTTCATCGAAAAATCAACGAAATAATTCCAACGAAAGTTCGTCGAAATTCTGACGAACTTTTGTCAAATTTTGAGTCAAAATGTATCAGTATCTAATCTTGGTTTCTAACATGGTATCAAAGCCCTAATTTACAACCCCTTCTTAGCTTTTTTGGAGAAATACATTGTAGAGCATGTTCAGGGTTGCTCAAGGGTTTCATTCTTTGAGCATATTCATGCAGCATCTTGGATCATATTGAGGTTTTCCATTGGATTCAGAGCTGCAAAAGCTCAAAAATGGCTTTTATTTCACTGATTTTGGTCATCGTTTGCCAAATCCATGAGGGTTTCAAGCTCAATGATTTTTCTAAGAGATCTGGGGGTTGCCTAATTTTTGGAGCATTTTGGGCTCAAACAAACCTCTTCATTGAGTCCACAGTGCCCAAAAACCCCCATTTTCATATAAAATTTGTCCATTTTGGACACTTTTGACTCGGAAGGCAAAAAAAATTTGCCCGAGGGAGGGTCATATGGCTCCAAGGCACCTTTTTTGAGGCTCAGAAATTGAGAAAATTTCAAAAAAAAATTAAAAACTCAAAAATTTGGAAAAGTTTGTGCGTCGTCCATTCAAATGGGCTCAGCCACCACCGCTCTATCGGGCAGCCTCCACCACGCTGCTCCCACCAACCGCGCCACCCTCTCTGACGCCAGTCCACCACCTGCTCAACCACCTCGGGCTTTTTCCCACCACTCGGGGTCATGTAGAGAACCGAGTGCTCTGCTTAGCTCCCAGTGCTTGGTCCAACCCCCACCATGATCTCATTAGGGACCGAGAGCTGCATTCAGCCCTTGTCAGGTTCTTAGCCTCTCCGACCAGTCATATCTACGACATAGGGATTTAGCCCAGCCCCCTATACGCTAGCCCCTAGTCTTGCATGTGACCAAGGGCCAACTATTTTTAGCCCCTGAGGGCTCTGGAGGACCTTATTGGGCAGAATCAAAGCAATTTCATAGAATCAGGCATAACTTTTGCATACGACATCATTTTTTTGCAAACGAGATATCATTAGAAAGTTGGTTCCAAGCTCTTCATAATGGTGGAGGTGTGGTTTTTTGGTTTTTATTGTTTTATGTATTTTTTAGCCTCAAAAGTAAGATGTTTTTTTCACTCTAGGAGACATATCTTTTGACTCGCTTATCCTTTTTTCGCCACTTGCAATGTTGGAAAGTTGGTTCAGTCCTCTACACAGATCTGAGGTCTATTTTTATTTTTTGTTTATGCACATTAGTATTCTCTCCTTTTACAATCATTGGGTTATTGTAATAAATGAACTGAGATAAAATTCCATCAAGGGGTTTCTTGCATAATAATTTGATTAGAGTGTGCATGTACTTTGATCTCCATCTTGCTATTGATAACAACTTGCATGGGTTATATCTGGTTTCTTAGTTTCTTTTGGCCACATCTTGCTCTTGCTTGACACATATTATATTCACATTGATTCACACTTCAGATTGGGAGTCTATGGTTATTGATCTACATTGGTTCAAATCCTTCTTAGTTTGAGGGCCATATTTTTATGGTTAATGTTCCAGATTCTTTATGGTACTTGTTCCCATGGAAGAGTTTTAGTCTTAGTTTGGCATCAGCATCGAGATACATAGTTTATAGATTCTATCATCATTTCATCTACTATTGCTTCACAAATTCCAAGGTTGTTCCAGTTTGTGGGTTTTCTAGTGTTTCACGGCATCAGGTTTGTTGTCGCATTATTATGATTTCACTTTGGTTTCTTGTAGACAGAAGTATCTTTCCTTTCTTTTCAGATTTCAGTTCCAGTGTTACTCCACAATGTTCTTCCAGTGCTTCTCTACAGCAGTTATCTCATTGTAGAGGGGTTTTGTCCCACTGGGTTTTCCTTCTCTACCTCATTATTGCATTTGTACATGGGTACCTGATCAGGCCTTGTTGTCAAGACCCATTCATTCTTTCTTGCATTCATCTTAGTTTTAGGTGCATGCTTTGTTAGTCTCCCTAAGTTGCACTTATGGAGGGGTGTTAGTGTAATTAATATTTAATTACACTTGCATAAATTTACTTAGGTAATATTTTAATACCTAGGTTAATTATTCTCATCCTTATCTTGTTGAGCTATCTTGTTGCTCAAGATAAGATTAGGGTTATAGATACTTGCTTTTATAAAGCAAATCATCTCATGTAATTATGAATTCCTGAATAATAATATTTTTCACATTTTTTGCAATAGCTTTGCTTTTTCTATTTTTCTCTTTTGTGGAAGGTTTTTTGGTTTGCATGTCTAATCTTGGTTTCTAACAACTCATATATTTGAGATTCTCTTTAATTGTCTACATCATAGGTGCTCATTATGAGGTTAACTTCAATTGAGTAACTTGAGATTCCCTTGCTAAGCTTCACATGATCTTTTATAATGGCTTCAAATCAAATTTGAGATTTCTCAAGATCATCAAAATAAGATTTTTGCATTGCTTTTTTGGCTGAGATTCTCTTTGATGGCTCATAAATCAGCATTTTCTACAATGAGAGACCAATCATTTGTTAGTACTTCACTTACAAATACCCAAATTAAAAGAGAAAAAGAAAGAGCATCCAAAATGGAAATGAAATGAAAATAGATGGAAGGCACTTACAGATAGGCATGCTAGTCTCTTAACTTAATCACTCCTAGTCATACATCTTCACTGCGAATTCCAAAATACCTATTGCACACAATACCTCTCATGAATAGAGTAAGTTGAAATTTGAGATGCTCTTATAATTTCTACATCATAGCTGCTCATGATAAGGTTAACTTCAAATGAATAACTTGAAATTCCCTCACCAAGCTTTGTACACACTTTTGTAACGGCTTAAAATCATGATTGAGATTTGTCAAGATCATCAAAATAAGGATGTTGCATTGCTTTTTTGGCTGATATTCTCTTGGATGTCTCATAAATCTATATTTTCTACAAGGGGACACTAATCAATTTGTAGTAGGTTACTTACAAGTAGGAAAAGTAAAAGAAGATGATAGCATTTCCATCAAACAAATTAATGTGCATACAATTATAAATTAATAAGAACCAATGTGCATACTTACAAATTAATCCAATGAACCATCTAGGTCTGCTCTGCTCTTTATTGTGTCCAGTATTGCTTCGTGGTTAGACTCACGGACCTTCCACAAGACCTTGCTCAAAGTTCTACCCCCATACTTGGTCAAATGAATATTGGATGCCACAAAAAGGTTCCATTAATGAAAAATCTTACAATGTGTGTCAAAGTCCTAAAACAACCAATGTTTAACACTCTTATGTGGGTACCTTCTAAGCCACGTTCCAGTAACAACAACCAAGCATGTAGGGTATTTGATGTTTTCTCCATCTATAACTGGGGCCTCCAATTTCTTTTTGGCCTCAACACAATGACACAAGTAATAATCTATTCCCTCTTCATTTTTTTCATCTACAATAACTGCATAAACTTGCCCTACATTGATATGTGCAACAAATCTCTTGAAATTAGTCAACATTATGAATACACTACAAAGTAATATAACAATATGGATTTTCAAAAACTAAGCAAGAAAATATATTACTTGGTTGAACTAAATCTAATACGTGGTCAAAGTCAACCGATGATTCCATCTATGCTAGTTTCAATGCCATTGGAGGGTGATACGTGTGAAGCGGGTTGAGATAACTTGTCAACCATTTTTCAACCCACTCCCTTGACTCACAATCATTCCAAGATTGCATTGTACATGAAGAAAAAAAGCATGCCATCTTTCGTATATGAATATTCCATGAACTTGCACTTGAGCTAAGGAAAGAGTGTAGCTCACTCAATCATGTTAGCGTACAACAATCCTCATATGGTGCAATGTTAGTATCATCCATCAACCAAAAATACCTATGAACTAAAGACGTACCTTCATTACCTGGACCCATCGAAGCATTACACCACTCAACAATTGATCTTGCATCTATCAACTTTGCATTGTCTTTATGCTTTAACTTTTCTTGTGCTAATGCTCTTTTCACGCATGCTCCTATGCCATCATGCTCCCCCTTTCCATGTCTGGCCTCACAAAATTTTCATATATGTTGTACACCTATAATGACATACATCCTACTCAACCATTAGAACATGCACAAGTTCTTGAACTGTGTTGCACAGTTATTTGACCATATTATATGTTGACCGTATGCTATGCCTCTCTGAGCCAAATCATTGTAGAAAATTTGGAAGCAACCTTGCATGAACTCTGGAGAATGTGTGTGATCATCACTAATATAAAAGTGATACTCCCTCAATACCTTCCTTTGGTCCTCTGTACTATCAGCTACATGAATGAATGTTATTTGCAAAAATATCGAAACCCGTGTGGAGTTGTAATACTATGACTATACCTCACGTTGTGGTTGTAAAGCGTAGTTCTCTACAAATTCAACCACTAATACTATGTTGCCAATTGGAAAGGTGACCTTGCATAGCTTGAATTCTGTGTCCAGTCATCAAGCTTTATAGTTATGCCTTGCATACTCATACACTATATTGTCATGAAACATGGACATAAACTAATACATTAGAATCTTCTAAACAACAAAATCACAACTTTTTGCTTGAGACCCATCTTTTGTAGCAAATGTCACCATTTTATACTTCCCAAACTCTATTATTTTATGTCCCACCTCATTTGTGATTTCCATATGTTGACATACTGGCATACACTACAAGCCACTGCAATGCTCACATGAACCATCCAAGCATGTTTTCCTGTAGAATATTTGGCCATCCTTTATTTCACATAAATTTTTTGTTAAGAACTCTCTTGAAGATTTTGGTCGGGCTTCTATGCCACAATCCTACAAAACATTGTTAGTATGCAAATCACAACATATAGAACGATAAACATCATAATGGTTAGAGAATTCAATATGTATTCTACAACAACAAGTAGTCCATGTGTGATTTATCTTGACATAAAAAGGTTTAAGCATTTCAAAAAATATTTGACAAATACTAATTTGAGGATAATCCATTTGAAATTTATGAAAAAAATTGGGTTTGAGTCATATCCAAAAAATGCTTTGGATGTGGCTCACAGTTCCGACTACCAATTCTCCTTCTTACCACATCTCTTTGATTCAGAGATGGCCTTGTGTTATTCTCCCAATACTCTTCAATTAGTGTTCACAATGCCTCAACAACTTTTTTATCTTTTTTTGGCAGTCTCCCCGAGAATGCCCATAATTCATTTGAATGGGTACCCTCAATTCTTTGTTGCCTTAGAACAGATTTTGATAAAGTTTTTCTACTAATTCTCATTTGTTCACTCGTCTTTCTAATGATACAAGCTCTCTTTTTTTGACCACTTAACAAATTCGATGTAATGACACATCGTGTGACATTACTATCCTTTGAGTGTGAGGTCTTACCCACACTCTCATATGCATCCATTACATTCTTCACAATAGTGTTTTCACTCAATGCATTCAATGTTCTCAACCCAAGAGTCTTCATGATGTCTCTATACTTTATACCCCACATCATTTCAACAAATGGTTGGCATCTTGCAGTCTCATTTAGCCTTTCAAAGTAGAATTTCCAAATCTTATCAGCAAATCTTATACAAGTGTGTGCTAGAATTTTACCTTCCATGTGCTGCAAAATATCCTCATCAATATTAATCAAATACTTTGGCTTTCTACACAAAATTCTAGGTGGTGTTCTCCTAGGTACATACATCTCAACATTAGGAATTTCATCAATATTCAATTGAGGTGGGCTAGATTGTGTACCTTCGATCGATGGTGGAGTAGAAAACATACCTTGAGGCTCTTGTGGGGATGATGGCATACCTTCTTCATCAAATCCAAGTGATTATGTACTCTCAACTTGAGATGTGTTGGATGGTTTCCAACCATATTCACTTGTGATAGATGGTGTCCCTCCATGTTCACTTGGGGTAGCTAGTGTCCCTCCATATTCACTTGTGCTTAATGGTGTCCCTTCGTATTCACTTTCTATAGAGGGTGTGTCTCCAACCACGGTATCCGAATTTGTCTTAGCATGATGCTTTTGCATTTGTGCTGCCAAATCCTGCTCTCTTTTTGATGGTTGAGGTTCCTCTTCAGTTGTCTTGTTTTCATCAATAGTACCCAATTTATTCTTTTCAAGATATGCCGCCACCAGTTCTCTCTCCTTTTCTTTGAAGGTTTCATACTCTTCATATGTTAGTTTATTCCTTCGTTTCTTTGGAATGGTGGATAATTTTACCTATAGCATGGTAATGAGACGAATACTATTTCCTAAAGTATTTGTCCATTCAAATAAATGAAATATATGTCATTCAAGGCTTCATAAAAAATACTTATAATCATCTTGTACAAGACTATTTCTAGCATAGACAAAGGTGGTGCAGGGGCTGGTTTGTTGTTTCAATCTAATTATTTTGAGTTGGTTGGGCTCTTCACCACCGAGGTTGCTACCACATTGCCCCTACCTTCTCAACCCTACCCTATTGGCAAGCTAGTGGAGTATTGGAAAGCTATCCCACTCACTAGCTTTCCAATGTGATAGGTTTGAGAAGGTAGGGGTAGGGTATACCTCAAAGAAATGGGGTGTCATGGTGACTATATACCCCATTTCTATGAGGCATACGCTACCCTTACCTTCTCAACCCTACCATATTGGCAAGCTAGTGGAGTGTTGGAAAGCTATCTCACTCAATCGATTTCCAATGCAGTAGAGTTGAGAAGGTAGGGGCAGTGTATGCCTCATAGAAATGGGGTTCCATGGTGATTACCTTCTCAACCCTACCATATTGGCAAGCTAGTGGAGTGTTGGAAAGCTAGCTCACTCACTAGCTTTCCAATGTGGTAGGGTTCAGAAGGTAGGGGCAGCATATGTCTCATAGAAATGGGGTTTCATGGTGATGTAATCACAATGACACCCCATTCTATGAGGCATATGTTGCCCCTACCATGTCAACCCTTTATGAGACCAGCCTAAACACACAGTTTTAAGGTTTGAAAGTCATTTAAAATGGTGTTTTGACCTATTCCTCTCACTATTATAACTCAAATTTTAGGAATGAGTCTACAACATCACTAAAAAGGTGTGGGAATTTTGAGTGTGTGTAGGGGAGGTCAAGAGTTGAGTTGGGCATGAAGCCCTAGAGTGAAATTTGGTGTTTTCCATGTGAATTTGAGAGGTTTTGACATGATAAAGTGAGTATTGTGTTAGGGAAGCATTTTTTCTTGTTGAATTGAGTTTTTCCAAGCCATTTTAGACCTATTTGAGGTGGTGGCATGTTTTGATAAGGTTGGGAAGTGTGTTTTCCAATAAGCCCTAGGTTATTTGGCTTTAAAAGAGGGTTTTTGGTTTTTGCATCTTGGTAGATGAATTTATGAGAACTAATTGTGAATTCTTTGGTTTTAATACATATAAATTGCTTCCCACATGTGTTTTGAGGATTTGTTCAATTTTCAAGATAAGTTTTTTTGCTAAAGTGTCCTAATTTGAGGCCTAGTTGGCGTAGAAAGCCTGATTTGAGAAAGTTGTTACAAAGTAATGAATAGTGGTTTGTTGGCATGTGATTGTGTACCCTGAAGGGTCCTTGAAATGGTTTAATTCTTGGTTTAAAAGAATCTTATCGAGAAGAAATACCCAATTGAATGAGTTGGCAATGCTACAAGGAAGAGTGGTGATTTGGTGAAAAGTGAAGAGTTTTGAGAATTGTGACTTGTGAATTGTTGTTGTTGGTTGATTTTTTGTGTTTAGTTCTGTTGCAAGACCTACCCTAGTTGCATCACAATTCAAATACTTTTTCCATGCTTCCATTTTGAGCCATGATTGCAAGATAGGTTGCACCTTTCCCCATGTTGCTAACTTAGCCTTCAATAAAGAGTCTTCTAACATTGGAGAGAAGGGTTAGAATCCCTTGTAGGTAGAATAATCAAGGAAATTTTTAAAATATATCACAAATAAAAGTGATGAGGTAGGTTTAGTGATGAGATAAATTTAGAAATAGAGATGAAAACCAAAATAGTTTCTAAGATCTATCAATGTGGGAGGAGTATATTCCAATTTTTTAAAGAGATGTATAGAAAATTTGGTAGCATACACAAGGCAATGAGCTGCTTGGTATAATTGTTTGACAAAAAATCTCAATGAAAGCTTCAGAGAGTGGTATGAATTCCATAATAAAGGATTGAGAAATTATGTTTTGTTTTACTTCATTAAAACGTATGTCATATATATGTGTATACAAAATGTGGAAGCATACACAAGGTAAGTCAATTGTTAAATAACAAAATGCCTCAAAGAGATGTGGTTTAAAAATGTAATTGGCAAGTGTATAGAATTGTGTAATTTAAAATGTGCATTGAAAACCTAAGGTTATAATGACAAAAAAACAATGATCAACATGGAAATGCAAAATAACAAAAATGAAAGGAAGCCATAATAGAATGAAAGAAAATGTGTAAAGACTTCACTTACCTAAAAACCAGAGTTTCAAATGGAGTTCAACCCAATTATGTAGCCTTAGCTTCTTCTTTCTTCAAACTCCTCAAGAATTTAACATTTTCAAAAGCTTATTCCCCTCCAAACTTCAATTGTATATTAGTTTTCAATGGAATTCAAACTTGAATATTTCATGCAAAGGTGGTAGAAATATCATGAAAAAGGCGGTGGAATGTGAAACACATATATGCACACTTCACAACATCATCAAAAAGCTACTTTTTGTCTAAGCACATGTAGAACCAGGAGAATATGCATAATGTGGGCCTTGAGATCATGGGTATATTGAGTTTTTTAACTATTTTTAGTGCAACACAAAATGTGCCCATGTTATAATGTGATCGCATTATTTCTTCTTAAAATGGCCATCTCTTTACTTCTTCAAAACGTGCTCGCATTATGTGAAATTTGGTATTTTAATAGATTTATTTCCTCTCTCTTTGTCTATACCCTATATACCTTGATTCTATCTCTCTTCCCTCTACCCTTATACCCTAATTCTATCTCTCTTCCCTATACCCTCTACCCTTAACCCTTATACCCTCTATCTCTCTCCCACTCTCTCCCACCCTCTCTCCCACTCTCTCCCACCCTCTCTCCCACACTCTCCCACTCTCCCACCCTCTCCCCACCCTTCTCCTTAATTTTGATCTTTGATTGCTGATTTCGACTTTGACGTGATTGATTTGTTGACGTGCGCTTGATCTCGCAAAATGATCTGCGGATTACTGATTTTTTTCGGATCTTTCGATCTTTGTCTGATTCTGATTTCGATTTTTGATTTAAAACGATTTGATTTCTCGCGCGGATTGATATGATTTGCCTGATTTTGATCTTTGCCGATTGTTTGATTTTGATTTTTTTGATCTTGTTTGATTTCTGTTTGATTGATCTGATTTCTGCGGATCTGACGGCGATTTTTGCGCCGATTTTTTTGATTTCGATTTTTTGATTTTGATCCGATTTTGATTTTTGTTTGGTGATTTTGATTTGATTTTGATTTTGATTTCTGATGCCTGATTTGCGTCGATGCTTTTGATTCTGCGCTTGATCCTGCAAAAGTTTGATTTTGAGCAGGATTTTGATTTTCGATCTGCGGATCCTGCGCCTGCCTGATCTGGTCTGATTTCAAAATGGATTTTGATTTTTGATTTTGATTTGCTTTTTGATTTTAAAAAAAAGTTTGATGTTGATGTTGATCTTGATTTTTTGCCTGATCCGCAGCCTGATTTTGATTTGCGCTGACGTTCGATTTCGATCTGGATCGTTTGATTTCGCGTTTTGATTTCTTTGATTTCTGCCTGATCGACGGCAAAGTTTCGACTTTGATTCGCTGACGCGATGGATTTGATCTCTTCCACCCTCTTCCACCCCTCTCTCTCCCACCCCCTCTCCCACCCTCTCTCACTCTCTCCCACTCTCTCCTACTCCCTCCCACCCTCTCTCCCACCCTCTCCAAAATTCTCCCTCCCTCTAAAGACATACAAATACATACATACAAGCATAATACATATGTACATAAAATCCTACATACATACAAGCATACATGTGCATGCACATATATACAATCTTACATACAAGTAGGCATACAGACAATATACATGCATTGATACATACAGGCATACATACATATATGACATACAAGCATACATGTGCATACAAACATACAAATATATAAAGATACATTCAATATCCATTTAACATAAAGCAAGACATAATGCATGTGCATTATACCGCGCTCATGTTATGTCTTGCTGGACATGCTCCCCACAAACAAAAAAAAGTCAAAACTGACATATAACGCAAGCACGTTATAATGTGCTTGCATTATATCTTGATTTGGGAATCCCCAAGCCTTAGGATTGGTATTTTCCTTTGAATACCAACCCAAAGGCTTGGAGGGCATTCCCAACGACCAAAGATGTGTTTTTGCAATTTATACAATATTTCACATAATTGGGTTCATGCTCACCGTCAGGATTGCATGTGGTTCAATATCAAACAAATCATACATCTGGGTAATGTTAGGTTTTTTCTTAGCTATCCAACGATGTATTTTTTTTCACTTTCTAACAATGTTAAGCCATTCATCCATAATTTCTTTTGTTTGTATGTCTCTTTTTGGCAAAAAGCAGTGTTTGGTGTTTTTTTTGTTATAAATTAATTGTTCATAAAAATTTCAAATAAATTACATTTTTAGAAACTAGACTCCATTCTACAAAAAAAAAATTAAAAATTAAATTAGTTTCGAAAATTTGTAGGGGTAGCATGGCCAAAATTCTATTTTTCAGAAAGTGTCCACTTCGAAAATTAGTAAAAAATAAAATATTCATTAAAAAATTATCAGAAAAATTGTGCATCAACTACATATTGTTACCTAACTTTTGACCATAGTGATTTTAAAAATAGTAAAAAAAATTTCACCGTACGAGGGTCATACAAGAGTTGCTATTTTATGTTTTTTTGACAAAAACAACACCAATTTGTGTGTATCCCTTATTTGAACCCCTTAATCTCAACCATTTTCAAAGTAAATTAGTAGCATAGAAAGTAGACTCGAAGCACTTGAATCCTTATTTTTGTTCCATCTCAAAATTTTGAGTGTATCCTTAATTTCACGTCCAAGGTCAGTATTTCCTGATTTCAGAAAAAAAAAAAAGTGGCCACTTAAGCCCCCTTTTTGGGAACCATCTTGGTGCACTTACCCTTGTCTATTCTCTTGCATGTGGATTATGAGTACTTCTTTGCATGAATATCTCTTTTGGGTTATGTGGAAATTGTCATACAATGGCTACAAGTTTCCTTACACTCAACACTACCATCAAGACCCATTTTCTTCTTGAACACCCATTTTCATCAAACAGGTTTACATCCTTTAGGAAAAGGTAGCAAGTCCCATGCTGCATTCTTATTCAATGTTGCCATCTCTTCATTCATGTCTTCCATCCAAGAATCTACATCATGCATACTCATAGCCTCTCTAACTATCCTAAGCTCATAGTGTTTGCAATCAAAGAAAAGATGCAACTAGATTCTAACATAGAGTAACCAAATCTATCCAGTTGTTTCCTTTCTCATGTAGACCTCCTTAATGGATTAGGTTGAGGTTTTGGCTCTTCTTCAAAGTTGTCAGAGCTTCTAGAGCTCTCCTCATCATCAGGTCCACCAGGAGTGTTTAGTTCATCCTTTTCAAGAGTGGATGGAATTTGAACTACCTCCTTATTCTCTTCCTTCTCTGGTTGTAGATCTATTATGGAAGGTTTCAACTCATAGAGTATAAAACTTCTAATATAGAGAACCTTCTCTACAACTAGATCCCAAATCTTGTACCCTTTCACACTAACTCCATAGTCAATGAAGATACACTTCACCACCTTGTTTTAAAAATTAGATCTTTTCACATCAAGCACATGAGAATATGCCTTATAACCAAAGACTCAGAGATGTCTCATCGAGGTCTTCTTACCATACCATGCCTCAATGGGTGTATTCTCAACAAGAGTTGAACTAGGAGACCTATTAATTAGGTAACATGTAGTAGTTATAGCTTCAGCCTAGAACTTATGTTCAAGACTTCTACCACTCAACATACTCCTAGTCCTCCCCATTAGCATTTTGTTCATTCTTTCCATAAATCCATTTTTTTGTGGAGTGTATGGAGTTGTATTGTGTCTCTTGATCACATGGTCCTTACAAGACCGATCAAATTCTATGAAACAAAACTCACCATCATTATCCATCCTCAAGCATTTGATTTTTCTACCAGTTTGGTTTTCAACCAAGGATTTGAACTCCTTAAATCGATCGAAAACTTTAGATTTACTTCTAAGAAAATAAAAAAATGTCCTAGAATAGTCATCTATGAATGATACAAAGTACACAGATCTATTTAATGAAGGAACATTAATAGGACCAAACACATCAGAATGTAATAAATCCAAAACCCTTGAAGATTTTTGAGAACTAGAATAAAAAGAAACATGGTGTTGTTTTCCATATGTAAAATGTTCGCAAAAATCAAACTCAAGATTACAATCATCAAGGCCTTCAACAAGGATCTTATTTTGCATGGCTCTAAGACCCTTCTCACCACTATAGCCAAGCCTTTGGTGCCACAACATTTTTTTCTCAGCAAGAAGTTTCATTTGTAAAGCATTGACACCTTAGGTACCTAAAAAGCATGATCATCAAATGTAGACACCATAGCCTTTTTATCTACTCGTTTTGATAGTTAAGATGAAGAATCCAAAGCCCTTTTCTTGGACTTAATAGAAGCACTATTGTACTAAACTGTGCATGCATCCAGCTTATATAGAGTGCCAATTTGAACACCCTTAGCAAGCACCATAGCACCTCTAGTCATCTTGCATTTGCTACTTGAGAAAACAACCTACACTCCTGCATCACCTAGCTTACTCACTAAGAGTAGGTTTCATGCCAAACGGGGGATGTGTAGAACACAATCAATCCCCATCATTCTACCATGAGGGAATCAAACCCTAACTCTTCCACGGCCAACAATATTCAAGTGAGAGTCATCACCCAAATACACCTTCTCGCCATCATAATCTTCATGCTTTGAGAACCAACATCTATGAGAGGTCATGTGGAAAGAGGAACCTGAGTCAATCAATCACACATCTTCAGATGCAGACATTGCAAAGGCCACAAAAAAAGCATCTACATCGTCTTAAGAGGATTTATCATATTCAGAATTGGAGATAGACTTTTTTTTCTTTTTCTTCTCCTCCTTACAATCTTTCCAAAAATGTCCAAATTTACCGTAGTTCCAAAATTTAGCCTTGGAATTTTTTCTAGGAGACTTGGATCTCCCCAGAGACTTGGACTTGGACTTCTTGTTATTTTTCTTTTCTTTCTCCTTCAATCTACCATGAACAACAAGGGCCTCCTTGGCCATCTCAAAAGACTTTCTTTGCATTTCTTCAAAGAATAGTGAAGCAACCACATCTTCCATCGTGAATATGGTGGTTGTGCTTCCAATAGTCATCACCAGATGGTCCCCTGAGTCTAGAAAATAATAAATCAATAACATGCAATGGTCCTCATCATCAATCTTCACACCAACAGAACCCAGTTGAGCCACTAGCATGTTGAATGCATTCACGTGGTCAACAACCAATCCTCCTTCCTCCATCCTCAGAGAATAAAGTTTCTTTCTTAGTAAAATATTATACACCAAGGATTTCCCTTGATAGATTTCACCAATCTTCTTCCAAAGACTAGTTGCATTCTTCTCCTCATGGAGATTTAGGAGCACAAAACTAGCCAAACATAGTCTTATCAGACCCTTGGCTTTATGATCCATTAAATCCCAATCAACCTGGGTGGTTGTTGGTTTTGTACTGGATATTGCAGCCCATAGATCTCAATCTATGATCATATCCTCCATTTTTAATTTCCACAACTCAAAATTGTCGCCATTGAATTTTTCCATCTCTATTCTTCCTAATGTGCTTGCCATCTTAAGCTCACAATAAGATTTTGAAGTTCTCTTTGTAAGAACTCCCATTGAATCAAGATATGGAAAAAAACTTGTCTAACCCACCATGGATAGCAAAAATGGCCAAGCTCTAATACCAACTAAAAGGAAAGTTAAGTACAAAAAATGCTTCCCTAAATGCAAATCAATAAAAGAGGGATACAAAAACTTTGTTTCAAATCTTTATTCTATTACAGTTTCCTAAGAATGCACATGCATTAAGATTAATTTTTAGATTTTACGCATAAACACATAACACAAAATTTTACGTGAGAAAACTGTTTTGGGAAAAAACCCACACACCAAAGCATAGATCAATTGTATTACAATAATATAGAAATTACATACAATATGCAAATTCTATACTCTTGCAGGTGTAATTTCATAGTGTTACAATTCTAGAGTGATTTCGGCAACATAACAGTGTACAAATATTACAATAGTCTCTCATACAAATGACTAATTCATTAAAAAAATTATACATCTCTAATATGGGTGCCTCAGATTTCCATATGTCATTCCCACAATTTTTGCATGCATGTAAACTATAACAGAGAACATCTATTGGTCTCAGCTGTCCATAAAGGCATCCTGCCAATCATACACTAACATGCATGAACATGTAACCAATATGCAATCACATGAAACCACATGCAAGATAAAAATAACCATAAATCATGCACCAATAAAGCTAGGAATCCACCATGAGAAAATCAAGTCAAGTACCAATTTAGAACTCAACCAAGACTCCTAGTCACTCCAAGTGACAACTAAGTCTTCACACAACAACTTTCCCTTCTGAGCTTTGGTCCACAAGTCAAACTAATGTCACATGGAATCATAGCACACTTTCTTGAGGTATTTCACAATATTATTTTCTCAAAGTTCCCACATGATGACAAGTTTCACCCTTACTTGCTCTTTGTGCTCATGCAAAGGAATATGTTAACAAGTGGGTCTAGAAGCTCACCACACACTTACACTTGGCATCCAAGCGCTTGTAGGAATTTTATAAATTACTTTTCCCTAAATGAGCACCCAAGTGACAAGTGGCATTCTCCCATGACATGAGTTGACCAATCAACATACCCCTTACAAAATAAGAAACTTCCAACTGGGTTCCACTTCTTAAAAATTAAGAGATGCTTAATTTTTCATTTCTCAACACAGAAAATACTCCTATAAAATAAGACCCTCTAAAAAATAGGATAGAATGTTGAGACACCAATTCCCAATAATTTGTCTACTTCTTCAACCCAAACCTCACAATAATGAAGAGGGCTCTAACTTTATTCATGATGAGCCGACCCACACTCCTCTTCATGTCACACTTGATTTTTCTATTAGACTGGTGGCAACCTTTCCTCTATCATCCCAACTAAATTTTGAAGGGATTTTAAGATTTGATGTCCTAAGTGAAGTTGGGGTTGATGTTGGCTTCCTGTAGACTAGTGGGACTCAAAATATGCTTTGCTCGAAGCGTTGGCCCAAGTGCACATTCTCCTAGTTGTTCTACAAGTACAAGCCATCTACAAAATATGAAACAAGTATTTTGATTTAGACACTTGACACATAACCCCAAGTTCCTAGTGTTGGAACCTTGGCTCTAATATCAAATTTCATGCCCTAAATTTGTCAACCTAAAAAAAACACAACCTCAAAAAAATGGTTTGCAATGCCACTTAAACCAGTTGAAGTATTTAGATGATTAATTCGTAATCAATGACATCAAGTTTATGATTTCATCACATCTTTTCACACTCTTAAAGAAATATTTTAATTTACCTAAACTAGTATACAAGGGTTCTAATAAAGACATCCTATCCTTTCTCTTAAGAATTTTAAGGTGTAACAAGTGGATGAAATTCTTATGACAACAAGGCTAAATATAAACTCCTCCCTATCCTACTTTATTTCTCTTGGTTGAAATATGAGGGTAATATTATTTGACAAACAAAATAATAACAATATTGATTAAGGTTATTCTTCCTCTAGAAGATTAGGTTTTCTAGTTGCATTTGTGTTCTTACCTCTACTCAATACTTAAAGTACATCAATTGTTGACTTTAAAATTCCAAGTCTTAATTCCAATAATTTTATTTATAAATCTAAGTGCATGAAACTTTCAATTTTAAAAAAAAAGTCTAAGTGTTTATTCTCTATATGGATACACTTGAATCAATCTAAGTTTGGATAATAAGTTAGACTATGGAGAGAATATCTTATCCCTAAAGTATCACATCTAATTTATCCAATATGTATTATCTATGTGTTTTAGAAATATAGTCCCAAATCATACTATAAACGATGTATAGATTTTAACTCAACATTTGTAGACTTGAGTTTTCTAGTTATGCACATGTAATAAATTTTCCACTTGCAACGTATTTGACATATTAGTTTTAAAATTAATTTTCCACATTTATACTAAATCATCTTTAATTATAATCAGATTTCTATAAAGGATTAAATAGTATTTTTAAATTGGTTATCTTGTAAACTATATATATATATATATATATATATATATATATGTTCTCCAAATTTTTTTTATCTTGATCAATATACTCAGAATGTCTTAATTTTATCGATAAATATTTCATTAATCATATACATTATAATTATATTGTTCAATTTTATTCACAAACTTGAATTTCTTCTTCTAATTGACAAACATTAATTATTAATAGAATTATCCTTTCTTTAACAATTAACTAATCTAAAACTAAATATTATCCTTTAAGTATTACTCATTCTAATTACAATATTTAGTTTCTTTTATGGTTGCAAGTTTCAATTTAGTTTATTTCCAAATTTGATTGTGAATATCAAATCAACTCTATTTTCCATTTCTAATTAATGGCGGATACTAGATGTCATAGAGAGTTCCTATCAACTAGATTTATGCACATATATGTGTACAACATGGAAAAGAGTTTTTTGTTTTTTGTTTTAGGTTTTAGGGTGAATAATTTGCTTCTCGGCTATATTCTTCGAGCTGATCTGAAGTTTCTTTATAGCATATATATATATCCTCGAAAACCGATTGAGTTTTTAGAATGATTCATTCCACTGTCTGCTTTTCCAATGTACCAAATAGAATGTTTGTGATCAAGGGTGGATTGTTTGGCTATTTCTTTAATGTAACTCCAAGTTTATATTTTATTTATCTTTGTGATAGAATGGTAACAATTTATAGTGTTTAAGAGGGCCATAGCCCTTCAAGGGGAGTGACGACCCTTATTTGTAGCATCACCCTTTGGGGAAGGCCATGACCTGTGGTGGTAGCCAAAAGGCCGACCACCCAGGTCACTACCTTTATCTTTTACTATGTTTTGATTTTAAATTTATTTACTAATTTAATTTCAAATTTTATATTTTATTTTATTATTATTTTCATCTAATAGTTTTGAATGGTTTATAAATCTAAGATTTGAGAAATATAATAGTTTTTTATTTAATTATTCTAGTACAGGTATATGTAGCTATATATATACATACATTTCATATATTTTTTTCTTTATATACATTTAATCATTTCGTTTTCAAATATAAATGGTTATTACAATCATAAAATGAATTGGTATAATTAAGTTAGTTTGTGATTAATCGAATAATATTTGTTAACTAATAAATGCATTTGTTAATCATCTAGGTTGACGAACGTTTTCCATTGTAGATCATTCATTCCTAAAACATCTCAAGGTAATTTTATACATATTTCTTTTAGTTCCCAAGAAGGGTAATTTTCAAGAGAAAACCTTAGTTTTCATCTATACATATATGCCTAGGTTTCCCTTCAATATTTTATTTTACTTTCTAACATGAAACCATAATAATACAAGAATCATATATTTATGATTGATCTATAAATCAATTCAACTTTCTTTAACATTTTCCAATTAAATTGTAAAGAAACATATGCAAAGACTGATTTACTAGAGCATTATGTTTTTCTTGATAACAAATTTGCAAAACAAGATAATCTTTTCTATTTCCTTCAAATGAATACATAATTTTACTCTTTTATGCATATGCTTTTTGAATACAACCTAATATAGAAAGTTTATCAATGGTCTTAAATACAATTTACAAAACACTTTTACAATTGTTTAAGAATCTTTCACAAGTAAATAATGTAGATCCTTATTTCATCCTTGCATCACACTTCAAGAGACCTAAAAGAAACAACAAAAATTTGAAGAGAGAAATATTTAAGCCAATGGGCCCTCCACCCAACCATTGGGTTGTGAGACAACCCACCCTTGAGCTTGGGGTCATTAGGACACTTGGATAGACTCTTACATATTTCACAATCATAACAAAATTTGATTAGGAATTTACACACATTAGCTTACTTGGCTCACATAGTAACATTTCAAACACCCATTTTACATACTCTAACACATTGGATATGCTATAAGGAATCCACTTAGGGGGAGTGGGGGCTATACCTAATAAGGGAGAAATAAAAGTATCATAACATCCAAATGTAAATCTCCATATCATGTCTCCGCATATCACAATGCATCACCAACACAACCACATCCACCCTTTTTCCCTCCAACACAAAAATCACATATGGGGTACTCATATCCCTACACATTTAATCATGGGTACTCATACCCTAAAATAAATATCCCTTAAAGGAAGCCACGCCCACTCAACCCCTTACACATGGAGGACCAAAACAACCTCTCTCAAGAGGGGGTCAACTCCCCTACTAAACCACACAAAAGAAGGAAAACACATAAAAATTAACATAACATTTTCCCAACCAAAAACCCCCAAAATCTCAATAAACATAACATATCACAATCACTCACATGCATTCAACAAAAAAGAAAAATATCCTACCTTGAAATAGCACAATCCCACTAATGGATGAACTTTGGTTGAAGATCTCCTCCCCTCAAGCCTTCTCCTTCCTCCCTCCCTCCTTCTTCACACTCCTCTCTCTTCCCAAAGGAACTCAAGCAAAATGACAAGATCTCAAAAAATAAAAATGAAACAACTCTTTCCTCAATATGGAAGAAGAGTTATAAAAAAGAGGGAGAGGTAACTTCCTTCCCCAAACTAACTCAACTAAATAACTATTTCCCCATTTTTCACCACTTTTGAAAGTGGGACATAAAATAGGGTCATAAAACACTTTTTAAAGTGTTAAATAATAAAAATAAACTCCTATACCCATTTACCCCACACGTAAGCAACTTTCCAAACCATAAAATAAAATTTAAACCTCTTAAAATTGATTAAAATCACAAAAGTTAAAACTCACTAAAGAAATAACTCAAAAAAACATTAATTAAATTTTCACATTAGGAATAACACCAACAACACATTTTTACAACATGGGCCAAATAGATCTTAACATTCCATACGAGGCTAGGTTGGTCATCACACTGAAAAAGACACAAAAGTGGCTAAATAACTCCATCAATGATTGGCACTAAAAATCCACTGTACACTCAAACATGAAGTATCAATATAATATCTAGATCATATAGCCGAAGTAACTCTATTATATAATATAACATATTATCATAAATCAAACTAATAATCATAAAATAACATATATAATTCACCATTCACATATTCAACACAAAAAATGATATCATTAGTGAATATCATATGAAATCTAACATCCATAAGAACATCCAAATATCATCCATAAATAAGTAATTTATCATCCATAAAGTCTTGAACATCATGTCCATCAAAATCTAGAAAACACTAAAGATCAAAGAGAAATCAGGATTACAAATTAAGGATGGGGTTTCAAAAATTTTATCTTGATCTATTATTGAACTCATATAACTTATATTTTTTTAATGAACTTAACTAAATACTTTCAAACTGAAAATTAAGAAAGAGGTTGACCAAAAGAAAATGATTATTGGAGGATATTATTTTAAAAATATAGCTCCACCATACAAGTAATGTAAACCCAATAGCACGACAAATAATATTACCTTACATCCATAATCATAGCATGATATTCTTGTCATTTATCTCTTGTGGAAGTTATTTTTTTCTTCCAAGTGATTATGAGGTGTTAGGAGGTGACAATTAACTACTACATGGTATCAGAGATTCAATTTTGTAGACTTCTTCCCAAATTTGAGGGACCTATTTTGGCTTGAATATTTTTCTAGGTGTGATTAGGAGCTTTAAGGACCTCACAATTGAATCCAAGGCATCAAAGAAAGTCAGGTTTTCCTTTCATTTCATCAAGTTTTATTATATTTTGTCAAATCTACAAGGGTTTTAGGTTGGGTGAAGGTTACCAGATCTTGGAGGTAGCTAAATTTTTGAGGCACTTTGGACAAAAACTAACCTGGCAGCCATCACATGTGGAAGGACCAAAAACCTTAAGATGGACTATCAAATCATTGAAATCAAATATTTTTCTTAGGGGCATCAGAGAAATTTTTTGGTCCGTCGTCATTTCTATATGGCTATACGGATTTGTACCTAGTCATATTGTACAATGTTGTACAGTATGTGACAATTGCGTTCAGTATATGGATCAGTTTGGATAAATATGTGTTTGACATCTTATTTGGCATATTCTCTTTCATTTGCGTCAACTGTACTTGTTCTTCGTCGACATTTGTCCCATCAATCAGTCTGTCAATACGAATTGTGTAGGCATTTATTAATAAAGTCTTTTAATTATTTCAAATGTTGACAATGTGCACTATTGTTAGGCCGCAATCACAGGGGGTTTAAACCCTGGCTCCACCTAGCGAGGAGGGGCTAAGGCTTGAGTAATGTAGCTTAAGCCTATCACCTCTCCATCATCAGGACACCTCCCATTTATTGGTCAACTAGCAATGGGAGGGCCACAAGATATTTTTAATTTTTCATCTACCTAAGGCTATATGGGTACCCTAGGGCCTGTGACCCAAGGACCCAAATTTTTTGGGCCCTAATGCTTGAATCGAGCAATCTTATTCAAAATGCTATAATTTTTGTCCACAGTGTCAAATTGTTTAAAATAAGATATCGAAAAGTTGGGTCTATGTACTTTGTAGTGGTGAAGGTGATTTTTCTATATTATGTTGTTTGGTCCTAGTATTTTCCATTTGAAATTCAAATCTCCATTTTTAGATCCTGAGCTCATAAATTTTTACCACTATATATTTGATTTTCATAATTCAAGATGTGACATTGGAAAGGTATTGAGGATCTTTATCATACCATCCATGCAATTTCTTATGTTCATCCCCAAGTATCTTTTATTTAGATTTGTGTGTATTCACATTCTAGTTGATCACTTGGACATATTGTCGCTTGGGAAGGTACAATTTTGATTCTTGTGCTTCATTTCAAATATAGAAAAATGTTATATCTCCTATTACTTCTTTCAGATTCTAGGGTTGCTACATATCAAGAGTTCTCTAGTGTTCCTTAGCATCGGGATTATTGTTGCTTTATCATGATTTCAAAGTTTCTCCAACAATTGAGAGTTTCGAGTGTTTCTAGCATTATAATCATTTTTTCCTTTGTTGCTTGGATTAAGGTTCCAGTATTACTCCACAAGTGTGATTCTAGTGTTTCTTTGTAGTAGATTATCTCATTGAGGGGGGGCTCCATGGTCTCTATTTGTCTCTCTTATGGGGGGTATTTTCCCTCACATGGGGTTGTTTCCTTCTCATTCTTCATGGAGAGTATTATTGCATCTTTTCTCTCTTTTGGAGAGTTTTTTTTTTTCCACTAGGTTTTCTCCTTTTCTTTGTTTGTGAGAAATTGAATTTTCATTCGTACAAGGGGTACCTAACATGGCCTCATAGTTGGGATCTATCATTTGCATCATTTACATAATAATCTACTCCTTAAGTATAACTTAAGGGGGGTGTTAGTATAAATAGGTGTTTTCCTATCTAGTTGTCTAATAGGTCATATTTACATGTTAATTCCACTTAGGTCCTAGTTGTTTTTTCTAGAAGTCTTAGTCATCTAGATAAGATCTCATCAAATCTTATCTAGTTGTCTTTTATTTAATTCTTGTGTCCTAGGTCATTTAATATTTTTTAGATAGTTGTCACATTATACAAGAATAAGACACATGTCAAAATATTTTTTAATCCTATCTCACAACTTGCATTCATAAGCAATGTACATCATATGTACATCTAATATTCAATTTGGAAATCTTGCGTCCATAATCATAGCATAATATTCTTGTCGTTTCTCTCTTATGAAAGTTAATTTTGTCTTGCAGGTGATTTTAGTGTTTTGGGAGTTCACCATTTAACTCCCATTATTAATAAACTTAACTAAATATTTAACTTAAAATAAAGAAAGAGGTTAAGCATTTAACAAAAATACAAGTAGGGGCCACTAAACACTAAACCCTAAACCCTACATTTAATCTTGAGATCTATTAGTGAACTCATATAATTTATATATTTTTAATGAACTTAACTAAATAACTAACTTAAGATTTATAGGTTAACAAAATGAAAATTATTATTGGAGGGGATTACTTGAAGAACATAGCTCATATGCCTAATGTATATTTACCCAATAGCACGACAAACAAGGTAATATGTACATGTACACCTAATATTTCTAATGTGAACGTGTTATTGGCATGTATCTTAATGATATTTTCAAGGTATGATCTAGGTTCTTTCATCTAACATGTGGAACTAACAAGGTAAGTTCAAGTGTTTACAACTACATATTAAAAATACAAGTAGGGTCCACTAAGTCCACTAAACCCTAAACCCTAAACCCTAAACCTTATAGACATTTTCAGAGAATGTAATATTGACATGTATCTCAATGATATTTTAAAGAGGGGAATGATATGGTATAACATTAATAGATATTTATATATATCCAAGAAAAATAGATAAATTTAGGAGAGGTCTACATATTGTGGATGTTATTAAGGTTCAATAAAAGAGGTGGGGTGGGTCTAGATGAGGGAGATATCACCACATCAACAAAAACTAAATTTGGTAATTAAGTATTGGGGAAATGGGTTGGTGAAAATTTTCAAGTTGGAAATTATAGGGTTTAGACAATGAGATCTTATAGTTTATTAAATGATGAAATTAAGGTCCCTTATATACCTATATTATCTTATTATGGATAAATATTTAATGGATTTTAAGTTTCATAAGAACATAAACCTAAATTTTAATGTCAAATTTGTTAGCTAACTAGTAATCTAGCCTTATGGTAATCCCTATGTAGAGTTGTAAATTAGAATCAAGTACAAATGCACATAAGAGATACAAATGTGTAGCCTTGATCCTAATGGGGTGACAAAGTTGAGTTTTAAAGCCAAAAGTGAAATACATATATACAATTTAAAAGAGCTACAACATAATATATGAAAGAGTATTGTTTAGGGAATATGTTTTGCATTCACACATATAAGAACTAGAATCTACATCTATCAATCACAACTATAACATCAAACATTGCATATACTTTATTAATATATGTGCAAGAAAAGTATTTTCTACTATGGCAAATAGAGTTTAGGGTTAAAGGGTTGAATATAAGGGAGGTTGATAAGGTTATGGGTGAGGAATTGATTAAGGAAATGAAATATAAGGGATAAAATAGCTTCATCTAGCAATGGTTACCCTATGAATGAAGGGATAATCCTAGGTTAGATGAGGAAGATGAAATATTAGCTTAATTAAATAATTTAAAAGTATTTAATTAATATAGATAAAAAAAATTGATGAGAAAATAATAAAATGGAAAGATAGAAATGCATTGGTCATTTTTAAGTGTCTACAAGTAGCATTTAGGGAGTGTTTTGTTCTTACATTTTGTTGTTGCAAGTTTCAAAAACCTTATGCCAAAGGGTGATGTTTCTAAATGACTCAATGGACAACATTTATAAGCACTTATTTGGAAAGGTGTAATTTTTTTATACTTAGTGTGCTAGTGTAAATTTCAGCCCCATATGTAGGTAAAATGAAAGTTCCATGAGAAGCAAAGAGCAATCATGAAGTCTTATGGACTAGTAAATTTTTTGGAGACCAAAAGCTTCCTAATTTGGGAGGTGTGAGCCATATATTAGATCAATTGAAGTGGATCAAGCAAGTTCAATAAGATTGAGTTACTTATGGTCATGCATCAAGCATTTTGGTCATGTGTCACCTATAACAAGTGCTATAGGTGTTATATTTTAGTTGCAGGTAGCTTGCAATAATTATTGTAGGTATTATATTTTGCATGCATGTAACTTACAAGTAGTTTTGTAGGTGTTAAGGTTGGTTATAAAGTAACCTACAACAATGTTGCAAGTGTTATATTAGGTTGAAAAGTAGCTCATAATAATATTGAACAAGTTCTCTATGGCTACAAACTTACCTATAACAATATGCAAGTGTTTTGAATGATTGCAAGTTGACCCACAAAGTGCTAAGATTATCTCCATGTGACTTGGGAGCCTTCCATGTGTCAAGTTAGATTGAAAATAAAGTTCAGGGGATTTTCTTTCTTTGGATTCACTTGAGTCAAGTGGCATGATATGGAAGTGATAAATGTGAGTAGAAGAAAGTTGCAACATAAGTAAAAGGACAAGTGAGAGGATGTAACAACAAATTGGAGGTCAAATGGGAAGTTTATTTCTACACTAGCACTTTATCATTACTTGTTGGGTGTTGTTCATTTACCCACACAACAACTAATCACTAAGCACGACCTACCACACTATTTAGCAACATCTAGGCATTTGGTTCTATTTCTTTAAGTAATGTGAGTGATCCTCCAAATTTGGTGACTATTTCATTTTTCTTGGTGGGTAATATATTCCTTGGCTAGCACATGCTTGTTAATTCCTTACTAGTTATTCATTTTTCCCAACATGCTAGGAAATCATTATTATCTTGTTGCCAAAAAACTTCCTTTCATAAGTAGCCCAGCCCCCATGGTATACCAATAATAATTAGGGTAGTGACATTTTAGATATCAATATTTGAAGTGATCCCATGTGAGAAATTTTGTGATAGTGATGCAACATCAATAGCAATTGTTGCAACGGACAAATAAGCCTTCACCTTCCAACAACAATGGTTTCCTATAGGGGATAACATGCGAAAAGAGAAGAGGTGAATCAAATATTTTGGAGGCCAAGGATTAATTGACTGGAGAAATGGTATTCAAAGAATAGAACAAATAGTAACTCAAATATTATGTACATAATTATTTTTTGGGATACTATTATCCCCCCTTGATTGTTGTAAGAAAATGTGAGGAGGATATTTGGTGTGAATAAAATAAGTTATGTAGGGCTTGAAAGGGGCAACATGAAGAATCTATAATGGCAAACACAATCGACATATAATTAATCATATTTTGGTGGAATTAACATTAGAGGTCATTATTTACAAAATTAGGAAATGTTATGAATCCTTATTGTTATTACATGTTTAGTTGTATTGTCTCATTGCAACAATAAGACCATACAAATGGAGCATTTATACATTATCAATTGTGTTTAATAAGCATAAGATACTTGTTGGTATTTGAAGGAAAAATTGATGTGTCATATTTCTTTAGCTTAATGTGCATTTGGGTATTATAAGATCTACAAACCATGTAAAACCAATATACATTGTGGCTTATAGGAATGAAGAGAAAACACTCACTCTTCCTAGAATTTTATTTCCATTTGAAGGTTTTCCCTGGTGTATATGGTGTTAAAAATTTGTGTGCTCTCATAATTGTTTTCAATTCTCTATTTATTCATTGATTTGTACATATTTAGTGCATACCAAGATAGTTAGAAAGGTTCACATAGAATCCATATTCGATGTGTCCAAGTGCAACATAGTTACCCCAAATTATGGATCAAGATTTGAGTTGTAAAATAACTTAAGGTTGTTCCATTTCATATATATTTCACATCTTAATAATATGATATTATTTTTTGCATGAAGTTTAAAATAACAAGAAGTTTAACTTGTTCATAATATGCATTTTTTCCCAATGAAATTTAAAATGAATAAAAATTTCTCAATGATTCTTGAAGAGAGATATAAGATGCTTCTTCTCTAGTAACTTAATTGTCCAACTAATAATTGTACCTAAAATAGGTACAATTCCTATTGAAGCCATTGCTACAGTGTGTCTTTTAAGATATCTTCAAAATTTGAGCAAACAAAGAAAATTTGTTGGCCCAATGATGTCTTTAAAGATTTATTGAACAAGAGAAAAATGTAATGTCATAAATTGCATCCTATTCAATTTCACATCCCATGAGCCTCCCCTTTAGATAAATTAAAGACAATAATGCAATTTTCCTTTTATCTAACTTTAATTTAATCCTTAATTGTTTAACCCATTTATTTCATGTCGTTAAGGTGGATTTATGTCTCAAACAAGTGAGTGTTGTGTAGATGTTTGTGTGTCGCGTGAATGTCCTAAATAGATTACCGACTATAGTAGTCATTAACATTATGTTTCCCACCTATCAACAAACGTAACACCTTTGCTAGCTCGTAGACATGTTGGGACAACTCCTACATGCATAAACCTCCCTAAAACACTTCATTTTGGATCTTCTCTCTACATAAGAAGGAATACACAATATTTTCATTTTCTCTTGTTCTTCTTCATCATAGCAGCTTCTTTGTCTCCATTCCACCATATCCATTGCATCTTCTTGCTCTCGCAACCATACTACATTGAAGCTTTGGTATTATCAACATATTTCTCTCAAGCTTGGAGATTACAACCTCTCCCTTTCAACATTCTCATTTTGCTAAAGGAGGGTAACTCTGATTTCTTCATTGCATTGTCTTTAAATATACTTAGCATATTGTTCTAGTATATTTATTTCTTCTTATGGCATGTCTATTTTATTTCTCTCTATCCTGTTTGGTTATCCATGGAGGTGGAAACACCAAAGTGTGGATTTCACTAAGGCAAATCCCTAAACAACCCCACATTTTTCCTTGGTGTTATGTGTGTAGGTACTTAAGATATTTCTTTGTTGGATGATTCATCTCTTGATTCTCTATGAGTATTTTCTTCCTTTCCTCTTGCTTTATCATTCATCTTTCATTTAGTTTAAATTACTTTATGTTTTGTTATTCTTTGTCATTTTCCTGCATTTCAAGAGTTCGCAGTTATCAAAACTATTAGTAGCCACTTTGTTGTTTTTTGAGACATTCTTAGTTTTCAATCCATACAAGACACCAGCACATTGTAGGGATGTTCGCATGTTGCAATGTCATCCTTGGTCGAGAGATCATTAGTTTTCCCAAAAGACCTCTTTGACTTGATCTTTTGATTTCTAGAATTCTCACCTTTTAATTATGTGTAAAACATAAACAAATACTCTTCATAATTTTATCTTGTCACCTAAGCTGGATCTTTTGGGTAGTTGAGGGCTATTTGCTCCTTGAGACCTCGTCATCTTGAGAATAGTGAATCTTCTCCTCTACATTTTGGTGAACCTGACATGAACACATCTTTGCTCTAGTCTTTGTCAAAAAATTATTTTCTCTTGTTTGGAGGCTTGTTGGACCGAGCGTTGTGATACTCTTTATGGTTTCACAACCCAATCTACAACTTTTGGACACATAGTAAGAAGTATTCAACATTCAGACATGGGTTCAAGGTGTTAGTTTAGTCCAACCCATTAGGCTCCTGATTTTGAGCAATTCACTACAGGTTTATCATTTGGCTATACACCTTTCATTTTTGTTAATGTGCCTACAAATTTTCAAATAAGTTCTTATCCTAGTACATCATCTAGATCTTCTTCTCTTATAGACCATGATGTTGCTCTAAAGATTCCTTTTGAGAAACTCTAGTCTTTGAAAGAGAATTTGAAGGATTTTGAGGAATTTATTAAAGAAGACTTGGTACATACAAGTTGCCCTTGTTATCGCCAATCTAAGAAACATGGCTATCATATACTGTGAGGGTGTAGATATTTTGCATGCGTTGAGAGCTATAGTGGAAGCCCATGTTCCTAAGATCTCTTCATCTTAAGCTCAACCTATTGACACTTGATCAGATGTAATAGGTACGCATTTGAATGTGTCGATGCCCTTTGCATCGATAAACATGGCTGACACTATTCCTACATCTACTCTACTCTTTTCTACTACTTTTGCTAGCACTATGTTTGTTCCCCTCGACCATCCTAGTGTTTCAATTTCTCATACACACTTGGCATATAGCATTCTTCCATTTCTTTTCCAAACTTCCACTGTTCATGGTTCTGCAATTCATACTTTTTCCACAATGGGTAATCTTCCTCCCCCACCATCTAATCTCATTTTAAATACCCTATTACAAAATATGGGTTAGATGCAATCACAGTTAGCTTAGCCAACATCGCCTCTCATTCTACTTTGCAACCTTATTACCATTGCAATCCTTTGGCCCTAAAAATTTTGAATGTCATTATCCCTAAGGGTTGGAGGTTTTGAAATTGGATAAATACAATGGTAGAGGTGATTCACAAACTCACATCTCATCATTCACTATTATGTGCAACAATTTCCTTTATCATGATGAGTTGCTAGCTAAATTGTTTGTGTGGTCCCTTAAGGACACTACATGGGAATGGTTTTGTTCCCTTTCTGACAACTCTATTTTCACTTTTGAGAAATTAATCAACCAATTTTTGCAATAATTTCAAGCTAATATCAGGTCAAAGGTCATGTTCACTAAACTCGTCCACTATAAGAATGGAGCTGACGAGAAAGTGATTGAATTTATTGCTCGTTATGATCAATATTTATTTGCTCGATCCCTTATTCCCTACCTGAATCTTATGTTCAACGTGTATTCATGGGGAATCTGTAGTTGACATTAAGGGAAAAATTTCTAATGAAATACCCATCCTTTGCTCATCTATGTACTACACTAAGTGATTATCAACAAATGGGGATGCAGTGCGAAGGTTCCTCCTCATCCTCCCATTCCAATAATCGAATAGTTGTGTTTGTTTTGAAAGAGTCTAGAAAGATTAAACTAGTAGTGAATGTTGTCTCCATTCCTTCTGAAAAGAATGTTGCAAGTCGTAACATAAATTTTACAAAATTATTTGAATCTTATGCTAGTGTTCTTCAAAAATTATTAAAAGATAGTTTAATTACCCTTCCAAAAATCAGACTGCTTCTTGATGATAAATCATACCCTAGTTGGTATGATGTGTAGAATTTTTTTTAGTATCATCGGTTCCTAGGTCATGACACTAAACACTATGTGTGTCTTTGGTCATGTAACCTAGGACCGCATAAACAATGATGCCATCCAGCTTGGTGATAGGAAGCAAAACTCAAAAAAATCTATGGCTAAGGCTAATAGCCAAGTATAGATTTACACAGATCCATTTTCATCCCATTCTTCTAATTTAATTATAGTTGCTTCTACATCTTCTAAATCTAGTCATTGCGAGTATGTGAACATAGTCTCATTTAATCCTATTCCTCCTGTGATTCGTATGGATAAGGTTTCAAACATAAATTTCACACCATAGGACTTACCCCTTAATAGGGAGCACTCTCCTCTTTGCATCCCCACTTAGTTCAATGGTATCATCATAATTGGTGTTATGGTTGAACTACCAATAGGGTTAATGTTATCACTGAGGAGATGCTCTTTATTAATGGTTTGCATAAGGAGAAATATGAGGAGTCGAAGGATATGATTCGCACTCATGATGGCTTTTTTGTACCACCTATCGGTTTTATTTCTTTGATAGTCTTGGTTGGACCTAAATCTATTGATGTTCCATTTGTTGTGATTCATGAATCTGACCTATTCAAAGTGAGACTAGGCATTCCATGCCTAGTTTCCATGAATGCGGTCACATCCATATTCCACAAGTGTTTGAAGCTCCCTCACAATAACATTTTGCACACTATTCATAACACTAGGTACAAACCACTTGTGTCATGTGGAGGCTTTTTGTTAGATCATTTTTGGCCTACTCAGGTTTGACCTTTATCGCCACATGGAGATTTGTTTAAAAGGACTTATTTTAAGTACAAGATTGGAGTTATAAATTCTAATGTTGTCTCCATCTCATGCTATTTCTATGAATGCATTTATGTGTGCACAACAACATGCTTTGTCTTTTGTGCCTTCCTCCTTGAGGGCTACAGACAAGCATGTTCCCACTAACAAACCTTCTTCTGTTAAAGTTTCACAACTTCCATTGGTATCTTTTTTTTCCTTCTACTTTGCCTAGCACAAGAAAAGGAAAGGTGCCTGTGTTGGTGAAATCTAAGCCTCAAGTTTTCCAACTCTCAAATTTTCCTAGGATATCTTTCCCTACCTTGTATGGTAAGGCAAAGCATGCAACTAGAGTTAGTTCTTTTTGTTTTTCTCCTGTGTCTCATCCCTTGAGGCCTCCTCTCGTTCCTCCACCTGTTTCAAAAGAAAATAATGGAAAGGAGCCCACAGTCGAGACTTAGATCTTTGTTTCTTTGGCACCTCGCATTCCCCCTAAGGAGCCTATTCTTCTATCGACAATGATAAAAAATATTACTCCTTCATTGGAGCAAGAGACCCCAAAGTCTTCTTAGGCTTTTTTTCCTAGTATTCATAAATTTCAGAACCAATTTATGCGTAAGCGTAAATGTCATTGACAAGCATTGGCCCGAGTGCATGATACCTTGCAGAAAACTGAGGGTGAGCCTTTTGTCTTTTTTTTTTCTCTTGTCTCTAATTCTATTGGTTCTATTTTTGTTCCTATTTCTATTTCTATTGCTTCAATTTTTCATTTGGCTCCCTCAATGGATCCTGATGAACCTTACCCTAAGCAGGGGCAAGTTTTCATTGCTCCCTCTTTGAAACCTCCTTTGATCACTTCTTTATTTGCTCTTCTTCCTTTTTCTAAGCCTATGGATATGCTTCACATAAAGGTCATATCTACTATGAATCCTTTTGCTTCTTCCCTTTCTTTGGCTTTTGACATGAGGATTTTGCATCCTCCTTTTAAGCATAAATTAGAGCACAACCTCGTTCCAAAGGATGGTCATAAAAAGTCTTCTTCGTCTTCTCCACCTCGTTCTAGTTTGGCTTGTTTCATTCTTATGGTGGAGGGGTCTCCTTCCCCAAAGTTTTACATTGTCCCTCTTTCGAAGGTCAACAATAACTCCTCGATTTCTTAGCCTCCTTCTGCTCATTCACTACTCTCCACTTCGAAGAAGTGCATGTTAAACTCATTGGAGGATATTCCAACTCTATCATCCATCCTTGTTAGATCGATGACATTAGCCTCATAGGAGATCCTAGATAATGATGTTTAGGCAACCTCCTCCTTGGCTCTTATAGGTAAGTTACTTAGCACTGCTCTCGTTGTCCTCCATATGTGAGCTTGTCCTCCCTCCCCTTACGATGATCTAGATTGGGTAGGATCAATTATTAGAGGTGTTTAACTAGAGCAACACCTCTTCTTATCTTTAAATTAGATTTGTGTGTTTGTTTGTGTTCCCTTGTACTTGCTTGTTTATGTTTCTGCTCTCCCCTAGAGGACACTTGATACCCTTGTAGTTACTTGGATACAGGAGATAAATTTCTTGTAACTTCTATATATTTCATCATTCTTCTATTCGTCATAAATCACTTTGCTTTTCACGCTAGGGATGATGCAAAGCATCAAGGAATTTAGGCCTCTTCCATCTTGACTTGGATTTTTATTTGTCTTCATGTGCTCTTCTTCTCATTCCAATCTCTATGGGGGGTGATGATAGTTCATATAATTTGCACTATATATATACCTTTATGATCAGCTCTGACCCTGAGTACCTAGATGCCCATACGCTTTCAATCTCTTTATCTCTACTTTTTCTTAATGTTATGAATTCTATGTGTTATCCCTCATGCAATAACATTCCATGGATACATCTCACTATGTATGTCATGACACAACATCTCTCTCTTTGTTTTTTTTCTCCTTAGAATGACTTGTGCTCCTCTGTGTAGCACATACCATTCTAAGGGGGGCCTACCATATTAGGTTATTCTTATTTTTCAAAAATATATTTTAATATGTTTCAAAAATCTTGATGTCTTATGATCTCGTCATCTCGCTTGGGGGAAACTTGACTAGACTTGTCTTTTCTATTAGATTTGTGAATAACACAAGTCAGAGGATCAAACAATGAACAAAACACCTTCCACCCAAGAGCTCTGCAAAATAAAGATTTGTTATTTCTCAAAAAAAAAAACTTACAGAATTAATAATTACAAGAAAGAATGAATGCTTTAAAAGAGAAACCCTAATGAAAAGGGATTAGATCATGACAAGTGTTAGCATCTTGTGTGGTGAGACAAATTGATCTAATATTGGTTCTATAGTTAACATAAATAAAGCATTAAATTAACTAATAAAGCAAACCTAAGTTTATCTTAAGTGCATGAAAATTAGAATAATAATTAATTAAAGTAATTAATTATTCTCTAATACATGATAACTCTAACACCCCGCTTAAGTACATAACTTAGGGAGTAGCTAAACAACTCTAAAAACCAATGCATAGAAAGCAAAGAAAGCATGAATGGGTCCCGACAACTAGGCATAATGAGGTGCCTAGTACAACTAAAAGATCTTTGTAAAATGGAGAAATGGAGAAAACCTCATGGGAAAAACTCCACTCCAAAAAAAGATGAAAGCACGTAAAAAAACATGAAGGAAGGAAGGCCTCATGAAGACCCCCCAAGGACAACTTCCTTCACCCCAAGCATCGATCGCAGCTGAAGATAGCGAGGCGATGCCAAAGGTTTTGTGAAGATGTCTACAACCTGCTCCTTTACAGGCATGTACTTCAAGGTGAGAAAACCATCCTGAATCAACTACCGTATGAAGTGCATGTGGATCTTTATGTGTTTAGTACGCTAATGCTCCATTAGATTGCAAGAAATGTGAATGGCACTTTGATTGTCACACAAAGAATAGTGGCACTATCAAGAGGAAAACTGAACTCATTCAAACACTGTTGAAGCCACAAAACCTCTTGGCTAACCAAAACCTGCACAATACTCAAACTTTGTGGATGATAATGCAATAGCAGATTGCTTCTTGCAAGACCATGTAATAGGGCTAGAACCAAGGCAGAAAACAAAGCCAGAAGTGGACATCTTATCATTGACATCACCGGCCCAATCTGAGTCAGTGAATCCAATAATTTGAGGATCTCCTGATGCATAGTGAATACCATAATGTGAGATGCCCTAAATATATCTCAAAATTCATTTAGAAGCTTTCCAATGACTCTCATGTGGATCATGTGAGAATTGAGAGACAAGACCAACTACAAACGAAAGATCAAGACGAGAATGTGTCAGGTACAAAATATTTCCAACCAACTACCTATATAATGTAGCATCTACTGAAGGAGTAGTACAAGTGGAAGAAAATACAACACCCGATTGGAATAATGTGGGGGCAGGCTTGCAATCAAGCATGCCAAATCTCTGAAGCATGTCAAGAGCATACTTCTGCTAAAATATGGAAATCCCATTTGAAGACTGAATAACCTGTAAACCAAGAAAGTAGTGTAGAAGACCGAGATCTGTCATCTCAAACTACTCCATCAAAGCTCGTTGAACATTTAAGATCATGGAGGATGAATTGCCTATAAGGATCAAATCATTCACATATAGCACAAGGATCAAAAGATCACTCTCCTGTCTCTAAATGTACATTGTGGGATCGAAATGACATCGTATGAAGCAAGAAGAAAGCAAAAAAGTGCGCATCTTCTTATACCAAGCCCGAGGGTCCTATTTGAGTCCATATAGTGAATGACGAAGTCTACAAACCAGCAAAGAGTCCTCTATAAAACCATGTGGTTGCTCCACATAAATCTCCTCATGAAGATAACCATGAAGGAAGGCACTCTTCACATCCATTCGAAATATTGACCATCCCTGTGAAGCTGCAAGGGAAAGTACAAAGCGAATATAATTCATCTTGGAAACAGGGGCAAAGGTCTCAAAATAATCAATACCTTTGACCTGAGAGAAACCCTTTTCAACAAGATGAGCCTTATACTTATCAATAGAACCATCTGCAACATATTTGGTACAGTACACCGACTTGCCCCGAACCAAATTTTTTCCCTTAGGAAGAGGAACTAAATCCCAAGTATGATTCTTCATCAAAGACGAATACTCATCTGCCATAGCATTATCCCACTTAGGAATACCAACTGCCTCTGAAAACTTTTAAGGATCATCCAAAATGGTATGACTCAAAAGACTAACACCCGATGTCTATGCACGAGTGCAACGGGAGTCTAAAGGATCACCTTCCAAAGGTCCAGCTGCATCAATAGTATGGCATGCCCACTTGGGTAAAGGTTGAATATCTGGAGGTGGTGGGATAGTTGGAGCATCATCCTCATCCTCAAGAGATGAGTAATCCTCAAGATATGAGGAGTGAGTAGTAGGAGATGAGGGACAAGTTGGGGATGGAGAATCCATCTAAGGAAAGTGCTCATCAAATTGGACATCTCGTCAAAACAAGACCTCTCTAGAATCAAGATCAAACAACCTATACGCCTTAAAATCCTCACAATAGCCAACAAATATGAGTGGTTGGCTCTTCATCTCCATGGCTTTCTGTTGAGCTTTAGGAATGAATTCCCAAGCCTCACTATCAAAGACTCTAAAAGAAGATACATCGAGCTTGACATGGGACCAAGCCTCCTCAAGAGTCAGATGCCGCAATGCCTTGTGAGGCATATGATTATGAATATAATTGGCACAATTAACCACCTCAGCGCAAAAAGAAGAATGCATATCTCGTGACTGAATCATACAATTGGCCATCTCCCGTAAAGTTATGTTATTTTGCTCAGCAAAACCATTCTGCTAAGGGGTGTATGGAACTATAAGTTGATATTGTAAACCATGCTTAGTGCAAAAGAACCTGAAAGTCTAATTAACATACTCCCCCCATTATCTGTGTGTATCCATTTGATAGAAACACCAAATTGCTTCTCCACAAATATCTTAAAGATTCTAAAAGAATCAAAGGCATCACTCTTGTACTTAAGAAAGTACACCCATGTACACCTGAAGAAGTCATCAATAAATGTGAGCACATATTTGGCCCCTGAAAATGAAGGAGTCAGAAATGACATGATGTAATATGAACCAACTCTAAGGGTGTCTTAGCACATGTGGCTTTTCCTACATGTGGCTCTACCTGTAGGAAAAGAATCTCGATGATTTTTGACAAGAACACATCCTTGACAAACACCATCAGTATAAGAAATCTTAGGGAGCCCTAACACTAATGCATGTGTACTCATCTGTTGGAGATATTTGTAATTGGCATGAAAGAATCTCAGTGATGATTGACAAGAACACATCCTTGACTAACACCATCAGTACAAGAAATCTTAGGGAGCCCTGACACTAATGCCTATGTACTCATCTGTTGAAGATATTTGTAATTGGCATGACCAAAATGTTCATGCCACAACATGCTCTCGATGTTTGCATGTGCTATGAAGGATGAACCTGAACTAGTTGAACTCTTGAAACCATCAAATTGATATAAATGAGAAGAAGAATCAACACTCCCAATAGCCACAAGAATATTAGGATCATGAAGGTCTCAATATTTAACTACATGGTGTGGGGTGAACTAGAATGTCTTACCAATGCCAATTTGACAAATTTGATACACTGAAAGAAGGTTGGTGGATATATTAGGAACTACAAGTACCTCCTGAAGAAAACCACCCTCAAGTGTGACAGTGCCAGAGCCCAAAACTAAAAGCTATAGAATCCCCAACTGCAATCTGAGTAGTGCTACAATCTGAAAGGGATGAGACCAAATCTTGAGGTGTCATGTGATGTGTTGCGCCAGAATCAAGTATCCATGGAGTTACAAAAGGTAAGGCCCTTGCAAAAAGAGCATGACCTTTACCTATAGATGAAGAAGAAGATTTAGGGGTGGAGATGTTATGTTGTTGCATGGATTCCTCCAAAGCCTCTAATCTCTTCCAACATCTATTCATTGGATGTCCCTCCTTACCACAAAAACTACAAGGATCACTTGATTTCTTCTTTGTCTTGGAGGAAGACTCACCAAACTTAGAAGTTTTATCATACCGATGAGTGGTTTGAGGTTTTTGTTCTGACTTATGAGATGTTTTGGAGGAATGCTCACTACCTGATGAAGTATCTGTCTTGAGCTTCTATTTCTTCTTGTCCTTTCCTTTGGATGTTTGTGCTACCAATGCTTGAGTTTCGGGACTAGAAAGAGATTCAAACTCAACCAACTTTGCCTGTTCATGTGTCAAACGATCACAAAAAAACTCAAAAGTAGGCATGATAAAGGCAACACCCATTGCATCCATAGTAGAATAGAAAGTAGAAGAGAAAACCTAAAATGGCCCTTGAAGCTTAGAAAAAATCAGAAAAATAAATTCTTTGCTAGTTTTATTCTTCCCACATCCTTGCAAAAGAGTTTTGAGTGACTTAAACTTCTGCAAGTAGTTCTCAATGGAGGAAAAAGTATCAAGTACAAGTGATGTTAATTCTGCCTCAATTTGGAGAGCTCTATACTCATTTATGGTGCCAAAAAGATCACTGTAATTCATCCACATTTCCCTAGGAGTGGTGCAAGACTCCAAATAAAACAAGAGACTGTCTAAAACATGTAGTGAAATCAATCCTATAGCCTCATCTGCCTTATTCCTATGTTGAAATATCTCAAATGGACGAGTCAATGATGGTTGTACTTCATCCAAAGTGGACCATAAACCCTTAGACATGAGCAATATGGTCATATGAGCTTTACAGGTATGATAGTTGTGTGGCGTAAGACGTTCAAATGAAGAGGTGTCCACCGTGATAGTTGTGGTTTTCAAAACAATGTGTGGTATAGGATTTTTGATCTCAGATGTATATAGATACCGAAAGCAAGAAATATACCCCCCCCCCCAACCCCCACAACAGGAAAAACCAAACCCAAATACAATTTTGAGAGCAAAAAAACTTTAAAAGGCAAAAATCACATTAGAGAAATCCTTGTGTACCTTGTGAACTTTCTAGAAAAATGGAATGCATGGCTGTATAGTGCACTGAAAGAGCTTTCCAATGCCTATTTGTTTGTAAAAAACGGAGTCCATTTGCCCAAGTTATGGCCCTAGAAGTGCAAAATAGAAGGGCTATCTTCAACCAACTGTAGAAAATTTCTGGTAAAATATCAAAAAAATACCCGCAGATCTAGAACGAGCTTAGAACCAACTTTTAGACGATATAAAGTTTTTGAAAAATGGAGTTCATATGCTCAAGAAACACCTGATTTTGTGAAAGTTGCATAAATAAGCCCTATGAGATGATTTGGGGGCTAAAAAGAACAAGCTCCTAGTCACATGGGGGCTGACGGCTAGGAACAAGGATTGCACATAGGAGCTGATGCAGGAGAATATTCCTGAGAATATTTTCAAAGAATATTCTAAAAAGTGGCACTTACTTTTTGACCAAGCAAATGTTTTCAAAAACTTTCATGAAAACCTTTTTTTTTAAAAGCAAGAAAGCTCTCAACAATCTTGTACAAAATATTCAAAAAGAATATTCCATTATGTTCCTTACAATTGTTGCTAAGTCAATAAAAGGTACGTTGGAAAAAAATTTGACCCCTTTTTTTGCATGAATTTAAAAAAAAATAAAAAATTAAACACAGCAAAAAAATTCTTAAACAGAGTGCGATTTTTTTTAGCAAAGGTCGAATGAATTTTTTCTTCTACGTGCTTACTAATGGAGTTGTACGGTGTATGGATCCATACATTGTACGGATTCTATATCGTTGTATGGAATTCTTTTGCCTCATAAAACATGCCCAAAAAATCCGCCTTGAAAAAAAACAAATTTTCACAAAACAACAGTCGATCTTTAGGTTTTTGGTCACTCCAGATGTAATGGTGAGGTCCGTTTTGTGTCAAAGTGCTCCAAAAATTTTCCCACCTCCCAAAATTGCAAAAAAAATACTAAAAATTTCTAGTTTTGAACCTGTAACCCCAGATGAGAAAAAAGCTCAGAAATGGAGAAGGGGTTCACGAAATCCAAGCTCTAATACCATGTTAGATTTGTGAATAACACGAGCCATAAGATCAAACAACGAACAAACACCTTCCACCCAAGAGCTCTGCAAAATAAAGACTTGCTATTTCACAAAAAGAAAATACTTACAGAATGAATGCTCTAAAAGAGCAACCCTGATGAAAAAGGATTAGATCATGACAAGTGTCACCATCTTGTGTGATGAGACGAATTGATCTAATATTAGCACTATAGTTAACATAAATAAAGCAAACCTAAGTTTAGCTTAAGTGCATGAGAATTAGAATAATAATTAATTATTCTCTAATACATGATAACTCTTAACATTTTATGTGATTGTTCTGCAATGTGTTTGCAATAATCACATGCCTATCAGCTTGGTGTACGGTCTCTAGCATAACGCAACTTGCTAGCCATACTTATCAGTGTCATCTTTATATCTTATCAAATTTATCACATCTATTTTTCACTTTTTCACCCAACGTGTTTGTTTGCAACTAACATATTTGCGGTGAATTTGCAGTTAGCTTTGTAGGATAGAAGACTCATGTCCTCTTTGCATCTTGGCTCAGCTTTACAATTGCATATATATAAGATCGGAGACCTACATCCTCTTCATCCTGGGTATATTCTCTTCAACCTCTTTCTCTCTCTACTTTAGCTCACATCTTTTAGAATGCATATGCTCACTAAAGTGGGGGAAAAATATAATGGCGTAAGTTGCATCACATGCAATTTCACATCCCATGAGCCTCCCCTTTAAATAAATTAAAGACAATAATGCAATGTCCCTTTTATCTAGCTTTAACTTAATCCTTAATTGCTTAACTGATTCATTTTTTGCCATTAAGGTGGATTTGTCTCAAATGAACACACATTGCACAAACATTTGTGTGTCGTGTGAACGTCCCAAATAGATTCCTAACTACAGTAGTCATCGACGTTACATTTCCCACCTATTAGTGAACATAATGCCTCTGCTAGGTCACAGACGCATTGAGATGACTCCTGCATGCATAAACCTCCCTAAAACACTTCATTTTGGATCCTATCTCTACACAAGAATAAATATATAAGCTTGTCATTCTCTCTTGCTCTTTCTTCACCACAATAGTTTCTTGTCTCCATTCCACCATCTCCATTGCATCTTCTTGCTCTCAACCATACTGCATTGAAGCTTTGGTATTATCAACATATTTCTCTCAAACTTGGAAATTGCAGCCTCTCCCTTTCAGCATTCTCATTTTGCTAAAGGAGGGTAGTAGTGATTTCTTCATTGCATTGTCTTTTAATCTAGTTAGCATATTGTTCTAGTATATTTATTTCTTTTGTCACGTCTATTTTATCTAGGTTGTCTGTGGAGGTGGAAACACCAAAGCAAGGATTTAGTCAAATCCCTAAACAACCTCAACATTTTCCCTTGGTCTTATGTGCACACGTACTAGAGATATTTCTTTGTTGGAGGCTTCATCTCTTGGTTCTTTGTGAGTATTTTCTTCCTTTCCTCTTGCTTTATCATTTGCCTTTCATTTAGTTTAAATTACTTTAATTTATGTTATTTTTTGTTGTTTTCCCGCATTTTAAAAGTCCAATTAACAAAACTGTTAGTAGCCACTTTGTTGTTTTTCAAGACATTCTTATTTTTCAGTCTAGATGAGATGCCCACACATCGCAGAAATGTTTGCACGCTACATTGTCATCCTTGGTCGAGAGCTCGTTAGTTTGCCCAAAAGACCTCTCTGACCTACTCTTTTAGTTTCTAGAATTCTCACCTTTTAATTCTACGTAAAACATAGATAGACACTCTTCATCATTTTATCATGTCACCTAAGCAGGATCTTTTGAGGTACTTGAGGGCTATTTGCTCTTTGAGACCTCGTCATCTTGAGAATAGCAAATCCCCTCCTCTACAGGAGAAAAGTCATGGATAAAGCAAAACTAGAGGTGGATGAACAAATGGCGCATTCACTTGAATGCTTTCCCTAATAATGGCAAAGAAATAAAGTCATTTGTGGTAAATAAGTTTTAAAAGCATGTGGGAAAAAGCTTTAGGGAGAAAGAGAAATATTACCCTAAGGAATTTAACGCCACTTCAGACTATCAACAAACATTAAGGAGAAACAAGAAATATTACTAAGGAATCTAACCCCACTTCAAACTATCAACAAAAGGCCTATTTAGAGGACAATATTCTTGGAGAGCAAAGATTCTCATTGCCCAATTGAGAATCAACTCATGTTGCCTTTAATGGGCAACAAATAGATGGAAATGGCTAAAAGAGGTATGGAAAGAGAGTTTGTATCTTTTGTATAGTTGGGACAATGGAAACAAAAAACACTACATTTTGGAATGTAAAGCTTACAATGACATTTGAATCAAGTACCCAAGTAATTTAGCATCAACTTCATTTCAAGATTTATTCAACGAGTAAATGGTTGTGAAAATGAGAGAGTTCGTTATCAAATTGAATAGGAGAAGATCAACACTTTAAAAAAAAAAATGTGAGAATATGTTATCGCATAAACTATGTTTGACCTCGTGAATATTAAAAATCTTATATTTTATTCTATTATATTTGCGTCTGAGTTTAAGTGCTGAGCATTCTTATAACATGGTCACCCCTATATTCTCATCAGATTCTATTTCCAAACATCTTTAATTTCAAAGGCTAGAAAGGATACTTTATAGATTACATGACAAAATGGTAATTTTGAAAAACAAATAATGACGTAAAATTGAAAAACAACAACAGAATAATGCAATCTGGAATCTACGCCGGAATCATTGATATTGGGATTATGTACAAGGACATCACTTCCCCTCTGAAAATAGAGGAATAATTATAATCAAATGAAATATTAGTGAGAGAGATGAAGTTTCTATGATTACAATATAGGGCTCTATCTTCATCGCCAGTACTGAGCCCATCGATGTATTGTCTCCACCATTTGTGGGAACAACGCACTGACACTATCATTTATGAGAGCCTGAAAGAATTGTATTGAGGCCTCGTCATCAAGGTCCAAACGGAACTTTTCTTGGAGCTGTGCAGTAAATGTTAATTAGAAGGGTTGAATATGAATTGGCACATAAAATAATAGAAAGTGTCTCGAGTTCAATGCCTACAAACTAATCTTTTAGAAAAAAGACAAAAAAATTGGCATACATCACACAAACCTTGAGAATTCCTCTCTCTGGATCAGAAGCAATATCAGGAATGCCGGCTCCAGCCATTAAGTAGAAAAGATTTAGTATAAGGTTACTAGATTTCCTGAGAATATTATATGCCTCACAGCAGTATGCTTTGAATTTTCCATAGTATTGGCTGCAAACATAAGCCAATATCAATAACATATATTTCTTGTGATAAGTTAGAAATCCTTTAAAGACTAGGGCCTTAGCCAAAACTGTATAAATTTTCACACTTCGTCTTCAATTTCTACAATTGTAATTGCATGGAATAACATTCATTGGATTATATATTGATGAAACATTCAAAATGCAAATTATTTCTGAGTACCTGTTAAATTATTTACAGAGACTTCCATCTGATATCCATTACGAATGCAAACAATTAATATTTTTCGCAAAATGATAGAAGTCCGATGACTTTGATAGATAGCTAAAAGTGTACAACTACCCTTGGTCCCTTTGTCCAGCAGATTTTTTCCCTCACACTTCATCCTTAATGCGTTCCCAGTGGTCTTTATCTACCAGACCAGCGGATGCATCTGAGAAAAGTATCCGAACAGCCATTAGATTAAACTGGGGTTAGGAGAGGTGAAGTGGCAGTGACTGCAGTGTCAAAGTTTCTGGCTGGTGATGAGAGTTTAGATCAGGAATCCATGTTATGTGATGGGTGACCAGATTAAAATTTTGAAACTATAAATATCTAAATTGCCTCAGAGTTATACAGGAGGCAACAGTGCTATCGGTCTGAATGAATATCTCGCGATAGCAAAAATTCTGCTCGAGGTGGCATTATTTGCATAACCCTCGGAATGCATTGTGCACGACCAAATTGTGGTCTCAGTGCCGCTATGGGATTCGGGGTTGGATAGGAAGCAATAGATTTGATTCAGTGGGATCAATCGGGTAGATCCATAAGCACAATAAGTGACTAGAGAGCTTAAAGTTAAAGATTGAAGGAATTAGGGATGAAAATGGAAAGAATGCAGGTCACTCCTCTTGTTGCTTCTCTGACCACAATGCATGTTGGCAGTCTTGGACTGTCAGGTTAAGAACTGCATATTTGCTTCCGAAATTAAATGAAACTTATACTATGTCTTGCATACTTACAGTGTTGATCCTACTTCTGTTGAAGCGGTGTTTTTTAGCTTTAGTTGTGGATGCTTGTCATGCGAGCATAGGGCTTTACTGGTCAGGTTCCATGAGCTCTAAAGCAGACAGCAGAACTTGTCCATGATGAGTCAAGCGAAGTAGCTTGTGAATGTAAAGATGGCATGATTCATTTGTGGTCCTTAGATGTAATGATGGCTACAAAAGTTTTACGTATGTAACATAGGAAACAACAGGAAGAATCTACAACTTTACATGATTCGGTAGGATAGTAAGATGGATTTGTAAAGAAATGGAACATTAGCATATTTTCACAGTAAAGTTACGTATTGGTAATTGGTAATTATTTGCTGTCAAAGAAGGGTTAGAAGCATTTGACTAGTTTAGGCAGAAAGTTAGGAAATTGTAAGGTCTCCAATTGCATTAAAGATATTCACATTCATAACCCGGCTTCTACTGGGATTAGAGCAATAGTAGGTTATCCTTGAGAGAGCAATATAAATAGTCCTTTTTTGGGAGAAAAATATTAGTTACAAAAAGGGAGCATGATTTGACCAAACAAGAGACACCTGTAATAAAAAATAAATGTTACATTTAGAAGTCACGATATTATCCAATCTTAGTAAAAAGAGAAAGATAGCTATGTGTTAATCATCACATGTAAGATACATCGATGTTAAGAATCGAGACATTATTTCTTTAAACAAATAACTATCCACACAGTTAGCTACACCAACATTATAATAGAGCCTCCTAACCCAATGTAATGGTGTAATGTCTCTTTTTGTGGAGTTGTTGAAAATGATCCATTTAGCCTATTTTATTCCCGTAGGCTAATTTCAGTAAATATCAGGGAATAAATTAATTAATTAAATAGAGTTGTCCAATAAAGCAAATTTTAGGAACGACTTTAATTAATTTTATAAAAAGAGGAAATATTAGAAGTCACTTTATAAAGGTGCTTTAATGTATTATTTTAAGCAGGAAATTAAAAAGGTTCATTTGGAAAAATATGAATGAGAATTTGGGAGCTCAATTGCTCATGCTTATGATTATTTTCTCTATAGTGGATTTGTTGGAGCAAAAACCTAGGATGAATGTAATGTCCCCTTTTTCTGCATGATCATGTTTGATGGTGGTTAGCCTATTTCTCAGACTCTCGTAGGCTAACAGGTTGGGTTAGAGGGTCAGTGGTACTTTCTGGAGAGCTTGATCGTTCTGGTTTTCAGAGCCCAGTGATTGGTTCACAGCAGGCGTTGGCAGTCTAGGAGTTGACAGCTTCTGACGGCACAGGATTATATGGTGTTTTGAGTGAGTTATGGATTTTTAAGTGATATTAAATATTAATTGATTTAATATTTAATTATAAAGTCAAATTGACTTTATATTTTTTAAATCACTTAAATATTCTTTAGTAATTTTATATCTTAAATCACTTAAATGAATAAATCGCCAAGTATTTAATTCATAAACTATTGTAATGGATTAAATGTTATTTTAAAAAGATTTTAATATCCCAAAAAAGTGAAACACTTTCCTTGGAATGCGTGCCTTTGCATAAAGGGCATTCGGCAATAGAAAATCATCTATGACATTTCTTTGCATGACATTTGCGGCATTCTCTTGTGATCGAGGTTTGAACAAGCGCGACTGAAGCGTTACCTCTTCAGTGTGAGCACTCTTGAGATTGTGAAAGATCAGTCGAATCGGTGCATGTTGAGAGAAAACTTGACCCGGAGGTTCTCTGATTCTCTGAGTTTATTTATTTGAGATTTGTTTGTAAACACAATAATTGAGGGGTTTCTCTTGGGTGGCGCATCCTTCCACGACTCGAAACTTCTATCGGAGATTCTTCTTTCTTTCTTGGCCGTCTGACCTTCATTTAGAAGGTGTGCCTTGAAAGGTACGTGTGAAGGAAATAGGTTAAAACTTCCTTTTGTGTGGGTTTTGGCTTCTATCATTGGTGCCTAGTTATTTCAGAGCATTGTGACCAGTTTCTGAGCAGGAGAAACCACTTCTGGAGTCTTGGCGTGCCTTCATGCTTGATTTCATCATTTCTAGCTGTAGATCTGGGAATTTCTTTATTTAAAATAACTGGAGATTTTCGGGTATGTCTGTTATGCATGATCTTATTGTTTCAGTATAATTAGCACTTCTGCATTTCCATTTTGTGAGTTTTTGCTTTAAATTTCAAATTACAAGCAAAAATATGCTGCGCCCCTTCTCTTCTGTCTATTAAGAATTCTCTAAAAAAACTTAAAATACACCTAAAGACTTAAGAAAATTGGGGTTTGAGGTTGAGAGCCAGCAAGGCTCATCACAGTGGTATCAGAGCTCTGATCCTGCCAGCTTGTGGGGTTAGAAAAAATTATGCGGTCACACCAGGACAAATTTGGCAGGTACTGTTCACACAGGGGTTGAACAACAAGTGGTTATCATGGCTTCTAAATTTGTTGATGAAGTAATGGTTGCTTATGAGGAATATATAGCATCTCCAGATAAGATAAAAGATCACCTAGACTTCGAACAATATATGGAGCATTGGATGGTTTATAATAAGCAACGAAGCAAATCAAAGAAATGTGAGCAGAAAAATGTAGAGAGCATTTCAAATAATATTCAGCAGAAACCTATGCCATCACAACAAAGATTAGCTCGCAGCTTGCAGCAGTCTGAAGACTCCATTTCAAGACAAAGCTCATCACAAAACAAAAAGAAATTGAGTTTCCTTGATGTGTTGGGGTTAAAAAGGGATCAATTAGCAGTTAGTGACCAGCATACAGCTGATCTTATGGAGGACAAAAATCAGACTTACATAGAAGTAGATGTTGGGCACAGGACACTTCAGGATGAGCAAGTGTTGTATGAAGACAAACCAGTTGCCTTAGAACAGCCACATGAAGATAAGGTTCCTTGTGATGCTTCATCAATTACTATGAAAGAAGAAGTGTACAGAAATATGGCTTCTACAACATCTTTTGAGACAACTTCTATTGAAGAGAAAGTTTTACACCATGATAGTGGTTTTGTTGAACCCCAGGAAGATATTATCAGCACTAACGGAGATGATATCAGCCTTGACATCAATTCTGATTTTATGAACAGCAGTCCATTACTTTCACAAAATCATGAGGTGACGGATAAAGTACATAAAGATGGTCATGTTATGGTATCTCCTAACATTAGCATTGAAGTTTTGCATGTTGAGCTCGAAGAATGTTTGGTGGATTCAAGTCACAAACAGTCTGATTTTATATATCAGACCTTGGAAGATGTGAACAAAACTCAAGTTTTGTGTGATGGGTGGCTACAAAGGGCTAAGAAGGCAAAGATGTTGGCTGCTCAAGCAAAACAGCGTTTGCAAGAGGTCAAGGAACGCTGCAGCCAGCTAGATCAAGCAAAGAAACAAAGGGAGTCGCACCTTAGATCTCTAATTCTTCCAAGAGAAGAACATGTAAGAGGTGAGCATGCTATGGATGGACTTTCAGTGACTTTGGCAACAGAGGTGTGTGAGGATATTGTCATAACAGCAGCTTCTACCTTGCCAGTCAAGACATCCTATGAGGTACATAGCAGCAATACCTTAGAGGTTGATGACAACACACATGATGTTGCTGATTATGAGGTGAGTGATGCAGATTCAACTTCATGCTATAGTGCAGATTTGGATGGAGAACAAAAAGTGATTCAAGAGGGATTTTCCTCTCCTCAGTACAGTTATGAGTTTTATGATCAGCAAGCTCCAATCTATGATACTGATGGAGAAGAATCAGAAAATGAGGCGGATGCTACATCTTCTTGTGATAATCCGCTCTTTGAGGTGGATGCTGATTCTACTCTTGACCCTGGTTTAAGGGTGAGCTTTGATCATAGTATCAGAGATTCTGTCAGTGCATGGGATTTCAGACAGAGCTCGTTGAGGAGATTTCCAGTGTGTACATGGTCAGGAGTCTACACAGTTTCACTTTCAGTCATCATGTACATGACCTGTTTCAGATGCACAATTCTGGTATGCACGTGTTAGACATGTTGGATGATAGCATATCTCGTGCGGTTTTAGGGAGCAAGTGTTGTCAGCAGTTTGACTTGCTTTCTTATGAGTTCCTCTCTCCTGTGACAGATGGTGTTGAGATTGACAGGGTACAGCATGATGATCCAGTTGATCAGATTTGGGAGTTACAGGAGACAGTTGATGACAGTAGGGACATTTCACGGCACTATCCTTGGGATCCTGGTGGAGTGGTTGATTCTTTGCTGTTGAGATTGCTTGCGGACAAGCAATTTCCGGGAGGGCGGACTGTAATGTCCCCTTTTTCTGCATGATCATGTTTGATGGTGGTTAGCCTATTTCTCAGACTCTCGTAGGCTAACAGGTTGGGTTAGAGGGTCAGTGGTACTTTCTGGAGAGCTTGATCGTTCTGGTTTTCAGAGCCCAGTGATTGGTTCACAGCAGGCGTTGGCAGTCCAGGAGTTGACAGCTTCTGACGGCACAGGATTATATGGTGTTTTGAGTGAGTTATGGGTTTTTAAGTGATATTAAATATTAATTGATTTAATATTTAATTATAAAGTCAAATTGACTTTATATTTTTTAAATCACTTAAATATTCTTTTAAAAGTGATTTTATATCTTAAATCACTTAAATGAATAAGTGCGCCAAGTATTTAATTCATAAACTATTGTAATGGATTAAATGTTATTTTAAAAGATTTTAATATCCCAAAAAGTGGCGTACTTTCTTGGAATGCGTGCCTTTGCATAAAAGGGCATTTCTGGCAATAGAAAATCATCTTATGACCATTTCACTTTGCCTTGAGCATTTTGCCTATGCATTCTCCTGTGATCAGGGTTTGAACAAACTGCCATTGAAGAACGTTACCTCTTCAGTGTGAGCACTCTTGAGATTGTGGAATATTAGTCGAATCAGTGCATGTTGAGAGCTTCAGCCAGAGGTTCTACAAATTCTACAGAGTTTATTTATTTTGAGATTGTTTATGGCTTACAATAATTGAGGGTTTCTACTGGTGGCGCATCCTTCCACAGCTACATAAACTTCTATCAGAGATTCTACTTCTTTCTTTCTTGGCCGTACGGCCTTCATTGGGAATTGTGCCTTGAAAAAGGCGTGTGAAGAAATAAATTGAAACGCCTTCCTTTTGTGTGGGTTTTGGCTTCTATCATTGGCGCCTAGTTATTTTAGAGCATTGTGACCAATTTCTGAGTAGGAGAAACCACTTCTGGAGTCTTGGCGTGCCTTCATGCTTGATTTCATCATTTCCAGCTGTAGATCTGGCAAATTCTTTATTTAAAATAACTGGAGATTTTCGGGTATGTCTGTTATGCATGATCTTATTGTTTCAGTATAATTAGCACTTCTGCATTTCCATTTTGTGAGTTTTTGTTTTAAATTTCAAATTACAAGCAAAAATATGCTGCGCCCCTTCTCTTCTGTCTATTAAGAATTCTCTAAAAAAACTTAAAATACACCTAAAGACTTAAGAAAATTGGGGTTTGAGGTTGAGAGCCAGCAGGGCTCATCACAATGAAAACCCTAAGGGAAATCAATTTTCGTGGAAAAATATCCTCCCTAGCTGGTTGCAGGTGGAATCACACCATGTTTCATGCAGAATTACGAGCGAATGAAGTTCTATAAAATTTCAGAGGTTTGCAGGCAAACAAAAACTTATTATTTCTCCAATTTTTGAAAGAAGGATTTACTACAGTGGTTTACCTCTAGGTGCCAAATATCGAAGTGATAAGAGTTGAATGCTAAATGCCATTTTGAAAAGGATCGCTGAAGGAAACAATTCATATGGCAAGGCGTGGGAAAATTCTTATTGGTGGTCGTGGGCATTGCATATGCTAAGTGTGTCTTTTTCCTCAAATCATTGGTGTGGTAGATTGTAATACTGGACATTGTCTCCCTATAACAGCAGGTCAAAGTATAAGTTAGAGAGTCATGAGGGTTGGAAACTTCCATGCCGGCTGCTATATCTGCTAACAGCTAGGCATGATGTTTACCTCCAGTTTTGGGCAACAATATTGGTGAATTATGGGTGTTGGTGTTAGTCATGGCTGGGCGTTCAAATGTATGATGCTGAGCATCACCTTATGGAGCAAGTTGGGATGATTTCAGTGAGTTATGTTAGCCGCTGGAATTGTTGAGCAGACGCGAGGCTGGTAGGCTTTCCAGGGAACCAGTGCAGCTGTAGTCAGTGCATTGCATGTACATTTTCAGTCATTTTGTGGGTGGCGATTTCAAGGTTAGATCATTGTGAAACAATTTTCTGTAATCTGCTATTCTATTCAGTAGTCTGTGCTTAAAGATTTGGTACATTTCATAGTTCTATGGAGTTTCCTAATGCAGAGACAAAGGGATGGGGAGCATTTTGGGGATGGAGGGCCTAAGTTTGGTGGGGTCGGGTGGAGTGGGGTGGAGGAGGGAGGACGGGCGGTGAGGGGGGCAGCGGGGGAGCGGTGCTGAAATACATATAGTACTTGAAAAATTAGTTATAAAAAGATGTATAGCTGTAGAAGCCTAAGGAATAAGTAAAGTTTAAATGGTACTTGAAGTAAATAGCACACTTAGATATATTATCAGTGAACCACGGGGACGCGTTTCCCCCCAAAATGTGACCCGTTTCGGAAACGGGGACGTCCCGGGGACAGGGGGACGGGTACTTGGCGTCCCCCGCCGTCCCGCCACCGCCACCAAAGCGCCGCCGGAGACGGGGAGACGTCTCCACGTCTCCAAGGAAACTTGGAGACGTGGAGACGTCTCCAAGGAAACTTGGAGACGTGGAGACGTCTCCAAGTCTCCTGGGGAGACGTCTAGGAGTTTCTCGGGAGACTGGGAAACGCCTAGCCGTCTCCCGTGTTGAGACGCGTCTATGGACGCATAAAACAAATTTTAACTTAAAATTTTAGTTTATTTTTATTTCCTTGTTGCCCTAAGTTGGCGTGGGCCCCACCCCTTCCTCTAAAACAACACAAAACAATGTTTTCATTAAGATTTGATCATTTCAATCACATTCAAAGACTGATTTTTTTTTGCAGCCAGCTGAAGAAGAAGAAAAACAGTGAAGAAGTCTGATTGAAGGGGTGAAAATAAAGATTGCAAGTGTGATAGGAGTGAGAAGGAGCAAGAAGAAGAGGAGGAAGAGGATTCTACTTCATTTTGGAGAGATTTTTCAAGCACAAGGTAGGGTTTTTGAAGTTTTTTTCAAATTTCTTGTTGTTTTTCAAGTTTTTGTTTTAAAATTTATTTTCTTAGTTTAAAGTTAAACTTGTTTTCTTTTTTTCTTATTCATCTCAAAGACTCAAATTCAGATTTGATGTTGAATCTTGAGAGCAAAATGATGAAGATGATTGAATCATTCATCATTTTGCCCTCAAGATTCAACATCAATTTTTTTATTTTAAAATTTTAATATTAAAGTTTAAACTTTAAAGTTAAACTGTTAAACTTAAAGTTAAAAGACTTAAAGTGTAAACAGCTTGCTTTTTTAATTTTTTTTCCTCAGATCCTTTCTATTTCTCAAATACTATTAGTTATTACTTATTACTTATTTATATTGCTTATAGAGCTTGCTTTTTTTTCCTCATATCCTTTCTATTTCTCAAATCCTTTTTATTTTCTAATTTCTATTTGCAAACTGCAAAGTAAAATTTCAAATTTGTTAACTTATTTCAATTTTCATTGTTCAATGTTCATTGTTTCAATTTGTTAAAGTAGGCTGATTTTATTTTAATTTTGTGAATGCAGTGTCACTTTCACGATGAGCACCGAAGACATGAGTGGGGATGACATGGAAATTCACTCTCATAGTGAACATGATTCAGATTTTGAACCTGAGAATGAGGGGGATGACCATGGGGCTGATCCTGCAGCCCAATCTAGTTCCTTGGCGAGTGCAGCAGCTAGTACAGGTTGCCCTTCAGAAACCTTGGCAGAGTTTGCTAGGGGTCATTTTGATCCAAAGTCTCCTCTGAAACAGTTTGCTACAAGAATACAAAGCACATCAAGTTCAGGTGGGGGAACAAGGAAGTGGAAGTGCAACATTTGTCATATGGAATGGTTTGGTAGCATCACTCGAGTGAATGCACACTTTCTTTTTTGGACAGGAAAAGGTGTGGAGCCTTGTAAGTTTTTGAAGGAGGCTAAAAATATAAAGTATAGAATGGAGTTTAACAAGCTTTGGGGCATTCTAGAGGACACAAATATTTCAGTCCCTACTACTTTGACTGGTAGGGCAGCCCTTCAGCAAATCCAGCATGCATCAGTGCCACATACTTTTCAGACGGGAGGAATGATGTTTGGAACTTCATCCACTTCCACTTCTAGTGTCGCTAGGGGGACAGCCACAGGGAAACGCAAGTTGCAGACATCACAAAGTAACCCCATAGCTAATATGTTTAATGTGCAGTTGAGAGATGAGATAGATGAATCCATTCGCAAGTTCTTTTTTGCCAATGGAATTCCATTTCATGTTACACAGTCTCCTTATTATAGGGAGATGATGGCTATGGTGGCTAAGGGAGGAACATCATATGTGCCACCAGGTGAGACAAAAATGAGGACCTCGATCTTGGATAAGTGCTATTCCAAGATCGATATTTTGATGGAGAAGATGAAGGCATGTTGGGTGGCATCTGGGTGCAGTATAGTTATGGATGGGTGGACGGACATTCGCCATCGTCCACTCATCAACATCATGGTCACATGTGCAGAGGGCCCATACTTCCTTAGAGCAGTTGATTGTACAGGGCATCGCAAAGATGCTGATTTTCAGTTTCATCTCCTCGGGGAGGCTATTGAGGAGGTTGGGCCACAAAATGTGGTCCAAGTAATCACAGATGTAGCCCATGTGTGTAAAGCAGCAGGGAAACTCATTGAGGCAGCCTATAGACATATTTGGTGGACCCCATGTTGTGTGCATGCCATGAACAATGCACTCAAGGACATGGGGAAGATTGATTGGATTAGAGGAGTGGTCACTGATGCGAGAGATGTGCAGATGTTTATCTGCAACCACCACACTTCCCATGCACTCTTCAGGACCTTCGCGAAGAAGGAGTTCTTGAAACCGGTGGAGACCCGATATGCATCATATTTCATTCTCTTGGAGAGAATGATTGAGTTGCAAGAGGCATTGCAAGTCATGGTTATGACTAATGAGTGGAATAGGTGGGCCGAGGCCAAGACAGCACAGGGGAGAAGGGTGAAGGAGATAGTGAAGAGTGATGTGTTTTGGACTGATGCGAAATACATTGTCTCCATCATTTCTCCAGTATTCCAGGTTATCAGATATGGGGATGGGGATGCACCTAACCTTGGAGAGGTGTATGAGTGCATTGACTCTATGCTTGACCAGATGAGGGCTGCTGTGCAGTGAAGGACCCCTCTCTAGCATTCTACAATGAGCACATCCGGCCAATCATTCAGCGCAGATGGGACAAGTTGAACACTCCTTTGCATATGGCTGCCTTTGCCTTGAATCCTAAGTGGTACATGGCTAGACCAGGTAGAGTGACACCGATTCAGGATGATGAGGTGAAGGCAGGTTTCTTTAGGTGCATAGAGAAGATGTATGATTCTACAGATGCCAGCACAATTCGCACTGAGTGGACCAGATTTGCCACTCTTAGAGGCTATTCAGATGCAGCAAAGGTGGATATAGTTTCTATGGCACAGAGGACCCACTTTTGTGGTGGAATTGTCATGGTTCGAAATCTTTGACCACCACTCTAGCTATTCGTCTGCTATCCCAGGTTTCCAGTTCTTCAGCTGCTGAGAGGAACTGGTCTACATATAGCTTCATCCACTCTCTTAAGAGGAACAGACTTACCTCTAAGAGAGCAGAGAAGCTTGTGGCTGTACACAGTGCTTTGCGTATCACTTCAGATGCAGGGCTGGTTGGTGTGAGCTTGAGGGATCTTGACCATGTGGAGTCCAGCAGTTCCAGTGATGGGGAGTTTGGAGATGATTAGAGGCCTCCATTCACTACATTTTGAGTTTCGACATTTTGGCATTTTGTCTTTTCAGTTTTCATTTTGTAATGCTACTTATTGTAATGAACTAATGATGAATCATGTAATCAATTAATCATCTTTATAGACTTTGTCATATCATCAATGTTATTCATATTTGGGCCTTTGGCGATATAATAGAAATCTCCAATTTGACAATTCAAATATCTTCGTATTTAGATTTAGTATTTCAAATTTTGCCATGTTATAAATTTACTAATTTCCTATAGTTTCATTTGAAATGTAATTCTTATACTGCTATACTATTATACATCTTTTCAAAACTAGTTTTTCAAGTACTATAAGTATATGTATAACTATATCAGCGCCACCCCCCCGCCACCCCCCCGCCGCCGTCCCCCCGCCGTCTCCCTGTCGTCCCCAAACTAAGGCCCTTTGTCCCCCCGTCTCCGAAACGCGTTTCCCCGTCCCCCCGTTTCCCCGTCCCCCAGGCCCGTGGAACACTGTATATTATTATATGGTCAAAGACTGAAATGTATACAAAACTTGTGATGAGCCCAGCTGGCTCCAAATCAAACCCCTGACTTTTACTGACTTGTTTTTGTGTTTTTTAATGTTTAAAGAAGAATCATAGACAGAAGTAGAAGGGGTGCCAAGCATAAAATGTACATAAAACTCAAATTTAAGCTAGATCTGAAAAACTGCTTATGAATTATGTGATAAACAACTACTACAAATAGATCATGAACAACAAACATACCCGAATAGCTCCAAATTAATTAAATAAAGAATTTTTACACTTGCCAGGCAAAAATGGCTGAAACTGAGTAAATGCAATGCCTGGAGCCTGGATTAACTTTCTCCCACGCAGAGACTGGAGGAAAGCAGTTGAGAAGTGTAGGTGCCAACAATGGAGCACAGAAAAGGCCAGAAAGAGAGGCGTTTTTGCCTCTAGCTTGCAAATGCCCTTTTTTCAGGTGACATGCCTTTCAAGGCAAAGTACGGCCTCTAATATGCTAAATGACAATCTTTATTGAAAACTAAAAAAAATAAAGATGGCATCCTAGATTTGTAAGCCCTCTTCTTATTGAAACCTATAAACTTTTGAATAGAATAGCTTTGAAAGCACAGATGAAATCTTGAATTGAAGCTCCCACAATTGCAATCATTCAACTGGTATTCCACAGTCTCACAATCACACATCAATGAAGAATTTCCGCTCTCCAATGTAGAAGTTTCCTAAAACCCTTGTCCTCAGACAAAAACCACAGAGAAGAAAATATCAAGCAATGCCAAATAATCAAGAAGTGAGTTTGAATTGCCTTTCCTTATATCTCCCAAAAAGGCACGCACTTCTAAAAGTCACACTTTTTCTTTTAAAATACATTAAAATGTATTTAAATCCCTTTCAATAGTTTTTAATCCCACTTTATGAAGTGAGTGCACCTTTAATATGACTTGAGTGATTTATTTTATCACTTTATAATCCTTAAGTCACCTTTTAAATATATTTAAGTGGCTTTTAACTTTTATAAAGTCAATTTGACTTTATAATTTACCAATAAGTTAAATAATTAACTTAACCACCAAAATATTCATAACTCCCTCCAAACTCGACATTTTTTGTGCCGTCAGAAGCTGGCGAACACTATGCTACAAATGCCTACACTAAAACCACTACTGAAGTGAAGGAGTGGGAATGACAATACCCACCAAAACGGCCACTAACCCCCTTACCAAATCCTGTCAGCCTATGAGGGTCCAAGAAATAGACTAACCATCACAAAACAAGATCACGCTAAAAAGGGGGACATTACAAAACTCATGGAATATGAAATCCATGACATCAAATGTTCCAAACAAATATGAAATATCAAAACAATAAGTAGAAGTTTGGCTCAGAGGAGCCTGCATCCTTCCTATGAATGCCTCTAAGATAGGTCCTAGCTAATGCAACAACCATAATCTCAAGTTTGAGGGCAATTGCCCTAATGAGGTTGAGGGGCAATGCCCCATGCGGGGGTCTGGGGGGAGTTCCTTTAGTGAGGTCGAGGGGCAACGCCCCTCGTGGGGTCCATACAAACCTTCATAGCGTACATCATTTGCTTTCACAATAAGTGAAAAAAAAAAGTTTTAACTTTTAATTTTTATGTTTTTTAAATTTTTGCACTTTCCAAACCTGCGAGTCTCATTACTATGGACTTTAAACACATTGCAATGATTTCATTGAACTAGTGAACATTGAAAAGCAAAATATAGACATTGGAACGAGAACTAGAAGTTTTTTTTTTAAATCATTATTTTTTTTATTTTCGTGGGAAATGCCTAGGAGTTTCCTAGGAGTCTCAGGGAGTCTCTAGGACGTCCTAGAGCCCCCTTTTGGCCAGAAACACCGAGAAAACGTCCCCTTGAAAGAGAAACATTTAGAAGACAACAGGGAAACGTGGAGATGGTGGAGGGACGGCAGAGGGACGTTTCCCAAACATCCCCACGTCTCAGGGATGTCCCCATCTCGGGTGCAATAGGATTTTCAGGGGGGGGGGGAAGGGGGAGAGGGATGCGTCCCTATGGAACACTGGTATATTTATTTGTAATGTTGAGTACAAACTGTTTATTGTAATGTCTATCAAGCATATAAATGCCAAGTTGAATCTATGAATGTTAACATGATGGCAATATAATCAAAACCCATCAGACAATTATCATAAAACATTTTCAGCTGGAAAACTCTTTGAACTGGAGGCATGTAAATTGTTTATCAAAATGATTATCCATTAAAGATTGGGAAAAGTGAAAAAAATTAGCATAGAAATTTGGCACGGCCCTTTACAAATTGTCTCTAAAGAGTTCCACATGTTGTTTTACTACCTTGATCCCACACAAGTCCTGCAGCTTCCTTTCAAATGTTACTACTCAGAATATGCAGGGCATCCTCAATCAGCAGATCACATGGAAAGCTCAAATGATCACCCTCATATCCCATCACAATGCACAGTTGAAATCTCAACAGCAGCAAATTATTTGAGTTACTCCAACAGTTCTTAGAAGGCCAGGCACTAACTGCTAATATTTCAGTAAGTGAAGGCAGGAAGACTTTAGCTTGCTGCTGCTGCTTCCTCTGACTTTGGGTCGGATGTATCTCCAACTCCTAATTAAACACGGAAGAGCTGAAAAAGTCTTGCCGCCTCCTCAGATATGCAAAAGTGTCTCCTCAAATATCAAAACAGAATCTGAAGAATTCTAGCCTGAGAAGACACGGCCTGAAACAGCAGATCATAACAAGGATAAGTAGACTTCTCAGTTTTTTAATTTTCTTTTTATTATCCATCACAATGAATGACATCGGATATGGTAGTTCTGTCATAAGTATTGCTACATATTCCTCCTGATATAGTCTGTTGTCTGTCTTTCTTGTATTGTCAGTTGGGAACCATGTTTTCTTTTTCAAACTATGTCTAAGAATGCTGAGAATCTGTAGCTTTAGCAATTTTGTGCTGGTTTATCCTTATGTGAACACTCCCATCTCTTTATACTTGTAATATAATTTTCACTTATCAGAAAAAAGGTATGGCTTATGGTTGCCAGGAAATGCAAACAGAAACAGGCATGCTAATTTTTCAAAAACTATGGTACAGTGGCTCAGGAAAACATGGAAATACAGAAAAAGTAATAAGAATATTATTTATATCATGGAAATAAAAATATTTCAATATTTATGAATTAAAAATCAAATATTCAAATAATATAAACATTTCATTATACATGCATAACACATATTGCCATAAAATACATTACATGAAAGGCTAGCACAACGTAAAAAAGTTAGAAAAAAGGCTAGTTGAGAAGATCTCAAAAAAGATTAAATCAGAAACCCTTGGCCTCCATAAGGTTCCTGGAGAAATATCTCCATTCCATAATGTTATAGATTATATACCTGGAAATGTCTAAAATCATTATTGCCCCTATACTTCATTGTATGTGACAGTCCTTCACTAAGATTTTCGGCAATGGTTGAATACTCTTTACAAATATTGTCAGCAATGGTTGTTTACTCTTTGACTATATCGTCAGCAATGGTTGAATAATGATTCAATTCTGTGTTAAAAGGGTTGCGGTCAAATGGCAAGGCCATAGGGTTCTCATGATGGAGACCCAAGTTGAAGCCCCAAAAGTTACATCTTTGCACTAGTCTGCATGCAAGTGGTATTCCCACAAGTGAAGTGGTATACCCACAGAAGTTGGAGCTGTATCCCTGTAGAAGCTGGGGAGTGCAGCAGTATCCCCTCAGCTGAAGCAAAAGTTAGAGTGTATCCCCACAGATTCCAGAATGATAGTTAAAGTGGTATCCTCACAGGTTAAATTGTAGGGTTCCATGAATCCATAGTGAACATATTGTAAGGGGTGTGGGCCCTGTTCAAACCTGTTGTGACCTTTTCACACATCGCCCCATTCAAAATGGGGACCCCTAAATTTTTGCTCCGTTCTGGTCTTTTGGCTTTGGTTTTCTTTCTTTCTCTCTCGTTTTGCTTCTTTTCTGCTATCTGCTTTCTGGGGATGCTCCCGTCAGCGAACTTAACGCGAAAATTGGCCAAGTCTAAAATTAGGGTTTCACATCTTTGGGTCATTTTGAGGTCAAATTGAGTTGGTTGGTCAGCTTCTAAGCCTAACATTGCTATTACAATGCTTTCAGCAAGTAACCCCTAAATTATCACTGAGTTCTGCCAATTTTCTATTTTTAGTAGGTGTCAGTTTAGGGTTGATTTTTCTCGAGATTTTCACATTTTGGCAACTCCACTACATTCTGAATACTTCAAGTTCATTTCTGACAAAATTTGAGCAAAAACAAACGACTTGCTATTTTTAGCAGTCTAGCTTCCAGAGCAAATTTCAGGGCCTTCATGTTACATTTTCTGATGCATGTCCGGAGATTCTTTGTGGGTTCTTCGAGACCTTCGCAGTGATATGACATGCAAAGCAGGACGACAACTTTCGGCATTCAACCTTCAGAGGCTGATATCGAGGTTTGCATGCAAATTTTCCCAGTGCATGACGACATATTCTTTCTGGGTTTCCAAAGAGCTTCGCAATGGTGTAACATGCAAGTGGAACCGGTCACTTTTCAGAAACTTGCTATTTTTAGCCAATGTTTGCATGTTGAAGATTTTTCTGGGTTTTTCTGGGTTTTCCAAGATTTTTCAGGCAGTATGACATGCAAAATCATCCACCAACCGGTTGGCCACTTTTTCGGCCACTTTCTATTTTTAGCAGGTACCACTTAGGCAGCTGCCCAACACTTCAAAACTGCGAACTGATCATCATGCAACTGAAACGAGGTCAAACGGAGCTCATCTAAGGAACATGCATAAAATTAGGGTTTCAAGCTTAAGGGCTAAAAATGAGGAATCAGACAACAAGGTGCTCAAAACTGAAGTATCCATTACGATCAGCATCTTTCAGGGAGTCTGCTGGCAAAATTTGAAGGCAATCAGAGAACTTGCTATTTTTAGTAAGGTGTTCCAGACGCAGGCTATAAATAGAAAGTCAATCTCAGGGGCCGGTGCAAATAGGCAAGTTCACCAACAAGGAGCACGATGTCCAAATTTCAAGTCAAACGGAGCTAAGGAAGCCTCAGAAACAAGCACTTACTATAAATAGTAAGTCACTTCAGAAGCAGCTATAAATGGTAGGTCAACATCGAGTCTCCACGCGAACAGGTCCAATATATGATGAGGAATCCATGGCGCGAATTTCAAGACAAACGAAGTTACAGAGGATGAAGAATCAGATAATTGCTATTTTTAGCAGGCATGGGCAGAGAAATTAGGGTTTCCTAAAATCAAGGACGGAGCAGAACAGTCAAGCAAAAACAGCATCCAGCTACGATCACCACGCTTCAAGCAATTGGCACATGAAATTTGAAGACTTTCTGAGCAATTTCTATTTTTAGCAGGTTGCTAAAAATAGCAGGTGCAGACAAGCATCGGGCATCAACAGCACGAATCAATTGAAATTCAGATCAGGGCGAAAATAAAGCTTTCTGGAGTCAAAATTCAGTTGAAGGCGCGAAATTCAAAGAACTTTCTAAAAATAGAAAGTCGGGACGAATTAGGGTTAATAGAAGAAAATCAACCTAAATCTGGCAGAGGGCATGAAATTCGCTAAAACGGATAAATTACCAAGTCCATCATTAAAACTCGCCTTGAAAAGCTAAAGAGAGATGAAAATCGCCTAAGTCTGGAAAATTGGAAGTTGACATAGGGAAATGCGCCTGAGGATGGCTTGAAAATTTTGCTAAGGTGTGAAAATTAAATGTTCCATGGGTCGGATGCGCCCCCCTTCTCAACTTGGGAAAATTGTCTAAGTGTTCAAAAATGAAACCTTGGCCTATCAAATGCGCCCATGGTGAAATTGAAAGTTGACCCTCTAAAATGCGCCCCTCTTTGAGGACTTAGAAATTCTCTAAGGCATGGGGAATTAAGAACTTCGCTAAGTGTTGAAACTTGACGTGAAGGAGATGATATGCGCCCACCAAGGTGTAAAGTGAAAGCTCCATATAGAGAATGCGCCCCCAATTGAAAGTTGACCCATTCAAATGCGCCCCTCTTTGAAGAAACCTCAGAAATTATCTAAGTGATGAAATTGAAAGTTGCCTAAGGGATTTGCGCCTCAAAGTTCACATGATCATTTGCACCCTTGGGGTTGAAACTTCGCTAAGTGCTAGAATTGAAAGTTCTATATTCCAAATGCGCCCAAGTCAAAAATGAAAGCTAAACCTATGATTTGCGCCTGGTGCTAAATTGGAAGTTGGCGTAGTGATTTGCGCCCCTCTTTGGAAGTAAATTTGAAAAATCTTCTAAGTCACAAAACTAAAAGCAGCCACTTGCAAATGCGCCATGGGAAAACTAGAAGGAAAGCCTGGCAAATGCACCCCTAAACTCAAAGCTACCCCAACTAAATGCGCCTGAAGAGTGAGTTGAAAAGATTCTAGGTGTCAAAACTGGAAGTAGGCCATGGTAATGCGCCCAAGGTGTAAACTGAAAGCTCAACAGATGATTTGCACCTGGGATAGAGAAAGTTGGCTGAGGCATCACAATCTAAAACCTCCACATATAATTTGCGCCTGGTGACTTGAAGCAACATTTTCAAATTAAAAGTTCAACACATCATTTGCGCCTAAAGAGTTTGAAAATTCGCCTAAGTGTTAAAGTTGAATGTACCACCTACCATATGCGCCCATGATAAAACTCAAAGCTTTGAGGGTTATTTGCGCCTCTCTTTGAAAGAAGAGTTAGAAATTTTTCTAAGTCAAGGAAGCTGGAGAATACACTAAATCGTTGAAATCTAAAGCTCCCCTTGCAATATGCGCCTTGAGGAGAATAAGGGAACACTTCAAATTTTCTTAAGTTATCAAACCGAAAGTTGCCTGGGTGAAATGCGCCCCAAATTGAGACCTCCACCATGAATATGCGCCTCTGAAGGATGAAGTTGAAAGCTCCATATATGATATGCAAAATGTGTTTTAAAAATTTGAATTTTACTAACTGTTAAAACTGAAAGCTTGCCCTCCAAAATGTACCTTGGAGATGAAGTCACAGGAAATTTCCTAAGTCACGAAATTGAAAGATCCACCATGGATTTGCGCCTGGAGAAGGAAAACGCATGAACTACGCCCAAGAACTTTGGAGGTTGGAAAATGTTTTAAGTGATAAAAAATTAGAAGCCGACCCTTGCATATGCACCATAGGTGAGGATGAAAAGATGTTAAGTGTTCAAACTAGAAGTGTGAGACATCCCATGCGCCCAAGCTAGAAATGGAATTGAAATACGAAAATAAAAGCTTAGCCTATAATATGCGCCTCAAAAGAAAGAGTGATTTAATAATTGACCAAGGCGTTTAATGTGAGAATAAAATTTAAAGGCGTTGGATTTAAATATATGCGCCTTGGTTAGAAAAGGGGATAAGTAAATTTCAAAGTGTTGGAAAATTAAAGGTCCCCCCCCCCCTTTTTTTTTGATGTACGCCTAGACTGGAGATTGTCTACCAAAAATCGAAGGCATTTAAATTTTTCTAAAGCAAGACGTGAAGATTAAGAATAAATTAAAGGGCGTTGGAAATGAAAGTTTGACATGTTATGTGCAAGGGTGATAAATATTAAAATGTTCGTGTTCAAAGGCATTTAAAAAAATTAAAAGGCATTAGGTGAAAATAATTTCTCCAGGCAATTAATTTTAAAAATTTGCCTAAGTCGGAGAAATTAAATTAATTTAATCGATTTAATTATTTTCCTAAGTATTAAATTAGAATTCCCCCTTTAAATTCGACCCATGAAATTTTAAAAGTTCGGATGATTTTAACCACAGGGAATATATTTCAGAGTTAATTATGGATGGAAAATAAATTACGCCTAGCCAGTTTTGAGGTGTTGACATCGAATTTTTAAAGTGCGCTGGTGAAATAAATTAAAATGGCATTTAAATTAAATTTTAATAAATTAAATATGCCATTTTAAAAAGCAGTAAGATTATTTCAAATTGGAGTAAAAATGATTTTTTTTTCGAAATTACTAGAGATAACTAGCAGTCGGGAGGGAAGTTTTAAATTTGAATCGAGGAAAGAATCTCTCTAAATAGCAAATTGCCATAACAACTGCAAGACGACTGGAATATTCCTTTTTAAATTTAGCAAATGCGTAAGTCATGATGAAGAGAATAAATGGCATCTGCTAGAGTTAGCACCAGCTTTTGGCTATAAAACTCTGAGGATTTTCATTCTCATCTCACAAAATTCGAAGCTCAGATTTATGCTGGTGAATTGAGAGAGGTTGTTGAGTTGTGAGATTTAATATTTTCAAAATTTGGAGTTGCTGAAAGTGTGCGAAGTCTTGAAGTCGATTTTTTTTCAAGAGATTGAAATTGTTGAAGTCGAAGTTGCTGAGAGTTGATTTTCTGAGTTGCTGAGTTGCGAGGTTGCTGCGATTCGAAATAAAGTTTGAAGTGTAAGCTGCCAAGGTTAAGCATTTTTAATTCTCCAAGTTGTTGAAGGTAAGTATTCAAAGTTGCTGAGACTTAATATTTTGCTGAAAGTTGAAATGTTTTTCGAAGTTGAAAGTTGAAAAAACTGAAATCATTTAATTATGCTGGAGGTCGAAATTGTTTGAACTCGAAATTGCTTGAGCTTGAAATTTTCTGAAGTCGCCGAATGTTAGAATCGAATCAGATTTAAAATTGTTGAAGCCTTCGAAGTTGCTTTCGAAGTTGCTGATTTATAACTTTCGAAAAGCTGATTTGAAATTATTGAAACTTGATGATTTATAACTTCCAAGCTTGCTGATTTAAAATCTTTGAAGTTGCTGATGTATAACTTTCGAAGTTGATGATTTAAAATTTTTAAAAGTTGCTGAAACATTGAAGCATTTGCTGAAGTTGAGATTGTTGGAGATAAATTTCTTTTGGCTGCAAGTTGTTAAAGTTCGAAGTTTAAATATACCGAGGTTTGAAGTCGAAGTTTGTTGCTGAAGCTGTTAACTTGTATTTATTTTTGCAGCCAACTTCATTCGCCAGCCGTCCCTCGTGATTTTTATTTTAAAAGTTGAAAGTGTAATGTTTGCTTCTTGTTTTGCAGATGGCTGATGGACGAAAAGCTGATGTTGTTGGAACTAGCAAAGCTAGAGCTAAGGCTGGGAACAACGAAGCTATTAAAGAAAACGCCTCCAGGCAGGCGATCATCAAAGGTTTAAAGAAGTCCTTCATTCCTGAGTCAAAGATCGTATCAAAGTTTGGGAACTTGACAGACACCAACCTTGGGCCTTTCAATCTCAAGGCTTTCATGCGCAGAATGTATGGGCAAGGTGGCAATCTTCCTACAGAGGCATCGTGCAACATTGTCAAGAGCGGGTTATATGCAACAGCTGGATTCCAACCAGCGGTTCATTGTCCAGAGCTAATCTTGGAATGCGCCAACTTTTACAACTCAGACGATCAGACTATCATTTCTCCAGATGGTATGATATTGGCCAACTTTGCACTTGACGCAATTGGCGAGGCGTTTGGGATACTGGGTACAGATTATATGTTATATAAATCCAAGGAAAAGGCTGACAAGATGTATGCCACGTCTTTCGAGAAGTGCATGAAGAGGATAAACACCACTTGGATGCGAAAGCCAAAGCCTCCTGCTGTTAGGCTACCAAAGCAGATAATTTCTGAAGAGCTGAAACAGGAGTACTGCGATATAATTATGTTGCTCAGCAGGGTTAACGGTAGCCCGCAGTCATTTGTGTTCGAGCCATGGATGTTCTTTTACATTAGTGTAGTGCTCGAAGGGAAGGTGCAAGTAAATTGGGCATAGATAATAAGTGACAATATTGATGAACAGTTCCAAAATCTGAAGAGAACGAGAACATTCTACATGAGCTCGTATGTTATTTACATGCTTGCTCGAATGACAAAGTATAGAGGGTTGGCATACCAGGAACCAATTGGCTGTGGTTATAATCAGTTCAAGATTCACGAATCTTGTAGACAATAGCATCTCACGCACACAGCAGACTTCAAGAGAGTAAATGATGCTTTCACCATGTATATCACAAGGACCCTTCGGCAGAGGTTACAACAAAGGATATCTGAAGAGGCACAGATGTTGATAGAAGAGTATGGGTTTTGGTTCGTCCAATTCCCGAAGTTTACTTATTTAAGGCTGTCGGGGTACGACTCATACGTCTACAAATTACCGAGGTACCCCACCAACAGGATGATATTACTTGAGTTGTCTAGGCAATTGGTGGCCTACTACAAGATCATAAGGAGAAAGAAGAAGGGAGGCTTGCACTTTCCCATTGTGTTGGGAAACTCACTTGAAGAATGCCCTACTCTGCAGGCAGCCAAGGAGGCTGAGGAAGAATTGAAGTTCTATAAGTTGACTCTTCATACCAGCCGGCAAGATTTCGATCCTCGGGGGAAGATTGGGACAGTGCAAGGTATGGAGTACAGACACAAAGCTCACTTGGAAGATTTTTGGGCGAATGCTGGAAGTGAGACTGAGATTAGGAAAAGAACGTTTTCGAGGTTGCCTCTCAAATTGATCAGAGAATGTGAAGTGATCCAAGTGCCAGACCAAGTCGAAGAGAATACCAGGCTAACCCATCCGGATTATGAATCAGTAAAGAACACACCAATTCCACCAGTAGATTGGGCCGAACCAGAGATTACGGATTTAGACACTTTGTCTATTCCCGTCTTGACTTTCACAAGAGCTTGGGTAGAAGAGCATGTTCACAGATTAAGGAGGAGGTCAATTGCCTTCACATACGACCTCATGGGTGATAAAAGGCCACCGGTGTTGGCGAAGAGAAAGAAACAAATTGCCCAGCCTCCGGAGCCACAACCACCGCAAGAAGATCCTATTCAACCGGAACCTCAGGGATCGGAGGACACGTCATCTACTCAGTTGGTGACCCATTCCTCCAGTGTGCGCAAAGTTTCACTATTTGTAGATCAGAGGACTCGAGGGAATGAGGAGCCAGAGGTTGGGGAGGTTAACCAACCAATGCCAAGAGAATTAGATACTCAGAGTGCTAATGTCCCTGAGGGCGCCAATCAGCCAGATGAAGGGGAAGAGACAGAAACGGATACCCACCTTGATTTTGCCTTCGAAGAGGAAGACGTTGGAGCTCATGAGGGGAGTGACCAAAACGTTGAAATAATTGAGCCTCAACAGAATACTGGTCGAGAAGAGGTTCGGGAAGTGGAGGCAACCGAAGAGCAGCCCCTCATTATTTATGACATTCAGCGCAATTGGCTCTCACAGGCAATCAGGAGAGATTAGGACGATGATGCTGACTTGGCAGTTGAGATGGAGGAACTTCTAAACAGGACAAGTAAGTCTCCTAAAAGGAAGAGGGCAAGGAAGTATACAAGGATGGAGACTAATGAGGCCGGGTCACGCAGCCTCCATATTGTTGTTCCGAGGGAGGATCATAATTTAAGTGATGCAATGCCAGAAAACTACACGGTCACCACAATTGAGTTGGGGCGTCCCTCCGGCGTGCAAGTGGTTGAGGAAGCTGAGAGTTCCTTCCAGGCGTTGAAGGATAGGATGGTGAAGAAGGAAGGGAAGTACAAAAGATTGAAGAAAGAGCACAAGGCATTGGTCGAGTATGTGCAACATTTAGCACATCCAGTTGCTCAGGACAACCCAGTGGTAGAACTTCCGCCTGAGCTACCACGAGAGCCAATCAGTGGGCTGGAAGAAATAAAGAGAGCTATACGAGAAGGAGACAAGTGGATAAGCGGCATCCGTGCTGAAGCAGAAAAGTTCATGGCTGATCTTGTCTCATCGTTTCAGAATGCATCTAGTATCCTGTCACGCTTGGATGATGTCGAGCAAGCTTGGGGAGACACCCATATTTTTCAGGATAAAACTATTCCTCGCCTTGCTGTTTTGATGCGTGTGCCCACGCAAACTTTGGTGAATGAAGGAGTGATCCAGGCAGGCGACAGGTATGATTTTCGTGGGTGGCATTCGGCAGCATTCACTGGAAAGAGTTTCTTCGATACAACAGCTATGGAGTCCACCAGGATCAAGAAAGCAATGAAGAATATTCACGAGGGTATCCTCAACACGTTGGAGGCAATGTTCGCCAAAAGGATGACTGCTGAGGAGGTTGAAATTGACGGATTGAAGGCAAGGTTGCGACCTTTCTTCTCCGAGATGAAGAGGTTCTCTCAACTAGACTTTGAGAACATGACGACATTTTCAACAATTATTCAGAGTACACAAAATTCTATTGAGGCTTGGGGAAAGTCTTGTGAAAAGCATGAACAAATGGTGGCCATCTTGGAATATCAGCTAAATCTTACTCCATCAATTTATGAGGAGGTTGATGAGGTGCTGGCACGGTTCGTAGCGTACGCGGTCAGAGAGAAGAACAAGGGAATCCGAGTCATGGACGAGAATCTTCTAGAAGGGTAGTGGGCATTAATTGCTCATGGTGGTCAAGGAGGAATCTGCTATTTTTGGGAGCATTTATGACACCACTCCACCTTCTGGCGGTTTTTAGGGCAACACTTGTCTAGGGCTGAGGTGGCTCGATCTGAGCCCTCCATTGTAATTCAATCTGGACCGTCCATTAAGACTAGCCAGCTATATAAGGGGGAGTCCCCCTCATTTGTAATATAATAGTCAGAATCAAAAGTAGTCAGCATAGTGGATTTTGAAGCAGAATAGAGAGTAGATATTTTTGAGTTAGAGTAGTTTTTTTATTGCATTGTTGAAGAAGGGGAATTCTCCCTTTGAGAATTTTGTAAGAGATTGTCACAAAGGCTAATCATAATAAAGCATTTCATTGATGGTGAATTCAAACTTTGTTGTCAGAAGTTCGTAAGGTTTCTTCTTCCTTTGACTTCAACTAGGACTTAATTTCATGCTAATAGTTAGATATGGATGTTCATGTTTGATGTAAGTGAGCTTCTTTTATCCATACCACTAACAATCTTACTGATGGTAAGCTTGTCTTGCGTGGTCAACTGGAACACTTTATACTTAACTTCGATCAAGGTTCATGTGTAGTTATGCATCGTTGTGATGGTAGTTGCATTATTGAATCGTGATTTGAACATCTTTCTTATCCTTTGAAGATTGCACTTACTTTGTTGAAGCTGTCCAACAGGAGGCTAGACAATGTTTGTTGAAGTTCATTGAAATTGAGCATAACATCCTTTGCATTTAGGTTAGAATTTAAATTTTCGAAATCTCTGCAGCCATTCAAATTCCGCATGATTTTGGTTAGTTTTAGGAAACTTGCACTCAAAAGCCAAATCATTCACACAAAATCCCTTTTAAAAGCATATATTGGTTGTTACTGCACGTATTCTGAACAATTGCGTAAGTCCCCTCGTAAGAACATAGCAAATACACATCAACGAACTGGGTCTATTCGCATTAAAGGAACCTTGGAGTTGAAAGCGTGATCTCACTCGCAATCTTAGCACGCTGAATACTTTGTTCAAGAGAGAATAGGGTATCCGTTGGGAAACTTTGTTCTGCTGATTGGTGCAGTCACAAAAACCACGTCAACAAAACCCTCACTAAATTCTAAATATAATTTAGTTCTATGTGGTTTCATAGTTGTAATTATAACACATACATAAGTTATACCAAAAAACTCCACAAATTGCAACATCATGAAAGTAATCTCAAAACTTTTAGTTCTTTCAAGTTTCAACAGAAGACAATGACTGTAGGGAAATCCTTCAGGTATTGTAGCTCAACAAGAAAATTGTAAATTAAAGTCAGGTCACAGTATTAGGACAAGCTATTGATCTAAGTGGCAGCTCAAAGTCTATCATCAGCTTACCTTCAAGCCCAATCTCATGGACTGTGGTAATGCCCAAATATCTTCTATGGTCTGCAGTAAGGCAAAATAACCTCCCATATTCCATGGGACCACCAAGAGCAGCATTCTAGCAAGCCAAGATCTACGCAATGCTCCACCATATACTGTGCCACCAACTCTAGTGGTGTAGGAAAATCTAAGAAGTTTGAACATTACGTGCTATCTCAGGATTGCACCAAATCTTATGCAGGATATGTCAGAGGATTCACAACGATCCCAGCTACCTGCAGTCCAAACTGCAGAACCTAACTCTCCATATGTAGTACCACCAAGTATCAACAGGAACTCTAATCCCATCCTTAGTTGGGAAGAGTTACATTTTGATGTGGCTCAGCCATAGACAACAAAAGGGTGAAGAGTCACCCATGGAAAAGCAACTATTTCATCTTCCATAATGGTTATTTCACTTCTGCTAAATTGTATGAAGGCAGTATATATCAAGAGATTGACAAATGATAAAGAAGATAGATAAGCCAATCTTCTGTCAGAGGGTGCCATGTATACAACATTCATAATTACCATATTTCTGTTACAGTTATAGGTCTTTCCCATGCATCATTTGAATGATATTTTATTTTTGAACATTTTTTAAATATTTTTCTTCCACATATATCATATCTGGGTTCTAGCAATTTAGAGTGTTGTCTCCCCGAATATTTATAGAGATCCATATGAGCCACTAGCACCAATTACTCCTTTTTCTCATTTAATCAACTAATAAATCTTCTGTACAGACACATTGTATCCCTTACTATTGGTTTTTTCCTTTCTCGTATCACTTCAGAATTTTATAGGAAAACTCTAGGTGATGAAACTTGTAAATTTAATACTAAAATTTGCAACATACATGACTTTTCATTTTGTTCTTCTCACTCACTTCAACCAGTTATTAGCTTGAGCAAAACAAGGGAAATGCATGTCATTTGCCCAAGTGTTGAGGAACCTATTGTTCAGAATTAGTGAATTCACAATATTTACTAACAGTGTTCAGCATTCACACAGTACGTTTGAGAATAAAATTATAAATGCCTTCCAAACCAAGGATATCTTTCTTGTGGTAATGGCAAAAGACGAGCCAATAGGATCATACAAAGTAGAAGATTGGGAAACATTTGTCTCTTCAGAAATTCACTTTTCCTTGACTGCTTTTTATTTTTGAATACATACTAAATCACCAAAGTCATTTCACGAGAAACACACCTTCTCCCTTCCTCAAAAAGAATTATAAACAAACTGAGGAACATGTTTTCTAGAGACATCAAATGGTTGCCACCCATACATTTTTTGTGCCCATGTCAATGTCCCAACAGTATTTATTCGCATTCACTCTCAGAAGCTTGAATTTAAACAAAACTGCAACCCATTAATTCTATAATTCCCATTGGATTCCCTCATTCCTATTTAATGTTTAGAAAAATATTACTTGACATCTCTGGTTGGAAGAAAGAAAAAATAACCTTTCTGCTCCACCCATTGCTTCTACCATTTCCTTGCACAGCTTCATGGGTGGTGGAAAATGTTTGGGATCACGTCCAAGAATGTATCCAAAATCAACATGAAAAAGGCGCCCATCATCCCTTAGAAGAAGGTTATCAAGATGCCTGGAAGATCATGATTCAAAGTCAGCATTTGAAGTAGACAGTGAACAGAAGGAAACAATCTGTATAATTATAACATGCAATGAGAGATGAAGAACAAAAAGACAATGTAATCCCATTATCCATAAAATAACTATATAATGTATGCCATTAATATAAATAGTTTTGGTAAACTTATTTAAATATACAGAAGGTGTTGCACAATTAATTCTACCATAGAGCATGCTATTTGAATATGACATCCCTATCGATGTTTTAGTATAGTTATGTAATCAAGAAAAAGAAATGCATAATTAATTATACCCTAGAGTATGCTCTTTGAACATGAGCATAGCTTAACATGGCAAAACACAAAATAAAATTTATTGTGCCAAATTTATGAAGATATATCCATATAGTTTATAATAGGAAAAAAAGATTTGTAACCATTAAAAAATTCACAGAATCATGGTATCAGATGTTAATAAAACTTTTCTGAATATTCTGATTCAAGAAAAAGGAATGAAATGTGACAATGGCAAGCTTCCAATACACACAGGGATCCATGTCATACCATTACAAAGTACATCAATATTTAGTACTTGCATTTGTAATCTCAAGTTCCATTTTCAATGATACATCTTGAACTGCAAATGTTTTATTCTTTCAACTATTCCATGAATCTCAGATTATTCTACACCTAGATTGAATACATTCTGAGGGGGCTATATTTTGACAAATAAGAATATACAACACATAGAGACACATCATAATTTCTAGAACGAAAGACTTCATCATCTTTGCAGTAAACAAGAGTGGAACAATGTTTATCATCAAGTTGTTCCCCTATGAAGATCTAAATCACAACAATGAAACAATATGGCCTATATAGAGATAATCTAAGTTACAGGTTCAGATTTGAGTTCAGACATTCAGATTCACCCAGATGGGAAAAATTGGTGTTGGTATGTTTTGGGTAAGACTACCAAAAAACATAAATATATAAATATTTTAGCCTAAAAACAGCAATTAAGTTCAGATAACCACATAACATGCATATAAGGTTTCTAATTGAATTTTTTGCAACTAAGATTTCTAATTTCTGGCAGCTAGAATTTCTAGTTTCAAGCAGCTCAGTTAGTTACAGTTTTTGATCTCTGGAATCTAGATCATCTGAATACAACCCTAACATTCTACTCTGCCTACCCTATTGCCACCACCTATTTCACCTGCTGACTTTCTCTGTTTCTGAATGGAACTAGGGTTTTCTATCACAAATTTCAGAGTTTTCTGCACTCTGTTCTACATGCCCTAGGGTAATCCTTTTAAGTTTTAAGTGTTGGAAGTCCTTTTCTCAAACAATTGGAAACAAATTTTCTCCAGATAGGAGGCATGAGAATTATTTGCAAGATTTTTTTTGTGTACTAAGACCCAACTTCAGAATGACCTTAATAATAAAATGCTTATTACTTCTCTTGGGGATGTCAAGCATGTACTGAGATTTTTGCAGAATAAGAGGGCTCAAGGTACTAGAATTAGAGCAAAGCTGAATTGGTTCAAAGAAGATGATAAGGGCTCTAAGTATTTTTTACATTCTAAAGTAAAAAAATAGCAAGGAGACAACTGGCTGAATCATGGTCAATGATAATCATTGTAATAATAATGATAGAATGAAAGAAGCTTTTAGAACTTTCGATCAAAATTTGTTTACTGCTAGTGATAACACCGTTAAGTGTAAGCAAGCCCAAGATATGTGAAAGGATTATTCAAAAGAGAATTAATAAGGAAGAAACTCCCTTGTTCAATAAAGAAATTAATAAGGAAAAGATTTTAGTTCCCATCTGTTGGTGTACGTTTTATCATCCACCGAACACACAGAATAAAATGTCCAAAGACACTCTATCCTCTCTTGAAAAACCACCGCGTATGCTAAGATTGCGAGAAGATCATATGGCGATTCCAAGGTTTCTTTTGTCAGGTCTTGACGTGTGGATAAGCTCAATGGGCGTTGTGATTTGCTGGTAATAAATAAGGGGACTTACGTTAAAGAACTTTTCACAAGTTTGGGACTTAGGCAGATTTATCATTAAAAGGCTTCTCTTCACTTAGGACTTCAATGTGGATCTCAAAAAAAATAGCAAAAGATTAAGGGTTTAGGGGAATCTATTCTACGCCTAAGAATTCAAGAGACAGTAAGGATTCGGTGAAGGGGATAAACCACACTTTGTTTCGCCTCCTACTAGACAACATACGCAAACTGGGCGCAATCTTCAAGGGGTGTGATAATAATTTTCAAACCTCGAATGAGGCTAAAGTTAAGCTTCCACAATTATGAGCTCAGGCTAACTTTACGCATCGAATGCAAATCATCCATTCGAAGAAAGTATGAGCAATACTTCACCATTGAATCAATACGATCAATCTCTCATTCACTTAACCAACTTTCAAAGCAAATTCTATTTAATCTAATTATAACTGTAATCTATGGCGGAAGAAGATATGCAACCTAAACACTATTTGACAATAAAAGTTATTCAAAGCAAATCATGCATAAGAGCTTTTATTATTCGAAATAGTCTCAATGCAACAATCTCATACTCTATCTCCACACTTTACAAATGAGGGGCGAGCTCAATTTATAGGCTCCCCAATTACAATTCAATGGCCAAGATTGATTTCAAATCAACGGCCGAGATTACAAAATAAAACCCTAATTAGGGTTTGTCACTTTCGACCAATGAGAAAATTTCATTTGAGGACACTTGTCCTTTTGCTAAATATAAACCAACAATAAAATAGAGAGTTGTTGTATGTTGATTTGGAAGAATTTGATTGGTTGGAAGATGACGAGGCGCCACCTCAGCGTGTTGGATGCCTTCCTTGGTTGCTTCGTTTTCCTTCCACGTGCTTGCCTTAGAATATTTCCCTTGCCGATGACTCTGTCCTTTGTGCTTGTTCCTTCCTAGCTTTGATCTTGGATTCCTTTTGAGACTTTGATTTCTTCTTCTCACCTGTACTGGAATCTTTGAAGTCTAGAAGTCTCCCCTTGGAGCCGATGCCTAGACTTGAAGTTGGTTGCTTGAACTGGGTTGATGTTATTCCTTTGGATTTCCTCTTTGAATTCTCCAATTTGTGCCGAGAAATTGTCTAAGTATGGAGATCTGTTTGAAACACTCTTCTTGTCACCATCTGATTCTGATTGGAAGCTTGTTTTTAATTCTTTAGGAGATGAAATCCCTTAAGAAGATGCCCGGATTGCTTGAATAGGTCTGGGATTGTAGATGAAATCCTTTCAAGATGTCTGAACATTCTTTCAAGTGTCTTGAATTTGGAGAAGAATGCCCTTGTGCTTTCGCCATGATGGAGGAAATTGGAATATCCTCTGTGAAATATTTCCCAAACTTAGCCAAATTTTGGCTATTCGGGTTCATTTTGTAACATCTTCATCTGGACCATTCAACACCATGCTCAAACAAACTTTGCCTGTGGATTTGCCTTCAATTCTGAATTTGGCTTGTGCTATGTAGGACAAATTCCATCTCTGGACAAGGATTTTATTCATTTCCTCTATACTCCTCTTCATCCTTCCTGTTTTCTGTCCAACACTTAGTGAATTCTTCTCCCCAAGGTATCAACACTTAGCCAATTTTTTTAAGTTTTAGCCAATTTCTCATCCTCTCCTTGGGCGGACTTCACATGAGCTTGGATGCTTCTCTCTCGGCCTAATTCGGACTTCAAGCCACTTTGGACAAACATCTCTGGGGATAAGTCGAAGTTTCTCTAGTGCTTACCATCTTTCTCTTAAATTGGGGAGAACTTTCTCAACACTTTGACATTTCTTTTCTTGGTCTAGGTCGGACTTTGCATCATGTTTGCCATTGTACTCGGCGGATCTTATGGATGTCTGGACATACCTTCTCCAAGCAAAGTCAGACTTTGTAAAGGTTTGGACATGCTATGCTTCGGAAAAGTCAGACTTTCTTGTGCTGTCCACCCATTGAGCAAGGTCGGACTTTCATATGTGTTTGCAATTCATCTCCCTTCCAGGCACTTCATGCCTTAGAAATTTTCCATCATGCTTGAGGGTGGATTTTGGACTGTCTTGGACATCCATCCTTGGGCAAACTTTGCTTCATGCTGGACATCTTCACCTTGGGCGGACTTGAAGCTTGCCTTTCCATCCATTATTTTGTCCAAGGCATTGGAAATAAATTATTAAAATATTAAAATATTTAATTTATTCCAACCCGTTCGTTTTGGACCCATGGCTATTTTGATTTCCTCTCCATTTTCTTTGGCTAAAAGTTTATTTTCCAATCTTATTCCAATTTTCGTCTAGCCAAGTCAAAATTCTAGCCATTTCGCCGGTAAATGTTATGCTAGATCCTTATTTTTCCCTGCCATGGTGAACTTTTAATTGCATCGGGCACATTTTCTTCTGCCAAAGTCAAATTTTCTCTCGCTCGGGCGAATTTCTCTAGGCAAAGCCCTTGTCTGGATGTCTTTGTTAGGCGCAATTATGTGATGCTTGACAAATTTTTATCCCTTCTGGCCAAGGGCGATCTTTCCTTTCTCTTTGCCTTGTGCATTTTTCTCTGGCCAAATTTGTCAATAACATTTTCTTCAGACATCCATACTTAGGCAATTTTTAAATTTCTCTTCCATTTTTATGCTAGGCACACTTCATTTTTCTTTGCCTTGGCCTAGGCGGACTTTCCAAAGTCTTTTCCACTTTCCACATGCCATTGCGAATTTCCTTTAGCACTTGCCTTTCAAACTTTAGCACTTTCTCCTCTTGAAAATGTCATAAAAAAATTTCAATTTTTCATCCTTTTAGGCCTCTACACTTAGGCAAATTTTCGAATTTCTCTTGACTAGGCACCAAACACTTAGCGAAAATTGTAATTTTCTCCCTTCATAGACCATGGCGGACTTTCCAAGCACTTGGACAAGGTGAAGGTGGACTTTCTATAGTCTTGGACATCATCTCTTTGAACATGGCAGACTTCCAAACCTTTTGGCACTTACCTTAACACTTTACCTTTTGGAAATGTTACAACACTTAGCCAAAATTTCGATTTTCCACCCTTTTAGGCCTCTATACTTAGGCAAATTTTCGGATTTTTCTTACTAGGCACCAAACACTTAGTGAAATTTTCAATTTTTTTCTCTCCCATGTGCCTAGGTGGACTTTCTAACCTATCTGCCAAGTCAAGGCGGACTTCCAAAGTCTTTGACACTTCCTTCTTGAGGCTGGCGGAATTCCAAGGATGCTAGGACATTGCAAGGCGGACTTTAGAGAGTCTTGGACATTCCTTCCTTAGTGCTGAGCGGACTTTCCTTAGTCTTTGCCATCCTCTCCTTAGTGCTGGGCAGACTTTGAAGACTTCCAGACATTCCTTCCTTCTTTCTATCCCACATTTCAAGGACCATCCTCCTTATGGCGAATTCTTCAGACTTAACCAGATTTTCATGAATTTTACTCTTTTTGGGTTAATTTTCTGTGATTTTTGCTTAGATCTGATTGATTTTGGACTGATTTTTCAAGAATCTGATACTTTTCAGTCTGATTTTCTCATGCTTTTTACTGATTTTTCATGCTTTTTGCTTGCTTTTCCAGATTTTTCAATGATTTTTCAATTTTCTCTTTGATTTTCTAAGAGTTCTATCGAGTTTTTCGAACTTCTGAGTGGATTTTTGAAATTCGAGACCTTTCCAAATATAGAAACTTTCTAAAAATAGAAAAAGCAAAACCCTAAAAAATAGGGAACCCTATTTGGTCCAAAAATGCCAAAAATGAAAAAGCAAAAAAGCAAAATTTCCTAAAAAGTAGGAAGTCTCAGAATTGGCCGAATTCACAAGCGATCTTCATTTCCTGGGCCTTCTGAGCGCTTCCATGACGTCTACGCACTAATTCAAGCATAGATTACTGACTTGGCTCGGGTAACTCTCGGCAAACTGACCTAAAATTCACAATAAGGTGACCTCACGAAACCGTTGCAAGGAGACAAAAACCCTAAAAACTAGTAGACAACTGGGGGTCCCCATTGGCGATGGGGCGATGTGTGAAAAGGTCACAACACCATCCAATCAGGAAAATCCCCTAGAGTTGATTGTTTACCAGTTGATTTTTATACAACAAACACCTCCTAGATAGTTGATGATTGCTTGTTGATATATAAGAAAGCCATTTAGAAAGATTCTTTAGGAGATAAAATTAATAGAGCTATTATCAAGCTTAGCCCCAAAGAAGGTGATAAAGCCCAAATCAAAGATTGGAGTGTAATGCCCCGCCACATAACCTTAAAGAAAGATGCAAAACACAACAGAAGTGTAGCAAATTTTTTTTTTTAAGTGTAATTATAACATGTAAAGTGAATTACACTTAATGCATACATTCTCTAAGATACACGACAACACATTACATTCAAATCCCATAACATATAAATATTACTCATGATATAAAGAACATACAACCAAAGCATTAAATTCATCTCATAAGATACAAAGTAAATAAAGGAATCATTTATAGCTCACATTCATTCTGTAGAAAAGTTACAAGTCTCATTTCCAAGATGAGGAAGGTTATACAACAAAGTTACAATTACAGTGATACAAGAATTCTCCTCGATTACAAATGAGGAGTAGTACATATATAATTATCCATTGGTACCAAGAACAAAGAAGATGATACATATCAAATGGTACACACGAACTCTCCAATCTGGAAGATCCCACCATTATGAACATGTAATGGGAACCCAAGGGTGTATGGTGCACATTCCACCCAACCAAGTGATACCCGCAGGCCCACCCCCTGTGTTAGGAGATAGTAAAAGGGCTTCCTAGAAAAAACCAACTACCCGTAGACACAGGCAAACTCAAGATTAAACTACACAAGTACAATATACAACATGATGGTTACATTGCTTCTAGAATAAAAGAATCAAGTACATCCACTGTACAATACAACTGACTATTGTCATAGGAGTGTCACACATAATTTTCTATGGGTTACCCTAGCATAAACTTCCTAGGCTACCGGACCCCCATCCTGGGTTACCATGGCTGCCTCTACCGGCTGTTGAACCCCCATACAAACTATGCTTCTCATCTCACCTCAAGTCTAAACAAGCGTTTGAGCCATGAAAGACTCATTCATTATCTTTATTATTATAAAAGTTACCAATTCATTAATTCTTTTTAATTTATCACTTGATTAAACCCTCAGTGACTTACTGAAATATGCCAACCAATTTTTTTGAAGGAATAACACAAAATAACCAGCAATGGATGATTGGATTAGCGTTAGCCTCAAATACAAATCTGAACTTGAATGGAAGATACTGAACTTAAACTGAAGAAACTGAACTTGAATAGAAGAACTACTCAACGTCAAGAATGTGCACTCAAGATCCCACTGAGGGCGAGGTGCTAACATATGACGGAGTTTAAGAAATTGAAATTATGAACTATTAGGCGGATAACCAGCCATGAGAGAACAATTCCACGCTACCACCAAACAGTGGGGGGAAAAGATTACAAATAAAGCAATTCATCCGCTGCGGCGGGCATCCACAATGCTGTGGGGATTCACCACTATGAGTGGGTATGAGATATTACAATTAAATTAACCTCACTGGCGGTAAACCATCCAGGGGACTTATGTGAGAAGAAACAGAAAGAAATTGCAGCAAATTAAACTGGAACAGTACTACTGTTTACAGTTTGTACAATGTGGAATAAGCTGCAAATTACATAGGAAATATAGAATTCTTCATACACAAGATTAAGAGATGATTTTCAATGATATTTTAACCCTCTAACAGCTGCTAATAAATCAGAAATCAGAACTTCAACAATCTGATGTAAAAACAGTAAACTGGAAATTACAATCTGCAACTGTGAGAATCAAGTAAATTATCATAACTCACTCAAATCTCCTCCGAATGGCGTGAAACGAGTTGCAAATGCACCTTACAAGTCTGGCGCCCAAGTTAGAATCCAGAAACAGCAATCAAAGTCTCCACTTTATTTGGCACGAATCCCAAGACATCATTAAATGGTACGGCCCTTGAGGAAAATCGATTTTGCAATATAAAATTGAATACTTGGAAATAAATTCCCAAATTTTGTGAAAGGTGGCGCCTTCAGTTGACTAATGCATGGCCAAAGTACCCAGAACAGAATAAAATTCGCTTTAGAAGTTATGAACAAAACTCAGCTTCAGCTGTGTAAAAACCAGGAACTTCAAAACTGTAGAATTCACCAAAATTATCAACCTTTATTGCTCAATCTGCTAGTCTGTTGTGAGAAGCAGCAATGTTCCAACTAGGTGTTATATTTCAAACACGAAATTGGGAAGGGGCTAGGAGGTAGCATCCTCGAAGCAATAGCAAAATGTCCATAGTCATTTTGACAGCATAACAGTAAGGTAATTGATGGATATCAATGCTGGAGTCATGTCTTCATTTTATAAGAATTGAGAAACTCTTCAACTTCCTCAATGGTACGCCAAAAGACAACTATTTGAATTCTCCTTATTTTCAAATTTCATAAAATAATATTCCTCATAAAGTGGCGTCCACTTTCCTCCAAGCATAAATTCAAAAATATAAAATATTAATATCACCTTATGACAAGGCGTACCCTTCAAGTCCCCTTTTTAAAACAACTTGCAAGTTGTATCCTTAGGCCAAGGGGTGGTCAATTGAAAAATATAACACTTATGCCAATACTTAGTAAATTTCAACAATTAAGGCTTGAGAGGAAGATATTGAAACAACCAATAACATGCTCAACTGAAGTGATGACTGAAGACAACCAACTGCATACTGCCACAACTATCATTTACTAAAAATAGTAAATAAAATGAAATGCTACAAAAGCCAAGCCCATGAAACCCTAATTTCCACCTCATTCCAGTCTACGGGTTCCGGAATAGACTGAAGAATGCCAATGCTGATCACTGATGAGAAGGGGACATTACAGTCCGCCCTCCTCGAAATTGCTTGTCCCCAAGCAACTGCAAAGATGGATGCAACAAAATCTGTTCACCTTCCCACGTAGCATCTTCAATAGGCAAATTCCTCCATCTAACCAAATATTCTTTGATTGTCCTTCTTCTCAAAGAACGTTCTCTAGTGTCAAGGATCTCTTCTGGAATCAACACTAAATGACCTTCCTCATCCAATGGAGGTAATTCTGATGTAGCCACCACATTGTGTCCAATTGCCTTCTTGAGGCGAGACACATGAAAAACATTATGTATTTTGCTTTCAGCTGGAAGTTCCAACTCATAAGCAACTTCACCAATCCTTTTGGTGATTTTGAAAGGACCATAAAAGCGTGGCTTCAACTTTTCTGCACCACTCTTCTTGAGAGAAGATTGTCTATATGGCTGAAGCCTCAAATAGACCATGTCCCCAACTTCAAAAGACCTTTCCACACGCTGCTGATCAGCGTATAACTTCTGCTGATTTTGAGCTTGTTGCAGATTTTCCTTAAGAGTTTTCAAGATGTCTTGGCTTTGTTGTAACATATCCAATGCTTGTGGGGCTCTACTATCACCAAACACTAGATCAACAAAGTTAGTAGCCTCATAACCATAAAGATCCTTAAAAGGAGACATCTTAATTGACATGTGATAAGAAGAGTTGTAACAATACTCTCCTAAATGAAGCCATTTAATCCAAGCTCGCTGCTGTCCTGAAACATAGTTCCTTAGGTAGCCCTCTAACCACTTGTTAACAATTTCTGATTGCCCATCTGTTTGTGGGTGATAACTTGTGCTTGGAGTAAGCACTGTCCCACTCAATCTGAAGATCTCCTGCCAAAAAACACTTAGGAACTTGCTGTCCCTATCACTGACAATTGTTTTAGGCAACCCATGCAAACGGAACACCTCTCTAAAAAACAACTCAGCCACTTGAGCTGCTGTAAATGAAGTGGTAACAGCAAAGAAATGAGCAAATTTCGTTAGTCTATCAATCACAACAAATATACAGTCACGTCCTTGCACCTTGGGCAACCCCGTGATAAAGTCCATGGCAATACTTTCCCACTTCTGATTTGGAATAGGCAAGGGCTGAAGTAAACCAGCAGGAAAAGAGTGTTCATTTTTATTCCTTTGACAAATAGGACACTCTCTAATGTAATTCAAGACTTCATCTTTCAAACCTTTCCAAGTGAATCGTTCACGAATCTGCTTGTAAGTCTTGAAAATCCCTTGATGACCAGCAAGGGGAACATCATGAAAAGATTGTAGAATCTTTTTCTTAAGCTTAGATTCTTGTACTAAAAAGATTCTATCTTTATAATAAATTAATCCATCAACCAACTTATACCTTTCATCAACCAATTGACCTTCTAACAAGCTGGTTGCAAACTGATTTTTAACATAATCAGCAGCAATTAATTCTTTCCAATCTGCTGATAACTCACAAATTGACTGCAAATGAGGCCTTCTAGAAAGTGCATCAGCAACTATATTATTTTTTCCTTTGACGTATTCAATGTCAAAGTCATATGCTTGGAGTTTACTTACCCATTTTTGCTGCCTTTCATTCAATTCCTTTTGGCGCATAAAATGTTTAAGACTGTTTTGATCAGTCTTAACAACAAATTTACTTCCCACCAAGTATTGACGGAATTTAGACAAAGCATGCATGATGGCAAGCATCTCTTTGTCATAAATAGAGTAAGTTTTTTCTGCCCCTCTCAACTTTCTACTCTCGAAGACAATAGGATGTTTGTCTTGCATTAGGACAGCTCCAACTCCTTCTCCTGAAGCATCACATTGTAATTCAAAAGGTTTTGAGAAATCCGGAAGTGCCAATACTGGACACGAACTCATGATTTGTTTAAACTTATCAAAAACCTCTTGTGCTTGCTTAGTCCAAAGAAAAGCTCCTTTCTTTGTAAGATCTGTCAAAGGTGCAGCTTGATGAGAATAACCTTTTACAAATCTTCTATAGAATCCACATAACCCTAAAAAACCTCTCAAATGAGAAATAGTCTTAGGAGTTGGCCAATCAAGAATGGCCCTTATCTTTTCTGGATCCACTTTCACACCCTTTGAGCTGATAATGTGGCCAAGGTATAAAAGTTCTTCCATCCCAAACTCACACTTTGACTCTTTGGCGAATAGACATTCCGCCTCTAAAATGGTAAGCACTTCTTCCAAATGCTTAAGGTGCTCTTCCCAAGACTTACTGAATATGAGAATATCGTCGAAGAAGATGAGCACAAACTTCCTCAACTGCTGTCTAAAAATCTTGTTCATACAAGATTGGAATGTGGCTGGAGCATTTGTCAAACCAAAAGGCATGACAAGAAATTCAAAATGCCCAAAGTGGCATCTAAATGCTGTCTTTTCTATATCCTCCTCCCTCATTCTGATTTGGTGATATCCTGAACGAAGATCAATCTTTGAGAAGAACATTGCCCCATGGAGCTCATCAATGAGCTCATCAATCCTAGGGATAGGATATCTATTCTTGATGGTTTTCTGATTTAATGCGCGATAGTCAACACACATACGCATTGTACCATCTTTCTTTTTGACCAGCACTACTGCTGAAGCAAATGGACTCTTGCTTGGTCTAATAAAACCACTTTCCAACAGCTCCTTGATGGCTTTTTCAATTTCATCTTTCTGCCTCTTTGGATAGCGGTAAGGTGTAGTAATGACTGGTTTTGCTCCTTCTTCTAACTCAATCACATGCTCAGAACCTCTTTCAGGAGGTCTTCCAGGAGGTAAGCTTCCAAAGACTTTACTTTTCTTTGAAAGTAAGGCTTGAATATCAGGATGATATTGCCTTTTTTCCTCAACCGGATCAGCTGGTAAAACCATACATTCAGCAGCCCATTCAACTTGATCATGGCGGATCAGCCTTTCCATCCTTTTCAAAGAAACAATTCGAGGGCCTCCATTTGACATCCCTCTTAAAACAACCTTCCTTCCATTAGACTGAAATTTCAGCTCCATGGTTTGCAAATTCAATGTGATCTCACCAAGAGATCGCAGCCATTGTATGCCTAACACAACATCAGTGTCTCCTATACCCACCACATAAAAATCATCCTTAATTTCATGATTCCCTAATTGCAAAGATAGATTAGGAATTCTCCTTGTGCAAGACATAGTGAAACCATCAGCAACCATTACTTTGAAACCATCAAAATCTTCAGTCTTTAAACCTTTTCTAGCAACTAGCCCTTCATCAATAAAATTGTGAGTTGCTCCAGTATCAATTAGGGCAACTATCCTTTGTGAATTTACAACTCCATGAACCCTAAAAGATTCATTCTTTTGAAAACTAGATAGTTGTGCAAAAGCACTACTATCTCCAACCTCTTCGGACTTGTCTTCTTGAACTTCTTCACCTTCACTACTTGCTGATTCGTATTGCTGATCAGACGAATCAGATTCTGATCCATAATCAGAATAGCCCTCCATTCGAACAACTTTGCCTCTTCCATAGCAACGGTGGCCTTTCACCCAAGGCTCACGACAAGTGAAGCAAACTCCATCCTTTCTAAGCTGTTCTTTGAGCTCTTCGGACAGCCTTGGTGGAAACTTTTTGGGCAGATTTGAAGATGGCTTTTTATCCTTCTTATGGCTGAATGTTTTTGAGTGAAATTTAGGTCTTGGGGCTGCCAATTCCATGCTCCTAGCTTTCTTGATAGCTTCATCCAATGTTGGAGGATCAAATGCTTTGACCCAACCCTTCAATGGCTCCATTAAACCTTCAGCAAAAAGGACTACAAGTCTTCTTTCAGTAATGTTGGGCACCATTACTGACAACCTCTGAAAATCAGCCACATAACTTTCTAAAGATCCTTGCTGTTTCAACTGTGCCAATTCTCTAAACTTCAATTCCGGATCTTTGGTGTCAAATCTCTCAATCAGCTTATTTGTAAACTCTCCATAAGTGCGAATAAGGTTATGGCCAAGAGTGACCAAACCGTGAGTCCACCATTCATGAGCTATGCCATCTAAGTGCAAGGTAGCAAATTTGATAGCATCTTCTTCCGGCATAGGTCTAAGAGAGAGGTAGTTATCTAACTTTTGCACCCATGACCTGGCTGTACACTTGTTACCACCATCAAAATGTTCCATAGTGATCTTTCCCAATGCTTGGTAAAAATCATTTCTAGGGCCTGCAGGAGGACGTTGATCATTCCTACCACCATTTCTCCGACTCCTTTGATTCATGAATTGATCAAAGGTCCATGCTCCTCTCAAGTCAAGAGGTAAAGACACATACTCCATATAGGCTTGACGAGCATCATCAGCAAAGTTTGGAGTAGCCTCAACTGGTTGTTGCTCTTCCCTTGGTGTGAAAACAGGAAAGAGGGGTCTAGAGGATGACCCACTATGAATTGTAGTATGCTGACCTACAATTCTGTCTCTAGTATTCACCTCAGGACTGCCACTATTATTATTTCCATTCACTCCACTATTTTCTCCAGCTGAGTTATTTTGGGGCTGAATAATACTCTGAGCTGCTTGCTGATCCAACTTGGATAACAAACGGGACATCATATCTATCATTCCGTCAAACTTTTTCTCCACTCTATCCCTCTCTTCATTATCTCTTCTTACTGAATCTGACATTATGATAGTTGTGTGATCAACCACTTCCACTGAATTATCTGAACCTTCCACTGTTTTACCAAGGTCTCTTAGAACTTCTGAGAAGGTATCTGCCTCTGGAACGGGTGGAAACTGATGCTGATTTCTGGCCTGACTTCTAGTGTATGGCCTAGTGTCTCTGTCACTCATCAGTTAACTACTGCAATCAGCCACAGGATGGCAGGGTCTTCTGCTCTGATACCACTGAAATATGCTAACCAATTTTTTTGAAGGAATAACACAAAATAACCAGCAATGGATGATTGGATTAGCGTTAGCCTCAAATACAAATCTGAACTTGAATGGAAGATACTGAACTTAAACTGAAGAAACTGAACTTGAATAGAAGAACTACTCAACGTCAAGAATGTGCACTCAAAATCCCACTGAGGGCGAGGTGCTAACATAAGACGGAGTTTAAGAAATTGAAATTATGAACTATTAGGCGGATAACCAGCCATGAGAGAACAATTCCACGCTACCACCAAACAGTGGGGGGAAAAGATTACAAATAAAGCAATTCATCCGCTGCGGCGGGCATCCACAATGCTATGGGGATTCACCACTATGAGTGGGTATGAGATATTACAATTAAATTAACCTCACTGGCGGTAAACCATCCAGAGGACTTATGTGAGAAGAAACAGAAAGAAATTGCAGCAAATTAAACTGGAACAGTACTACTGTTTACAGTTTGTACAATGTGGAATAAGCTGCAAATTACATAGGAAATATAGAATTCTTCATACACAAGATTAAGAGATGATTTTCAATGATATTTTAACCCTCTAACAGCTGCTAATAAATCAGAAATCAGAACTTCAACAATCTGATGTAAAAACAGTAAACTGGAAATTCAATCTGCAACTGTGAGAATCAAGTAAATTATCATAACTCACTCAAATCTTCTCCGAATGGCGTGAAACGAGTTGCAAATGCACCTTACAAGTCTGGCGCCCAAGTTAGAATCCAGAAACAGCAATCAAAGTCTCTACTTTATTTGGCACGAATCCCAAGACATCATTAAATGGTACGGCCCTTGAGGAAAATCGATTTTGCAATATAAAATTGAATACTTGGAAATAAATTCCCAAATTTTATGAAAGGTGGCGCCTTCAGTTGACTAATGCATGGCCAAAGTACCCAGAACAGAATAAAATTCGCTTTAGAAGTTATGAACAAAACTCAGCTTCAGCTGTGTAAAAACCAAGAACTTCAAAACTGTAGAATTCACCAAAATTCTCAACCTTTATTGCTCAATCTGCTAGTCTGTTGTGAGAAGCAGCAATGTTCCAACTAGGTGTTATATTTCAAACACGAAATTGGGAAGGGGCTAGGAGGTAGCATCCTCGAAGCAATAGCAAAATGTCCATAGTCATTTTGACAGCATAACAGTAAGGTAATTGATGGATGATCAATGCTGGAGACATGTCTTCATTTTATAAGAATTGAGAAACTCTTCAACTTCCTCAATGGTACGCCAAAAGACAACTATTTGAATTCTCCTTATTTTCAAATTTCATAAAATAATATTCCTCATAAAGTGGCGTCCACTTTCCTCCAAGCATAAATTCAAAAATATAAAATATTAATATCACCTTATGACAAGGCGTACCCTTCAAGTCCCCTTTTTAAAACAACTTGCAAGTTGTATCCTTAGGCCAAGGGGTGGTCAATTGAAAAATATAACACTTATGCCAATACTTAGTAAATTTCAACAATTAAGGCTTGAGAGGAAGATATTGAAACAACCAATAACATGCTCAACTGAAGTGATGACTGAAGACAACCAACTGCATACTGCCACAACTATCATTTACTAAAAATAGTAAATAAAATGAAATGCTACAAAAGCCAAGCCCATGAAACCCTAATTTCCACCTCATTCCAGTCTACGGGTTCCGGAATAGACTGAAGAATGCCAATGCTGATCACTGATGAGAAGGGGACATTACACTTACCCTGGCACCCTTTTGTGTGTCGGACCCCCACAGAGAGTCACTCCCCTACTAACAACACAAGGATCTAATCCACAAACCAAGGGTAGACTTAGTGCACAAATCTAATAATAAATATCAACCATGAGGCAAGAGAACACATCCCGTTCGTAGTAACCAGGTGTTCAAACTGAATTACAACCAAGTGCACTACCCAAGGTAAATCAAAGGGCTAAACCATAACACATAACAACCCTCTCGTAAGGTAATATCATCTGGAAGACTTACATACCCAACTATCCAAATTGCCCAAACGACGTGAATAGAAGAAATCACAACTTAAAAACAAATTTAGGCAAATAATAAAACTACCATTAGGATTTCCTAAATCCAATATCATTTAAAGAAAATAATAATATATTGCTCAAAATAATCTGACTTAATGCCCTATCATTTACAGACAATAAGGAAATTAAATCTAATTGTTTAATTTCATTTCACTATTTATATCAATATAAAATAAATTTCCCTTTTTAAATCATTTCATTCTAATAATAACTAATTTATGCATTTGTATACACCTATAATATTCATTTTAAATATATATATAAATTTACAATTTAAAACCAATACTAAACATAAAACCAGTCTGTTGCAATTTTAATAACTTTCTTTTACAGATCTAGGTTTATCTGAAATTTTTACAGAAGGTGCGGCACCAAGTCTTTTAAAACATATAAAAAAATCAGCCATACCCAGTTTGTAAATTTTTAGTTATGATTAATCTAGTGACTCTCTCTCGCTGTTGTCTTTTTTACAATTTTTCCTAAAGGAAGTTATTCACAAAACTTTTTCTATAGGAAAATATTTACAAATTAACCAGAGGTTTCCAATTTCTCAACCAAATAGATCTAATAGGAAGTAAAATAATAATAATCTTCTCTAGGAAGATCTTTTATGATATAAATAAGATTTTCCCCAATTTTTTTAACAAGAAGATTTTCGAATCCATTCCTACAGAGACTTATAAATTTCTCTATTGTTTTCTTCTAGGGTTTTCTATTGTTTTAAAACCAATTTCCTTATAGAAACTTTCAACAATTTTCTAAACAGAAACTTTCAACAATTTCCTACAGAAGCTTCTAAAAATTCACGGCAATTTTCCAAACAACCTTTCAAATTTACAAAATAAAATTAAAGCTTCTATAAAATAAACAAATTCTCTTGTACAGACAATCTTTCAATTTTTACAAAATTAAGCAAAGCCTCTACAAAAATACATAAACTTCTTGCACTGGCAAAGATTGCAAAATTAGAATTAAAATAATAAAGAACCTGTTTCCAAAAGCTTGATGAAATGAAGATTGAAGAAGAGCTTCGCCTGCAAATTCTAATTTCCAAAGCTTCTACCAAAAATAACCACTTCAGAAAGATGCAAAACAATAACCAGAGCCCTTCCAAAAGATGCAAAACAATAACCAGAGCCCAAAACTTCCCGAGAATTCTTTCCCCCAATTTTACAACTAATTTCTAAAAATAATTTTTTCCCTCATTCCTGTGAAGTAACCTCTTTCATTTTCCAGTTAATGTCAATATTCCCTCCAAGAATTATTTTCCAACTACTATGTTTAATAAATTTTCTAACACACATGTCAAAATTAAAATATCTTTTAACCAACTCAGATATTTCCCTTTTGATAATTACAAGAAATTTATGCTATCTTATTAATTCAAAATTTACAAATTAATTTATCTATTTCATGCAATTTATAATTCAAATTCACATAATAATTTCTAATCAAATTTAATCTAATTACTTTATAAAATAAATTTAATCACAAGGATTAAATTACTTTACAAAATAATTAAATTTAATTAATTAAATTAAATACAAAGCTTCTAACAATATTAATTAAAATTAATTAAATTAACACTAAAATCATTAAAAACATTAATTTAACATTTATTTCCCACAAAACAAACCTTGCAAAATAAATAAATGACAAGATAAACGTAGACAACATAACAAGGTATATCGAACAAGGACTGACAACACACTGTGACTAGGGTTGTGACTTGACTAGGAAATCCCATTACTATCTCCCAATCAACTATACCGTTAGGCAATGGACACACTCAAACCTGTAAATCTAGGTGGAGCCGATGTCTTGTACCTGCAATCCTGCAATAAAAACATGTCATACATGTATATATAAATCATGAATCAAACACACCGTGAAGAGAAAATCGCAAAATCATAGGGCACTCGCAAGCGAGTGAAGTAATCTCGTTCCCTTCACCAATACAGTGTCACAACAAAACTGACAGAATTAAAATATCAATTAACTACAGAGAGCATATATCAATATCAACTCAAATAAACAACTATGCTAACCAAAAAGCATGTCACAAACAATAATTATCCATATAGTGTACCATCACATCACAAAATAAAAACCATTATCGCTACAATGTCAACGATCAAATAACAACATAATATCATGGTCTATTAAAGTAAAAACACTATCTAAAAACATAAGCAAATTGGAGGCGTACTACATCCTCCCCCCTAGGATTAGGCTTACTCCTAGAAACCTACGAACAAATAGGGATAGAGCTTCCTCATCCTAGTCGCATCCTCCCAAGTAGCTTAAGTATCATCTCTCGGATCCTACTGGATCCTAATCTGCTCAATATCTCGACCATTGAGGATCAACTCCCGACACTGCAGTATGTGCATGGTTTCTAAAGAACGATGACTGTCCTCTTCCAAAAGCCTCTCCAACTGCACCCTGGAGCTTAGCGTGGCAGTTATCCAACACGGTAAACACCCTATGCGATCTACCTGCATCCTCTATTGTCGGCTTTGAAGTCGCTAGCCTCTGAGTATATCCTGATGTGCCCTTATTGGGACACTGTCGCGCTATGTGACCCTATTGGCCACATGAGAAGCACCCTGTACCTCTACTAAATCCTCTATCACCAGGAGGAGTACTAGACTGCTGATCACTGCCCCAGTTAACCATAGGTTGTGAACTCTAGGCTGGTTGATCGATACGATCACATTGAGATCGCTGCCAACTCCAATCTCTTTTCTTCTGGATCCAACTACCACCATGTTGAGATTGAGAGTGCTACTGTTGCTGACCACTCTGTGCAGGTACCTGTTGTGTTCTAGGTGGTCTAGCTCCCTGAGCCTGGACACTACGTGAACTAGGTTCTACAACTGAAGCACTGCCTATCTACACTCCAGTATGGCCACCCAACGCTATCGCCAAATTCTCCTCTACCAGTCTGGCCTTCTCCACTGCTGTCTCCATGGTCTTAGGTTTGAAAACCCAAACACCACCACTAATCTCGACATTTAAGCCCCTAATGAAATGTTGAACAAGCATGCCTTCATCATCACCAATGCCAGCGAACTACTTGAGCTCGTAAAATCGGCGCTTATATTGTTCCACCAACAAGGCCATCTGTCGCAGAGCATGAAACTCGTCTCCACGACACTGTCGTCAATGGTCAAAAAGGAATCTGGCTCTAAACCTCTCTAAGAACATATACCTTATTGTGTCTAAGTAGGATCAAGCCACCTAGGCAAAGTCACAGTATAGGTCATGGTCGTGGCCATGGAGGTGGTCGCGGAGGTAGTCAGCATGATTCACCTCCCCATGTTCCTCACGATCTGAATCAAGAACATCAGGCTTCCCAAAATGCTTCAGGAGGCGGTGATCAAAATCGGGATCCACCAGGGATCGAGGACGCTCAGTTGCGTCAATTCTTAGAAGAGACTCTTGCTCACCTTGGGCCGGGGCAAGACAAAGATCAGATAAATGTTGGTGAGAGAGAGATACCAGCACAGCCCGTGGCAGACGTAGCCGCTCACATGAGAGAATTAGAGCTCGTCCGCCCACTTTTGATGGTTTGGGCAGCGGAATAGAGGCTGACACATGGTTGATAGACCTAGATCGGTGTTTTGTTATGCACCCTTATGGTAGCAACACCAAGGCCAAATGTGTGATCATGCAATTGAGAAACTTTGCATCTTCTTGGTGGAGATTAGAGGAGCAGAAGCTCCATATTGACATTAATACTATGTCTTGGGATATGTTCTTAGAGAGGTTTAGAGCCAGATTCCTTTCCGACCATTGGCGGTAGCGTCATGGAGAGGAGTTTCATGCTCTGCGATAGATGGCCTTGTCAATGGAATAGTATGAGCATCAATTTTACGAGGCGGCAACGTCGTGGAGACGAGTCTCATGCTCTATGACAGATACCCTTGTCAGTAGAATAGTATGAGCATCGATTTTACAAGCTCAAGCAATTCGCTGGCATTGGTAATGATGAGGGCATGCCTGTTTAGCATTTCATTAGGGGCTTAAATGTCGAGATCAGTGGTGGTGTTCAAGTTTTCAAACCTAAGACCATGGAGACAACAGTGGAGAAGGCCAGACTGGTAGAGGAGAATTTGGCGATGGTGTTGGGTGGCCATACTGGAGTGCAGATAGGCAGTACTTCAGTTGCAAAACCTAGTTCACTTAGTGGCCAAGCTCAAGGAGCTGGACCACATAAAACACAGCAGGTGCCTACACAAAGTGGTCAGCAACAGTAGCACTCTCAGTCTCAACATGGTGGTAGTTGGATCCAGAAGAAAAGAGATCGGAGTTGGCAACGATCTCAACGTGATCGTATCAATCAACAAGCCCAAGTTCACAATCTACGGTTAACTGGGGCAGTGTTCAACAATCTAGTACTCCTTTTGGTGATAGAGGATTTAGTAGAGGTACAAGGTGCTACTCATGTGGCCAACAAGGTCACATAGCACGACAGTGTCCCAATAAGGACACATTAGGATATACTTAGAGGCCAGCAACTTCAGAGCAAACAGTAGAGGATGTAGGTAGATCGCATAGGGTGTTTACCGCGTTGGATAACCGCCACGCTGAGCACCAAGTTGCAATTGGAGAGGCTTCTGGAAGAGGACAGGCATCGTTCTTTGGAAACCATGCACATCCTGCAACATCGGGAGTTGATCCTCAGGGGTCAAGATATTGAGCAAATTAGAGTCCAATAGGATCAGAGAGATGATACTACGGCTACTTGGCAAGATGTGACTAGGATGAGGGAGCTCTATCCCTATTTGTTCGCAGGCTTCCAGGAGCAAGCCTGATCCTGGGGGGGAGGATGTAGTACCCCTCCAATTTGCTTATGTGTTCAGATAGTGTTCATACTTTGATAGACCATGATATGTTTTTATTTGATCGCTGACATTAGAGCGATGATGGTTTTTATTTTGTGACATGATGGTACACTATATGGATAATTATTATTTGTGACATGCTTTTTGGTTAGCATAGTTGTTTATTTGAGTTGATATTGATATATGCTCTCTGTAGTTAATTGATATTTTAATTCCATCCGTTTTGTTGTGACACTGTATTGGTGAAGGGAACGAGATTGCATCACTCGCTTGCGAGTGCCCTATGATTCCGCGATTTTCTCTTCACGGTGTGTTTGATTCATGATTTATATATACATGTATGACATGTTTTTATTGCAGTATTGCAGGTACAAGACATCGGCTCCACCTAGATTCACAGGTTTGAGTGTGTCCATTGCCTAACGGTATAGTTGATTGGGAGATAGTAATGGGATTTCTTAGTCAAGTCACAACCCTAGTCACAGTGTGTTGTCAGTCCTTGTTCGATATACCTTCTTGTTATGTTGTCCACATTTACCTTGTCATTTATTTATTTTGCAAGGTTTGTTTTGTGGGAAATAAATGTTAAATTAATGTTTTTAATGATTTTAATGTTTATTTAATTAATTTTAATTAATATTGTTAGAAGCTTTGTATTTAATTTAATTAATTAAATTTAATTATTTTGTAAAGTAATTTAATCCTTGTGATTAAATTTATTTTATAAAGTAATTAGATTAAATTTGATTAGAAATTATTATGTGAATTTGAATTATAAATTGCATAAAATAGATAAGTTAATTTGTAAATTTTGAATTAATAAAATAGCATCAATTTCTTGTAATTATCAAAAGGGAAATATCTGAGTTGGTTAAAAGATATTTTAATTTTGACATGTGTGTTAGAAAATTTATTAAACATAGTAGTTGGAAAATAATTCTCGTAGGGAATATTGGCATTAACTGGAAAAGGAAAGAGGTTACTTCATAGAAATGTGGAAAAAAGTTAATTTTAGAAATTAGTTGTGAAATTGGGGGAAAGAATTCTCGGGAAGTTTTGGGCTCTGGTTATTGTTTTGCATCTTTTGGAAGGGCTCTGGTTCTTGTTTTGCATCTTTCTGGAAGTGGTTATTTTTGGTAGAAGTTTTGGAAATTGGAATTTGTAGGCGAAGCTCTTCTTCAATCTTCATTTCATCAAGCTTCTAGAAACAGGTTCTTTATTATTTTAATTCTAATTTTGCAATCTTTGCTAGTGCAAGAAGTTTATGTATTTCTGTAGAAACATTGCTTAATTTTGTAAAAATTGAAAGATTGTCTGTACAAGAGGATTTTTTTATTTTATAGAAGCTTTAACTTTATTTCATAAATTTGAAAGGTTGTTGGAAAATTGCCATGAATTTTTGGAAGCTTCTATAGGAAATTGTTGAAAGGTTGTTTGGAAAATTGCAGTGGATTTTTAGAAGCTTCTATAGGAAATTGTTGAAAGCTTCTATGTAAAAAATTGTTGAAAGTTTCTATAAGGAAATTGGTTTTAAAACAATAGAAAACCCTACAGGAAAACAATAGAGAAATTTATAAGTCTCTGTAGGAATGGATTCGAAAATCTTATTAAAAAAATTGGGGAAAATCTTATTTATATCAGAAAAGATCTTCCTATAGAAGATTATTATTATTTTTCCTCGTATTAGATCTATTTCGCTGAGAAATTGGAAACCTCTGGTTAATTTGTAAATCTTCTCCTGTAGAAAAAGTTTTGTGAATAACTTCCTATAGGAAAAATTGTAAAAAAAAAACATAGAAAGAGTCACTAAATTAATCATAAATAAAAATTTACAAAGTGGGTATGGCTAATTTTTTTATATGCTTTAAAAGACTTGGTGCCGCACCTTCTGTAAAATTTTTAGAGAAACCCAGATCCGAAAACGAAAGTTATTAAAATCGCAACAAACTGGTTTTATGTTTAATATTGTTTGAAAATTGTAAATTAATATATATATATATATATATATATATATTTAAAATGAATATAATATGTGCATGCAAATGCACAAATTGGTTATTATTAGAATGAAATGATTTAAAAAAGGAAATTTATTTTATATTGATATAAATAGGGGAATGGAATTAAACAATTAGATTTAATTTCCCTATTGTCTATAAATGATAGTGCATTAAGTCAGATTATTTTGAGCAATATATTTTTATCTTTTTCAAATAGAAATTGAATTTAGGAAATCCCAAAGTAGTTTTATTATTTGTCTGAACTGCTTTTTAAGTTGTGATTTCTTCTATTCACGTCGTTTGGGCAATTTGGATAGTTGGGTATGTAAGTCTTCCAGATGATGTTACCTTACAAGAGGGTTGTTATGTGTTATGGTTCAGCCCTTTGATTTACCTTGGGTAGTGCACTTGGTTGTAATTCAATTTGAACACCCGGTTACTACGAACGGGATGTGTTGTCTCTTGTCTCATGGTTGATATTTATTATTAGATTTGTGCACTAAGTCTACCCTTGGTTTGTGGATTAGATCCTTGTGTTGTTAGTAGGGGAGTGGCTCTCTGTGGGGGTCCGACACACAAAGGGGCGCAAGGGTAATTCACTAAGGGTTTAATCAATTGATAACTTAAAAAGAATTAATGAATGGGTAACTCTCATAATAATAAAGATAATGAATGATTCTCTCATGGCTCAAACGCTTGTTTAGGCTTGAGGTGAGATGAGAAGCATAGTTTGTATGGGGGTCCGGTGGCCAGTAGAGGCAGCCAGGGTAACCCAGGATGGGGGTCCGGTAGCCTAGAAATGTTACACCAAGGTAACCCATAGCAAATTGTTTGTGACACTCCTCCTATGACAACAGTCAGTTGTATTGTACAGTGGATGTACTTGATTCTTTTATTCTAGAAACAATGTAACCATCATGTTGTATATTGTACTTGTGTAGTTTAGTCTTGAGTTTGCCTGTGTCTAAGGGTAGTTGGTTTTGTCAAGGAAGCCCTTTTACTATCTCCTAGCATGGGGGGTGGGCGTTTGGGTACCACTTGGTTGGGTGGAACGTGCACCATACACCGTTGTTTTCCCATTACATGTTCATGATGATAGGATCTTCCAAATTGGAGAGCTCGTGTGTACCAGTTGATATGTATCATCTTCTTTGTTCTTTGTACCAGTGGATAATTGTATATGTACTAATTTGTAATCGAGGAGAATTCTTGTATCACTGTAATCATAACTTTGTTGTATAACGTTCCTCATCTTGGAAATGAGACTTGTAACTGTTATACAGAATGAATGTGAGCTATAAATAATTCCTTTATGTACTTTGTATCTTATGAGATGAATTTAATGCTTTGGTTGTATGTTCGCGAGAATCAGAGTTGGTGGATTAGCCTATTATGTCGATCCTCGTTAGCTAATGGTTCTGGATAGAGGGTCACTTGAACAGGCACTTGGTCGGTAAAATGCAGTGTTGGTATCTGGAGTATGGTGACGTGGTAAATTTGTGTGTTTGGCGTGTTATTGGAGCTTAAAATAATGATCTTCACCATTTATTTCACCTTCTCAAGTTTAGGGACCATGTGTCTATATTTTAAAGGGGTCACTTTCTATTTTTCAGTTACTATTCATGACTAAAGTGAAAAAAGACATAACTTAAGTGAATAATGTTTTTTTAATGAATAGTGATTTCAATGTCAAATTATAAAAGACCTTTAGAAAGTTTGACCCATTCATGTTATGAAGTTATTTTGCTGATTGAAAAATTGTGAGTGGGAGATTGTGGAAGAGGGAAAACTAGGGTTTCCTGATTTCAGCAGTGGGTAAGCCTAGTGGGGCTTTGTTCTTCGTTTCGAGCTTCTTGATGGTGTGAAAGACCACCTTAAAGTTGCAGATCAGAATTTGGATGCTTTGTCAGAGCCATTATTTGCTGTTTGCAAGTGATTGGAGTCATCTTTTGGAAGGGTTTTTGCTGCCATTGACGCCATTTGCATCTACAAAGGAGCTGTTCGCATTTTTGAAGGATTTGGGACTGTTTTTTTACACCTATTGCCAGCCACCATACTTGAGGGTTTGTAGCAGCAAAAAGAAAAGAAACGCCTCTTTAAGGGAGCTGCTATCACTTCAAAAAGGGGGCGCTGCCCCCTTGTTCTAGAAAGCCTTCCAATTCGTTTTTTGGAGGGAGAAACTTGTATTGCATGTTGTGTGAGCAATTTATTGAGGGCAGGTACTATAGCAAAGCACTATTCATAGTGCTGTTTGGCTGTAAGTTAATTTATTGCATATGATGTATCTAGTTTTGAGATCTATGTAAGTCATCTATTTCATGTACTCTCTAATGTAATGAAGAACTCATATTTAGCTTCAAAATGGAGTATTATATTCGATGTATCTCAGTAGCTTAGTTATTTTGAGTTCCTATTGCATGTATAAGCTTTTAGAATTATTAGCATTATTGGCAATTTGGCATCAAATACCAAAAACACAAAACTCAACAAACAAATACCAAAAACAAACACAAATCAGACCAACAAGCACGTTGAAATCATCACAGCAGAGTGTCGGTTCATCACAGTGGTATCAGAGCATATCACTACAGTGGTAGCAGAGCGGAAAATTCCAAATTAAATTTGGGGGTTTTGAGTCAAATCTAGTTTGGCTCATCACAAATTTACTTTGTGTTATGGGATTTGAATGTAATGTGTTGTCGTGTATCTTAGAGAATGTATGCGTTAAGTATAATTCACTTTACATGTTATAATTACACTTTAAAAAAAAATTGCTACGCTTCTATTGTGTTTTGCGTCTTTCTTTAAGGTTACGTGGCGGGGCATTACATGGAGCCCTATTACATCTTACAATTTTTTTACAAAATATTGACTTTGAGACTAACTAATAGCTTCCCGAGAATTACCAATAACACCCAAACTGGGTTTATTAAAGGCAGATATATATTGGAAAACCTTATTACTAGTTGAAAGGCTTTAGCCTAAACTAATCAAACTGATTAGAATGTCGAAATGTTGCTGGATTCTGAAAAAGCTGGAAGGTAATGTTCATTTTATGGATACTGAATGCCTTTGGATTTTCCTAATGACTTTTGTAATATGGATAAAAGTACTGTTAAATATATATATATTCATATTGACATCAACAAATCTATTAAACAAGGATGTCCACTAGCCCTTGCTCTTTTTATCATCACATCTGATGCCCTTCATTTTATCTTAAAGACTGAATATTTTGGGACAATGGTTAAAGGAATTTCTTTACCAAATCAAGAGTCTCCTGACTATCCAATTTGCTGTTGACACTGATCTTTTCTGAGTTGGAAGTGGAAAATTTTGTTAACTTAATGAGCAGACTTCACATATATCATTTGGCTTCAAGTGCATAAATTTCTAACAGCAATTCTATAATGTTAAGTTGGCCTGATTCCCCACCTAATTGGTTTGGCAAATACAATTGGCAATGGGGTGGACCTTCCAAACAGGTAAGGTATCTAGGGATTCCATTTGTTGTTAACCCTACATGGAAAAGAAAGTGGAACTCAATGTTCTGCAAAATTGAAAAGAAATTCTTCAAATGGAAGAGCCACTACTTGTATATGGCTGATAGATTCCAAATATGTCAAAAATCAAATAATCATATAGTATTTATTATGCCTCTGTTTGGCTGTTTGCAAGCTATCAAATTGAAAATATTTGAAAACTGATAAGAAATTTCCAATGGTTAGATCGTAAAGGAAAAAGAGAAAGGCATGCTGTGAATTAGAATTGATGTTGCCTTGACAAACCTAAAGGTGGTTTTAGGTTTGAAAAAGTTGAAAATTCACGGTGTGGCTTTGGCCACAAAATGGATTATAAAAGCTCTCACTGGTAATGAATCATGCAAAGTATTGATCAGAAAAAATATTTAGTTAGTTGTTCTCAGAAAAGCTAAATAGTGGATAGGATTTCACTCACATGACATCTTCTTTGGAAAATTTTCAATGAAACCTTCACGCTCTAATGTGTTTTGCAACATTTGGAGGGCTTGGGAGACTGTGAGGAGTTTGATTAAGAGCAGTGAAGATTTTAACAAAGAAGAGGGTAAATTCTTGAGTTTCAGATCTATATGGTGGAATCTCCATTGGAACAATAAGCCTCTTCCTATGTTACAAGATTGTTTTGCTACGGCTTGGAATATCAAAGGAAACTCTGACTTGGTAACATTTTTTAGGGATGGTTAGAAAATGGATCTATTTTAAATTTAAATATCATATGCCCAACTCCCAAAGAACTTTCTTTGTTTGGAATAAACCATTGTTTAAAATCAAGTTTCCTATTGAGATGAGATTTAATACCAAAAGCATTGAGAACTTATAATGGATTGATGGCTCTACCTTCTTCACGACAAATACCAGTAAGATTTACATTTTAACTAACTGCCAAGAGGTGCTCACCCAAGTCAAAACCAAATGGAATGTTAATATTGATGAAAAGTTCTTGCCCCTTATCCTTAGAACTTGTTGGTCAGAATATTTAGTACCTAAAAAATTTTGTTATAGATGGCTTCTACTTATCAAGAAGCTTGTTATTGGTTCTTCTTTTAATAATTCTAATTTTTCAAATATTGTTTGTAGTTGTACTGTTTCTAATGTCCCTAAAACTTTTGATTATCTTTTCTAATTGCATTTATGCTTAAAATGTCTAGTCTTTGTTTATGGGGAATATTCTTAGGTGGGATAATAGAAAGAGCTTTCCTTGGAATGAGATCTCATTTGGTTTTGTTAATGACGTGAATATGAATCTTAATTACTTTTGGCTTTCCCTTTCTAACTGAGATTTTATAGTTTATTTGAAAAAGGAGAAACAAGGATGTTTTCCAGGCCAATAAGAGAGACCTTATGAAGTCTTCCGGTAGACTCCCTTACCATAACATTCTTTCATAGGTCACAATGAGATCTTAGAAAAAAGGATTCATGAAAATTGCTGATGACGGATCGGCAATGGTGTGCAAATCAGATATCAAACTTGCTCAAGTTTGGCCTCATGACATAAGAAAACCAGATGAGAAGTCTATTAAAGAATACATGTAATTCCGAAATGAATATTGCAAAGTTCATAATTATGATAAGATTCTTGATGACATTGCTGCTAAGTGCTAACAATGGAGATGATGTTGATTTGAAGTCAAAAATCAGAATTTTGATAACAGTGACAACAGAAAGACTTTCTCTCCACCTATTGGCACCTTTGAATGTGACACTTACAAAGAAAGCAACAACCAAAAATGTTGCTGAAAGCAATAGCATGGATGGAGTTATCATATGCTTTTTAACTATGATAAGAACATTAACACATTGGTCTGTACTTAAGTTGTATCCTGTCCGTTTCTTTATATTGTGCTGAACTGAACATATTACACTGTTATACAGCTCTTTGCTGAACCTTTTTTATGATTTTGTTGGAATATTGACCATGTATTTGCCCAGTTAAGGGGTTGATGTGGTCTCCTTGACACAATTATATTGTTACCTGTTTTCTTTTTGATAATAGATCATCAATTTAAAATAACAAATTAGTAACAGAAGTTTATTCAAAGTAACTCTAAGTAAATCTTAAATTACTATCTTAATACCCATCTCTGCTAATAAGTAACTATATACAAATATGGTAAGCTATCGTTAAAAAATATATCTTGTCTTAATAAGTAACTATTATGAGTGAGAACCATTGTAGAAAACTTTGCAGAGATCAATTTTGACATCCTCTGCTTTGTTGGCCATATATTATTTGATATTTTAGTTTTTTGGTATGTCGGCTATCTGTTTTGATATTTTAACTTTTTGGGATGTTGGTATCTAAATGTTGGGCTTTTGTTTTACACCCATGCTATTACATGCTCCTTGTTGTCATTGTAGGTTACACCTCTTGGCATTAAAAACCCTTTCCGAGAGAATGCTATTGGAGGCAAAAAAGAACCACCATGTTAGAGGTGTTTTCCATGTTAAAATTTTTTGAGAATGAAGATAAATATCTAAAAAAGAATAAAAAGATACATTCTGAGTGAATCAGCAAGTGTTAGCAATTTAATTTGTCCTTTATACTATAACTTAAATCAGAATAGCATGTGAGGAACATCCTCTCTTCAAATTTGAAGGGGAAGCTCCAGATTTAAACTACTCCTAAAATCTAAACAATGACTTGCTACCTATGCACACATCTTTATCATCTAGGGCTTCCCAAGAAAACAAAATACTAGAAAGGAAATTAAACCTATCTTTCTGATCTCAAAGGTTAGAGCACAAGACTTGAAAAGTTATTCATCTAACCATAAGGAGTTTGTGTTATGCAACAAAAAAATAATATGAATTGGAAATAAATACTATTCACTGGTTAAAACAGAGACCAATAAATTGATATTAACAACAGGATTGATTACACATAAGAAACATTCTACTAACAATATGAAACATAGTGCAAGATTTAAGGCAACAATTTCTCAAAAGCATACAAAGCTACTTATAAGACGAGAAAACAAGTGCTAAGAAAATCTAAACACAAATATTCTTACTAATGACTTATCAAATCTCACAACACAACCCAATAATCTGACTTTTGTTAGTCAGATATTTTACTTGTTGTCGGTTGCTTGTTGTCGGCCGTAGTTGGCCTCGGCCGTAGTTGGCCTCGGTCATACTCGGCAGTTGTCAAATAAAACAATAGTTAGTAAAGAATAATTATGTCATGTAATGTCATGTACTCTCGGCGAAACATGTTCAGATTAGTGTTAATGTAATGTTGTTATGAAACGTCATGTCGGTTGGTTGTGTAACCACCGCCGAGCGTTATATGTAGTCGGGTGGGAATAGTCGGGGATGATTACAATGATATACGGATGCTGTTATTGATGTTACATTATGCTATTGATGATTCCACTCTTGTACATGATATTTCCTGAGAATGAATAAAGCTTTGGCATTTTCCTATGATATCTTTTAGTGTACTGTTTAATCCTATGTTCTGGTTATTACAAGTTTGCCAGTAGTACGTAGAGTTTGAATCCCATTCCGTAGGCAAACATTTGGCGCCGTTGCCTGAACGGACTAGGGCATCATCCACCATGGCAGCGTAATGGGTCAACCAGCGGAAGAACCTATAAATGCTAATGAGGAACGAGAAGACTCATTGACAGAAGATTTGGTAAATTTGTGGAAAATCTCGCTCCGTGATCACGTACGTAGGGAATCCCTCGTTCGGGAGATCCCTGAGGAAGTCATCTGGGATCGGCTGGAAGTGAACGACGAGGTGAACCATCTTCTAAACCGCATGCCCAGGTTGCTGGCCCGCCATTTCATTATTCTGCAAGACTTGCGAGAGGAGGAAGCCCGTGAGCGCCGAAGGCAGCAAATCGTGCAACGCTGTGAAGACCGAAACAAACGGGAAGAGGAAGAACGGGATACTAGTCGGCGCCGTACTTCCGGCAACCAGCAATGATCGCTTGAACAACTAAATGCCCGTACGGCCGAACAAAGATAAGAATAGAGTACCTGACGGGCACGGGACTTCGGAAGAGCAAGTTCGGCGATCACTCAGACTACAAGAGCAAGAAAATCGGCGAAGACGACTAAGGCAAGTCGGTAAGGAACTAGATGAGGACTTAATTGAAATCAATCAGAGCATAAAAAGAACATATGAAAATTTGCAAAAAATAGACACATCTATTGAACGAGCACACTACAGTTTGATAGAAGGAAGGGACGAAGACCCCTTCAGCAGCACTCCTTATACAGAAAAATATAACCTCTATGACAATGAAGATGAATTGAATAGTAGCATCAGACGATTTCGAGAGTTGTCACTCTCGGACGACGACACAGAGTTACGGAGGGGAAGGCCAGAGCTTAAGACCCCAGGGCAGAGAGAGCATCGGCGGGATCCTGAGGAGACCCACGGTGTTGCGGACGCTGACGGAGGACGTGGCAGTGACTCGTACGTGGCCGAGAGTGCTGGTGACGCACAGGGACGTAGCGAGGAATCCACTAGTCTAATCGGGTCCAAAACACAAGGAGGTCAACAAGGAGGTCAACCGGTGAAGATGGCTCAACCGGATCGGCAAAAGTTGCCGAAATTCATGGGGAATGGCTCTGAGGATCCCGTACGGCATTGCAAGACATGCGAGACTATCTGGATAGCCAGCGGGCAGGATGACCCCGACCAGTGGCTAAGGGCATTTCCAGCAACACTCAGGGACAGTGCCATTGACTGGTACTCGGAACTGGATCAAGCACAGAGAGCCACATGGAGGGTCCTGAAGCAAAACTTTGAAGCGGAGTTCAAACTTCTGCGGGACGATAGTGAGATCGTCACTGAAATATATCATACCAAACAAGGGAAGCATGAAAACGTACGGACCTACAACAGGAGGTTGAAAGACTTGATCGGGAAGCTGGAGGCACAGCCAGCCGATGGGTTAAAGAAACGATGGTTCATTGAGGGACTGATTCCCTCACTTCGGCGAAAGATGAAAGTAGTACCGCCGTCCTCGTACACCGAAGCATACAATCGGGCGATGGATATTGAAAGTGAAAATAGGACTTCCTCGAAGGGAAAAAGGAGGGATGACGACGAGAGTGCTGAGGACAGTGACGATGAATCGGCAACCGTACAGGCCCTTCGGCGGGATATGATGCGGATAATGAAAGAACTGAAGGCCGACAAGGACGGATCCAAAGAGGCCAATGAATTATGGTGTACGGACTGTAAATCGGAAGGTCACACAAAGGCAAGTTGCCCAAAAAAGTTATTCTGTGACATCTGCCAGGTCATGGGACACTCCGTCAAGGAGTGCCCATACAATTTAAAAACTAAAAGTTCGCAAGTATTCTTCACTCAAGGCGAACAGTCAACACCTCCAACCACGCCACCGAAGCCACAGAACAACAATGCATCCCCTGGAGGCTACCGCAACAATCGGCGAAATACGCCGAGAAGTAAAATTCAGTATGACAGCAAAGGACGACCGATGATCAGTGCAGGAACTGTAATGAATGGGGTCACTTTGCGAGGGATTGCCAGAGCGGCCAAGGCAACGGGGGAAAATTGTGCAAGTGGTGTGGACCTGGTGACCATGAAGACACCGACTGTCCGAAGCAAAAAGGAAGTATCAATATGCTGGAGGTAGCCGACGAGGAGGTCTTGGCGATTACGAGAGCACAGTCAAAACGAGCAAATTATCCAGATCCTCGTACGGAGAAAGAAAGATTTCGGGAGGCCAAGACAAAAGTAGCAGAGGCAATGACGAATGAAGGCAAGAACTATAAAGCCACCAGTACGTTGCTACAGTCGGAGTCGGAGAAGAATATCGTACGGCAGGTGCTTCACACAACCGTACCCATTAAGGTAACTGATCTTTTGCAAACAATGCCTTCTCTCAAAGTAGCACTTACCAATGCTATTGGAGAAAATCTTCCGAAGAGTTCACCAGAACGTACGCCAGAAGTGGTAGCCGAGACTTCGGATCCAATGCTCCTAGCAGTAAGCATCGGGAGGAAACCAGCCGTCGTCGAGATGGAAATCTTGGGCATGAAACTATCTAATACTATCGTCGATGGTGGTTCAGGAGTAAACGTACTGCCAGAGGAGACTTGGAAGTGTCTGGGTAAGCCGACTCTTTGGCCCCCGACATTCCACCTCGTGGGAGCAGATCAACATGGCATCAACCGTTGGGTATACTGATGGAGCAGAAGGTCTTGATCGGCACGCAACTATTTCTGTTGAATTTTGTAGTCATCCCAATGGAGAAGAAGGCGTACGATGCACTCTTGGGACGGGGATGGCTGATTGCTGCCAAGGCAACCCACAACTGGAAGCGGAATACACTCTCAATAGAAAATCGAGGGAGGAAATACACCATTGATCTGAAGAACCAGGCCGTCAGCGAGGATTTGGCATCCTCGGCATCTGAATCCGGAGGAGACTCGGACGACGAGGAGAGAAAGACAATGGAACAGATGAAGAAGGGGTATTGGAGATCGGCAGTTGCTCCGAAGATGAGACCAGTTCACTGAGCGGATTGTTTCACTGGCAGATGGAGGATTATGAAGTCTTCCACCCAGATTGCCACATGCTACAGATCAAGGAGGGGGAAGTAGAAAAGGATAATGGCTCGACCAGTGAGACATTTCCACCTGAGTACGAAGAATATAAAGAAGGTACAGCCGAATTGGATGTAACTCCAGCCCACAAGTTCGAGCAGGACAAAATCATGAAGTACGAGGAACCAACGTTGAAAAAAGTCAACCTTAGGGAATTAGCCAAACCGAAGGAGATTTTTGTCGGTGATGACTGGGACCCTGTCCTGAAAGCAACAGCGTTCAGAATCTTCATGGAATACAAAGACGCTTTCGCCTGGACGTACAAGGATTTGAAAGGCATACCACCGGAATTATGTGTGCACAGGATTCCTCTCGTACCGGGAGCCCAGCCCGTACGAAAGCGACCGTATAGAATGAACAAAAACTATGCCGCCAAAGTACAAGAGGATATTGAGAAGATGCTAGAGGCCGGCATCATTTTCAAGGTGGAAGTCAGCGAGTGGGTATCGCCGATCGTCATATCATTAAATAAAGAGAAGGAGCAAATTAGAATCTGTGTTGACTTCCGTAGCCTGAATGCAGTGACTATCAAGGATCCATTTCCCATTCCTTTCACTGACTCGATTCTGGAAGAAGCTGCCGGGCATGAAATGTACTCCTTTCTCGATGGCTTCTCGGGTTACAATCAGATCAGTATCGCCGAGGAAGACAAATTGAAGACTACATTCGTCATCGAGGATGGGGTGTACGCATACAACCGCATGCCATTTGGATTATGCAACGCACCAGCTACATTTCCGAGGATTATACTCCACATCTTTGATAAAATGTCGGTAGGTAATTTCAAAGCCTTCTTGGATGATTGGTCGATCTATAGTGACAAAGAAAAACATTTAAAAGCTTTAGGCGAGTGCATGGAACGGTGTAGAGCAGCCCGCCTTGCCTTGAATCCGAAGAAATGCAGATTTATGGTACCGTAGGGGAAGTTGCTCGGACACATTGTGTGCAAAGCTGGGTTGAAAACGGATCCCGATAAGGTGCGAGTCATCGTCCAGATGGAAGCCCCCGAGAATGTCACTGGAGTAAAATCTTTCCTCGGCCATGTGGGATACTACCGGAGGTTCATTAAAAATTTTGCCCAAGTATCGTACCCTCTCGACCTACTACTGACAAGGAAAGGTCAACCATTCGTGTGGGCCGAAGAACAGGAAAGGGCATTTCAGGAACTGAAGGATCGGCTGATCAGCTCACCCATATTGATGTACCCGGACTGGGACAAGGAATTCCACGTACATGTAGACGCTTCTAATTTTGCCATCGGAGCAACCCTAGCACAAGTGGGAGCGCACGGGCTGGATCAACCAGTATTCTTCGCCAGCCGGCTACTCTCAAAGGCAGAAAGGAATTATAGTACGACCGAGCGTGAGGCACTGGGAATGGTGTACGCCGTACAGAAGTTTAGACATTACCTCCTCGCCACACCGTTCACTTTTTACGTGGACCACCAAGCTCTGATGTACCTGGTAAACAAACCCATTATTCAAGGACGGGTGAGTAGATGGTTGTTGTTGTTGCAAGAATTTACGTTCACCATCATCGTACGACCAGGGAAAAGCCATGTTATTGCCGACCAACTATCTAGGATCCGGTCGGGTGAACCTGCAGAGGATGGGGTGAACGAAGACTTTCCGGACGCACATTTATTTCAGATTGCAATATTGCCGTCATGGTACGAGAAGATCGGGGACTATCTGTCCACATCCACATTCCCAAGTGATATGCCACCAGCCGAGAGGAGGAAGATCGTACTGAAAAGCAAGACATTTCAATTGATCAATGGGCTACTCTACAAGATGGGACCCGACCAGATCCTTCGGAGGTGTGTCGTCGAGGAAGAAATACCTGGCGTACTGAAAGAGGCACATGAAGGACTGGCTGGCGGCCATATGGGACCTGATGCTACAGCAAGGAAAATCCTCTTGGCAGGTCTATGGTGGCCGACGATGCACACTGACGCCAAAGAATGGGTGGTAGGCTGCGACACCTGCCAAAGGGTCGGAAAACCATTGAAGCGGGATTTCATGCCACTGCATCCCTCACAGCCTCAGGAGTTGTTCGAACGATGGGGTTTGGACTTCATCGGACCGCTGAAGGTGAGTCACTTGCATCGATGCCGATATATTGTGGTCGCTACAGAGTACCTGACGAAGTGGGCTGAAGCTCGAGCGTTGCCAGACAATACAGCACAAAGTACGGCAAGATTCATCTATGAGCAGATAGTAACAAGGTACGGCATCCCCATGCGGATCACGAGTGATCGGGGAGGGCACTTTGTTAATCATGTTATCAGGTTGATGACGACAGAGTTCCGAATCTTTCACAACCTGTCCAGTCCGTACTACCCGAGAGCTAATGGCCAGGCAGAGTCGACAAATAAGGTGCTCGTGTCAGTGATTCACAAATCATGTGGTGTGGAAGAAGCGACTGGGAAGAAAGGTTACCAGCTGTACTATGGGCATACCGTACGACGTACAAGGTAACAACTGGCCACACGCCTTTCCAGTTAATGTACGGTCAGGAGGCGGTGATGCCGATGGAATATATGGTACCAAGTTTGAGGATAGCCGTGGAAAATCGGTTGGGTGATACCGAAAGTTTAAAGGAAAGACTATACCAACTGAGTAAGCTGGACGAGCGAAGAGTGATGGCACAATGGGCGACGGAGAACATGCAACGGCGACGGAAATATTGGCACGACAAGCATCTCCGGCGAATGAATTTCCGACCAGGACAGTTAGTTCTGAAGTATAACGGCCGTAACGAGATCAAGCCGGGGAAGTTTAAGGTTCGTTGGTTGGGACCGTTCCGAGTTCGGGAAATAGGTGACAATGGGTCTATAAAATTGGAAAATCTCGATGGGTCATTGATATTGGAGGCAATCAACGGATCGAAGCTAAAGCCATACCAGGAGAGAAAAGAGAAGAATACAATCGCCATAAACATGTTGGGATATGCAACAAAGGAAGATTGGCCTGTACAAAGTGAAGGGCCGAGAAAACAAGACTGGGGACTAGGAGGTCCTGGTTATGTCGCAGACAATGTTCTGGGCAGAATCAGGCGAGATCAAATAAATGAAGAGAGGTTGGCAGAGAAGCGAGTAGAAGGAATTGCCGTGCCACGAATACACAAACGCTTGACCAATGCAGTATTCGGAACCCCTGCATTGTGGCGTCGGATGGGGGGACATTGGCATTATGTAGCCCCTTATGAAGGAATAAGACGGGGATATATAGCCAAGGAATTGGACGCGGAAGCCCAAGTAGAAAAGGAGAACCAGGCAGAAGAACACGATGAACTGCAAAAAGATGACGAGGAAGAATGGACTGATGAACAATGGGATGCTTATTTCGAGAAGAAGGCCCCTTGTTTAAAGACGGTGTTGAGGACAGATACGTTCGTGTCAACGGTGGATGGATATACCGACGATCTCCTGAAACAAATGCGTCGGGAAAGAAGAAAAATACCAAGGGTTAGGAAGATCGCAACTCAAGATGGACTCTGGAAAATAATTCCTAACCTGGCGGGACTGCCGACAGTACAAGGCGACCATGTTACGTGGTATCAACAGTATGGCGGAAGGTACGTCGACGAAAGTTTTCGAGGTATTGGTCCTGCCCCTTTACTGGATAAATGGTTTGATATAGAATATATAGGAACCTGTTGCGAGGAAGAATGGTATAAACAGCCACCACACACATGTAAATGGTATTACACGTCAGAATTAAAAGTCCCAACACACAGTGAAGTCAGAGGAATAAAGAGAAAAGAAGAGAGAAGGGAGGAGAGAGAAGATGGAAAAAAGGGGAAAAAATTAAAAAGAAAAGAGAGAAAAAGAGGAGAGAGAAAAAGAACGAAAGTTGAAAAAATTCAAAATAAATAGAAAAGAAACTGTGAAAATAAAAGAAAATGACGGAGTAAGTAAAGAGCAAGGCGGAGGGGAAGAGAGAGAAAAAGACGGAAAAATTAAAAGAGATCAAAGAGAAGTCAGAAAAAAAGGCAATAAATTAAATAATAAATTAAAAAAGTCAGCCATCAGAAGGAATATTAAAGTAAGAAAAGTATGGAAGATTAAAATACATGCCTGGAATATTAAAAGGCAAAACGGGAAATTAAATGAGGAAAGTAAAAGGCGCAAAAGGAAAGGGAAGAATATTAAAATACGTCAAAACACGGGAAGAAAGCAAGGCGTACGGCCAAGGGCGAAGGAGAGTAAGGAGAGAAATAACATAAATACAAACCCTCAAACCGTACGGCCCATTCAGGAAGCCACAAGTCGAAGACAAGAGCACAGAGAAGAAGGGAGGACGAGCTTGCAGGAGTTTTACAGTTGCCGAGGCATACAGAGAGCAGGGGAAGAAGACGTACGGCAACAGAGAGCAGAGGAGGGAGGCGTACGGCATCAGGGAATAGGAGCCGTACGGCATAAAAAATCTTGCACTCAGCACAAGTCGCCAGGGAAGGGAAACGTACGGCGTCCAAGAGATCTCAAAACCGTACGGCCTCTGCAAACTGAGAAATTCGTACGGCCTCTGCCAGTGAAGAAATCCGTACGGCCTCTGCCAGTGAAGAAATCCGTACGGCCTCTGCCAGTGAAGAAATCCGTACGGCCTCTGCCAGTGAAGGAATCCGTACGGCCTCTGCCAGTGAAGAAATCCGCCAAAGATAAAACCGTACGGCATTTGCAAACTGAGAAAACCGTACGGCCTCTGTCAGTGAAGAAATCCGTACGGCCTCTGCCAGTGGAGAAATCCGTACGGCCTCTGCCAGTGAAGAAATTCGCCAAGGATAAAACCGTACGGCAATTCAGCCTCAGAGAAATCCGTACGAAATTCAAACTCAGGGAAATCCGCACAAAATTTACACTCCAAAAAAGTCCGTACGGCACAAATTGCCTCAGAGAGAACCGTACGGCATCAGCACAGGGGGATCCGTACGGCATCAAGGGTATCAGGAAATTCCGTACGGCTTTGGCATTGCATAAGGATCCGTACGGCATTAGCATTACAGAGGGATTCGTACGGACTCAGGGTTTCACAGCCGTACGGCCATTCATCCAAGCCGACGGCCTTGGCATATCATCCGCGCTCAGCCTCACCGCTCGCAATTTTGGCGCGTTCGGCCGCAGCCGCGCCAGCCAGCTTCGGCTTCTCACCGACGGCTCGCGCTTTTGCACTTCGCGCCACCAACACCGGGCAGGTGGTACTTCGGCAGCTTCACCGGCACTTCGGGCAGTTCCATAATTTCCGGCACTCGGGTTAGGTAAAGTCGGCTGGAATCGCCGAGCTGACAGGAAGATGGACAAAGGCAAGAAACCGATGCAGCACCAGCCAAAGGTAGCCTCGGCTGCGAAGAGAAAAAAGATGGATGCCGATGCCGACACGATGACATGGGAGAATCTGACCGGCAACGAGTGCAAGCAATGGTGGCGAAGCACTCCGGATGACCACTCTCTGAAGGTTGCGCTTCGACACGCTCGGGTGGACAAGGTTGTGCTCGTGCCCTTTTTTGGTTCTCGGGAGTTCGAGCCTTGGCTGAAGGCGATGGTGGAGAACTACTGTAGGCATACGCACAAGTCCGTCATCGACTACAGAGGTTGCCCAGTGATAGTTTCATTCTGGCCTCAGGACTTTGAGAGGGTGTTCGGCGTCCCAGCTTCGGGAATAGGGGTTAATAAGCCCAAGAAAATGACGCAGGAACACAAAGAACTACTGGTCAAGCAAGTGTGCCGAAGCGACTTGTCAGCCGAAGAACAGCGTACCATATGGAATACTAGCAATCGAGGCCTCCGAAAGAGTCATCTAGCAACGACAGAATGGAAATGTTTGCTAGACCTGATGAAGTGCCGACTCACAGGGGCTAGCCGAGCATCGGACATCGCCTTATGGTAGGTGGATTTCATCGTCGGACTTCGGGTTGGCCGAGTATACAACTGGGCGAGGCTACTCACGGAGCGAATAAGGGATTTTCTGGCACAGAGGCATAAGGCCTTCTATATGACCCAGCACGCCATAGCTCTCTTTTTGGATGCCGTGCATACACAGGTGCCCGAGGGCAATTGGGGTCGGTGGCGGCCACTCACTCACCTCGACCCGGGATGGCCTACCGTATTCTACTGGTCGGAACTCGAAGCAAAGCAAGCGGGCGAGGGCACAGCCTCGGGAAAAAAGAGGAAACGGAAGGAGGCATCGGTGGAAGAGGAAACATCGGAGGAAGAGGCCTCAGAGGAAAGCGATGCATCGGACAGAGAGGAACCTATCGACTTATCTCCCTCGCCATCGGAATCGAGTCCACCAGCCGATGAGGAAGTATCTGTTGCCATCAGGGGTCAGGAGGCTGGCGAGATTGACTTACCAGTATTGCAGCCAGCAGGATTCACTCTTCCGACACCGCCAGCCAGCCAGAGCACGCACTCGGTCACGTTCACCCTCCCCGTTGCACCAGTGGGAGCCGGACGGATGTTGAGGGTAGCCGCTTCACTGCCGGGAGCATCGCCAGGGTGGGCACCTCTCGCCACCACATCACAGGGGGCAGTTACCATATCGGCGGCAGGTTCCACTGCCTCGGTGGAGATATTGCCGGCAGTTTGCTCTCTTACACCGCCGTTAGCATCGGCAGCCACAGGAGTGGCAATCTCGGCAGGAGTTAGGGGAATGACTGAGGCCACGGAGGAGACCACTCCAACCCCAGGAGCACCCGGGGTAGCAAAGATCGACAGTTGGCTGGGATCGGTGGGCCTCACTCTCGACGGGACGAGCAGCCAGCCGAGCAGCCAGACGAGCAGGAGAAGAGTCCCTCGGAGGGACAAGGGGATAAGGAGGGGCCGATCATTCACACCCAGCAGAGTGAGACGGCCAGGATCGGCGAAGACACCCACTTGCACTCCCGGAGGGCCGAGCATAGCCAGGCACCTGAGACAAATTCCAGAGCCCTCACCGGCAGACGCGGGAACAAACGATAACATTGCATACCTTGATGATGATGAGGAGGACGGGAGGGCCCACGAGGGCTTCGTCGGGAAATGTTCACCCGTGGATGATCCTGTAGGCACAGCATAGATGTGGAGAGCCACATGGCGACTGATGATCCGAGTGGGACAGGTTTCCAGGGATCTGAGGATTGGCCGATCACCTTTAGTAGGCCAGGAGGTTCACCGTATTCGGGGATTTGTGCAGATGGGTTGTGAGGCGGAGTTTACCCGGATATTTGGCGAGGGGTGGCCAGCAGGAGAGACTCCTGCCATGATGAGAGCCTGGCGAGGTCGGCCACTGAGGCTAGTAGGACGGGATGCAGGCGTCCTAGAGAGTTTATACTATATCGAGCTAGCCTTCCGAGATGTGTTTCTTCTGATGAAGCGCCAGAGATTTTCCACTGATGTTGCAGTATCTCGCCGAGTGGATGCCTATAGACTTCTTCAGCGGGTCAAGGATGAGTCGGCTGCGACCATCAAGAGCATTCAGGATAACTTGACTGAGCAGTCTCAGCTCGCCAGTGACAGGGGAGCCCGATTGGAGATCTTGGAGCCTCGGGTGATAGCCTTGGAGGAGGAGGCACAGCAGAAAGAGGCAGCCTGGCAGCAGCGAATGAAAGCATTGGAGGACCAGTTAGCTGCCAAAGAGGTAGAGTTGGCGGCCAAGAATGCCGAGGCAGAGCAGGCAAAGAGCCAACTGATGGAGGCAGCCCGGATGGTGAAGGCGGCGAGGGAGAGGGAGATCCTGGCAGATCGGCAGCTTCGTACACGCACGGAGGAGTTGAGGCGCCTGAGAGCAGAGCATTCTTCCACCACTCCGACGTCATCGGTGCATCCAGGGACGCACTCCCTTCCCCCTACCTCTCAGTAATCTTATCATGTTGTATCTGTCGTCTGGAAGACGACTTTCTTTTTGGGGGGGATGATGTTAGTCAGATATTTTACTTGTTGTCGGTTGCTTGTTGTCGGCCGTAGTTGGCCTCGGCCGTAGTTGGCCTCGGTCATACTCGGCAGTTGTCAAATAAAACAATAGTTAGTAAAGAATAATAATGTCATGTAATGTCATGTACTTTCGGGAAAATATGTTTAGATCAATGTTAATGTAATGTTGTTATGAAACGTCGTGTCGGTTGGTTGTCTAACCACCGCCGAGCGTTATATGTAGTCGGGTGGATGTAGTCGGGAGATAATAATGAATGAGTTTTTGTTGCCGATGGTTATACTGTAAGCATTGTGATACTCTTTGTACATGATATTTCCTGAGAATGAATAAAGCTTTGGCATTTTCCTATGATATCTGTTAGTTACTGTTTGATCCTATGTTCTGCATATTACACGTTTGCCAGTAATTAGAATCCTATTCCGTAGGCAAACAGATATAACTTAAAATATTCACTTTAGACTTTATTTAAGTGATATAAGAATTATAAAGTCAATTTGACTTTATAAAAAGACTTTAAGTTAAAATATAACTTAAATCACTTAAGTAAGCCTATCTCCCTCAATTCTCAACGGAATTCAGTGCCGTTAGAAGCAAAGAAACTCCTGTACTGCCAAGGCCTGCAATGAGCCTATCCACGATCTCAGAAAATGAAATCGACCGAACTCTCCAGAAGGTACCACTGACCCTCTAACCAACCCAGTTAGCCCACAAGGGTCCAAGAAATAGGCTAACACTCTGCAAACAAGATCACGCTGAAAAGGGGGACATTACAATCCGCCCTCCCTGAAATTGCTTGACCGCAAGCAATCTCAACAACAAAGGATCAACCACTCCACCAGGTTCCCAAGGATAGTGCTGTGAAATGTCCCTACTATCATCAACTGTCTTCCGCTGCTCAACACTGATCTCAACTTCACCATGCCAAAAGTGGTGAAGCCAATGCATGGGACTCATCCAAAACACAGTACCAAACCTGTCGCCACCTGGATCCCAATATAAACGGTACTCACATCCATCCATCCTAATAAAGTAAGAATATCGGGAAGCATCCACAACACATCTCTGTCTGTAGCTGGAACCCATGATGTCACCATAACCTGTTAACCCATGAAACCAACCATCTAGCAATGAAACTCCTAAATCCCAACTCTGCAAATCATGCCAACTCCAAGTAGGACAACCATCGATCAATGAAGAGTCTAAGAAGATTAAATCACCAAGCAACAAGTAGATAGTTGCCAGATCATGAGGGTCAAATGTAGAACTATCTGCACCTCTCATCATGTACTCCTCCGAAAACTCCTCTGCCAGCTTAATTTGAAATCCCAATACACTAGAAGGATCCCAAACGCAACGATCAATGCTCATGTCCAGAGTGCGAGCGATATCTAACTCGAAGAGAGGATCATCATACTGAATACCATCTACTCTAGGAAGAGAAACTGGATCACCATCGTCATCCCATATGCAATTCCTAGATGAATGAGTCTCCTGTAACTCCCAAATCTGATTAGCTGGATCATCATACTGTAGCCTGTCAATCTCAACACCATCAGATACAGAAAAGAGAAACTCACAAGGAAGCAAGTCAAACTGCTGACAAAATGTGCTCCCTAAGACTGCACGAGATAGGCTATCATCCCACATGTCTAACACGTGCATACTAGAATTGTGCATCCGAAACAGATCATGTACATGATGCCTGAGAAGGAAACTGTGTAGACTCCTGACCATGTACACACTGGGAATCTCCTCAACGAGCTCTGTCTGAAATCGCAATGCACTGACGGAATCTCTGATACTATGATCAAAGCTCACCCTTAAACCAGGGTCAAGAGTAGAATCAGCATCCACCTCAAAGAGCGGATTATCACAAGAAGATGTAGCATCCGCCTCATTTTCTGATTCTTCTCCATCAGTATCATAGATTGGAGCTTGCTGATCATAAAACTCATAACTGTACTGAGGAGAGGAAAATCCCTCTTGAATCACTTTCTCTTCTCCATCCAAATCTGCACTATAGCATGAAGTTGAATCTGCATCACTCACCTCATAATCAGCAACATCATGTGTGTTGTCATCAACCTCTAAGGTATTGCTGCTATGTACCTCATAGGATGTCTCGACTGGCAAGGTAGAAGCTGCTGTTATGACAATATCCTCACACACCTCTGTTGCCAAAGTCACTGCAAGTCCATCCATAGCATGCTCACCTCTTACATGTTCTTCTCTTGGAAGAATTAGAGATCTAAGGTGCGACTCCCTTTGTTTCTTTGCTTGATCTAGCTGGCTGCAGCGTTCCTTGACCTCTTGCAAACGCTGTTTTGCTTGAGCAGCCAACATCTTTGCCTTCTTAGCCCTTTGTAGCCACCCATCACACAAAACTTGAGTTTTGTTCACATCTTCCAAGGTCTGATATATAAAATCAGACTGTTTGTGACTTGAATCCACCAAACATTCTTCGAGCTCAACATGCAAAACTTCAATGCTAGTGTTAGGAGATACCATAACATGACCATTTTTATGTACTTTATCCGTCACCTCATGATTTTGTGAAAGTAATGGACTGCTGTTCATAAAATCAGAATTGATGTCAAGGCTGATATCATCTCCGTTAGTGCTGATAATATCTTCCTGGGGTTCAACAAAACCACTATCATGGTGTAAAACTTTCTCTTCAATAGAAGTTGTCTCAAAAGATGTTGTAGAAGCCATATTTCTGTACACTTCTTCTTTCATAGTAATTAATGAAGCATCACAAGGAACCTTATCTTCATGTGGCTGTTCTAAGGCAACTGGTTTGTCTTCATACAACACTTGCTCATCCTGAAGTGTCCTGTGCCCAACATCTACTTCTATGTAAGTCTGATTTTTGTCCTCCATAAGATCAGCTGTATGCTGGTCACTAACTGCTGATTGATCCCTTTTTAACCCCAACACATCAAGGAAACTCAATTTCTTTTTGTTTTGTGATGAGCTTTGTCTTGAAATGGAGTCTTCAGACTGCTGCAAGCTACGAGCTAATCTTTGTTGTGATGGAATAGGTTTCTGCTGAATATTATTTGAAATGCTCTCTACATTTTTCTGCTCACATATCTTTGATTTGCTTTGTTGCTTATTATAAACCATCCAATGCTCCATATATTGTTCGAAGTCTAGGTGATCTTTTATCTTATCTGGAGATGCTATATATTCCTCATAAGCAACCATTACTTCATCAACAAATTTAGAAGCCATGATAACCACTTTGCTGTTCAACCCCTGTGTGAACAATACCTGTCAAATTTGTCCTGGTGTGACCGCATAATTTTTTCTAACCCCACAAGCTGGCAGGATCAGAGCTCTGATACCACTGTGATGAGCCTTGTTAGCTCACTACTCAAACCCCTATCTTTTTTTAAGTCTATTTGTGTTTTTTAGTTTTTTAGAGAAATTTTGTAGACAGAAGAGAAGGGGCGCATCATATAAAAGCTCACAAAATGAAAACTTGAGCAAATTTAATCAAACTGGAATTGTAGAAGGTGTTTATTATCATCAACAATGGATTTAAAACATACAAACATACCCGAAATCCTCCAGATTTTTTAAATAAGAAATCCGACCAGCATAGTGAAGAACTGACGAAAACTGGAGTAGAGAGTTACAGATTGCAAAGTTTATTTTGAAACTGAAGCTAGAGAGAAGTATAGCTAGGGCGCCCAAGTTCATGAAGAGAGATCCTCAGAAAGAAGACGTTTCTCCAAAAGCCAAAAAAAACCTTCCTTGCAAGTGCCACACCCTTTCAAACAAAAAGCACCAAAAAACCTCTCTGAAGGTGTGCCCAAACAGCCATGAAGTCTGCCATGGTGAAGGAAGAACAGCAGCTAATAAACCCTCTGTTTTTGATGAAGAACACTACAAAAATCTGTTGAAGCACTGCAGAACTTCTGAAATGAAGCTCTCTCAATCTGCACTAATTCAGCTGATCTTTCACAACTTCACAAGTGCTCACACTGAAGAGATTTCGTTCTCCAATGGTGGATTTGCTGCAAACCTGATCACAGGCTGAAAGCAAGGGAAAAACCTCCAAGGCAAAGTTGAAATATTCAAAAAGATGAGTTTCTCATTGCCCAAATCCCTTATAAAGCAAAGGAGGTGAAAACCTAAGAAGGCCGTACCTTTTAGGGTTTTAGATCATTTAAATTTATGGAAATAAACTTAAGTCACTTTCCATAGTCTAGACTTTGATTTTAGGCGCCTCCTTTAAGTGATTAAAAGATATAACTTAAAATATTCACTTTAGACTTTATTTAAGTGATATAAGAATTATAAAGTCAATTTGACTTTATAAAAAGACTTTAAGTTAAAATATAACTTAAATCACTTAAGTAAGCCTATCTCCCTCAATTCTCAACAGAATTCAGTGCCGTTAGAAGCAAAGAAACTCCTGTACTGCCAAGGCCTGCAATGAGCCTATCCACGATCTCAGAAAATGAAATCGACCGAACTCTCCAGAAGGTACCACTGACCCTCTAACCAACCCAGTTAGCCCACAAGGGTCCAAGAAATAGGCTAACACTCTGCAAACAAGATCACGCTGAAAAGGGGGACATTACATTTGCACTGTTCTTGTTCTTGACTGCAGACTTGATCAAACAGCTTCAACCTCTGGCATGGCAAGCACGTTCTCATTTTGAAATTCCAAGACTGCAACCTCATTCTTCTGCTTGATGATGATTTTCCTATTTAATGTTGTTCTTCGACCTTGAAGTACTTGAGGATCATTTCTAACCTTTGGGCCTTCATCTTTTCCTATCCTGGACTTGATCATTTCTTCCTCGCCACCCACCTGATTGCGTTGGGTGCACATTGGGTCTTTGAGGAGAAACTCCAACACTTAGCCATTTCTTGCAACCTTTCTTCTTTCATGTTTTGGGTGCAACCGAATATCATTGTGCTTCATCACTTCAAGTCATCGCACTTTGGCCTCGATGTTCATCCTGCAAAACAGATCAAAACACCTAATAATATAAATCCACTTTACTCACCTGATATCGATGTTTTGATCTCTAATGTCCGATTGATCTCTGGATTTGATAGAGTTCATCACTTTTCTCTAGCCAACTTTGCTTTCTTCATGATTTTTCAACATCTGTAGGCTTGGGGCATATAACACCTGTGCATCATATTTCAATGCCTTAGACAAATTTCATCTTCCTCAAGGGTGCATTTTTTTTTAAAAATCATCCTTTAAAAGTGTTAGCTTCAACTGCATCTTCTTCACTTTTCTGGCCGAGGCGTTCACTCTGACATTTCATCCAACTCTAGCTCGAGCAAAAATGTTTTCATCAAGAATTCGATAAATAATTATCTAGGCATGCAACTTCAAATTCATTCGCCAAGGCATTTTTATGTTCACAACACATTTTACTCTTTGCCTTAGAAATTTTTTAAATTTTCTTTAGGAAATTCATCAATCCTGTGCCCATCAAAAATCTTCACCTCGGAATCCTTGGCAAGTTGTGGAAGACTTTGAAATCAATTCCTCATCGAAGACGTCCAGTACCCAGAAGAAAATTTCCTTTAGAAAGCATCAAATTCATGTGTCTTCAAACGAAGGGTTACTTTTAATTTTTTAAATCTCAACCTTAGTGTAATGTCCCCTTTTTCGGCATGATCATGGTTGATGGTGTGTTAGCCCTTTATTGGACCCTTGTGGGCTAGCTGGATTGGTTAGAGGGTCAGTGGTACTTTCTGGAGAGTTTGATCGTTCTGGTTTTTCAAAGCCCAGTGACTGGTTCACAACAGGCGTTGGCAGTGCAGGAGTCGACAGCTTTTGACGGCACAGGATTATATGGTGTTTTGAGTGAGTTATGGGTTTTTAAGTGATTTAAATATTAATTGATTTAATATTTATTTATAAAGTCAAATTGACTTTATATTTTTAAATCACTTAAATATTCTCTAAAAGTGATTTAATATTTTAAATCACTTAAATGAATAAAGTGCGCCCAAGTATTTAATTCATATACTATTGAAATGAATTAAATATTATTTAAAAGATTTTAATATCCAAAAGTGGCGTATTTTCTTGGGATTCGTGCCTTTGCATAAAAGGGCATTTCTGGCAATGAGAAACTCACCTTTTGACAATTTCGACTTTGCCTTGTGCTATTTCCTGTGCATTCTCCTGTGATCAGGGTTTGAACAATCTTCCATTGAAGAACGACACCTCTTCAGTGTTGAGCACTCTTGAGATTGTGAAAGATCAATCGAATCAGTGCAGTTGAGAGCTTCATTCAGAGGTTCTACAGATTCAGACAGAGAACATATATTGAGATTTCATGTTGTTTGCAATAAGAGAGGGTTTCTTCCTTGTGGCGCATCCTTCTTCAGATTCAGAGGCTTCCAGCAGGGATACTACCTATTCTTTCCTTGGCCGTACGGCTTACCTTGGGATTTGTGCATTCTGGAAAGGCGTGTGAAGGAAGTAATTGAAACGCCTTCCTCTTTGCTCCTTTTTGTGCTTCTATCTTGGCGTCTACCTCTACCAGGGCATTGTATCTCATTTTGGAGTGGGAGAAGTCAGATCTGGAGCTTGGGCGTGCTTATTTGCTTGATTTCATCATTTCCGGCTGTCAAACTGGCTAATTTCTTTAATTAAATAATCTGGAGATATTCTGGTATGTTTATCATTTGCAATCTATTTTTCACAGTTAAATAATACAATCTACACTTTCATTCTGAAGAAAATAGTGCAAATTTACATTTTATGAGCATTTATGCTGTGCGCCCCTTCTCTTTTGTCTATCAAATTTTCTCTAAAAAACTAAATAACACTAAAAGACTTAAGAAAAATTGGGGGTTTGAGTTGAGAGCCAGCAGGGCTCATCACAGTGGTATCAGAGCTCTGATCCTGCCAGCTTGTGGGGTTAGAGAAATTTATGAAGTCACACCAGGAGGGTTTTGGCAAGTTCTACTCTAGAGGGGGTCCTAGAAATCAGAGAGGTGATCATAATCCTTTCCCACCATTTCCGTTTGAAGAACAGGAGGAAATAGACTTGGATAATATGGCTAACAGGGAAGGAGGAAGTTCTTACAGGAATCCTTGGGATGAAGAGGATAGAGAAGCTAAAGATGTGCTCAGAGGCATGGTTGCAGGTCAAGAACAGGTGACGACTATTCTTCAACAACTCAGCACAAATGTCCAAAATTTGACAATTAATAGAGCTCAGAATCTGGATCGAGATCATGAAGGCAGTATTCACAGAGAGCCTCAGAGAGTCATAGCTCCAACACGCACCTTTGAGAGAGCTACTTGTCCTAATTTTGTCAGAAATGATGTTGATGAAGAGGAAGAGGTTGAACAGGGTGGTGAAGTGAACTTTGCTGATAACATCATGACTATGTATGACGAATGGGATGCATTGCCTCTAAGAGTTAAGGAGCACCTTAACTTCGATCGATTCATGAGCCAAAGGAGAGAGTATAACCGTAACAGGAATGACAGGAGGCCTAGAAACAAGCAAAGTGATCTCACAGGCTACCAACAAACTAACCTTAGTTCACTATGATGGCAGTGGTAGAGTTACAGCACGTGCCTGGGTGAGTAAGTTGGATACATTCCTGACACTACGTCCTATGCCAAAGGAAGATGCTATATGATTTGCAGCTCTCCACCTTGATGGCGTAGCACATGACTGGTGGATTCATGGCATGGCTACACTACACCATGATAGGATTACCTCGTACCAGGAGTTTACTGATAGACTGGTAGAGAGGTTTGATAGACGTGATCCCGAGCTATTCTTCAGAGACCTTGCTCAGCTAAAGCAGTTGGGTAGTTTGGAGTCTTATATTGGTGAGTTTCAGAAGCTCTCGGTTATGGTTACCGGAATCTCAGAGAGGAGACTTGTCATTCTATTTGTAGAAGGTCTCCATGAGCCAATGAAAGGTTGGATCAAGGCATTCGATCCACCTACCCTGCATGAAGCTATGAGAAAAGCTCGTAGCATGGAACTTACAGCTTCACGTGGTAAGTTCACTTCAAATGCAGAAGCATCTTCATCCTATAGTGATAGCAAATTAGAACCTAAGGAATCAGAAAAGATTGATGAAAAGAGGAAGTTTGCAGCTCCTTTGGACCGAGAGACAATAAATGATTTGCGTAGGAGGAAGCTATGTTTCTATTGCAAAGCTCCTTATGACCAAAACCACAATTGTCCTCTTAAGCCTAAGGGTTCAAATAGACAAATGGAGTGGTTTTATGAGGGTGATGACATTGCTGATTTAACGGACCAGCAAGCTGGTTTTAAGGATGGGAGTATGCGATCTATCATTCTCGTCAACGCAAAAGGTGAGAAGATAGAACCGAAGATTCTAGAGGAGGAGCATGAGATGATTCAGGAGGATTATCATTTTGATTCTAGTCCGATGGGATCAGAGGGGTTTGATTGGGATCAGTACAGTTATGAGGCTCAGTTTGTACAAAATCCTCTTTATGAGGTGGATGTTACATCTTCTTGTGATAATCCGCTCTTTGAGGTGGATGCTGATTCTACTCTTGACCATGATTTAGGCAAGAGCGTTGATCATAGTATTGGAGATTCCGTTAGTGCATCGAGATTTTAGACAGAGCTTGTTGAGGAGATTTCCAGTGTGTACATGGTCAGGAGTCTACACAGTTTCACTTTCAATCATCATATACATGACCTGTTTCAGATTCACAATTTTGGTATGCACGTGTTAGACATGTTGGATGATGGCATATCTCGTGCGGTTTTAGGGAGCAAGTGTTGTCAGTGGTTTGACTTGCTTTCTTATGAGTTCCTCTCTCCTGTGACAGATGGTGTTGAGATTGACAGGGTACAGCATGATGATCCAGTTGATCAGATTTGGGAGTTACAGGAGACAGTTGATGACAATAGGGACATTTCACTACACTATCCTTGGGATCCTGGTGGAGTGGTTGATTCTTTGCTGTTGAGATTGCTTGCGGACAAGCAATTTCTAGGAAGGCGGACTGTAATGCCCCCTTTTTCGGCATGATCATGGTTGATGGTGTGTTAGCCCTTTATTGGACCCTTGTGGGCTAGCTGGATTGGTTAGAGGGTCAGTGGTACTTTCTGGAGAGTTTGATCGTTCTGATTTTTCAGAGCCCAGTGACTGGTTCACAACAGGCGTTGGCAATGCAGGAGTCGACAACTTTTGACGGCACAGGATTATATGGTGTTTTGAGTGAGTTATGGGTTTTTAAGTGATTTAAATATTAATTGATTTAATATTTAATTATAAAGTCAAATTGTCTTTATATTTTTAAATCACTTAAATATTCTCTAAAAGTGATTTAATAGTTTAAATCACTTAAATGAATAAAGTGCGCCCAAGTATTTAATTCATATACTATTGAAATGAATTAAATATTATTTAAAAGATTTTAATATCCAAAAGTGGCGTATTTTCTTGGGATTCGTGCCTTTGCATAAAAGGGCATTTCTGGCAATGAGAAACTAACCTTTTGACAATTTCGACTTTGCCTTGTGCTATTTCCTGTGCATTCTCCTGTGATCAGGGTTTGAACAATCTTCCATTGAAGAACGACACCTCTTCAGTGTTGAGCACTCTTGAGATTGTGAAAGATCAATCGAATCAGTGCAGTTGAGAGCTTCATTCAGGTTCTACAGATTCAGACAGAGAACATATATTGAGATTTCATGTTGTTTGCAATAAGAGAGGGTTTCTCCATTGCGGCGCATCCTTCTTCAGATTCAGAGGCTTCCAGCAGGGATACTACCTATTCTTTCCTTGGCCGTACGGACTTACCTTGGGATTTGTGCATTCTGGAAAGGCGTGTGAAGGAAGTAATTGAAACGCCTTCCTCTTTGCTCCTTTTTGTGCTTCTATCTTGGCGTCTACCTCTACCAAGGCATTGTATCTCATTTTGGAGTGGGAGAATTCAGATCTGGAGCTTGGGCGTGCTTATTTGCTTGATTTCATCATTTCCGGCTGTCAAACTGGCTAATTTCTTTAATTAAATAATCTGGAGATATTCTGGTATGTTTATCATTTGCAATCTATTTGTCACAGTTAAATAATACAATCTACACTTTCATTCTGAAGAAAATAGTGCAAATTTACATTTTATGAGCATTTATGCTGTGCGACCCTTCTCTTCTGTCTATCAAATTTTCTCTAAAAAACTAAATAACACTAAAAGACTTAAGAAAAATTGGGGGTTTGAGTTGAGAGCCAGCAGGGCTCATCACACTTAGAAAAATATTTGTCATCAAATTTAATCTAGTTCCTCATCCTTGGGCATATTTTCTTGCCTGGCCTTGAAAACTTTACCATCTTCGCGAAGCTGTTGCCTTCTAACTTCTTCTCGCCAATTTTATTCGTGCCTCTGAAAATTTTATCTCCTTTATCAACTTGGGTGTGTTTTTCTTGCTTTGACACTTAGAAAATTTTCTAACTCATTTTCCTCAAGCTGGGCGCATTTGAGTTTTTCTCTTGCCATTAGCAAATACTTAGAATAATTTTCTCACCTCTTCTTTAGCTTAGGCGCATTTTCAGGGTCATACTTTAATTTTAGATACTAAGAAAATTTTCCAAGGCTCCTCCAAGTCAAGGGCGCATATAGGGGTCTAAGCTTTTAGTTTCCAACACTTAGTCAAATCACAAGCCACTCCAGCTAAGGCGCATTTCACCATCCTTACTTCCAATTTGGGTCCCTTAGACAAATTTTTGATGTCACCAACTTCTCTTCAACCTAGGGGCACATGAAGGTAGTTGTCTCATGTTTTCAACACTTTGTTAAATTTTCTCATGCCATCTCCAAGTGAAGGCGCATTTCACCCTTCATACTTTCACTTTCTCTTGCCTTAGAAAAATTCCTATTTGATTCTTCTTGGATGGCGCATTTACCTAGGTGAGCTTCCATTTTGTGACACTTAGAAGAATTTTCAAGTCTCCCCTTTCTTTTTGGGCACATATAAGGTCTTCTACCTTCAATTTTCATGCCTTAATATTCTCCACTCTTCCTCTTGAGTTAAGGCGCATTTTAGAGGGTGTGCTTTCATTTTTCATACTTAGGATATTTTTTCCATGGCATCTTCATCTTAGGCGCATATAGAGTAGTGAACTTTCAGTTTTGGACACTTAGGAAAATTTCTAGGCATCTCTCCAAGCAAGGGCGCATTCAAGAGGTGCTACTTCCCATTTTCCATACTTGAATTTTTTTTTCCAAGCTTCTCTAAGTTTGGGCGCATTTGGGGCTAGGAGCTTCCAATTTCCCACACTTAGAAAAAAATTTCTTCACTCCTTCTCACTTGGGCGCATATGAGGGTGCTTCCTTCAAATTTTCCTACCTTAGAATATTTTCTTGCCTTCAAAACTTCTTGGGCACATATGGGGTATCATACTTCAAGTTTAAACACTTAGAATATTTTTAAAGACCCCCATCTTCTACATGGGCGCATATGAGGCCTTGAGCTTCAAATTTTCAATACTTGGAAACTTTCACCTCACTTCAAGCTTGCAAGGGCGCACTTTCACATGTCTACTTCCAATCTCAAGTACTTAGACAAATTTCAATCACTTCTTCTCCTTGGGCGCATTTTGATGCTGGAGCTTCAAATTTTGAGCACTTAGTAAAATTTTTACTAACTCTCCTTCAAGTCAAGGCGCATCTAGAGTGTCAAGCTTCAAATTTCTCAGACTTAACTAAATTTCTCATGCTATCTCCTTCCAAGGGCACATTTTCATGGGTGAGCATCAAGTTTTGAGGACTTAGACAAATTTTCATCCTTCTGCTAGCTGAGGGCGCATTTTGGGGTAGGAGCAGGAATTTCTTTTCGAAAACTTTTTCATCCTCCTGCCATTCTCATCTTGGGCGCATTTGACAAGGTGAGTAGGAATTTCTTCAGACTTAGAAAATTTCTCTGACTTGCTCGTGCTTTACTATATTTAGTAAGTCTCTGATTTTCATACCTCTGAAGCTCAGATTGTTTTGAAATTCGTGCCACAGGATCTTCACGATCAAGTTGATCTGTTCACATTGCCATCTCGTGTTGACTTGCTATTTATGGCATGTTTCTGAAGGTGGTTTACTATTTATAGTAATTGCTCAGTTTCACGACTTCCCCAACTCCGTTTGACTTGAAATTTGAATGGCGTGCTCCTCATGGGATGACCCGTCTGTTGACACTGGCGCCTACTGCTGGTTTACTATTTATAGCCTGTTTTTGGAACGCCTTACTATAAATAGTAAGTGCTCCGATTGCCTTCAAATTTTACCTGTGGACTCCTTGAAAGATGCTGATTGCGATGGGATACACCGGTTTTTGGAAATTCTGGCATTTTACCCCTCATTTTGGGTCCCGAAGCTGGAAACCCTAATTTGACTTGCCTGCATATCAAATGACCTCCGTTTGACCTCGTTTTTGTTGCATGCCGATCAGTTTGTGATTCTGATGCGCTAAGAGGCGGCTACCAGAGTGGAACTGCTAAAAATAGTAAGTTGCTGAAAAGGTGATTATCTTCGTTTGCATGTCACACCACTGTGTAGCTCTTGAAAAACCCACAAGGAATCACTCGACATGCGCTGAAAAATTTGACATGCAAATCCTAAAAATAGCCTTGGAAGACGACTTCTGAAAAATTCCTGATCCTGGTTTGCATGTCACACCGTTGCGAAGGTCTCGAAAAACCCACAGGGAATGTTTAGACATGCAAAGAAAATCTCAACATGCAAACCCTAAAAATAGCCTCCGAAGGTTGAACTCTAAAAGTCATTATCTCACTTTGCATGTTATACCATCACGAAGGTCTCAGAAAACCCAGAAAGAATCACCCAACATGTGCTGAAAAACTCTGCATATAAACCCTGAAATATGCTCTGGAAGCTGAATTGCTAAAAATAGTAAGTTGTCCATTTTGGCTCAAAATTTTCCATTGAGCAGCTTGGCATGTTCTGGATGCAATGTGACCGTCAAAACTTCAAGAATGCTGATGGAACGCTCTGAATTACACACTTACTAAAAATAGCAAGTCGTCGGAATTTGATGAAATTTGCTGAGCGTGCTGGAAGCGTACTGACTGCAACGTTAGTCTTAGATTTCAATTTATTCACTTCATTTGACTTCAAATTGACCATGAAAGTACAAACCCTAATTTTCAAACTTGGCCAAAATCTCACATCAGACGGGCACATCCCCGGAAAGACAAACAGAACAAGAGAGAGACAACAGGAAAACTAGCTAAAATCAATCCAAAAGACCCAAACGAAGCAAAAATTAGGGGGTCCCCATTTGCAATGGGGCAATGTGTGAAAAAGGTCACAACACATCCAAGTCTTATTTTTTATCAAGGCATCATATTTGATTTTTATGGTAGCTTTCCATTCAGACTTCCCTTTTGCCTCTGCAAATGTACTAGGCTCAAATATCTGTGAAATGGAAAAAATTATAACAAAATTTACTTTCTCATCACATCTGCATACTATGACTTCTTTTGATGATATACAAGATCTTGTTTCTTTCGACAATATTTCTTGAATTGTGTTGGCTCTTTATAATAGTAGCATTTCCATTTGGATCTTTGCATTGACTTGTTGCCTTTTGAAGATTCACCTAATGAACTAGTTAACTTTATTCTATTTTTCTCTATTTTTGGTTTGTGTGCTGAATGCATTCTCTGTGATGTTTGAAGATGTTGCTTCTTAATGTTGTTACCTTCGTTCCTTTTGTAAAAGAAGTGATGAAAAATTCTCACAATCAAGTTCTCGAGTCTCCACAATTAGGTGCAAGAACTCAACAAAGGAATCAAATATGGTAGCAAATTATGCATTGTCAATGCATCCACATCCTGATCATCCACTGGATTTTCAACGGCTGCCAATTGATCATTAAGATCCTTCACATGGAAAAGATAGTTAGAAATAGATCCTTCTTGCAACTTAGTGGAAAACAAGAAAAAATTCAAATACAAATCTCTCCTAGCTTTAGATGCTTAATATTTTGTTTTTACACTTTCCCATAATATTAGAGCTATAGTGGCATTTCTAACCGTTGGCACTAGTGCATCAACAACAGACAATTTTAGAAGTATTAAAGCTTCCTTATGTCTTTTTTCATAGTCTTCTTGATGATCTTTAGGTTGTGTCTCCTTTTTCAACATGATTTGATCAAGATCACGATGCTCACAAATGGTGAGTATTTTGTGAGTTCATAGACTATATTCTTGCCAATCAACTTCTGAGAGTTAGGCAAAAGCAATGTTTGGATTCCGGCCATGTGAGCAGACTACACTAGACTCAAGATTCATGAAAACAATTAAATCTGGAGATCCATTAGAGCTGGAATGAAAACAATTTACAAGGATGTTTGAGACTCCACTAGATACAATGTACCAAGTTTCAAGGAGAAAATTCCGTACAGTTTGAAAGATATTAAATTAACAATATGTTTCTAGGAAAATTACCATAACAATTAAAACTGGAAATCTATGAGAGCTGGAACAAAATCACTTTATAGGAATGTTTTAGACTCCACTAGACACAATGTGACAATTTTTAGGAGAAAATTCCTCATTGTTTGAAAGATATTAAACTAACATCTTTTCAGAAAAATTACCTTAACAATTAAATCTTGAGATCTGAAAATGGTGCAGCAAGAATAATTTATAGGCAACTTTCTGTGGTTACTACACCATGTCAGAGTTTTAGGAGAAAACTCCTTCTAGATGAGAAGATATGAAATTTACACTTTCTCCAAGGTGAGTTGAAATATGAAGCACATATAAATAAGATTCTACAAATCAAATTTCTGCTATACTCTTTAGAAAAGAGATAACCAACTACTTATTTGTCCACATGCTTCATGCAGCCAAATTATTGACAATGCCCCTTTTAGCTACACCATTTAGCTCTATAATATGGTGTAATGTCCCCTTCTCATCAGTGATTAGTTTAGTCGCTCTTTAGCCTATTTTGGAGGCCCGTAGGTTGGTTGAGGTAAAATTAGGGTTTCCATGTTCAGAGGTTCGTTGGCTTTTTCCTGGGTGTTTACTATTTTTAGTAAATACTATTTTTAGCAGTGGTCCTTCTGGTAGTGCTTCAGTGTATTCTTTCTTGTTGGAGCAGTTGTTTATTTATGGTTGCAGACTTCCATATGTAGTATTTGTGGCATGTTTTTAATTACAAGGCATTAATATTATAATTTGCAGTTGACCCTTTGGCCTAGGAAAATAACTTTAAGTTGTTCTTAAAAGGTGGTCTTAAAGGGGGATGTCCTCATGAAGGATAAATTAAATATTTTAAGTCTTTTAAATGCCTTGGGAAAAGTGGACACCTTTTCTTGAAGATATTCTTTTAAAATAAAAGTTTTAATGCGCCTTGATAAAGTGGATGCTATTTTGAGAAGTTAGAAGGTTTTTGGAAATTTGAAAAGTCTTTGGTGACTATTGGCATACCTTCTTGGGATTTGAAGAGTCTTCTGATCTTTTATAAAATGAAAGCTTTACTCCAGCTTTCTATCCATGAACTTTGCTAATGTTATGCTATCGAAATGACAATTGAACTATTGCTTCAAGGAAAGCTTACCTCCAAGCCTCTTGTCCAATTTCGTGTTTGAAAGATAACACCTAGTTGGCCTTTTGCTGCTTCTCAAATCAGACTAGTAGATTGAGCTCAACAATTGAAGTTTTTGATGATATTTTCTAGTTTAAAAGTTGCTGATGCTGCCACAGCTGAAAGTCGATTTTGCATACAGCTTTGTGAGTGATTTTTATTTCATTCTGGGTGTTTTAGAATCTTATTTCTCTGCCTTGGGCGGCCCCTTCTACCAATTTGCAGATTTTATTTCAGAGTATTTTATATTATCTTGCCAAATCGCCCTTCTCAAGGGCCATACCATTCTTGGGAGCTTTGGAATTTGTGCAAGAAATTATTCACTGAGTTTTGAGGCTGTTTTGTGTTATTTTTTTGGGCACCTATCTCCTAGAAGGCATCTGCAAAAGACATCATTTGATTCTGAGGTATTTTGAATGAGTTATGAATATTTTAGTGGATTCACAGTTGCTGGTTCTTCATTCCAGTTTGCTGATTTTTCTTATCAGACTTTAGAAGTTCAGATTTTGATTCATTATCAACAATTAGAGAAATAATTATTTGTATGGGGATCATCCAATACTCATGTGCTTTGAAGCTATTGTAATTCATATGTAATTTGCAACTCTCTTTCTTATTTGTAAGACTGTAAACAGTAGTACTGTTCCAGTCCCTATTTGCTGCAATTTATTTCTTTTTACTCACATTAAGTACCCCTGGATGGTTTACCACCAGTGTGGATAATTTAATTTGTATCTCTCTTGTACCCCACTCTCAAGTGGCAAATCCCCACTTTCAAGTGGATGCCCGCCGCAGTGGATGAATTAGATAGATGTATCTTCATGGCTAGTTATCCGCCTAATTTGTTTCAGTTTTACAATTAATAACTCCGTCATATGTTAGCACCTTGCCCTCATTGGGATCTTGAGTGCACATTCTTGACGTTGAATTTGTTTCATTTCAAGTTATTGTTTTTAGTTTCTCCGCCATATGACAACACCTATCCTTCCTTAGGATTGAGTGTGCATTCTTGGCGTCAAGTTCTTTCAAGCTTGAATTTTAGTTTTTGATGCTAATGCTAATTCAATTGGCGAAGTGTTGATTGTGTGTGAAAAATCTATCGAAAAAATTGGTTGGCATATTTCATATGGTAATCTCTTCACCCATCTGATTCAAATAATGGCTGTTTCAAATGGTGTGTAATCTCCTTGTCTTTTTGATTCAAAAGGTGGGAAATATTCTTTGCATAGGCTTGCACATTGTTTGTGCATTCCTCTTGGAAGTATGATTTGTTAGCCACTTCTTTACTCTACTCCCTCCTATCTCACATCTTAAGACACCTCTCATTCTCTTGTAATTTACAAACACAATTCCATTTGTAGGTTCTTCCCAAAATTCAACAATCAATGCTATATGTAAACTATATCAAGACAATATATAATATGTATGCAAAATATATTAATCCTTATGCCACCAAGCTACAATTTCTTAATCAAACACTACACATAACCGCCTTCCAATCTGCAAAGGAAAAACAACTCAACTCCTCAATGCATTGCTGAGTTAGAAAGTATTTAGAGCTCGTCATGACAATCGAAGTGCCATCAGTTTGGCAAAGAACTCAACTTTTCACAAGCAGAAAAAACATACAGATGTCGAATACCATTTTGTTTGAGACCTAATAGAGAATAGGAGGGTGGTGCTAGAGAAAGTTGGCAATTTGAAGAATGTTACAGATGCATTGACATATCCAGTGAGCACAAAGAATTTTAGATGGTGTTGTGAGACTACGGGCCTCTTGTCCCCTAGTTGTTAGATGATAGTGTTGGTGATCTTCTTTTGCTCTTGTACGACATACAACAAGTGGAAGAATATTGGGAAAGGTGCCATAAACCTTGCATCCTTTGTATTAATTATTTGTATTTCTAATATTTTGTTCTCTTATTGGAAAGAGGGTGTCCCACTAGAGTTAGTGTTTTATAGCTTTGGGAGCTATTTTCCCTTAGTTAAAGGCAGGTCGGCCTTTTAGTTTTGAATAATATTTTATATCTTCTAGGGGCCGACCTAGAGAAGAGGTTGCCTAGCTGGATATAAGTAAAAGAGGAAGACTTCTCATTTGACAAGTAATTCAATTCACTCAAGTTCGCACCTTAGCAACAATTCGCCATTTCTTCAAGCAACAGATCGCCATCTACTAGCAGCAGATTTGTACTTTACGTCAAGGAGAAGTGTCTCCATTATTTGTATTGAACTTGGTCCTGGGACCTGATCTGTAATGTCCCTATTTTGGCCATTAGATCTTCATTTGGCTTTAGCCTATTTCCAGAAATTTGTAGGCTTGTCTGAGGTAAAATCAGGGTTTCCTTCTTCGGAGGTTCTATGGCATTTCAGGGAGTTTACTATTTATAGTAAATACTGTTTTTAGCAGTGGTCCTTTTGGCAGTGCTTCAGTGTATTCATTCTTGTTGGAGCAGTTGTTTATTTGTGGTTGCAGACTTCCATATGCAGTATTTGTGGCATGTTTTTAATTACAAGGCATTAATGTTATAATTTGTAGTTGACCCTTTGGTCTAGGAAAAATAACTTTAAGTTGTTTTTAAAAGGTGGTCTTGAAGGGGGACATCCTCATGAAGGATAAATTAAATATTTAAAGTCTTTTAATGTGCCTTGATAAAGTGGACGCCATTTTGAGAAGTTAGAAGATTTTGGAAATTTGAAAAGTCATTGGTGACTTTTGGTGTACCTTCTTGGGAATTGAAGAGTCTTTTGATCTTTTATAAAATAGAAGCTTTGCTCCAGCTTTTACTATCCATTATGTTTATCATATTGTTATGCTGTTGGAATGACTTCATGAATTTAGCTTCGAGGAATGCTTACCTCTTAGCATTTATCCAATTTCGTGTTTGAAAGATAACACCTAGTTGGTTTTGGGATTGCTTCTCATCCAGACTAGCAGATTGAGTTCAAATGTTGAAGAATTTTGGAGTTTTGTCAATTTTGAAGTTACTGATGCACCTACAGCTGAAAGTGAATTTTGTATACAACTTTTGAATGACATTTAATTTTGTTCTGGGTATCTTTGCTATTCATTTGTAGACCTATGGCAACCCTCCTTGCAAAGTGGCAGATTTTATATTGAAGTTCTTGATTTTTAAGAAGCAAATCCCCCCTTTCAAGGGCCGTACCATTTAGAGTGCCTTGGGAATTGTGCCAAGAATTAATGACCGATATTTTTTGTTGTTTCTTCATCATGGAATGGGCGCCTACCTTCCAGCAGCTCATTGCAAGTGTTCTCACGTCATTCGGAGGTATTTTGAGTGAGTTGTGAATATTTCTTTGAATTTCACAGTTGCTGATCAGAATTTCCAGAATCTCAGTTTTATATCAGATTTTATTAGATTTCAGTTTTGGCTTCCTTTCATCATTGAAGAGCTTAAAACATTGAAAGAATTCGTTCTCCTCTTCTTAGCTTTGTTCTCTATTAGTGTAATTTGTAATTTGCAGATTTCATGATTGTAAGGTTGAGATATAGTAGTACTAATCTGTAATGTCCCCAATTTTGCAAGCATCAGAGTTCGGTGGATTTAGCCTATTCCTGACCCTTGTAGGCCAATATGTCTAGTTAGAGAGCCCCTTTGTGGCAGTTACCGGTGACTAGAGACATTACTCCTCAGCTGGATTCGGGTTTTGGCCTTTGCACAAGTTATTTGACTCAGTTTCACATACTTACTATTTATAGTAAGTCATTGTTCAGGGTTTCTATTTTTAGGCGGGCATCCGATCACATGGAGAATAGGGAGAGTCGACTCCTGGCTCAGACGGCATGGCAATCAGACAAGTATATCATGAGATATTAAAGTTGAAGTGACTTAAGTGATTTATTTAATATTTTAATATTATTATAAAGTTATAAAGTAACTTTATAATAATAAAGTCACTTTAATATTATAAAGTGCGTTAAGCGAATAATTTATTGTGGGAATATATTTTTTATCCCACATTGGCCAGGAAGGTGTTTGAGCTCTCTTAAGGAAAGAATAAAAAGAGACTTTAAGAGCTCATTCTTGGTATCCAGTTGATGAATATTATTTTGGTTGATTTTATTTGTGGAGCCTAGGGCTACTGCAGATTTCTTCTTTGATCATAGGAAACGAAAACTTCCTATTGATAGCATAACTGAGGGAGTGAAATATCTCTTGAAGGGTTGCTTTTTGAGGAGAGGATAATTCAGTCCTTTCACTTGTGCTCACAATTTGTGGCCAAGGGCCAAATTTATTTGCAGATTACAAAGGCATTGAAGATTCATTGTGGAATATATTTATTGTTGGCTGCTACAGTAAACGCTACAGTGCACGTGAACAGTGTCGTGCTACAGTGCCACGTGAACAGTACCCACGTACAGTGATCACTACAGTGACATGCAACTGTGGGTTATCAGATTGAGACTACATTGGAGTTTAGAAGGCTTAATTCAGCCTGTAGAGTGGTGACTGAAGGACAGGTTTGGTATGAGGATGCACATGTTTTGGAACCTCTTCTACAGCAATTCAAGCCTCTAATCATATTGGCAAGTCTTCATTTCCAAATCAAAAAGTTAAATACAAATTTCCTTATGCATAGTGGATGACATTCAAAAGCAAACAAAACAAACACATAGACACTCAGAAAATCAGAACTCAAACCTTGCATGCCAACTACTTGACGGAATGTTAGAAGGCCGAATTTGAGTTTCCGGAGCAGAACTTGTTAGAGTTCTCACACCAACCATTTTAGTTTCTGCAATTACTTGTTAATTCCAAATTAATTACCCCTGGATGGTTTACCGCCAGTGTGGAGAATGAACATTGTAGCTCTCATTGTACCCACTTTCAAGTGGTGAATTCCCACTCTTGAGTGGATGCCTGTCGCAACAGATGAATTAGATAGATGTATCTTCATGGCTGGTTATCCGCCTAATTGTTTTAGTTTTAATTAATAACTCCGTCATATGTTAGCACCTTGCCCTTGTGGGATCTTGAGTGCACATTCTTGACGTTGAATTTGTTTTATTTCAAGTTATTGTTTTTAGTTTCTCCGCCATATGACAACACCTCTCCTTCCTTGGGATTGATTGTGCATTCTTGGCGTTGAGATCTTTCAACTTGGATTTCAATTTTGGAGCTAACACTAATCAAGTTGGCTAGTGTTGGTTTATGTTGTGTAAATCTATCGAGAAAATTGGTTAGCATATTTCATGATCTGTAAGCATATTTCTGCTGTTATTATTTTAATATATAAGGGATCTATTTGCTGGCTTTTTTTCTCCCTTGAGTAGGAGGGTTTTACCAGGGTATCTGTTGTGTTCATTGTTCTATGTGTTGTTGTATTTCTGCTTATTTCATTTCTGATCTAAAAACTAACATGGTATCAGAGCAAGAAAAGACCTAATCAAAATTGTTAGGCAGTCTGAAGGAGATATGGTCTGGGCAAAGCTATGGATGGTTTCTCGAATCAGACCTAGTGTCATTTGAGTAAAATAGCGTTGAAGGAAATCATAGGAGTTGTGAAAATTACAGAGTAAAAGGAATTGAGAGCACCCAAAATTTCATCATTGGCGGACAATTCATCATTGAAAGCGATACTGAAAGTATCGGGAATCTAGAAATTGATGATGCTAAAGAAATTGTAGCCGAACTGGAAGTCTTTGAAGAATTCAGTGAAGTATTGAAGGTCATTTATTTTTAATTTAGATAGAGCGGGGGAATATAGAAGATTGTCTATTTCCTATATCTATTAGTAATTCAGTGGAACTGAGTTCTCAAATCTTGAGGCTCGAATTTGGTGATGAGGACAAAATACAAGGACGCCAAAGTCTGCATCCATCATATTGCCGTTACATTCAAGATTTACCAACAAAGGCATTACTTCAGCCCGTGAAGTCTTGGAGCTAGTCAAGAAGTTACAGAAACTCATACACTCGAAGACATTGATATTTTAAATTCTCTTATGGGACCATCACATTACTTTAAAGACAAATACATTAGCTCCCTACTTAAGTTTAGCAGTTTGGGAAATTCATGTTGAAGAATACGTGTATCTGGTGATACATTTCTTTGAGATTATTATTGAAGATGATGGGCCTATGAAGAATTGCGACAATATTGATTTTAAAAGAAATGAGGAAGACTACTACAGATATATTGGAAGTTTAAAAGAATGAGAAAATTAGTCGAAGAAAGATAAAATAATCGGGAGTTGCTTATAGGTGTTGCTAAACTAAAGCTACGGAGGTGTCAGGTGTTTGAAAGAAACAGAGGTTACCAGGAGATGTCTTTTAAGTAACTAACGTTACCTTTGATTAACGTTTTCTTTAAAGAGGAATCGCCTTTATTTTGTGAAGGAGGATTGTTTTGGATTGGCCGAAGTTTTTTTTGAGGTTGTTGTATAAACACATGGCCTGGGTTCTTCTTTTGGCATTCTCGATGATATGTAAATTAAAGAGGAGTTGTATCTATACAGAGCAATGCGACATATTCCTAAGTCTAATTTCTTCTAAGGAATCACAACAATCAAACTAGCGTGGCATCAAGAAAGGCATCCTTGGATTATTTTAGGAGAGTCATGAGACTGGGTGTCGTGTAGCTATATTAATTAAGGAATTCAAGGGAGGAAGAGCTTGATGCATCTCGTGAGGAAGTCACGCAGGCTGAAGAAATGAACAAACATGGAGACTGTTGTGACCTTTTCACACATCGCCCCATTCAAGATGGGGACCCCTAATTTTTGCTCCATTATGGTCTTTTGGCTTTGGTTTTTGTCCCTCTCTCTCTCTTTCCCTCTCTTTTTGATGTCTGCCTTTCGAGGATTGTGCCCGTCATTGAGCTTAAACGTAAAAATTTGGCCAAGTCTGAAAATTAGGGTTTGTGCTTTCCTGGTCAATATAGGGTCAAATGAAGTGAATAAATTGAAAATAGAGATTAACATTGCTGTCAGTATGCTTTCAGCAGGTCCCCAACAAAATTTTAGTGAATTCCGACAACTTACTATTTATAGTAAGTGTGTAATTTCGGAGTGTTTCGTCAGCATTCTTGAAATTCTGATAGTGACACTGCATTCAGAAAACATCAGGCTACTCACTGGCAAAATTTGAGCTGAAACAGACAACTTACTATTTTTAGCAGTTTAGCTTCCGGAGCAAATTTTAGGGGCTTAGATGCAGAGTTTTTCAATGCATGTCTGGAGATTCCTTCTAGGTTTTCAGAGACCTTCGCGATGGTGTAACATGCAAAGCAAGATAACAACTTTTAGAATTCAGCCTTTGGAGGCTATTTTTAGGGATTGCATGTTAGGGTTTTCTTTGCATGTTTGCACATTCCTTATGGGTTTTTCGAGAGCTTTGCAGTGATGTGACATGCAAACAGAGATGATCACTTATTCAAGAACTTACTATTTTTAGCAGATGTATCCCGGCAGTCGCTTCCCAGCACTTCAGAATCACGAGCTGATCGCAATGCAACAAAAACGAGGAAAAACGGAGATCATTTGACATGCATGCAAGACAAATTAGGGTTTCTAGCTTCGGGACCCAAAAAGAGGGGTAAAAGGTCAGAATTTTCGAAAACCGGTGTATACCACCGCAATCAATATCTTTCAAGCTATCTGCTAGTAAAATTTGAGGGCAAACGAAGCACTTACTATTTATAGTAAGTGTTAATGAATGATAGTGTCGGTCAGATATGAAGGACGATTGCTGCAAGCATCATCGTCTTTCATATTTGATTCGAGTTTATCTTCATATCTCTGGAAATCATTTCAAATGAATTTGTGAGTATTAATATAAAACCCGAATTATATTTGATGTTATATTTGATTCGGAGTTCATATTTTCATCCGCCACTTAGTATATATGTGTTATACTAATCAAATCTTTAAACTTTGTAGATCTTAAACCCGCGCTTTGAAGAAACACGTCCCATGAGTGGACGTGTCTCCACTTGTGGAGACACGTCCTCTCATGAGACGTGTCTCTTAGAGACAAGGTCTCATCACATATTTATGGCGGAACCTTTCTAGATATGCAGATATAGAAATCAGATAATGTTCTGCATTCAACACATTAAATTTTAATAAATCTGGAAGTCGCATAAACCTGTCTTAGGATCTTGATAGAAGTCTAGAATCTGAGAATACAGTTTGAACCCTTAGCCTCTATTCTTAGCAGTAGATTTGTTTACAATTATAGTAAGGCATTCCAGAAACTGGCTAAAAATAGTAAGTCAACATCAGGTGCCCGTGTCAACAGGTGGGTCACGTGGTGAGGAGCGCGTCATTTGAATTTCAAGTCAAACGAAGTTGTGGTGATATCAGAATCAGGCAGTTACTATAAATAGTAAACCACCTTCAAAAATATGCTATTTTTAGCAGGCCAGCTCAGAATAACAATGTCAATAGGCTGACGGAGTCGTGAAGATCCAGTGTTCAAAATTTCAAATCAATCTGAGCTTCTGAAGTATGAAAATCAAAGGACTTACTATTTATAGTAAGGCATGGAGAAGTTGGCGAGGACAAGGAAAATAGCTAAGTTATAAGTTTATCCTGCACCACCAGGAAAATGTGCCCATCTCAGCTAGAATCCAGGAAAATCTTCAAGTGTTTGAAATATCCTTCACCACCCTCCATATGTGCCCAAGGAAGAACAAGGTGTTAGAAAATTTCTAAGTTAGAAGTTTCATCCCTCACCATATATGAAATGCGCCTAGCTACAAGAGGCATCAAGAAATTTTCTAAGTGTTTGATCTCATCCTGCAGCTACCTCCATATGCGCCCTCAAGCCAAGCATGAAAATTTTCTAAGTATCAAATTTCATCCTCCTCCTATGGCAAAATGCGCCCACTCTAGGAAGGTTGATAGCAAAAGTTCTAAGTGAAAAGTTCATTCTCTTGCACTTGCTAAATGCGCCCATGCTTGGAGGAGTCTAGGAAGTCAAAGATGTTGAAAATGTTCAAATCCCTCTCACCCCCTCAAATGCGCCCAAACCAGGGCATGTGAAGACAAAAGAAAAGAAGCTCAAAGGTCAAAAGCAAGTAAAAGGCGTTGAATACATACAAGTGGAGAATAAAGTCAAAACATCTCCATGCAAAGATATCCATGCAAAAGAGGTGTCCATGCAAGGCGTGTGCATGAAGACAAAGGACAAGTGGCATATGAAGAGATCCCAACGCCTTGAGGTGGGTCCACCTTGTCATGTGTATGCCCAAAGAGGTTGAAGGGAAAATACTCCAAATATTGAAGTTGATAACTATATGTGCCCATCCTCCTCAAGGTAGGAAATGCGCCCATGATTCAAAGCAAGTTAGGAGAAAGTCAAAGTCAAAATTTTCATCCTTAATGAGGTGTGAAATGCGCCCAAACCAGGGCATGCAAAGACAAAATGCTAAGCGTTGGAAGTTCATCCTCTAGCCTAGGCAAAATGCGCTCAAACATGAGATAGAAAGTCAAGAGGTCAAAGATGTAAGATGTTAATTCCTCATCAAGTGAGAAATGCGCCGAAATGGTAAAGGTAAGGTGGTGACAAAAAAATGACTAAGGCGTTAGGAATCTGAATGGAAATATGCTAGGCGTTGGGTTTTAAAGAGATATTTATTCCTCATGAAAGGTAAAATGTGCCCAAGACATTCAAAAGAAAAACAATTTCTAAGTGAGTTGAAATAAAATTTCCTCACCACGGGCAGAATGATAAAAAAATTTCTAAGGCAAAAAAAAAAATTCAAAGTGAGTAAAAAAAATTTCGAAGGCACAAAGAATTTCTTCCTTAGGAAAATCACGCCTGGACTTGGAAGTGTGAAATTTTTCAGAAGCACGAATGAATTTTCCAGTGGAAAAGTCAGTGAGTGCCTGCTTCGCGAGGTGGATAATATATTTTCAAGTTAGAGCAACAAGAAATCTTCACAGATGTGAAGAACGGGATTAAATTTGTTAAAAGTTATTTTTCCAAGGTTCAAAATTCAAGAAAAATTAAATGAACCCATTCGTTGTATACCCATGAATTCGACAAATTTTGAAGAAAATTTTCTTTTGGGTATTGAAGATCTCCGATGAGAAGTTGATTTTAAAGTCTTCCACGCTTCGCCATAGCCTTCAGGATGGAGATTTTTGATGGGCACTTAAATAATGAATTTCCTAAGTAAAAGTTTGAAAAAATTTCTAAGGCAAGGAAAGAAATGTTTGTGAAGATCAAATGCCTCAGCGGATGAATTTGAAGTTGGGTGCCTAGATAATTTTTGATCAAATTCCTGATGAAAGCATTTTTCTCGAGCCTGAGTCGGATGAAATATCAGAGTGAAGTGCGCCGAGCAGAATGCAAGATGGGTTGGAAATTTGGCTAAGGCATGAAGAATTTGACGCAAAGTTGGCTAAGAAAAACGATGAACCCTTGGAGATCAAAACATGAAAATCCTGGTAAGTAAGTTGAGTTTATATTATGAAATGTTCTAATACTCTTCTCCTTGCTTGTTTTGTAGGAGGAACATCGAGACCAAGCAGTGATGACTTACGTGATGAAAAAAATAATCCAAGATGACATTTCAACCTCGAAGGAAGAAAAGTTGCAAGAAAATGGCTAAGTGTTGAGACTTAGTGACAGAGAAGAAATGTTTTCAAAACTCAAGATGGAGAAAAGAATGGAAGCTCGAGCAAAGTTGAAGAACAACGCCAAGAAGAAGATCAAGAGCGGTGTGAACGCATTTCAAAGCTGGAATCTTCTAGAAGGATGATGGACATTAATGGCTCATTTATTACCCCACCCCTCTTGGTGGCGGTTTTTAGGGTGAATCTTGTTTAGGGCTGAGGTGGCACGATCCTGGCCATCCAGCCAATTGTAATTTGAGCCGTACGTTTGAATTGGCCAGCTATAAAAGGGGCATCCCCCCTCATTTGTATCTAATTAGATCAGAGTTAGGATAGCAGAGAAGGAGTAGAGAGAAATTGATAGAGTAGAAAGTAGAATAGTTTGATAGTATAGTTTAGATTGAAAAGGAAGGAAAATCTTCCCTTTGAATACTTTGTAAGAAGTTGTCATGAATGCTTTCATAATAAAAGAGTTCTTCATTGATGGTGATTTCTTCTTTGTTATGAGTAGTTGTCAAGGCTTCTTCATCCTTCCAATTCACGTAGCAACTTGAAATAGCTTAAAGTAAAGTAGATTTCATTTCATGCTAGTACTTAGTGATTGTGGAATGTGGTCTTCAATTTGAGCAAACTTCGTCTATCCATACCACTAGTGTGTTCGCTGATGGTGAATGCGCCTTGTGTGGTCAACTGGAATATCGTGTACTTAACTTCGATCATGATTTGTATGCTTATATGCGTCGTTGTGATGGTATTTTCATGCTAAGTTGTGATCTAAACACCTTGAGCTACTCCTCTGAAGATTGCACCGGTTCTGTGGAAGCTGTCCGAAACGAGGCAAAGCAGAGCTTGGTTGAAGTCTGTAAGAATTGATCGCCATGTCCCACGCCTTAGAGTAGAAGATAAACTTATTAGGCCCTACACTCATTTTAAATTTAGTTCATTTCTGGTTAGGATTAGGAAACTTGTGCTCACTTGCTAAATCATTTGAATTACATGAAAGCCCTTAGTCCGCTGTCTGCTGTCAACTGTCGAACAATTGTGTAAGTCCCCTTGAAATACCAGCAAAATCACATCAAGCCAACTGAGACTATTCGCACTGAAGGAACCTTGGAGTTAAATGTATGACCTATCTCGCAATCTTAGCATGCAGGAAACTTTGTTCAAGAGAGGATAGAGTAGTCGTTGGCGACTTTATTCTGTGTTGGTGTGGTCGCAAAAATCACGTCAACAGAGACATAGCTTGTAGCCTTGAGACTAAGCTGGTGGTGCATAACTCTCATGATTCTTCACTCGTGGGCACAAGGTTGGGTTAGCCTTGGATGGAGGATTTGCGATTAGTTACTTCGAAGAGGAGGAAGTGACATTCAAAGGGAGTTAAATTTTGAGGATTCAAGGCTCGAGTTGAGAGCCTGTCCGGGAAAAGGATTAAGGTTTTGAGATCAGTCAATGAAGGGGAGTTCACTTCCAGAGGATTTCTTTGCAATCTCTGAGGCAGAGATCAAGAGGGAGTTCTGTGACTGACTGAGAAGAAGTGAGGGTTGCAGTGTTGCATGGCCAAGTGCTAAAGTCCTTGGAAGACCTCTTCAGCGATAGAGAACAAAATTGCACAAGACAGTCAATCTTGATTTGACATTGGTAGACCCGCAAACCTATTTAGAATAGAGTGATCTGGGATAAGGTTGAGAAGGACAGTCCTGAACTCTAAGTAGTGCTGGAGGTGTGCGTTGGAAACCATTCCTCTAAGGCAAGCATTGCAGGCAATCTTGGACGAGGAGGTAAGAAGATTGATGCAAGTACTTGGAGCTTCAGAGGGAGTCACATCATCATGAAGATTTGTTGTAATGTATATTTCTCTGAGACAGAGAAATATGAGGTGAAAGCCCTTGTAGTGTATATTTCTTTGAGACAGAGAAATATGAGGTGAAAGCCCTTGTAGTGTATATTTCTCTGAGACGGAGAAATATGAGGTGAAAGCCCTTCTATTGTATATTTCTCTGAGACAGAGAAATATGAGGTGCGAGCCCTTGTTCATCTCTGAGACTGAGATGAGATGTCATGTTGAAAGACTCCATGATGAAATCACATTGAGAGACTCTGTGATAAACCCTTGTACTTGTGTTTCTTTCCACACATGGAAGTAGCCATGGTGGACATCATGTTGAGAGACTCCATGATATCACGTTGAGAGACTCCGTGATGAACACTTGTACTCATGTTTCCTTCCACACATGGGAGTAGCCACGGTGGACGTCATGTTAAGAGATTCCATGACGACATCATGTTGAGAGACTCCGTGATGAACTCTTGTACATCTCTGAGACTAAGATGTGGTTTTCCACAAATGGGTGTAGCCATTATGGGCATCATGTCGAGAGACTCCATGACGAGGATATCTAGAAAATACCTCCCTAGCTAAGAGGGAGTGTTAGTGTTTTATAGCTTCAAGAGCCATTTTCCCTTAGTTAAAGGCAGGTCGGCCTTTTAGTTTTGAATAATATTTTATATCTTCTAGGGGCCGACCTAGAGAAGAGGTTGCCTAGCTGGATATAAGTAAAGGAGGAAGACCTCTCATTTGACAAACAATTCAATTCACTCAAGTTCGCACCTTATCAGCAGTTTGCCATTTCTTCAAGTAGCAGATTGCCATCTATTAGCAGCAGATTTGTAGTTTACATCAAGGAGAAGTGTCTCCATTATTTGTATTGAACTTGGCCTTGTGTAGGGCCTGATCTGTAAGCAGATTTCTGCTGTTATTATTTTAATATATAAGAGATCTATTTGCTGGGTTTTATCTCCCTCAAGTAGGAGGGTTTTCCCAGGGTATCTGTTGTGTTCATTGTTCTATGTGTTGTTGTATTTCTGTTTATTTCATTTCTGATCTAAAAACTAACAACTAGGAGGTGGCATTTTTGGCCATGTGTTGGATATTGTGGGATATGTGTGAGAAGTTGTAAGAGCATCTAATGACATCATGATTTGTAAGAGCATCTTATGCCATTGTAAGATGTGAGAGTTACTTAAGACAAATTCTATTATGCATAAGAGCATGATTATAGGGGATTTACATTAGAATCTTTACCAACTTATGACAGATTATCACAAAGCATCTTTGAATGGAGAAGGGTGCCTAAGTTGGAAGGTTGACTATGATAGGTTATGACATGTTATGGCAATTATAAGGAGTATTTTAATTTTAGTTTTCTAGACCAAGACCAAGGGGGCATTGTAATTTGTACCATGAAGAGTATGGGCACCATGTTTCTTTTGAGTTGGCTGATAGTTTTCCAAAACTATTAGATGCTTTCCAATTTTTTCTCTTCTATTTGATAGGTGCTTGACATGGAGTTTGCATAGTGAGTTTGTGGGTACTATTATGCTGCCAGAATTCACTAACTTAAGACAGCTTATAACAGTTGTTACAAAGCATCTTTGAATGGAGGAACAAAACAAATTGGGGTGCCTAATTTGAAAGGATGACTATGATAGGTTATGACAATTGTAAGGAATGTCCTAATTTTACTTTATAAGACCAAGACCAAGGGGGCATTGGAATTTGTGCCATAGAAATTTTGGTCTCCATACTTCTTTTGATTTGGCTCATGTTTTTTCAAAATCATTGTATGGTTTCCTATTTTCCCTCTTCTATTTGATAGGTGCTTGGGATGGAATTTGCATAGTGAGTTTGGAGGTATTGTTAATCATTGAATGGAGGAACAAGAGAAATCAGGGTGCCTAAGTTGGAAGGTTGACAATGATAGGTTAGGACAAGTTATAACAATTGCAAGGATAATCCTAATTTTATTTTGGAAGACTAGGACCAAGGGGCATTGGAATTTGTGCCATGGAGAGTTTGGGCCCATATTTATTTTGAATTGGCTCAAGGTTTTCCAAAGTCATTGGATGGCTTTCTTTTTTGCCTCGTCTATTTGATAGATGCTTGAGATGGAGCTTGCATAGTGAGTTTGGAAGTATTGTTATGTTGCTGAAATTACTCCTGATATTTTGATGGTGATTTCTCCTATAAGTTCTTGAGAATGCACATTGTATTGTAATTGTTGTTAATAATAATAGTGGTTTGTGCTTCGGGGGCAAGGTTTATTCCCTAAAAGGTTTTCCTAGGGTATATCATTGTGTTAATATTTTTTCATGTAATTGTTGGAACATATTTTCTACAAATTTCTTTTCTCAAATTGACATAGGATGCTTTTTTGTAATCTTATCTTTTTTTCAGGAGAATGAATCCTTGCACTCTTATAAGCTGTTGAATAACCTATAAGATAACTACTAGTCACACCCCTTTCTAGTTGATGTATGGATAAGAAGTAGTAGTTCCCATGTAATATGTAGTTTTGAGTCTAAGAATATTGGTGGAGAATAGAATGGGGGATGAAGATAGCCTAAATGGGAGACTCCTAATATGATTGTGTTGTACCCCAAAATTAAAATTTTTGTTACACTTAGACATTTTGAAGAAATGAGTAAAAGTCTTGTTAAAAACTTAAAACAGTCAAAAAGGTTAAAATTTGGGTGTGCACGTCTGGCATGAGAGGTTAAAACGCAAAATTTTCAAAATCTGACGATCTGGGTTTGCTAAGAGCGACTTAATCAACAAAACCCAGATCTCAATTTTTCATACCTACTTTTTAGGAAAACTGCTATTTTTAGAAATTTTCTAAAATTAGTAACGTTTTCTGGGTTTTTCTGGGTTTCTTTGGAAATGGATACTGGCAAAACTTTCTAAACATAGAAAGTTGGTCCATTAGGGTTCAAACTGATTTTGATTGGCTCAAATTACGTCCATATCAGGCTAGTGCAGTCAGAACTTCAAAATAATTAGTTTTGCCCTAGTGGGTCTATTCTGCTTTTTCAGAAGCATCTCTGGAGCTCCGAGGTTGTCAATGGAGGACAATCGGCTGCCAGGCGTCAAATTCCACATTCAAAGTGTTCAACAAAAGGTGAGTTCATGAGCTTGCACGAAGAACAAGAAAGAAGGTGAAAAGTTGAGAAAATTTTCTAACACTGCCAGACTTGGGCGCCCCAGGTGAAGAAGGGCACCCATCTTTTTAGGGCATCAGATGTTGAAATTAGGGTTTACCCTTCTAATCAAAGTTGCTCAGTTCTCTGTCAGCTCTGCAATGAGTCCACCAACGCAGTCATCAGATTATTTAGTCATCCAGAATTCAACGCTGAACGGGGGTATCCAAACTGATGTTAGAACAAGAGAAAATGAAAATTATCAGAATTTGACTAAGTCTGGATAAAGTGGGCGCCCCTGGTGAAGAAGGGCGCTCAGCTTTTTGAGGTACCTAATCTAGCAATTAGGGTTCAAGAATATGCTTGATCTTTTCAGTAACCAACTAGCTTCGATGCGCCTGTCTCCGTCAGATCATCCGACTAGTCATCTTTCGGCAGATTCATATCAAAGAAGAACATACAAAATAAAAGTTTCAAACTTTGAAGAAAGTCAAATGAAAAAATGACCAAGTCTGGAAGGTTTGGGCGCCCCTGGTGAAGAAGGGCGCCCAAGTTTTTCAGGGGCTCAAACAGATGAGTCCGGAAACAAAGCTCTAATATGATCTCTTCGCAGTTGATCCAACTCTCCAATGAGATACTCAGCACGTCAATCGGAGTTCGCAGTCACCAGATACAAAGCGCCGAAAAGATCTGACGAGGGCTAAGAATCAAAGTTTAGAAGCAAACAAGAAAAAGTGAAAACAAATCTAACTCTGGTGAACATGGGCGCCCCCAGCCAAGAAGGGCGTCCAAGCTTTTGAGGCTCCAGAATTCATTGTTTAACGAAGTATCTCCTAGAAGACCCCTCTCCAGAATTCATTGTTTAATGAAGTATCTCCTAGAAGACCCCTCCTAATATCTCGTCAGCTTCATGATGAGCATAATCGGCAGTCAATCCGATTCCTGGAACACCTGATTCAACGAGATCATCTGTAGAAGAGGAATTAATGAAGAAGTTGGAGATCACCAGAAATGGCTAACTCTGGACAAAATGGGCGCCCCTGGAAGGAAAAGGCTCCTATGAATTCGAAGGGCGAAATGAAGTTTTTAGCCAGAGACGCCTCCAAAACGATCTTCTCAGAATCAGTCAAGCTCCACGATGAATCTTTCAGCTCACCTGTCGAATCAATCTACAAACCAGAAATCGAAGGCGAAATAGGGGGTCAAAATGTAGAAAAGTTGAAAATATCAAAAAATTGACAAACTCTGCTTAAAGTGGGTGCCCCTGGTGAAGAAGGGCACCCATCTTCTCATGCCTTAGAAATTTTTTTGGAGATTTTCAAAGTTTCAAAATTGCAAAAAGAAAGAGAAGTCCAAGTTCATTGAATAGCTGATTTAGGGTTTTTGAGGATAAAAGCAAAAGAAAGCACATCTAAAACAAAACCCTAAGTCTATTTAACATCTCTCTTTCATGTAATTTTCATTATTTTTGCAAGTAGCATTCAAAGGAGAAAGTTGGAGCAGCAAGATTGAAGAATTTTTATGATCCAAGAATTCATATTTGCTGGTTTTTCATCAGATTTTTCAGATCAGCAAGCATAAACCCTTGCTTTTTCAAGCTTTTTCATCCAGAAGATCAAACTTTTCAAAGAGAAGGCCAAGGTTTTCAAATTTTCAATCATTTGGGTCTTTTCACTTCAATCTTCTGAAGAAATTTTCAAGAACTTCATCAAATTGCATTAGCCGCTTTTATTTTGCATGTCAGTGAAATCCTCAGTGCATTCAGTTTTCAGTCATCTGGGTCCTCTCCAATCAGTCTTCTAAAAAAAACCCATATCGTAGTTTTTTTTCAAGAAAATTTCAAATTCTAGGGTTGGCTGCTTTTTCGATCAGCTATCAGGGTTTTGCAAATCTAATCAACGGGTTCATTTCTATTCATATTCAACAAAACCCAGTACCAGCTTTTTTCGGGAAAAATTGAAGAAATTAGGGTTTGCTGCTTTTTTAGTTAAAATTCTAAATTTTCAAAAACGGACGATCTGGGTTGTCTTGCAACGAAAATTTGAGCAAAACCCATATCTCAGAATAATTTTCAAAAATTTTGTCCGTTGGAGCAAGAAAATCAGCATTCTAAAAATAGAAGTTGCTCAAAACTTGGTTGAACCTAGTCAAGTTTACAGTCATTCTTCAAGTTTTCCAAAATAGAGTACACTCCCAGTGTTTTCAAGACTGGATCAGCTCTTTATCATGATTACATCAAAACCGCTGAGACAAACTTGCATCATGTCAAGTCGATGTTTGATCTACACGCTTTGGAAAGCGTAGGCAACACTACTATCAGGAACCTAGGACACTCTGGACTCCTCACAGCAGCGTCAATCCCTATATCAGTTCAGAGTCTTGAGTTCATAATTGCTTGCATCAAGCATTACAACCCGGCTACTAGGGAGATTCAGTCCGCTGATGGCAGATTGATTTGCAATTTGAAGCCTGATATAATCGAGAAGTGTTTTTCTATTCCCCCATGGCCTGAAAGCATTACTATTTCAAAGGGTGAATGTGAAAAGATATGGGACATGCATAAAGACAAATATAGCAAGAAGATTGCACAGAGATGGATGAAAGAGAAGCATAAGACTTTGCCAAAGAATGTCGGGTGAGGAGAGTTTAAGGATGAAATTGCTATTATCATCACCTTGCTCAACAAGGTTACTGGCTCAGAAGATGCTACCAAGTTTCAGCCTTGGATGTTTTATGCCATACCCCACATCATGAAGAAGACCGAGTTCTATGATTGGCCTACCTTGATCAGTGACAACATACATCAACAAATAACAGAATACTTCCAGTTTCATAAATTCCATATGGTGTCTTACCTAGTCTACCTGGTGGCCTATCAGGGTCAATTCAGAGGGTTGAACACCGAGGGATCATTGAGTGTACAACATATATACAATTACTATCCCCAGCTGGAATTCACGAAGTCGCTGCATCACTACAAAAGAGTGAACGAGGCTTTTCTAATGTATACAGTGCGGGACTTGGACAATGAATTACACGTCTGTATCTCTTCAGTTGCCAGGGCAGCGATGGCGGAGTGGGCAGATTGGTTTATACAATTTCCTACTTTCACCTACCTCAGAGTCTATGGCTATTCAGGAGCCCCGCTCATGTTACCAAGGTACCTGTTAGATGAGGTCGTCTTCATGGAATTCTTAAGGCAGGCCCACGATGTTCACACAGTTTTGAGGAATAGGAAGAAAACCTCCCTTCAGTTTCCATTGGGGATGGGAATCTACACGTGTAGGACTGTTGTAGATGCTAAGACAATGGGAGATGAGTTAGATAAACTTGGTCTCAAGCCTTACAGTGAGAGACGATCATTTGATCCTCATGGTGTCTACGTTGGTCGACTTGAGAAAAACTACGCTCATATATCTGCCATTGAAGACCTTTGGGCCAATTGTACAGATGAGTTCGAGGTGCGGAGGCGTAGTTACAACAAACTCACTCTTCACTAGATGAAAGACTGCTTAAATGAAGATATAGAAGGGTTGTCAGATGATGATGAGGATGTGCTTCTCCTGATGTATACTCAAAAGCGAATTGAAGATCAGCCCCTTCCTCAGGTTAATTGGGCTAATAAAGAGTCCCTCTCAGTAGAAGAAAGGACAAAACAAGTCCTTGAACATAGCAAGGTTTTCTTAATCCTAAAGAGGAAAAACTCCATTCCAGCAACAGAGCCGCCAAGAACAATTCCCTTGTCCTCCAGAACACAGTCGAAAGGGAAGGGTGTAAGTTAGTCTCAAGAAGGCATCAAAGGTAGTAGATCAAATAAAAATGTAAGAAGAAGGTTAGACTTCTCAGGCATAGTCATAGAGGAGTAGCCTACAGTTGAAATAGAAGCTCCTCTTGACGAGCCCACACCTCAGAAAGATGCAAAGGAGCCGCCTTTAGTATATGTTCCTATACCTTTGACAGGGTCATCACCGATTCACATCGACCTTGATATTGAAGATGATGAAGAGATCACAGTTGTACCTCCTAAGGAAGTTAGTAAAGATACTACTGTGTCTTGGCTTGAGAGCTCCTTGGGAAGGGGGAGAAGAAGGCCTTCATATCAGGTAAATTTTGATGATCTTGATAACATTTATCAGGAACCTCCTAAGAAGAAAGCAAAGAAACAAATTCACTTTGATAGGAATCCTGATAACGAGATAATCATGGAGACTGCATTGCCCCCCAGAAGACAAGAACAAGGATGAGGTGAACATGGATGACTTCGTGATGGTAAAGGCCAATCTTGATAGAAATACTAGGCATGCAGATGTGAGTCTATTCAGATTTGTGTCCGAAAGTATTCAGGAAAGAGTACTCAAGGATGGAGAAGACAAGGCAGCCCTTAAGGCTGAAAATCAACAACTTAGGCTTTACATTTCTAACCTTGTCCATGGTTCTTCACAGGCTACCCAGCTGCTGACCCAGGTTTTAGAGACACCAACTGATCACCATCAGTTGAGACAGCTGGTCATTTGTGGGAAAGAAACTCAGGAATGGATTGAGAATTTCATTGTCAGAGGAAAGGAAATCTTGGCCCGAATGTTACAGTTAAGAGAAAACGCTCATGAGCTACGTCAAGGTATCCAAGGGTTTGAACAAACACTGGCTGAAGTAAGACCAAGGCATGAGATCATCATTGCTGATTTAGATACAGCCTATGGTTCAGCAGTTTCCAAAGAACACAAGAGACAAATCCTTGCTTGGAGAGAGCGTCATGTTTTCAAAGTTAAAACCTATGAGAGGATATCTGAGGAGTTTGTTGCCTACAAACAAAGGGTAATCAAAGCTCTCCTTTTCATTAGTGAGTTTGTCACAGAGATTCCTTCTCAGCACAGTCTTGAAGATGGTTCCTACGTTGGGCTTGATGAAGTGCAGGATCAATTTCAGAGTGTTGTTCGCAGTTGCAATCCAGTTGGCGGAAAGATAAGTCATATTTCGATGATGTTAGCAAATTTCGAGAAAGCGACCAATGAGGTCGAAGATTTCCTTAGGTCTATTGCAGATGCTGAAGATATTCTAGAAAAGCGGTGTTTTGCTATTGATGGCATAGATGCACCGAACCGGGACACAATTTCTAACTTCCTAGCGGATGTGATTGAGCTTTAAAGCAGCTTTCTTCTAGAAGCTTTCTTTCCCGCTTTCTTTCTATTCTCGGAATAATTCTTATCCATTCTTTGAGAAGAGAGAAGATAAAATGTAATAGTTGGCAGTCCCTGCTTTTTTTGCTTTCTTAGGTGTTAGTTGTTATCTTCTTTCTAGATTTAGTAATAAAGCTTGCTTGCTGAGCAAGCCCTAGATTGTGAAAGCAAGGAGATTTTAGGGTTCCCTACTCCTCCGCTTATCTATAAATAAGAGCCTTTGCTCATTAGTTTTTCTTAACCATGCTAGTGATAACAAAACGCTGAGCCTATTGTGCCTTCTATTTGTTATTCAAGCGTTGTTCAATTGTGTTGTGATAGCAAATTGTTGAGCCTCTTTAGCCAACAAGGAGTTAGTGTGATTGTTGTTCTTATTGTGTAAGAATAAGATTGCAAGCCTCTTTAGCTGCAATTTCTTGTTCGAGGCATGTTAGAAGTAAATCTTGTTCCAGAAGTTTGAGTAATAAAATCATGAGCCTTCTTTGCCTTGGTCCAAAATCTCAAATTTCCGTTATATATGTTCTACTTTTATGATCTAGATTTCAGCTTACATTGAAGTGTGTAGATGTTTGTTGGAATAGAGTTTATTGAAGTATTTTGTTAGAGAATCAACCTTGTTAATTTCTAGTTTCTCTTGCTCCGCTATTACTTGAGAAGTTAGGAACGTCTTTAGTTTAAGTTAGTAGTAGTGGGAGTCCTTAAAACAGAAAATCTCAGCTGCGGCGTTTGTGTTTAATAAACCTTGTGCTCGAAGCTGATCAAAAAGATAGGCAACTTAGTTTTAGTTTACTTTCTTTCAAACACCATCAACAAGAGGGAGCTTCCCCTCCTAATTTGAAGAGCAGTTTATTTGTGCATAGCTGTTTGTTTCAAATACGCATTCCAGAGGTGCGAATTTAAACGCCAACAGATTGATCATGTTGGTCTAGTGGAATTGCTAGAAATAGGTCCAAGTGACAAAGGTATGAGCATGAATGTTGAAGTTATTAAAATTTTAGATTTCAATCCAATTAATACTTGCTATCGTGACAAATATTATAAAGGATCTTATGCATATTGCATAAATCAACAAGTTTGGAAAAGTAATGTGTAATGTCTCCTTTTTTGGATTCTCTTGTATTACAGTTGGCATTGACCCTTTGAGTATGTGCCAGCTTTATCAAAGGGGTTATTTGATGTTACAAGTGAGCTCAGATGGTCTAGAAGACCCGTATAAGACTTTCCAAAGTTATTTTCAGCTTCTGGTTTGTTCTCCAAGATTATTGGAGAGTGTGTCTATTTATAGTCACCCAATCAGACTTGATTCTCAATATTCATCATCTATTTCACTCTTGTGCGATCAGTTTTCAATCTCGATGCTTTTTGATAGTTTCCACAACTTGGGTGCATTAATGGCTTTTTTTTAGTTATATTACTAATGTTGCTTAATATTGTTTCAAATTGTTTAAAAAACACCTTAGTGTTATAGCTCGTTGGAACTTGGATGGAAAGATTTAAATGTTGGGATGTTGATAAAGTGGCTTTATGTGTCGAGAATAATTAAATAATGAAACAAATCACTTTTTGGGGATATAAGGATTATTTAATTAATAAAGTGATTGAGTTCTCTTAAAAGTTCTTGGGAAACTTATAAAAGGAGATATGGAGAGCTCTTTGGGATTAAGTAGATTATTTGATTTTCCTTGTGAAACCCTTGTGGTTCTATGGGATTGAACTTGGTTCATCTCAGCCTTTTTGAGGACGAAAACCCTCTTGGAGAAGATTAGCCACAGTGGTGAAAGATCTTCCCTAGTTGATTGCTGATAGATTCATCCTGAATTATGTTGTTGCTTCATTGTTGTGATTTATGGAAATGAATTCTAGGTACAATTGAAGATCAAATTGTGAAGTCTTGCAAGCAAGACAAATAATTGAAGATATTTGCAACCAAGAAGGGAACACCAATATTGAGAAGTCTATGGAGTATATTCATCATATTTGATGTTGGGCGTGGGAATATCGTTGGGTTTACCATTTAGTTTGGGAAGTTTGTTGTTGCAATAAGTTAGAATTTCTTCATAATGTTAGACACCACTTTGGGAAGAGTTTGGGGCTGCGAATTGTATAAGTTATTTGCTACTGTCAAAGACATTCTACAATTATCAAAACTTTTGTGCATCAGCTCTTCAATGTTTTCTTAATCTCTACTCAGTTGTAGGTCACATAAAAAGTTAGGAATATATTAATACTTTGTCTATGTATTGATTAGTTATACTCTCATATATATATATAACTAACTAACAATAGCAAGGTCAATACATAGAAAAAGTATTAATATATTCTTAACCTGTTATGTGACCCACAGCTGTATATATATATATATATGTGAGTATAACTAATCAATACTATATTCCTAACCTTTTATGTGACCTACAGTTGAGTAGAGATTAAGAAAATTTGAAGAGCTAATGCACAAAAGTTTTGATGGTTGTAGAATGTCTTTGACAGTAGCAAATAACTTATACAGTTCATTGCCCCAAACTCTTCCCAAAATGGTGTCTAGCATTATGAAGAAATTCTAACTTATTGCAACAACAAACTTCCCAAACTCAATGGTAAAGCCAACGATATTCCCACGCCCAACATCAAATATGATGAATATACTCCATAGACTTTATGATGAATATTGGTGTCCCCTTCTTGGTTGCAAATATCTTCAATAATTTTTCTTACTTGCAAGACTTCACAATTTGATCTTCAATTGTACCTGCAATTCCTTTCCGTAAATCACAACAATGAAGCACCAACATAGATTCAGGATGAATCTATCAGCAATCAACTAGGGAAATCAGCCAACTATTTGTTTTAATGACTCAATTTCATGAGAATTTGAGTATCAAAAATGAATGCTTGGAAGGGTAGGGTTCTTATTGCAATATTAGAGCATGCATGATTGTTTACGACATTTGCAAAAAAATTAGAAATACTCCAGTACAGGTTATTACATAATGAAGTCAAAAAAATAAATACAAAATGGGGCCCATAAGAGAAAAAAATAAAGGGAAAGGTGTAGTGTCTTTCACTGGTAGAAAGAAAAAAATTCATTTATTGTATTCCCTTGTAATATATCTATTGTATAATTGAAAAAAAAATGTTGCTACAATTGTTGTATGGTCCTCAATCTTAATTCCATCTATATGGCCCTTTGAAGCTACTTATCTCACATGGCTTGGAAAGGACTTTGTGCTAGGGTCTTCAAAAAATTTGGAAGGGTCTTCATATCAATCTATGCACCCCCCCTTACGCATAGTCTCACACCGAACAACCTATATCTTCAATGGTATAGTCTACAAATTCTATTGCACCCACCATACAATTCCAATCATCTATACAACTCATTGCTACTCAATGTTTTGCCATATGACCCACTACTAAATATTTTGCTATATGACCATATCAAACTAGTTGGTCTATAGTTTTTACTATGCCCCACCCTACATTTCCTCATTTCACCATATGTTTCTAAAAAAAAATTCTTAACTTGATAACCTTTTTGATGCCATACACCAATAGTTTGCTATATTCCCATGTTCAATAGTAGTATGTGCCTCTTTGAAGTGCATTTACTATGAATTTTACTGTAGTTGATTGTTCACCTAGTATGGTACCCCAAGCAAGCTTAACTACCTCAATAATCCATAAAAATTCATCGCATTATAGTTGTTGGTGAGTGTGTCTGCCAAACACGAATTACATCCTTCAAAAACAACAAAAAATAACAAATTGGGAATTTTGTTTCTGTAGGAATGTAATGTCCCCATTTTTAGCATTGCACTTTTCAGTGATTGATGGCCTATCCCCGGGGTGCTGTCGACTAGTCAGAGGCAGAATTAGGGTTTCCGACTGTTTGGTGGGTTCTCTTGAAGATTCAGGGTTTTGCTTGTTGGAATTTGGTTGTTTGGATTCTATATTCCTTCTGGGTTTTCAGAGAGCTTCGCAGAGGTACGACATGCAACTGCATCGAGCAACCTTTCCGGACTTACTATTTTTAGTAAGTAATGGCGGCTACATCTCGGAGTTTGGGATTTTGGATTGCGGATTCTTTCTGGGTTTTCAGAAAGCTTCGCAATGGTATCGCATTCACTTTGATCCGAGCAACTTTCCGAATTTACTATTTTTAGTAAATTCTATTTCTGGCAGTGGTCCTGTTGGCTTCAGTTCAGTTGGCTTCCCTTTGCAGTCAGTTCAGTTGGTATGGTTGTTTTGGCCTTTTGATGCATTTTCTGGAGAGATAAGTATTTTAATTAAAATAATGTTATATTATAACCCCTTGGCTTAGCATTGCAACTTTAAGTTGTTTTAAAAGGGGGACTTCAAGGGTGATTATCTCATCAGGAGATAATTTATTTTCCTAAGGCCAAATTATTTATTGGTGAAGTGGGACGCCTACTTGAGAGGAAGGTTATTTTTAAAAAGTTAAAAGTCAAATATTACCTTGGAAAATGGACGCCATCTTTGGAGGGAGATAAAGCAAATTCAAATTTGAATATTTGGCGCCTTCTTGAAGCTTCTAGAAGTTCCTCTCAAAATCTATAAATGCCAACCTTTGCTCTTCATTTGGTATCTTATGACTTCAATATTGTTATGCTGTCGAAATGGTAACAGGATTGCTTCGAGGAATGAATGCCTCCTAGCTTGGCTCTTCTTCTTGCTTGAAAGATAGCAACTAGTAGAGAGATAGTTTGTAATAGGTTTGTCTTGCATTTCTGTTGAGTATCTTGCATTTTTGGAGTTCTAGTTTTTCTTTTTAGTCTCATTTTGAAGTTGCTGAATATCATAGCTGATTGCAATTCTCATGAAATAAAAATATTATTGTTCTGGGCATTGCATAAATCCCTTTCTCTATGTGGGGCGACCATTCTTGCAAAGTTGTAGATTTTTTAATGCAGATTTGGATTTTTAAAAGCAAAATTGCCTCTCTCTCTTGGCCGTACCATTCTGGTCTGCTTGGCAAATGTTTAGAAAAAAAAATACTTCAATTTGTTAGTTGTTTCTTTGTCTAGTCTTCATTGCCATCATTATAGATTTCGTTTGCATCAAGTCTCATGTCATTCCAGCAAGTATTGAGTAAGTTGTGAGTATTTTGGTGGGTTCTAGGGTTGCTGATTGCTTCATTTCAGTTGCTGTTCTATTATATCAGTCATAGATAAATGCAGATTTGTGAGGAGTGAGTCCAGAGAGGTTTGTCAAGCATTGAGGAACTCTTACAAATTATTGCAGCATTGAAGAACTTGGATTACTAGGCTTTGGCAAGCATTCTAACATATTGCAAGCTGATTAGTAGTCCTATCAACAATTCTCCTCTCTATCTTTCTCTTACTTTATTGTACTCCCTGCTGAATAAGTGGAAGAGGCTGGCTTGCCGCCTATTTACATTTTGAGTTGCATTGTAATTTCTTAGTATCTCCGCCTTATGGTAGCTTCATTCCCACCTTGGGTTGGAAAGCACATTCTAGGCGTTGAGTTACTTTTAGCATTATCATTTGCTGTGTAATTTCCTTTCTTAGTATCTCCGCCTTATGGTAGCTCCATTCCCACCTTGGGTTGGAAAGCACATTCTAGGCGTTGAGCTTACTTTCAGCATTGTACTTATTTCCAGTTGATATTGACGACCCTCTTGCCATATGACAGCATCATTCTCATCTCAAGATTGAGTGCGCATTCTTGGCAAAGAGTTACTTGCAAACTGCTGGTTTGGGTTTGTGCTAACCTTAACGGGTGCTTCTTGGTTGATGTGTTCTTGAAAATTGAAAAAATTGGTCCGGTTCATTACAAGGAAGAAGAGCTGGCTGATAAGGGACAAGAATCTCTTGAAGATTTTGGAGAACCATCAAAGTTTCAAAGACCAAGCCTAGGAGGAAGCAGCCCACTAAATTAGGGCTTTAGTAAATTCTTTGTGGTTGAAAATTTGGTTTTTGCTCAGTCCATGATGGCTTAAAAGAAAAATCAACCCACCTCAGGTACTTCATCCTATTTAGCACTAAGACCACAAATTTAGAAAACTATGTTTGATAAAGCCTTTTAGAAATATAGGACTGTGTGATAAGGTCAGTTAATTTTGGCACAATCAAAGACAACTGCTCTAAACAAAATTGTGTAGACAATGTTAGCAGGTACAAATGGGGAGGGGAAGAAAAAAAAATCTACATCAAGAAGGCAAGACTAACTATGGAGACTCTTAGTCAGGAAATTCTAAAAGATTACGAGTGCTAGTTGTGGTGGGCAAATAGAATAGATGGACAAGAGTTGAAGGCTGCCCTATTTGTAGCCATATTTTTGCGTACACAACTTTGAACTGGACTTGACTTGAATGGCATCTAGCTATAGCAAAGGGAAGAATTTCTTTTACATACTCTATGGACTAGGAGGTTCTATTTACTTGCACTCCTATAGATTTTTCTAGAGTTTTTGATGTACCTTGCACAAGATCTCTTGTTCAAAAATCCAACATCAACAACACAGGGCAGAAGTATTTGGCAGTGCATACATTATGTAGGGCCAATTTGACTACCATTGAGTTGAATAAGATGTGGACAAAATGAAATTGAGGTCTCAATAAGGAATACTTGGCCACCAATGATTTGAGATGCATTATAGATTTAATCAAAAGTAGGTTGGTAGGGACAACAAGAGCTTCAAATGCTGTAGTTTGGGTGACTAAGGACAGGGTAGGGCTTAGTAAGAGGGAAGTATTTAATTGGGATTAGTTGTTGAGTATTCAAGTACATTAATTTGTATATAAAGCAAAAAGGATTCTATATGACCAAACATTCTATAGTACCATTCCTTGATGGAGTATATGCTCAAATTGTAGACGGGGAAATATGTCTTGACACTTCCTAAGATCCTTTGTGGCCCTCCATTTTTTTATGGGGGTTCTTGGGTGCAAAATATTCCACTGCATGAGCACAAGAGGACACCCAAATTTCTACAAAGAAAAAAAAACATATAGTAGAGGACACAACATCTAAAGAAGTAGTTACAAAAGAAAGTTGGAAGAAGAATCTAAAGAGGTAGAGGTACAAGTTCTTCCATTAGGCATCATCAACACTAACCCTTCCTGTTAGTGATGAGGCTTGCCACATTGAAAAGTGGCTTGACCAATTGGTAGCTGCCTTACAAATAGTAGGAATTCCCCCAAGAAGTCCTATGCAAGAAGTATTAGAGCTTCCACATATGGTCAATCTTTGTAGACCAACCAAGGTAGGAAGGAGTCTAAGGTCTTGACACTGAACAACTCTAGTTACAAGTAGAGATCACTTCTACTCCCACACATTTTGAATCATATAACCCTTTAGAGGTGTTGGCGTTTAAATTAGCACCTTTGGAGTGCTGATTGTAAACGTTCAGCTATTTCAAATATTTTGCAACACTTCTTCGTTATTTAAAGAGGAGAAGTCCTTCTTTGCTGAAAGCAATGCGTAAGGAAGGGAAAGGTAAACTAAGATTCCCATATTTTTGTACTTCAGTGGTAGGACACAAGGGTGCACAAACACAATGCGCCGTAGCTAAGCTTTTCTCTAGTTTCTGCAGATCTTAACTACGACTATTCTAGCTTTTAATCTATCCAATACCTTCAAGATAAACAGAGCATGAGGGTAAAGGAGCGGGAATGGGTTGGTTGGATCACTTGAATTCGCCGTCTCCTAAGAATATGGCCAAGGCTCTGAACTCTTGGATATATACCGGGATAAGGTTGGTACAGGCAAACACTCTTTACAGTAAACTGGATCTGAGACCTGCTGAGGAGGAGGAACCCCTATCCGAGGTATGGGCTAGGAAACGGTTTACAAGAAACAACAAAGTTACGATGTCTTGGCCAACAAGCTTGCTGAGGAGGAGGAACCCCTATCCGAAGTATAGATTGAAGGACAATACATTAAACAACAACAAACGATAACTGTCAATGACAAATATCCAAGGAGGAGGAACCCCTATCCGAGGAGGGAAATGAAACAACAAGCTATTAGATACAAGACATGGAAATAACTCAAATAGGTAGATCAAAATGCAAGCGCCTTCTGATATTCTTCTTCAAGCTTCATCAACGAATTACAAAGGTTGGGATAGCAAAGGCACGAAATCATGCACAATTACAATCGACCAACGAACTCTCATCCAACAATGAACAAATTTCCGCTTTCAAAGCTGTTGGAAACAATTGCGCAGCAATTTTGCATAGCAAGTAAAAGTTGAACAAACAATGAGCCCAAGGCTCTTATTTATAGAACTCAAAGGAGTGGGCAACCCCAAAATCTCCTTGAGTTAACAAAGAGTTCTTGCCAATCAATTAGCAAGATTTATTCCTAAAAAGGGGGAACAAGCAGTTAACTGGAAACCTACTTCAGTTAGCTGAAAGCAAACAAAGAGTCAACTAGAAACTACTTCAGTTGACTGAAAGTAAACAAGGAGTCAACTGGAAACTACTTCAGTTGACTAAAAGGTGAATTCTAATGTAAGTGTCCCTCCAAAATAGACATCCACATTTAGTGGAGATCTAAGATCCACGAATCATGGAAGCCGATTAGACATCCTTAATTAGTGGGATCTGACAATGCATGATTTAAAAGATATGGAGTTAACTTGGAAAGGGGCATCAAGTTAACTCCAGTTACATTTAATGTCATCTTGAGTTGACTTGGAAAGAAGCTTCAAGTCAAACTCAAGTATCATAAATGCCACTTGGAGGGTGTAGGGCGTCCTTCTTTGGTGCCTTTTATAGCTCACCATTAATCAGTAGTGTCTCTATCCATTCATTGACTTCATCAGCCTCTAGGGAGTGAATGCTCTATAGAATGATGATGTGGCGTCGCAGCATTACCTCACCCGTTGTGAGTTGATTCCCGAAGTCTATACACTGAGATGCCGCCTCTTCGAACTTGGTTGATAAAGTTGCTACCTTAGCCAGCTTGCAACCATCAGGATTATCAAGAAAGGTACTGCGGATGACGTCTCTGAACTGATTCTGTACAGTGACCATCTCGACGTATTCACCTCCCTCACGCTGATATTCCATGCAAGGGAATGATATCACCAACATTCTTGCGAAGTTGATAATAGTGGCAACCACTCGTCTGTAGTCAATCAACTTTACTGAATGGGCGTCATAGGCTTTCACCTTGTACACCAACTGTTCCTTCCAAGCAAAGAGATGTTGCTTGTTTTCCTCAGAGTAGACTGATTGATATGCCAATTGCAAGTCTGCAATTGTGCTCTTGTCTTCTAGCCTCTTCTCTACAATTCTTTGTTCTAATTGTTGGATCTTTGCACGAAGTCCATGCGCTCTATCCCGTAACTGGTATAAATTTGCCAGTATACATCTTCCCTTGAGAACAAACTCTTCCACTTGATCTCTCAAGTGTTTGCCGTATGTTATCAATTGTTGATGATTTTGTTGTGCAGGGAGATCTAACAATCCTGTTGGTAAGGCTGAGACGTTTGGGGTGCCATGCATCAAGCTGGTTATGTATGACCTTAGTTGCTGATTTTTAGCCTTTAAGGCTGCTTTCTCCTTTCCATCCTTGGCCATTCTTTCTTGTGCACTCACTGAAGCTATTCTGAGAAGGTCTGCCTCCACTTGTCGTGTAGTCTTCCAGAGGTTAAGTTGAGACTATGTGTAGTCTTCTACTTGTACCTTGTGTATGCTCTTCTCTATTGGTGGGGCAGTAATCTCTATGATAATTTCACACTCTACATTCCTCTCTATGTGAATTCGCCTCTTCAACTTCTTCGCCGACACATCTTGTGGGACGTGGTCGAATTCGGTGAAGTCAAGTTCATAGGAGGGTTTTTCCCTCTTTCTCCCTAGGAAGCTTTCAAGCCAAATGGAATCTCGGCGATCTTCACTAGGAGGAATATGAGGCCCTTGAATGTCTGATGTGTGAGATTGTGCTAGAGCAATGTCTCTCATTGGCGAATCCAAGTCAATGAGGACTTGTGACTGCTATGATGGTGTTGATGTTGGCAGCTCTGTTTCCATAACAAGCACCGTTTCTGCTACTAGCTCTTCAACAACTATCGCTACTGGTTCTGTTACTGGCTCTTCAACAACTATTGCTGTTGGCTCCTTAGCAACAACTTCTTCTGGTACAGGAGTAGCAGTCTCTATTCCTTGCTCTGGGGCAGCAATACCCATGATTATCTCAGGACTATGTGTGGCTTTCTCCACAAGTGTCCTCTGTGTTTTGGGCTTTGTAGGCTTCGACATCCTCATCCCTTGGGGAGGATTACACCATTGTTTCTGCCTAGGCTTTCTTCTTGAAGTGGAAGGTGATGTAGACCGAACCTTTGGCAGCTTTGTTATGTGAGGTATCACCCTCCTTGATTTCTTGCTGTCAAGATAGAGTTGGCTATTTCTAACCACTCTACTCGTGATTTCCTCTATAGACGTGTTTTCCTTGGCATACCAATCCACTCTTGGGAGTGGTTGGGAGTCAACTGAATCTGCAAAGAATGAGGGGAGAATGACTTCCCCTTCATCGTCGGATAGATCCTCAATCTCTGCTGACATAAAATCAGCAATTTGCGGGAGTCTGAACCTGCTGTAGTTCCTTCTTCGCACTTCATACTCGTCTTGACAATTCACCCAATAATCTTCCATGGAAGACTTATGTAACGAGTGTTGCTCGAGATGCGCTGCATAGAGTCCTCTAGGATCATAGGACCTTCTCTCAATGAGGTACTTGAGATTTAGCCTCACCGTTTCCTGACTCATCATCTTAGCATCTGCTGCGAATCTGCATCTATAGAGTCCCATTCCAACGGGAAAGTTCACAGCTGTCTTCTTCTTCAAGTGCAAGTAGACGTGGACTTCGGACAACTGTCTCAAGAATTCCATGAAGACTACCCTATCTGAAGGGTATCTTGGTAGCATGGCGGGATGACCAATGTAGCCATACATTGTATGTAGGAGAACGTAGGGAATTAGATGAACCAATCCGCCCAATCCGCCATTGCCTCTCTGGCTGCTTGTGAAATATGCACGTGCATCTCATGGTCTAACTCACGTACAGTGTGCATAATGAAGTGATCACTCGTTCTTTTGAAGTGTCGTTCCGCTTGAGTTAACTCAAGACGTGTGAAATGCTCATGAACCTTTTGCACACTTAAGGTTCCCACATTGTTCAATATCTTGAAATCACCTTGGAAGGCAATCAGGTATGCCAGGTAAGAGCACATGTGGAACCTATGAGCTTCCAGATACCCAGTGAACTATTGATGGAGTGTGTCACTAATCAGAGTGGTCCAGTCATAATGTTCCCTTCTGCCAATGATTTTGGCGATGACATAATACATCCATGACTGAAATTGATTGCCATCCTCTTTCCCAGTGATTCTATTGAGTAGAGTGATTAACACTGCGTACTCATCTTTACATTCTCCTTGTCCCACCAACTTAGGCAAGCTTGCCTTTGTCACTTTTCGCCATTTTTCAGCTATTACCCTTTGACATTTGTCTTTGGCCGTCTCGAATGCCTTCTCGCATTCCGTCAATGATATGACTTTGCTGTTAGGACATGATGGAATATCAAAGCACCTTTCGATATCCTCAAGCTTTAGACTACAAACAATTCTCCCATCCACTGCTCTGATTTCTCTAGTGGTAGGATTGTAATGCTTAACACAAGCAATTACAAGCTCCACGCTTTGTAATGTGATGGGAATGGATGTGGCCTGTAGCAACCCAGACTCTTCAATATTCTGCAATGTGATCTGATTCATGCCCTCCAGCTACTCCAGATCAACTACTGGATTTACCTAATGTAAGTTTGTGTCAACTGTTTTCAAGTAATCATGGAATAGGGCCGTCTTGGTCCCGTATTGTACCTGAGAGTGCTGCATCTTGTAAAACTTAAAGTTTGACTGTAAACTTGACCTTGTTTTGATAATTTTCGGAAACCCCTGAAAATAGCAGCTTGTCGAGAAGTATTTTTCCGAAAAAAATCTAGCACATGGGTTTTGTTCGTGCTTCAATGCTGAACAAGCCCAGTTCCTCAGAATTTTGATTCTAAAACTTTTTCAAAAAAACCCCCAAAAATAAGGCAACAAGTTTGCTGATTTTGGAAATTTTGACAAGATGGGTTTCTCTAGAAAATTTTGCTTGATCTACCCAATTGATCTGATCTGATGTAGCCTGTTGCCTTTTTGAAATGTGCAAGAAAACCTAAGACAAGAAGAGAGGAAGTAGATAGAAGATGAATTGGAAGTTTTTATCTAACTCCTTGAGAAAATCTGTCTCTGAAACCAATCCTCAATTTAGCAATCTTCTTTTGCTTCAGATCTGCAAGAAATATTGAAGAACGGATGAAAACCTCATCCAGATCTGTAAATGGTGTCCTTGAGAGCTTGTGGCTGTTCTTGATCTTTAACCTGCAATGAAATAATGAAGTAGGACGCCTATACCTTGATTATATAAGCTTAAGCCTTAGATCCACAAGTTTGGGGACTCAACTCATGATCAAAAGTGGTTTTGGCTTGATCTAAAGTTCAAAAAGGTGATTTCCCCTGATCGTGAAGTGTTTTAGCCAAGTTTAACTCAAAATATCTTGATTTTAGTCAACAACTTGACCTTTGACTTCTTCTAGGCGACCCTTTTGATTTTTGCAAGTTTTTTATTAATTTCTCTCTTGAATGACCTCAGTTCGATCTTGAATCTTGCCTGATTTGTTGATCCTGAGCTGTTGCCGACACATTCATCGCTGAGCTGGATCTGACTTGAAGAGAAGTGCCTGGGAGACATGATGGTAAAAAAAGCTGAGTTTAGGGCTTCATAAGAGAGGGCGCCTTTTCCAAGGAAAGGCGTTTTGCTTGTGCCTTGGTGAATTTTCAATCTTCGTTCTTCAGCCTTTTGAAATGACCTCTCATGCTTTGATCTGGATTTCTCGTTGATCGGAGAATCAGATGATTTTGCTTGATATCTCACCAGGTAGCTAGCTCCATTTCGCCAGAGATGACTGAAGTCAGAAAATTTAGAAGTCATTCTAGGGTTCCTTTATTCAAGGGCGCCCCTCATTGAAAAGGGCGCTTTTGTCCTTCAGCATAGTTATCTTCTTCTGAAAAGTTGCCTAGTTTGATCTTGATTCTTTGTTGATTGCTTCGTCAGATGCCTGTGTGTAATGTCCCCATTTTGGCCATACGCTCTTCTTTGACTGATAGCCTATTTCCAGAAATCCGTAGGTTGATCAAAAGTGAAATTAGGGTTTCCTTGCTTGGAGGTTTGTGGCATTTCTAGGTATTTACTATTTTTAGTAAATACTAATTTTGGCGTGGTTCAGGTTGTCACTTTCATTAAGTCTTGCTTCCATTCGCTTTCTTGGTTTTGAGGTAAACTTACTATTTTTGGCAGTGGCTATTTTTAGTAAGTCTAATTTTGGATGGCATCATCAGTTCAACTCAAGTCATCTTGTTATCCATCCTCTTTGGCTTTGGGTTTGGTTTTCTCCTTGGTGAGTTTGGACTTAGTCAATTTTCATGTCTTGAAGTTGTACCCCATGCCTAGGCTTGATGACTTCAAGTTGTTTTAAAGAAGGGGACATAAAGGGTCAAGTGAGCATTTAATTATTTAATAAATGCTTTATTGTTGCAATATGAAATGGATGCCTAAAGGGTAAGTTGAATGATATTTTATTATTTCAAAAAGTAAAAGGCAAAAAGGTGGCGTCCTTTTTGGAAGTTGAAGTGATTCAACTTCTTGGAATTTGAAGAGTTCTTGTTGCTTCATTTGCCAACAAAATCTTATATATTGCTGCTGTTTGAAGAGTTGATTATCCATGAATTTATGCTAATGTTTTGCTATCAAAATGACAACTTGGTTTTTACTTCGAGGGATGCTTACCTCCTAGTTTCAATCCAATTTCGTGTTTGAAATACAACACCTAGTTGGTTTTCATTGCTGCTTCTCATCTAGACTAGCAGATTGAGCTCAACAGTTGAAGTTTTTAATGATATTTCCAGTTTTGAAGTTGCTGATGCAGTCACAGCTGAAAGTGGTTTTTGCATACAGCTTTTTGTGTGAATTTAATTTGCTTGTGGGTACTTTTCCAATCCATTCCTACACCCAAGGCGACCATCTTTGGAGAGTTTCAGATTTTAATTTTGAGTTGTTGATTTTTACTTGTCAAAATCGCCCCTCATGAAGGCCGTACCATTCTTGCTGCATTGGGATTCGTGTAAGAATTAAATTACGAGTTTTTGTTGCTGTTTCTTCATCTAATGTTGGGCGCCTATCTTCCAGCAGCTCATTGGTTTTCGTTTCACACAAAACGGAGGTATTTTGAGTGAGTTGTGAATATTTCTTTGAATTTCACAGTTGCTGATCAGAATTTCCAGAATTGTTATTTTACATCAGACTTGTTTAAGTTTGAATCTTCAGTCCTTTCTTCATCATTTATTGTTGATGTCTAACATGGAATCATCCAGTATCATGGTACATTAAATCTATTGTAATTTTCATGTAATTTGCAGCTCTTTTTCCATATTGTAAGACTGTAAACAGTAGTACTGTTCCAGTCCTTTATTGCTGCAATTCTTTCTTTAATTTCACATTAGTACCCCTGGATGGTTTACCGCCAGTGTGGATAATTGGATTTGTATTACTCTTGTACCCACTCTCAAGTGGTGAATCCCCACAACTCTGTGGATGCCCGCCGCAGCGGACGAATTGTTTTAATTGTAATCTTTTCCCCCCACTGTTTGGTGGTAGTGTGGAAATGCTCTTCATGGCTGGTTATCCGCCTATTCATTTCTAGTTTCAATTCAACACTCCGTCATATGTTAGCACCTCGCCCTCAGTGGGATCTTGAGTGCACATTCTTGACGTTGAGTAGTTTCTTTCAAGTATTTTTCATTTAGCTCCTCCACCATATGACAACACCTATTCCTCATTGGGATTGAGTGTGCATTCTTGGTGTGAGTTCTTTTCAAGTTTGGTTTTCTATTTGGAGCTAACGCTAATCAAGTTGGTTAAGTGCTGGTTATGTTGTGTTACTTCATCGAAAAAATTGGTTAGCATATTTCACTGTGCCTTCAATTGCGTTGCTGTGATCTACCTAGGCTAAGAAGATTGTCCTGGGAAGCTTTTGATCATTTGTCAACATCTAGAGGTCCAAAAGGAAGGGCGCCTTTCTTTTGAAAAGGCTCTTTTTCTTTGAACTTCACCTTCGACAATTGTTTCTTGACATTTCGTCAACTGCCTCTTTTCGCTTCATCAACAACTGCTTCTAATCAACTTGTCAGATGATCTAGCTGTTTGTTTCGTCGTCGAGCCAGCAAGCAAATGTCGAGGATGACTGCCTTGGATGATCCAACAGACTGCATTTGACCTTTAAAGATCATGTGCACCCCTACTTGAAAAAGGCTCTTTTCAGCATTGTGAACTTGTCTCTCCTTCGTAACGTTTCCAGAGTTAGTCAAATTTTGACCTTTTTCAATTTTAGGAATATCCTTCATCAAACAACATCATTTTAGATCTTTTTCGCCATGGTTGCATCGTTGAAGCTTTTGAAGCTTAGCTTTTAGCACCTGGTATTGGCCAATCTGCCATTAATGGCTGCAGAGCTCCTAACTTTGTTCCTGAAAAATAGAAATAGACCCACCAGAGTAAAACTTGTCTTTTGATGATTCTGACTTGACTAGTGTGATCGTGAAGCCTTTTAATCCTATCAAAATCATTTTCAATCATTTCTGGGAAGGTCCTATTTTCGAGGGTTTCCTTGAAAATAGGGGCGAAAAACCTTGATTTTCAAAATTTCAGAATTTTGCACGTGTTCCTTGACAGAAACCCACAAGGACCCTATGTTCGGTTTGACCTAAAACAGACTTTTAACAGCATTTTAACAAGATTTAGCTCAATTTATACAAAATGCCAAAAATTTATTTTGGGTACAACAAGAGGAACATACATAGATTATTTTTTGTACAATTTCTACGGCTGGGTCCTACTAATCCAATGGATATTGTACAACAATTTATTCAAAATTTGGAACCCACGCCTCATGCAATGCCTGAAGTAGTTGATATTGTTTTGAAAGGGTTGGATATCACATATTCCTCCTTGGTCATAGAGGAAGCCATAGATATTCGGAAGTTGGTTGAGAAGAAACACCACATGGAGTTCATCCACATATTTTTAAAACACAGATGGCAATGGCACCTCAGATAGGAAATACAAAACGCTTGGTTATTCAGATCCCTCTACTTGGAGGTTTAGACGAAAAGATTTTGTTAGCTTTGTACTTGGTTAATCACCATTTTCACTATCAATATCTCATGTTGCAGATTGAGATGTGTACATAGAGGAACGCTTTTGAGGAAGTAGATCAAGTAGCCCTGACTTTTGAAGATTTGGAAGACCAATGGAAGTGGTTTCAAGAGCAATTGGATTAACAAGCCCACTCATTGAAGCTAAAAAACAAAGTTGGCAGCCATAGAAGAAAAAATACTATAGCTCAAAACCAAACTGGAAAGTACTATAGATACCCATGATCAAGTATAGAAGAGACTCATGGAAGTTGTTCATATTGTTAACTTAAAACCTGTAAATAGCAAAAAAATCATTGCTACCCATCATATGAAACAACAAACTAAAGAAGTCGACAAACTTTAGGCTGCCATCTAGTGCACTCCAAATACACCTATTTCAGTAGGAATTGACATGCCTCTAGGGATATTTTCCATCCCTAATGGTTAGTCATTTATTTTTGTTGGCTAGGGTTCCAGCTTCTTTTGGAGGGGGGGATGATGTAATTAGTGTAAAATGAATGTCATATTTTGTTAGTTTGTGGGGCCAACTATTTTGTTAGTTAACTTGTTGGCTTTGGGTTAGTTGTTCATGTTTAGTTGTAAACTTGTAGCAGTTCCCAATGGCTTTGTTCTTATAAACGATTGTTGGACCCCTTTATATTGAATAATTGTAGACAAGTAGTTGATCTTAGCTTTGGGCTTCGTTGATCTGCATGTATGTAAGCAAGCTCTATTTTGAATAAAGATTCTATGTGTTGTATTTTTTTACTTTATCTAGTATGCATTACTAGATTCTATTTTGTGTGCAATTGATACAATAGCTAGACAATACTACACATTGGCATTCTTGCTGACATGAAGTTGGGCAGTCTCTTCAAGATCAATATTGGTCCAGTAAAGGAAAGATGGAATCAAGAGTGGGAAAACAATTTTACAAGAGATTTTTAAAGTATTTGGATCTTTCAGTATGAGAACACACCCCTAAAGAAGTCGAGAGAAATCAAGTGTCATTCAATACAATTTGGAACAACTTTGTAATAACTGAAGACATGGATGCTCTATTGAACTGCCTTCCCCAACTCCTAGCAAGGCATTACTTTATATTGCAGAATCTTTGAGCCAAACATGATTGTGAAGCGCACCATTGATAAATACTCTAGTGGTACAAAGAAAGGAATTGTCAAGATGAAGAATGAAGACTGATGTTGTCAAAATCGGAGAAATTAATGCCATTAAGTTTGACTAGAGGTGGGAAAATACCAAAATGTGGGTAGGGAGTAAAACAAGAGATTATATGATATTTGATATTGGTGGAACAAAGAGAATGACGAAGAAGACTATGAGAAGCAGCCAAAGAGAATCCATTAATACAATTTCAAAGTAGAAGCAGCAGTTGGACTTGAAGCAAAAGCTAGAGTGAATTGTAAATTAGAGTTGTATTCAAGAACAAGGACATCAAAACATTCAATTAATTATGAACAATGGGCTACAACATACATTTTATTTTTAATGCATCCTTGGGGATTTTCTACTGTATCTTGAGTGGGGGATGTTTTAGGGACAAGGGACTGTTATTGTCCCCTTTTTTCTGAAAATTTGGGCATGTCCTAGGTGCACTCCCCCACTATGGAGGACATCTCCTAGGAATGACCCCTAAAGGGGGACCCTAGGGGAACACTAGACCATCATGGGAATGTCCTAAGTTCTAACAACCCTTATAGGCAGGATTTTGCAGGATGACTTGTGATGCTTTGTATTCCCCAAGTAGTCCTAGTTTTCTATCCTATTCATGAGACCATCTTTTCCTTTTACTCTTTCTTATCTACCAAACAATTTGCACCAATAGACAGCTAGAGATCCTAAGGCCTTTAAGTGGGTTTTTGAATTAGATTTGTGATCTGTAGGGGCCTATTATATAGACTTATACAGAGCAAAAGGGAGGAATCCGCCCAAGGAGGAGCTCACGTCTAATATCCTTTTTCACATGGTAGCTTCTTATGTGCTTACCTTGTTCTGCTCAATAGCTGCATTAACCCTCTTTTGTAATTAAAGCTTGTGCATGCTGTGCCATTGCCGAATTGATAACTTCTGTGGTATCTCTGATCCCAAGACTTATGAATTTGGAATTTGGGTATTTTATTCTCCAGACTATTTGATGGTGTAGTCAGTGCAGCAGCTTAATTAGGAGTTGATTGGCTCAGTTGATAAATTTTTTCTTCAAAATTGTAGATTAGGTTTTGTTATTTCCTTGTAGTTAATACAGCAGCTTAATTGGCTAATTGGATTAGCTATTCCCTAAATTTTTCTGTTTCATTCAGCACCTTTTACTAAAGTTGAAATAAATTTCAAATCTTATTTTAATTGTTCCAATTATATATAATATTTGTTGTTATTTAACATGATAAAAAATAAATTTAATAAATTACACTTGTATATTGATATTTAACTTATTATTCTAGTTGTAATTTTCAAATATGAATGTTACATACATTTTAATATAAATTATGGTATTCCCCTGCACCCAGCCCCCCACCATCCCCATTCTGTCCGCAAAATTTTGGAAAAAATCTGCTGTCCTTGGAAACCTGTCCCCACATACCCCATTCTAGAAACTCAGAGAAACACTTAGTAAATATCAGATAACATTATCATTAACTTTTCTTTTTGACTGCATGCAGTTGGTAGGAACAGATCACTGCCCTTTCAACTCAACACAAAAACAAGCTGGGCTGAATGATTTTCGAAAGATTCCAAATGGCGTAAATGGTACAAATGCTGGTGGCTATACATTTTAATTTAGAAATCCATTTAGATAGGGAATGTTTCTTTCAATTATGTTATGTATTCTTAGCTATTTGTTTTGAATGTTCCTAGTACTAATTTATAGTGATTGAGAATGGAGTGTTTCTTGCGACTTCTTTCAGGAATTGAAGAGAGAATGCACCTAGTTTGGGATGCAATGGTGGTATGTGGCAAGAACTACATATTTCATTAGAGTTTCATTGCTTATGTATTTTACAGTATTGAGATTGTAAAATCTAAACATTTAACGAAACTTGTGAGGCAGAACTCTGGTCAAATATCAATCATGGACTATGTTCGAATCACCAGCACAGCATGGTTGGTATATGGATTCTTATTCCAAGCTTTGTTTTGAATTTGAATAAATATGTTTACTTATATGTAGTTTCGTTTACTCTTTCGAGTAAAATGCTCTTGCTTTGCACATCAATCTTTGGCATGTTTAATGTATTCTTCTATTACATTTGAAAAAACATGACAGTTACATCAGCTTAACAACATGATCACAATGAAGGTCCTTTATAAAAGGTAGAGAAGTTAACATTTGATCCTGTGCCCTAAGAGAAAAGAATCAACATAGATAAAACTCCCAAGTTTCCTAAACCAAATAGGGAGTTGTCTTGCTGGAAAGTAGCTTTACACTTTGTAATCCATATGAAACTCATGGCAGCCAGCTGAATTATATGCTATAAAGTTTAAAAACTATCTTTAATCATTGAAATGCCATGTAGTAGTGTGCCTTGCCAAGAAACATGGACAATGACTAAGAATGGAACTTGGATCAAAGCTATATTTAAGAACACTTGGCAGAAATACATCTCTAGAATACACGGCTGGTCACCTCCTCTCTCCTACATACACTACATAAAGAATTTTGTGAAATATGCTAACCAATTTTTTCGATGAATTAACACAACATAACCAGCACTTAACCAACTTGATTAGCGTTAGTTCCAAATAGAAAACCAAACTTGAAATGAACTCACACCAAGAATGCACACTCAATCCCAATGAGGGATAGGTGTTGTCATATGGCGGAGGAGCTAATGAAAAATACTTGAAAGAAACTTCTCAATGTCAAGAATGTGCACACAAGATCTCACTGAGGGCGAGGTGCTAACATATGACGGAGTGTTTAAATTGAAAGCTAGAAATTAACAGGCGGATAACCAGCCATGAAGAGCATTTCCACACTACCACCAAACAGTGGGGGGAAAATATTACAATTAAAACAATTCATCCGCTGCGGCGGGCATCCACAGAATTGTGGGGATTCACCACTATGAAAGTGGGTACAAGAGTGTTACAATCAAATTATCCACACTGGCGGTAAACCATCCAGGGGTACTTATGTGAGAAGAAGAAGAATTAATTGCAGCAATTAGAACTGGAACAGTACTACTGTTTACAGTCTTTACAAATAAGAAATAAGCTGCAAATTACATATGAATTACAATAGTCTTCAAACACATGAATAATAGATGATCTCATGCAATTATTTATCTCTCTAACTACTAATAATGAGTCAAAAATCAGAACTTCAAAGGTCTGATACAAAAAACAGTAAATTGGAAATGTCAATCAGCAACTGTGAAATTCAATGAAAAGTTCATAACTCACTTAATTCACCCCCAAATCGAATGTCGTCTTTTGTTGTGTCTTCTTAGGAGGTAGGTGCCCAAAAATAGCTCACAAACAGCACCAAAACTCAGCATATAATTCAAGCACGAATTCCAATGTTTTCAAGAATGGTACGGCCCTCCTTGAGGGGCGATTTTGTCATTAAAAATCAGCAACTCAAAATAAAAATCTAGAAACTTGTGGAAGGGGTCGCCCAAAGCATAGAAATCAGATTCTCGAATGCCCAGAACAAAATAAAAATTACTCACAAAGCTGTATACAAATTCGACTTTCAGCTGTGACTGTATCAGCAACTTCAAAACTGGAAATTTCATCAAAATCTTCAACTATTGAGCTCAATCTGCTAGTCTGATTTGAGAAGCAGCAAATGTCCAACTAGGTGTTGTATTTCAAACACGAAATTGGATTGGAACTAGGAGGTAAGCATCCCTCGAAGTATTAAACAAGTTGTCATTTCGACAGCATAACATTAGCATAAAAATATTGGATGCCAATGCTGAAGCAAAGCATTCATTTTATAGAAGAGTAGAAGACTCTTCAATTCCTCAAGGAAGTACGCCAAAAGTCACATGAGACTCTTCAAATTTCCAGAAACCTTCCAACTTCTCAAAAAGGCGTCCACTTTATCAAGGCACAAATAAACTTTATTTTTAAAAGAATATCTTCAAGAAAAGGCGTCCACTTTTCCCAAGGCATTAAAAGACTTTAAATATTAAATTTATCCTCCATGATGACGTCCCCCTTCATGACCACCTTTTAAGAACAACTTAAAGTTAATGAACTAGGCCAAGGGGTCAACTTGAAATTAAAACATTAATGCCTTGAAATATATTATTTCACCAAAATAATGCTTTTTAAAGCCAAAATCAAACCCAAGCAACTGCTCCAACTGAAAATGACTTAATGAAGGATGACAACTGAACCACTGCCAAAATTAGTATTTACTAAAAATAGTAAATACCTAGAAATGCCACAAACCTCCAAGCAAGGAAACCCTAATTTCACTTTTGATCAACCTACGGATTTCCAGAAATAGGCTATCAGTCAAAGAAGAGCGTATGGCCAAAATGGGGACATTACATTTTGATGGAGTGGTGATGCTCTTTTTTCTCCCATGGATAATTTCCCTTCTTTTGAAGACTCTATCTAATGTCCCCTTCTCAAGCGTGATGATTTCAGTTAACCGTTGGCCTATTCCGGAGACCCGTAGGCTACTCGGATGGTGAAATTAGGGTTTCCAATTTTGGAGGTTGTTGTTGCTCGAGATTTGGTGATTGAGTTGCGGATTCTTTCTGGGTTTTCAGAGAGCTTCGTAGTGGTGTGACTTGCTTTGCGTTCCGAGCACCTTCAAGAATTTACTATTTTTAGTAAATTCTATTTCTGGCAGTGGTCCTGTTGTTTTCGGCACAGTTGGCTCTCTTCTTCTGTTGGCTCAGCTGGTTTCTTCATTTTTGGCTTTGGGGATGCACTTTGGAGAGATAAGTTCAATTTATTTAAATAATGTTGTATTTTAATGTTATATTTTAATGTTGAACCCATCCCCCCCCCCCCACCTTGGCCTAGTGCTTCTCTTCAAGTTGTTTTAAAAGGTGGTTTTTCAAGTGGGGACAGCTCATAGAGGTAATTGAATATTTTAAAACAAAAAGGTTTTAATGCTTGCTTGAAGGGGGACGCCTATTTTATGAAGAAATGAATTAAAATAAAGTAAAAAATAAAGCTTTGAGAAAAGGGACACCTTTTGGAGGGAAATGAAGTCAGTTTGAAATTTGAAATTAGGGCGCACTTTCTAGAAGCATCTAGAGGTTTCTTGGGAGCTTATAAAAAGAGGCCTCTTCCCTTCATTTGGATATCTGATGTCTACAGTAATGTTATGCTGCCGGAATGGGGTATTGGGACTGCTTTGAGGAATGAATGCCTCCTAGCCTTGGCATTGCTTCTTCCATGAAAGATAGCAACTAGTGGTGAGATAGTTGGAGTTGAGAGAATTCTTGTAGTGAGGTTTGCTTTGTAGCATTTGCTTGCATATGTAGTTCAGTTTCTTGCATTTTAGTAATTTTCTGGAGTTGCTGATATCACAGCTGATTTGTAGTTTCACTCATAAATTTGAAAATAAAAATATAATCATTCTGGGTGTTGCATATTCCTTTTCCTCTAGGTTGGGCGCCCCTTTGTGCTAATTTGCATATTTTATTGTGAAGAACTTGAATTTATAAAAGGAAATCGCCCTACTTGCATGGCCGCCCCCGTTTGGAGTGCATTGGGAAGTGTGTTAAATTATTACTTGGGTTTGAGTGTGGTTTCTTGTATGCAGCTTGGTCGCCATCTTCATAGGAAGCCATTGCATCATATTTGAGGTCATTTGGTTGAGTGTTGAGGGAGTAGTGAGTAATTTAGTGGCTCCTTGTGTTGCTGATTGAGTATCTTAAATGCAGGTCTGTCACAAATCAGAATATCAATATTGGTCCATTGAGAGGAGTTATTGGTCTTAGCCTAATTGACAAGCAAGGGGAAGTCTTCTATATTGCTGTAGCATTGTTAGGCTATCTTATTCTATGTTATTGGCAGGTGCTCTCTAATTATTGTAAGCTGAACAGTAGTACTGTCAACATTCTCTATTCTGCTCTTTACTTTATTGTATTTCCCACTGAATAAGTGGAAGAGGCTGGCTTGCCGCCTATTTTATTTTGAATATTTCATTGTAGCTCATTAGAATCTCCGCCATATGGTAGCTCCATTCCCACCTTGGGTTGGAAAGCACATTCTTGGCGTCGAGATACTTTCAGCATTGTAGTTGGTAGGGATCCTCTGACCATATGCTCGCCGTCATCTGGCGCATTCTTGGTTAGGGTTATTTAGTTCATGCATTGCATTGAGATCCTCTGACCATATGCTAACACCTTGCCCATCTCGGGATCCTGGTGTACATCCTTGGTTAGAGTTGAATTATGCATTGTTTTGGTTTTAAGTGCTAACCCTAACGGGTGCATGTTGTTTGTAATTGCAAAAAAGAAAAAAAAATTGGTTCAGAATATTTCACTCTATCAACTTTTCCTTGGTGCATTTGTCCTTGTTGAAAAGCTGACTTCTTTTTGGAGTTACCTTGTATGGAATTGTTTTCATGGAGGGGCGATGTGCCACCTCTTTCATGAAGTTGCCATCTCCCTTTTGGAAACTTCTATTTGGACCTTGAAGGTGGTACAATGCTACCTTCCTTTTCATTATAAAACTAACCATTTTTTAAAGACTTCAATTCTTCATTAGGTTTCACAGAAAAAATAATGTTATTTTCTTGCCTCAGCTGATTTTATTGAGATGGTGGCTTGGGCTCTGTTTTTTTCTTTGCAAAGTAACCTTGCTTTAGCTGTTTTAGAGCATTCTCCCAACATGTTTTATGCTACCAAAGTACATCAATCCTGCACATTGACGTCTTTCCTCAATATCTATGGAACTTGCAACTCCTTGGTCATTCTTGCTGAGACCATTTGATATGATAACAAATCATGAAAAAAAATATAGATCACATTTTCTTAGCATGTTTCTCAAACTACCGAAGGACTTGCTCAATGCTTGACTTTTAGAAAGACCATATGGCGAATGCTTACTGCACATACCTTATTCATGGTTTTGTTCATCTTTGGTAGAGGTTGTTCTCTTATGTGTGGTAGACTCTTGTTTCCTCTTCAGTCCACCACCATTTTCATTAAACTTTATAAACATCTCTTCCTTTGCATGCAACAACTTTTCTATGATAGCCACGAGGAAGTCTCTTTAGCTTGTCATTCTAACTTGTAACTATTGATTCTCCATTTCCAACTGCTGCTACATTTTCTCTCCTCAAGTTCTTGACTCACTGGTTTCTCCAAAGTGTTGCCCATGGTTGGACTGTGCAACCAAAAGCCTGCACGTCCTTATCAAGTGTCAAATCTGGAAACAAATATGCACACATAGTTGAAGTCTGTTAACAAACCCTTTCAATGCGCAAGGAATACTTGATCTTATACCATTTGATCTGTAATCACTGATTAGCCTTGATATTCCAATTTACTTTTCAACATCACAAATATATCCTTATGTGTTGTCCCAACGTTCTAAATTCGATGCCACTGAAACACACCTTAAGACTGTAAAATGATGTTAATACAGCTATATGACCACCATCTATGTCATATATCTGTTATGCAATTGTATATATGCTTAACACATGCTTACAATGCCTATATTTCATACTCCTATGCTACCGCCACCATGTGAATCTTCTTTATTCCTCAAAATCAATAGTGCAACAAAGAGTGCTGATTCTTTAACTTACGTGAGATCATATTTGACATGTATTTCTGTAATGAATAAGTGTTATGCTTATAATCAGCTGAATACATCAACTAGATACTCTCTTAAGTGCTGGAGATGGTGTTGTGTTTGCATCAAGTAAAAGTACCTCAACAAATGAATGAAAATCACAAACATGAGAGAGAGGAAGAGGGGGGTGTTGTGTAATGTCCCCATTTTTGCGGGCATCAGAGTGCGAAGGACTAGCCTATTATTTGGCCCTCGTAGGCTAGTGCAAATGGTTAGAGGGTCTCAGTGGCAATTAATGGAGGCTATTGTCATTTCCATTTCTTCAGTTCAGCATTGGGTTCAGTTCCAAGCCTTTGCAGATCAGTGTTTGGCTTAGTTTGAGGGACTTACTATTTATAATAAGTCAATCTGGCAGTGATGCTATTTTTAGTCAGGGCATCTGGAGACATGGGGATTATACAGTGTTGACCCCAGCTTCAAACGACACATCAAAATATTGAGTATTGAGGGAGATTAATATTTGAGTGGTTAAGTTATATTTAATTAATAAAGGGCATATTATAAAGTTATATTTTAACTTTATAAAAAGTGAGCCACTTAAATTTAATAAAGTGAGATTATAATAATTTTGCTAAATGGTATGCCCAAATTGAGAAATTAATTAAAAAGGGGTATCAAACATTGAAATACATTTTAAATGTATTAAAATGATCTCATGGAGGAAATCAACTTAATTGAGAGAAGTATTATTGAGCATCAAAAGCAAATAAAATTCATTCATGAGCATTTGGCATTGACTCTTTTTTGGCTTCATCAAAGCTTTGCCTAAGACAAGGGTTTCAACAATCTTCCACCATTGGAGAACAAAAATTCTTTAGTGTTCTATGATTGTGAGGTTGTGAAATACTAGCTGAATTATTGCTTCTGAGAGGGCTTCATTCAAGAGTCCATTTGTGCTTGCAGTGGGTTAATTAATCAGATTTACAAGAGGGTTTCATCAACTTTTCGAGATCAGAAAATTGTTTCCAGGTATGAATACTTTCAATGTAATTTCATGATATGTATGATCTCTAATATAATAATATAATTGTGCTTCAACATTTTTGTGTTCTATAAATTTTATGCATTTTTTGGTAAACTTTTCAAGAAAACTTCAAAACATCAAACAAGCAGTTGCAAATTTAGACCAAGGAGAACCAGGGGTTCTCACAATGGTATTAGAGCTAGATCCTGCCATCTTGTGTAGAAAATAAATTTTTATGAGCCAAAAGAAATTTTTCAGATTCCAAGGTTTTGCAAAACTTGTTGATTTGCGGAGATAATTATATTTAGAAGACACCAGAAAGAAGACAAAACCAACTACTTTGTTTAGTGGCAGAAAAAAGATGAAATAATATTGTTCTGGAGAAGACAGATCAAGAGAGTCGACATCTACAATTTGGAAGGTCGTGGATTAATTTTCTTCAGAATCGATAAGACAAGGTGCACTTATAAACATTTTACCAAAAGATTATGGTATATTTGGTGAAATTGTGGGAGTTGAATTCTTTAAGGGAATTCGAACTTTTGGAAGAAGTCAAAGGATTACGTGGAGTTTTCATAAAAGAAAAAAATAGATATTCTTAAAACGAAAGCCTCCTGTTGGGACTTGCTTAGTAGGAAGCTTGCAATATACTTTAGAAAAGACGAATTTAGAAGGAGAATTTATATTCGTTTCCAGAAAAGACGAGCATTCAAAAGGAGACAAAAGGTGAATTTGAGTTGGAAGTTATTGGGCCCTCTGTTTGAAGCTATTGCTACATGGCATGATTTATTGAAGCAATCAAATACTAAGAAGTCATGAGAATTTTGGTCAAAGAGAATTCAAAAGAGAATCGATTGAAGTGTTTTTTTTATTTGCTAAATTAAGGGAAGTCAAAAGCATATTGTGTTTTATTGAGAGTAGCTTGCTTTATCTAAAGCGAACTATAGAGGAGACATCTGAGGCATATGAAACTGGGCGCCCCATATTCTAAGAGAACTGATTACCAAGGGGGTGATCTTAGTCACTGTTTGTGCTTTCTGGAGATTCCCAAATTTGCTCATAACACTTCCAGGTTGGGGCCGATATATTACCAGAATCAAGTATTAAGGTCTCTTGCACACTCCTCTATAAGTTTTATCACATCTGCTATAGAACCTTGATGTGTTGCAATCTTGATAGAAAGTTCTAAGTAGTTTGTGTTGGGAAATTAGACCTCTACTGTACCCTAGAAACTATTGAATAATTATTGGTCATGATTGTTTGTTGCTTTAATTGCTTGAACCATGACATACAAATGAACTTGTTATGATCTTTACTCAGAATTCAAGATCAGCAGAACTCAGTTGGAAAATCAAAAAATATCAGAATTTGTGAGGAATTGTATAACAACAGTAATAGGATGCACTGAAAATCTGTCTATGCTAAGCTCAGTACAACATTCAGAATAGAGGGTCAGTTGATGTAGTTGTGAATCATGGGTTCCGAAGATGTTGCTTATAGAGAGTACCTTGCACTTCCACAGAAGATTAGAAATGATCTTTCCTTCAACTGCTATATGGAGTATCAGATGGATTGTGGCAAGCAAAAAAGAAAATCAAAGAAATGTGAGCAGCCAAGTGTTGGAAGCATCTTGAATAATATCTAGCAAAAACTTATGCTTTCACAACAAAGGTTAGCTCTTAGCTTGCAACAAAATAAAGATTGCATGCAAAGGTTAACCCATAACAGATTTGATTTACATGACAGCAGTAGTAAAACTTTGCATTAGCATGGGACAACAGTGACTACAAGTGTACAGGATGCTACCAATGAGTTGGCACATGAAAGTACTCAGGAATTGGGTACTAATGATGCATTGTATGTTGTGGATTCATGTCATGGTGAGTCTGATTTTCCAAGATCAGACCTTAGAAAACAAGGTAGAAGGTTCATATGTTGGCATAGAATCCCAGGATCGTGAGTTGGATGGTGATACCGTTGCATTGGAAGTGGAAGTGTGTGAGGATACTGTCATGTCACCAGCTTCTAGCTTGTCAGTTGAGTCTTCCGATGAGGTGCTTAGCAGCAGTACCTTGGATGTTGATGTGTGCACTGATGATAGCACACACGTTGCTGCTAATCATGAGGTGAGTGATGAGGATTCAACCTCATATCACAGTGCAGATTTTGGGTCAGAACACATGCATGGGAGTCATTAGTTTCAGAGTCCTCATCATTTGGTTGGGAAACTTAAGGTTAATGATAGCATGATTGCCACAACCATTAAGCATTTTGATGTTGCTCGTCAAATGTTGGCTACCTTTGGTTGGAGTACTCCTATGACAAATGAGCATGGTGATAGTGGCCTTTCCCTTGCAGAGTTCTACGCTCTTAGTGAAGCGATTGGAAAAATGAACAATAATTATTTGCTATTACTTTCTGATTGTGATTTCCTTCTCAAGTGGGATGGAATCTATTATGATGCCTTGTAGGGGAAGGATGAGGAGGTTGATAAACTCACCCATGATCTTGAGGTGACTATGGACTTGTTGCAGAGCACCCCGTTAGTTGTTAAGGAGTCACAGTCACAGTTGGAGGAGCTTACCGTGGAGTTGAGTTTGGCTCAGTCTCCACCAGCTGCAGATACAATATAGTTACATATAGTGGCAGTTGGTGAGGATCTTATATCCACGGGTTGTAGTCAGGATGTGGTTACATCTATCACGGATATAGGTGTAGTAGTCTTAGTTGGGGTGAGTACTTTGGTTGAGAGCAGTAGAGAACCACTCGTTGCATCAAGTTCTCCTGAGATCAGTACCATGACAGGTGATGCAGGACAAATTACTGATAGCTCTTGTGTCATAGTGGTGGATTCTCCTGAGAGTTGTGTGTTAGTACACGACACTACATCATCTTCACAGGGGACTCGTAAAGTGTCATCTGGTTGGGAGTATGGCTCTCATGTTGATTTGTTTCCCTCTCCTGGAAGCAAATCTGATACATCATCCCATGTAGCTGATTTTGAATGCTAGCTTGTTGTGTCTCAAAGTCAAAGTGATCAGCTGCCTAATTCCAATATTGCTAGTGATGAGCCATTGATCGAGGTTGGAGCGTTCTATCGCAACTACACAGTGAGGAGTGCTCATCACTTTTCTCTTGATCCACATATGGAGGACTTGATGATACATCGATGTGGATTGGCTTCAAGATTATACCATCCTTTGTGGGATGGGTATTCACCATCTTTAGTAGATGGAATCAGTAGCTGCAAGTACTCGAGTCTGTCATTTGTGGGGGATTACTTGCAGAGTCTGCACATCTATGGGAGTCTAACAAAGGATGGAGATAGTTGTTGTGATACAGACACTTTCAAATGTTCATATCTCCACAATATAGATGGATGTGTGTACAGATTATATTGGGATCCAGGTGGTGACAGAGTTAGTGTTGCAGTTTGGATGGGTCCCATGGGTTTACTTCACCATTTTTAGCATGGTGAAGTTGAGATCAGTTTTACGCAGAGGAAGTTGAAGGGTATTAGACATGGCAAACTTCCATTCTAGGTTTGGGATCCAAGGATATCTTGCGCAATTGTGCTTATGATGGTGCTACGGGAGTCAGTTGGAGATGTGTGGGACATTTCACTGTTCTTCTTTTGGGCCTTCCAAGGAGTGGAGTTTCTTTGCAGTGGAGATTGCTTGGGGACAAGCATTTTTAGGGAGGGCGAACTGTAATGTCCCCATTTTTGCGGCATTAGAGTGTGAAGGATTAACCTATTATTTGGCCCTCGTAGGCTAGTACAGATGGTTAGAGGGTCTTAGTGGCAGTTAATGGAAGTTATTGTCATTACCATTTCTTCAGTTCAGTATTGGGTTCAATTCCAGGCCTTTGTAGATAAGTGTTTGGCTTAGTTTGAGGGACTTACTATTTATAATAAGTCAATCTGGTAGTGATGCTATTTTTAGTCAGGGCACCTGGACACATGGGGATTATATAGTGTTGACGCCAGCTTTAGACGACGTGTCAAAATACCAAGTATTGAGGGAGATATTAATATTTGAGTGGTTAAGTTATATTTAATTAATAAAGGGGATATTATAAAGTTATATTTTAACTTTGTAAAAAGTGAGCCACTTAAATTTAATGAAGTGAGATTATAATAATTTTGCTAAATGGTATGCCCAAGTTGAGAAATTAATTAAAAAGGGGTATCAAACATTGAAATACATTTTAAATGTATTAAAATGATCTCGTGGAGGAAATTGGCCTAATTGAGAGAAGTATATATTGAGCATCAAAAGAAAATAAAATTCATTCATGAGCATTTGGCATTGACTCTTTTTTGGCTTCATCAAAGCTTTGCCTAAGACAAGGGTTTCAGCAATCTTCCACCATTGGAGAACGAGAATTCTTCAGTATTCTGCAATAGTGAGGCTATGAAATACCAGCTGAATTATTTCTTGTGAGAGGGCTTCATTCAAGAGTCCATTTGTGCTTGCAGTGGGTTAATTCATTAGGTTTACAAGAGGGTTTCATCAAATTTTCGAGATCAGAAGATTGTTTCTGGGTATGAGTACTTTCAATGTAATTTCATGATATGTATGATCTTTGATATAATAATATAATTTTGCTTCAACATTTCTGTGTTCTGTAAATTTTATGCATTTTCTAGTAAACTTTTCAAGAAAACTTCAAAACAGCAAACCACCAGTTGCAAATTTAGATCAGGGAGAACTAGGGGTTATCACATGCTGATTCTTAATGTGAGATCATATTTGACATTTATTGCTGTAATGAATAAGTGTTATGCTTATAATCAGATGAATGCATCAACTAGATACTCTCTAAGTGCTGGAGAAAATGTTGTGTTTGCATCAAGTAAAAGTACCTCAACAAATGAATGAAAATCACAAACATGTGAGAGAGAGAGAGAGAGAGAGAGCTACCTGAAGATATCGTTCCTTGCATTCACTATTACCTTGCAAATTTAAAAGCTTACCGCTTTCTTCAGGCCTTCAAGAATATCAATCACACATCAACAATATCTTGACACTTACAAAATGCTCTGCAACTTGCTGTGAATTACGTTTTTCTTCAACATGCTTGACTGCTTGTCTCACCTATTATCAGTTGTGCAATCATCTTCTACCTCAACAACACTCTTGGCTATGGTTAGATCCTTTTTAATTCACAAAAAGATCCTTGTTTAAACCCCAAGGGATATATCTTATGCTAGGGGATGAACAAATGAGTTGTACAAGGGCTTTGAAAGGCCTACTACAGGAAGAGAGGGAAGAAGAAATGATTTAACCCCTTTGGATGGTTGGTTTTGGAATGTTTTCATTCACATTTATGAGCAAACTTGACATTGACTAGCACTGAAGAATCACCTGTAAAATTGTTTATGTTCCATTTGTTGATAGAAGAAAGTAGGGAAGCAAATACACTTTTATGAGAAAGTGAGGAAGTATCCCACTCATCAATGATCAGTATGGAGCAGTTGTTATTCCACTTGGGAAGCACTAGAAGGGGCAGCCAATGGAATCAATGGGTATAATTTTCAGCTATTCACTTTCTCATATAATTATGCAGATTATAGGTTTTCTCATTAATCATTGTGGCATACACATAACAAGGATGGTAGAAGAGAGGCACACAAGTTGAGCAAGATCTCCAAGAAAGACGTGGGACACCAGTTATAGTAGATTGGTAAACATACAAGCATTGAGCATCCAAAAGATGGCAAAATCAAATTTCACATTTCTCCTTGCTAATCCACAGTAGATTTGAAATGGCATCAATTGTAGCGCATGTGTTTGTTTTCATCATCACAATGGTTGTAGCATGCGTGTGGTATCACAACGATTGTAGCATGATTTTATAGATTTGATTTCAACATCATAGGAGTTGTGGCATGCATTTGGACATCACAATAATATAGAACATTGCTTTAAGAACATATGCAACATGGCTATACAAATAGGATGGTTTTAGTACTCAATTTAAAAACTCATTGAGAATTTCCCAACTTGTGGTTACTTGCAATTTGAAATATCCTAACTAGTATCTGCCCTAAAAGTCTAATTTGCAAACTCAGATTTCTGCCCTAATTTTCTGCACTTTAGATTTCTGCTCAAAACCCTAAATGCTGATTTGAATTTTTTGATTTCAACAAGCATAAACAGTGAACAAATATGCTTCCAAATTCTCCAACAAATAAGCAAATATATCTATCTTATCAACCATGAACATAACCAGCAATGCATAGCAATGGAATGATCATCAAAACATTATAGAAGTCTGATTTTTCAATTATCCAAACTGCTGCTACAAAAATCAGAATGACTGTCCATGCAAATACATCACAAAAATGGGCTCAAACATGCCCAGTATTATTCCAGAAGTTTTCTGCTACAAATCAATCCTAAACACATGCCAAAATGCATAGAAATGATGCTCCAAATGAACCCTAGCTGGGCAAACTACTCCAGTTATGCAAAATGCCAAAATGAATGCAAAACCTTTTAGCAAACAATTTGTTGTCTTGTTCTTAATAATCTTCATTTTAGTGTACACCTCGAAAGAGCAATGAGCCTTCAAGGGAATCCTAAGATTTGGCTTATCATTTGATGTTTTACTTGCATAGACTTTATTTCAGCGTAAATCTGAAAGAGCAATGAGCCTTAAGATGCATTCTGAGAAACAGTTTGTCTAAGTTACCAAAACCATTCCCAGTTACTTCTAAATCCTCTTACTCTGAATTTACCCGAGGAGATAGAAGTGTTATAAAATAGGCCTAGTTGTAAATGAGATTACAAAACTAGAGAAAAACCTCAGCAGCAATGCATAGAGTTTTATAAACCTTGTGCTCTCAGCTGAGTAAAGAGATAGGATCTAGTTTACATTTCTTTTTACACATCAACAGCAAATGAGGGAGCTTCCCCTCCTAATTCAAGAGTAGTTTATCTATGCATAGCTGTCCATTTCCAATAAGCACTCCAGAGGTGCTAATTGAAACGCCAACACCTTCCTACCATGGTGTAACAAGAGGGAAGGATCAATTATGGGAAATGGGACAAGGATGATGACAAGGGGATTAAGAGTCTCACCAGGTCATCTCAAATGAATGGCATGTACCACATGAGGAGAGAGAGACCGAGACATCCTATCAACATCCTCTTTTCATGTGACCCATAATTGAGCAAACTCAAAGTAGAATTAGTTAGTTCATTATGAATTTGCTAATGTTAATGATGTTATTTAAAAGAGAGTTACTAATGTTTAGTTTTGATGTTCAATGTGGAGTACTAATATTCTACTTGTTAGGCTATTTTAGTGATGGATCTCTAACTTATTTGTAGGGACTAAATCAATTCAAGGCATCCTCTAGGGCCCATTGCTTGGGAAATTGAAAATTTAGAATAGATTTAGGCTAACTCCTAGTAGGGACATTACAGTCTTGCAATGTCAAGTCAATCTTGTCCAAACCTCTTTGTTCACCACATACTGAAATTTCTTAATTGCTCACATATGTATGGGCAACATCCAACTTAAAGACACCCAAACCACAATTTGATTCCTTGCCAGAATGATGTAAATGTGATGAAGCAATGGTAGGCTTAATTAATGAAATATCACAAGAACCCATACCTTCATGTAGCTGATCTAACATGGCTGGTTTGACATCTCCATGGCAGTCTCTTCTTCAATCTTCATGTGCTCTTCATTTGTAGATTCAATAGGTGAATCTCATTTGTCCTTGGCCTCATAGGGCTAAAGTGAACTTTTGAACATGTCTTGTTTAGGGCTGCATGCTAACTGATTTTTGTCCTTCTCATAATTACTTGTAGGCTGCAAGTCACAAATAAGTACTTCTTCCTTCTCTAACAACCTTTATTCAATGATAACTTTGATTTTTCTCTCTTTCCTCAATTTTCTCATATCTACACGTATTCTCACGTTATTCTTGTTTTGTCACATTTGACCAATGAATGTAAGTGACTGTTGTTGTGACTGCATAAAACTTTGCATCATTTGATTCAAGATGTTTTCAATACCTGGCTTCTCATGCTTCTTTGGTTTCCTCTCTTGCTTGCTTTTCTTCTTATCCTTCTGCTGATTCATAAATTGATTTAAGGTAATTGCATTCCTAACCTTTGCTGGAAGTGTATTGTACTCATCATAGGCAACCATATTACATCATCAATCACATGTGTTGCCATAACTCCAAAACTTTCTGAATCACATACCCAACAAGTTGGCAAGATGCATGGCTTTAATACCATTGAAATAACCCAACTAGGATCTGCCCTAAAAGTTTGATTTGCAAACTCATAATTCTACCCTGATTTTCTGCACTTTAGATTTCTGCTCAAAATCCTAAATGCTGATTTGAATTTTTTGATTTCAACCAGCATAAACAATTAACGAATATGCTTCCAAATACTCCAACAAATAAGCAAAAGTTTACTAACTAGAGTACTCACGACTTACTACGAGAGAAATAGGAATCAACAAAACATAGACTAGTACGAACAATCATGAATGGATATTGCACAACAAAATAGTACTTCATTTATTATTCATGGTAACCAAGTACAATTAGCCGTACTAGAATGTAACAACATGTAACATAATATCACAAGTACTTGTTGTGACCTTTTTCACACATCGCCCCATTACAGATGGGGACCCCCCTAATTTTTGCTTCGTCTCGGTCTTTTGGCTTTGCTTTTGGGTCATTTTGTTGTCATCTCTCTTCTGTTCCGTCTATCTTTTCGGGGATGTGCCCGTCTGTGAGCTTAAACTTGAAATTTTGGCTAAGTCTATAGAATTAGGGTTTGTATTTCTCTGGTCGAATTCAGGTCAAATGAAGTGAATAACTTGAAATCTGAGACTAACGTTGCTGTTAGATGGCTTCTAGCAGGTCCCCAACAGAATTTCAATGAATTTTGACCACTTACTATTTTTAGTAAGTGTCCAATTCAGGGCGTTCTCTCAGCATTTTTGAAGTTCTGATCGCTACACTGCATCCAGAACATGTCAAGCTACTTGTCTGCAAATTTTCAGCTGAAACGGACAACTTACTATTTTTAGCAGCTCAGCTTCCGGAGCCAATTTCAGGGCCTATATGCAAAGTTTTTCAGTGCATGTCTAGAGATTCCTTCTGGGTTTTCAGAGACCTTCGCGATGATGTAACATGCAAAGTGAGATAACGACTTTCAGAGTTCAACCTTTGGAGACTTTTTTTAGGGTTTGCATGTCAGGGTTTTCTTTGCATGTCTGCATATTCCTTATGGGTTTTTTGAGAGCTTCGCAGTGATGTGACATGCAAACGGAGATAATCACTTATTCACGAACTTGCTATTTTTAGCAGATGCATTCCGGTAGCCACCTCCCAACACTTCAGAATTACAAACTGATCGCAATGCAACAAAAATGAGTACAAACGGAGGTCATTTGATATGCATGCAAGATCAATTAGGGTTTCTAGCTTCGGGACCCAAAAAGAGGGGTAAAAAGTCAGAATTTTCGAAAACCGGTGTATCCCACTGCGATCAACATCTTGCGAGCTATCCGCTGGTAAAATTTGAAGGAAAACGAAGCACTTACTATTTATAGTAAGGCATTTCAGAAACTGGCTAAAAATAGTAAATCAGCAGCAGGCACCAGTGTCAATAGGCAGGTCACCTGGTGAGGAGCACATCATTCAAATTTCAAGTCAAACGGAGCCGTGGAGGTCTTAGAAACAGGCAGTGACTATAAATAGTAAGCCACTTCAGAAACATGCCAGAAATAGCAGGTCATCACGAAGTCTCAGTATGAACAAATCGAGCAGCTGATGAGGACCCCATGGTGCGAATTTCAAGACAAACAGAGTTGCAGAGGATGGAAAATCAGACACTTACTATTTTTAGCAGGCTGGTGCAGAGGAATTAGGGTTTCCTAAATTCAAGGGCAGGAAACGACAGTCATGCAAATGCAACATCTAGTCATGACCACCACACTTCAGGCATTCAGCACGTGAAATTTGAGGACATTCTGAGCAATTGCTATTTTTAATAAGTTTCTAAAAATAGCAGGTACAGGCAGGCATCAAGCCCCGACAACTCAATCACGTCTCGAGGTTCAAAACAAAGCAAAATCCAGCTTTTTGGAGCCAAAAATCAGCTTAAAATGCAAAATTTGGGAAACTTTCTAAAAATAGAAAATTAGGGCAAGCCAAGGCTAGCATGAACAAATCGTTCCGAGTCAGACGAAACTATAAAGAGTTCACTAAGCCCGAGAAATTTCGAGTCCATCCAATGAATTCGCCTTAAGAAGCTAAAGATGGATGAAAACTTTGCTAAGGCATGAAAAATGGAGGCTTGCCTAGGGAAATGCGCCCAAGCTTGAGAAGATAAGGGACTCTAAAATTTGCCTAAGTATTTCAAATTTAAAGTAAAGGTCTTCAAATGTGCCCTTGAAGTTGGAGGAGGTTGGAAAAGTTTGAGTATGGTGAAATTTGAAGTTCCACCCCTTAAGTGCGCCTTGACTCATGAGAGGCTCCAAGAAATTTGTCTAAGTATGGAAAATGAAAGCTCCATGGTAAAATGCGCCCTTGAAGCTAAAGTTGAGAAGAGTGGCTTGAAATTTGTCTAAGTCCGGAAAATTGAAAGCTCCATGGTGAAATGCGCCCTTGAACTTGAAGTTGGCTGAAAATCTTCTAAGTGTTGCAAAGTTGGATGAGGACCCCTCCAAATGCGCCTTGAGAGGGAGGAGGAGTTGAGAAGGCAAGAATTTTGACTAAGGCAAATAAAATGAAAGTAGAGGACCTCATATGCGCCCAAGGAGAAGAGAAGGAGATGAAATTTTTTGAAGTCCTTAAGATTTGAAGCTTAACATTCAAAATGCGCCCAAGCTGCTGGAGGAGGTAAAAATCCAATTAAGGCATAGAAATTTGAAGCATGACCTCTTGAATGTGCCTTAGGTGAAGATAGGGCCTTGAAAATTTACTAAGTATTCAGGATTTGAAGCATACCCCTCCAAATGCGCCTTGACTTGTGGGGAGTTGGAGAAAATTGTCCAAGTATAGTAAATTTGAAGCATGCACCTCTATATGCGCCCTTGCCAAATGAAAGTTAGGTGAAAATTTCTAAGTGATAACACTTGATGTAGAGGACCTCATATGCGCCCTTGAAGAGAAGATGAAGGTGAAAATTTTCTTAGTATGAAAAGTGGATGTTACTCACCCTAAATGTGCCTGGACTAGCCTGTAGAGCTTGGAAAAATGCTAAGTGTTGGAAAATAAAAGTAGCCCCTTCTATTTGCGCCTTGAGGAGAAGGTGGGGCTTTGAGATGTTTCCAAGGTGTAAAAATTGAAAGCTCAAGCTATGGTTTGCGCCCTTGCTAGAAGATGGGACTCTAAAAAATTCTAAGTCATGAAAACTAGAAGTTCTACCTCTTAAATGCGCCCTTGACTGGTGGAGGGAGTTGGAAAATTTACTAAGTATTTCAAAATTGAAAGCATGACCTCTTAAATGCGCTTACGGTGCAAAAGCATGCAACAAGGGAAAAGGACAAGACGTCAAAGACAAGAATACATGCATGCAAGAAGACAAAATGCAAGGCGTCCAAAGCATGAAGTGGGTCCCTTTGATGAAAGCTAGAGAATATTTTAAGTGTCTAAAATTTGAAGCTTGACCCCTTGTTGGCGCCCAAGGTGAGTAGAGAATCTAGGCGTAGGAATTTGAAGTTAAATGCCTCATATGCGCCTTGAATATGTGGGGATGATTTTCTTTTGACATTAGAAATGTTTCTAAGTGTGGGAAATTTAAAAGTGAACCCCTCTATAGGTGCTTAGAAGTTTAAACTTAAAGAAATATGAGGAGTGTTTGGATTTGAAGCTAGACCCACTTTGTGCGCCTAAGGAGTGGGGGATGATGAAGAATATTTCAAGGCGTTGGAAATTCTTTGCTAAAATTTTGAAATTTAAAATGCCTCCTGTCAAATGTGCCTAGACTTGAGTGATGAGGTGATAAAATATTTTCCTAAGTGTAATATTTTCAAGAGAAGGGAAGCCTAAGTTTGATGGAGAAAATGAAATCTTCAGAGGCAGGGATAAAATTGATGATAAATGAGAGGATGCCAGCTTCACAAGATGGATAAAAAATTTCAAGTCAGAGCAACAAGATACTCATAGGGATGAAGAAATGAAGTATATTTGATGTGAAAATCAATTTTTCTAAGGTTCAAAATTCAAGAAAAATTAAATGAACCCGTTCATTGTGTACCCATGAATCCGATGCGTTCTGAGGAAAATTTTCTTCTGGGTATTTAAGGTCTTCGACAAGGAGTTGATTTTGAAGTCTTCTGCACTTCGCCGGAGCTTTCGACACGGAGAATTTGATCGGCACTTGATTTATGATTTTTCCTAAGGGAAATTTAAATTTTCTAAGGAAAAATGCTTCAGATGATGAATTTGAAGTTGATTGCCTAGGTGAATTTGCTCAAATTCTTCGTGATGATAATCTTCTTGAGCCAAAGTTGAATAAAATCAAAGTCGTTAATGACCTAGTTGATGAAATGAATTATGATACGCCCTTGAGGGAGATGAAATTTGTCTAAGGCATGAAGAATGTGAAGCTAAGGTGAAACTCAAATATTACGATGAAGGCGTCAAGATGGCATGCAGATGTTGAAAGCTATGAAGAAAGAGGGGTTTCCTAGAAGAGAAATGTTCTGGAGATCGCTCAAACCTCAAAGATTAGAGCAAGAAAATTAGGTAAGTAAAGCGAATTTATATTATGAAGTGTTCTGATGCTCTTCTCCTTGCTTGTTTTGTAGGAGGAACGTCGAGACTAAACGGTGGTGACTTGAGGAGATGAAGCGAATACTTGGAGAAAATGGCTAAGTGTTGAGACTTAGTATGTGCCCAACTCAAGTAACAAAGAAGAAACGTTTTCAAGGCTCAGGATGGAGAAGAAAATGAAAACCCAAGCAAGTACTTGGAAGTTGAGGAACAACATCAAGGAGGAAAATCATCGTCAAGCAGGAGGAAAAAGTTACAACCTTGAAGTTTCAAATTGAGAACGTGCTTGTCGGACAAGGAGCAGTGTGAACACATTTCTAGACAGGAATCTTCTAGAAGATGGTGGCCATTAATTGCTCATTTATTACCCCTCTTCTTTGTGGCGGTTTTTAGGGTGAATCTTGTTTAGGGCTGAGGTGGCACGATCTGGGCCATCCAGTCGATTGTAATCTGAGCCGTCCATTGGACTTGGCCAGCTATAAAAGGGGCATCCCCCCTCATTTGTACAGGATTAGTAGAAGTAGACAGTAGAGATTAGAATAGAGAGACAACTAGGTGTTAGCTTAGAAGTAGTCTAGCATAGATTGATAGAGTAGTTGAAGAAGAAGGAAAGTTTTTCCTTTAAAAATTTGTAAGAAATTGTTGTGAACACTCTCCCAATAAAAAGAATTTTCATTGATGGTGAATTTCATCTTTTGTTGTGAGTAGCTAGCAAGGTTTCTTCGTCCTTCTGATTCAAGTTGTGACTTAAAGTAGAGTAAACTTTATTTCATGGATGTAGATGATAGTTGTGGAATGTGGTGTTTGATTTGAGCAAACTTCATTTATCCATACCACTAGTGTGTTCGCTGATGGTGAATGCACCTTGTGTGGTCAATTGGTATATCATGATTTGTATGTTTATATGCGTCGTTGTGATGGTATTTTCATGCTAAGTTATGATTTGAACACCTTAAGCTACTCTTCTGAAGATTGCACCAGTTTTGTGGAAGCTGTCCGAAGTGAGGCAAAGCAAGGCTCGGTTGAAGCTTGTGAGAATTGATCGCCATGTCCCATGCCTTAGATTAGAGCCTTCTTAACCCAGCACCATTTACATTCAGTACCTTCTGAAACAAGAACTTTATAGACAAACCTTTCGGGCATTCGAATTCCTTTCTCCGTTGCTGAGCAATTTTGTAAGTCCCCTTGAAATACCAGCAAATCACATTGAGCCAACTGAGACTATTCGCATTGAAGGAACCTTGGAGTTGAACGCACGAACTCTCTCGCAATCTTAGCGTGCTGGATGCTTTGATCAAGAGAGAATAGGGTAGCCGTTGGCAACTTTATTCTGTGTTGGTGCGGCCACGAAAAACACATCAACAGTACCAACATAATGTCTCTCGACTATACTAACTCAAGTACAAATAGCCGTTGGCAGTGGTTGAGGAACCAACCGTCACAACGCTTCATAACAACTAATCACTAGTCGAGGAATTAGTCTTCCCGAAACATGTACAAAAGTATATGAAATATTATAAACTAACTATAGTCTTATTTAAATATAATTAACTGTGGCTGACTATGACCGACTACATCATCCCCCCCACAAAAGTGGTCGTCTTCTAGACGACGAAAAAAAAAATAGGGGTACCTCTCAGCCAATACTCACTCCCACTCAACCAATGTCTCTTTGAAAGCTGCAACTTTTGTCCACTCGACAGTCGTCACCTAAGCCGGTTCCTCCAATGACATTTGAATGTAGTCTGCCAACTCTCGAGTGGTAGTCTCGACCTCATGTACCACTACGTGATCATGTCCCATGTCTAGTTGTTGTCCAATTGCATCGACTTTGTACATAACTCTCCCCATGTCATACAGTTCACTCAAGTACCTCTAGATTGTACTGTGAGGATCATAGTCATTTGGCTTACTGATCTCAATGTACACAATGTTTTCATCATTGGACTCCTCCCCTAACTCTTCTAGACGTCATTCTAGCCATGAGGGTGGTGTACATGTTGGGTGTGAAGCTAGGAGAACTAATTGTGATACTAGTGGTTATGGTTGTACTATGATAACTGGCTACCTTGGGACTTGGCAATCCAAATGATTTTGATGGGGGTTTGGGAGCAACGCCCCCAATGAGAACAAGGAGCAATGCCCCTTGCGGGGGTTTGGGGTAGCACCCCCAACAAGGTCAAGGGGCAACGCCCCTTGCCGAGGTTTGGGGGCAGCGCCCCTCAACGAGGTCAATAGGCAACACCCCTTGCATCAGGTACATCATTTTCATTAGTTTTCAACAAGTTCCAAGTATTGCTGACCAAGTCCGAAATCAAAGATTTCGGAGTGTTTAACTATATGATCATTGCCCATTGTATTGTACTCCAACCTTACTATACTCTCTACTCCATGCAAGGGTGTACCAACAATTTAGTTTTGCACTGTACTACTACTCCCTTTGGTCGTACTAACTTCTTGATGCCTAGTTGTACAATCGTACTTTACACGAATCTCCCTTCCAACTTCTTGCACAATATTCCTTGCACGTATGGTAGCTTGATTCCTTGTACGACAACTTAGCATACGACCCTCTTGCAATATCCATAATGAACCAAACCTCTCCATACAGAATCTCCTGTCTCGTATTCCTACCGTGCTTTGTGTTCTTTCTCCTTGCCATACGGATTGGCAATCAGTTTTGCACTATTCTATTCATGCTTCTTGTATGAGCGCTCTCCTCTTATCGTGTACGGTTTTATGTTGAATGTTTGTCCTTTGTTTTGTTTCAACCTATCGTACAACACTTCTAATTTTTCTGTACAAGAGACTGGGAGAAGCTTGGCACAAGGCATGAAGGAGACTATACAAATTGGAAAGCACAGGTGCTACTCTCACAAAGCTGAAGGAAGCCAGCAAACAAAGGGGAAGGAATAAATTGCTCGAAGCTGGAGATCGAAACAGAGCACGTATTGAACCTTACATCATATAGAAAACACAATGCAAAATTTGCAAGGAGAAATCGTATGTCAAAAACAAGAGCAGATCTTGTACGGAAATAGGCAAGTATTGATCAAGGAAAATTACGAAGGCAAGAAAAACCCCGTCCGACACAGGTTGAAGAGGAAGGTGGAGGCCATGCCACTATCGTCCAATGGTGTGTACACGGGAGTTGTGTTGATGTGTTTTTCGTGACCGCACCAACGCAGAATAAAGTTGCCAACGGCTACCCTATTCTCTCTTGATCAAAGTATCCAGCATGCTAAGATCGCGAGAGAGTTCGTGCGTTCCACTCCAAGGTTCTTTTAGTGCAAATAGGCTCAGTTGGCTCGATGTGATTTGCTGGTATTTCAAGGGGACTTACGGAATTGTTCAGCAGCAGAGGAAGGGAATTCAAATGCTCGAAAGATTTGTCTAGAAAGTACTGAATGTAAATGGCGTAGGGTTAAGAAGGCTAAATCTATTCTAAGGCATGGGACATGGCGATCAATTCTCACAAGCTTCAACCAGGCTCTGCTTTGCCTCGCTTCGGACGACCTCCACAAAACTGGTGCAATCTTCAAAGGAGTAGCTCAAGGTGTTCAGATCACAACTTAGCATGAAAATACCATCACAACGACGCATATAAACATACAAATCATGATCGAAGTTAAGTACATGATATTTCAGTTGACCACCCAAGGCGCATTCACCATCAGCGAACACACTAGTGGTATGGATAGACGAAGTTTGCTCAAATTGAAGACCACATTCCACAATTCCTAACATTTACTTGCATAGAAATGAAATTACACTACTCTACGCTACTTGAAGTGGAAGGGATGAAGAAACCTCGCTAGCTATCCATAACAAAGACGAATTTCACCATCAGCGAAAAGATCTTTTATTATGAAAGTTTTACACGACAATCATTTACAAAAGTTTCCAAAGGAAAACTTTCCTTCTCCTCCAACTACACTATCAATCTATACTAAACTACTTCTAAGTTGTCCCTCTACTCTCTACTGTCTAACTTCTACTTCTATGTCTAATGAGATACAAATGAGGGGGACTCCCCCTTTTATAGCTGGCCAAGTCCAACGGATGGCTCAGATTACAATCGGCTGGATGGCCAAGATCGTGCCACCTCAACCCTAAACAAGATTCACCCTAAAAATCGCCATAATGGAGAGTGGGGCAATAAATGAGCAATTAATGTCCATCTTCCAAAAGATTCTCGTCTGGAAACGCGTTCACACTGCTCTTAATCCTCTGGGACTTGATCAAACAACTTCTTCTTTGTCACTCGAGTTATACTAAGTCTCAACACGTAGCCATTTTTTGCAACCTTTCTTCCTTCGAGGTTGAAATGTCATCTTGGATTTTTTGCTTCATCACTTTAAATCATCACCGCTTGGTCTCGACGTTTCTCCTGCAAAACAAGCAAGGAGAGGAGCATTAGAACACTTCATAATATAAATTCACTTACTTACCTAGATTTTCATGCTTTGATTTCTCCCGAGGGTTCATCGTTTTTCCTTAGCCAACTTTGCTTTCTTCATGATTTTTCAACATCTTGACTTCAACTGTATCCCCCTTTACTTTTCCAGCTGAGGTGTTCGCAATTTTGATCTCGTTCATCTCTGGCTCAAGAAAATTATCTTCACGAAGAACTTGAGCAAATTCACCTAGGCAGTTCCTTTCAAATTCATCGTCTGGAGTATTTTACCTTGAAAACACATTTTCTTCACTTTGCCTTAGAAAATTTTCAAATTTTCCCTTAGGAAAACTCATCAATTCGGTGCCCATCAAAATCTTTATCCTGGAAGCTTCGGCGAAGTGTGAAAGGCTTTAAAATCAACTCCCTGTCGAGGATCCTCAATACCCAGAAGAAAATTTTCTTCAGAACGCGTCAGATTCATGGGTATACAGCGAATGCGTTCATTTAATTTTCTGAATTTTGAACCTTAGAAAAATAATTTTTTAGCAAATTTAATCCATTTCTTCATCTGTGAACATTTCTTGTTGCTCTGACTTGAAAATATTTATCAACCCTGTGAAGCTGGCATCATCGGACTCCTCACCTGGCAATTTATTCATGTCTTGAGAAATTTCATCATCCTCCATGTCTAGGCGTAATTTCCTAAGGAAGAAAATATTTTGCCTTAGAAAATTTTCAAATCATTTAGCATTTTGAAAATTTTTCCTTAGGAAATTTTATTCATTTTCAATCCTTCCTGTGGTGAGAAATTTTTTTATCAATTCACTTGGAAAATTTTAATGCCTTGATCACACTTGTATGTCATGGAGAATATTTTTTTTTAAAACCAACGCCTAACACCATTCTCCATCCTTGGACGTTTTCAAAGCTCCTCACAAGTTAAAGCGCACTTGGAGGGATGTGCTTCAAATTTAGACACTTAAAATATTCTAAAACCCACTCTTCCAGCCTGGGGGGCATTTAATAGGTTGAGCTTCAACTTTTGACCACTTTTCAAACTCCCACAAGTCAAGGGCGCATTTGGGCCATCAAGCTTCAAATTCAAATGCCTTAGTGAGAATTTCTAACCTCCAATATCCTCTTGGGCGCATATAGCTAGTGGTGGAGGAATTTTTTATGCTTAGAAACTTCTTTCAACTTGCCAGGTGAAGTAGGCGCATTTTACCAAGGGTACTTCCAGTTTGCTCAAGCCTTAGAAATAATTTTGCCATTATGCAAGTTGGGCGCATTTTACCCCTTCTACATCCATTCTAACACTTAGAAAACATTCCAACACCTCTCCCTAGGCCAAGGCGCATTTTGGAGGTGCTACTTCCACTTTGGGTGCCTTAGAAAAATTTTGATGCTTCTTCCTCTTCAAGGCGCATATGGGGGCTTGAGCTTCCAATTTCTTATACTTAGAATATTTTTCAAGCTCTTCTACCCAGGGGCACATATGGCACTTTGGACTTTCAATCTTTGATACTTAGAAAAAAAATTTACTCTTCAAGCTTGAGGGCGCAAATGGCAGGGTCTGCTTTCAATTTCCATACTTAAACTTTTCGACACTTAGCCTCCTTAGCTCCTGGGCGCATTTGGCAGGGGCAACTTCCAGTTTCGTGACATAGAAAATTTCTTTGCACAGCCACCTTGTGATGGGCGCATTTCACAGGGTCTTCTTCCAATTTCAAGGACTTAGAATATTTTAAGTTCTCTCTTCAACTTGGTGGGCGCATTTCAGCCATGGAGCTTTCAATTTGTGACCTTTAAACATTTTCTAACTCCTCCCTCAAGCCTAGGCGCATATCCACCCTAGAGGTTCCACTTCTGAACACTTGATAAAATTTTGTTCTTCAAGCTCTTAGGCGCAAATCATTGGTCATGCTTTCACTTTGGACACTTAGAAACTTTTCAGCTCTTGACCTTCTTAGCTCTAACCTCAAGGGCGCAAATGGCATGGGGAGCTTTTAATTTGTGTGCCTTAGTCAAAGTTTCAAGTCTAGAACCTCAAGGGCGCATTTAAGAGGTCCTTCTTCCAATTTCATCACTAGGGCGCATTTGCAAGGTGCTGAACTTCAAGCTCAAGGGCGCATTTTCACATGTCTACTTCCAATTTAAAATATTTTCAATTTTCTAACCTTCTTCAGGCAAAGGCGCATTTCCCCTTCTGAGGTTTCAATTTGCAACACTTAGAGGAAATCCTAGTCATCCTTCCAAGCCTGGGCGAATTTAGCCCCTTTGTCATGTCCCCTTCCAGTTGACATCTCTCAAAGCTGATGATTAGCCTATTATGCGACCCTCGTAGGCTGATAGGATGGATAGAGGGTCTTGATGGAGCTTGGCTTGGCTTCGGTCGTCAGAATTTTACCAGTTGGCTTTCGTTCGGGCTCATTCGGACACCATTTGCCTAAGTTGCTATTTTTAGCAGTATTTGGCACTCAGCGAGGCACCCCTGCTATTTTTAGCAGTATGGTTTGAACATGTGCAGAATCATTCACTCATTCGCCAGCTTTAGACGGTTCGTGAATCGGACATATCTTGAGGAAGATATTAATATTTTAATGGATTAATTAAAATATTAATTAGACAGAGCTTATATTATAAAGTTATAATATTTTAATATTATAACTTAAGTGAATTGCTGAAGGGGGTCGCCCATCATGGAAGGGACCATTTTTTATTATAATTTATAATTAAAAATGCGATTGAAGACTATTGAAAAATTAAAAGGGAAAAGGTCGAATTTATTTTAATGATGCCTTTTTGAGAGAATTCGCACTTTTGAGGAGATACAAGGGTTTTGCCTTGGGATTTGAGCTATTATGTTGATTATTGAATTTTTTGAGCAAGTCTTCTTCCGGAGAACGAAGCCTAGGGTTTCCGTTGTCTACAGGCATTGGAGAACGAGCCATCTTCAGTGTTGCAATTCAGAGACTGTGAAATAACAGTTGATCTATTGCTTGCAGAGAGGTAGTCTCATTCAGAGATTATCACAGAATGTATTAAGAGATCATTATCATTCAGGGTTTCCAGTTCGTGATTCATCCAGCAGAGATTCTTAGTTTATGTGCCTATTTATCCTGAGGTCTGGAAACACCATTGAGGGCCATACATTTAATTTCTTTGCTGCTGTAGAAAGCCGTACCTTTCTGCTGTCAGGCCGTACCACCTTCAAAGAGCCGTACTTTAATTTCAGAGTAAATCGCCTTCCTTTTTGGTCATCTGGCTTTTCACATCTGGGCGGCTAGGCATCTGGAACATTTCACAAGCGTTTGACAGAGGGAGAAGTGCAAGATTATGACAGCCGTACCATTTCAAATGCTCAATCAGGCTGCTGCAACAATCAGGTTTTCTTCAAATATATTGTTGCTTTTTGCTTTGCATGATACCAGATCTTATTTGTAATCATCCTAGAAGTTTAATAAATAGACTGGCAACTGGAGATTCAATAGTTTCTATCATTTCCAATATTGTATGATTTTATTTGAATTTTATATCAAATTCTTGCAAAATCACAATTTTCATTATTTATGCAAAAACGCCAAAAACCCAAAAATACACAAAAACTATCAAAAAACAGTCAGAACTCAGAGTAGCGGAAACAGGGGTTTCTACAGTGGTATCAGAGCTAAATCCTGCCATCCTGAGGGTTTAGCAATCTTATGCAGCCACAAGAGTTTGGGTCTCACAGGTATTATACTCGCAGGAGAGCCTTGATTGACAGGCAACAGGGTTCGATCCGGCAGCCGGGAAACATGGCTGACATAACAGATATTCCTAGAACAGAGATTCCTCATAACCCTAGAGATCAGGACGATGCAGAGGTTTTAGACACTCTCAGAGACTTACGAGCAGGTCAACGGCAGTCCAACGATGTGCTACAGCAGTTGGCAGTGGCAATCAGAGGTTAGGGACGTCGAGGAGACCGTCACCACATCGTGACGAGGACAGGAGTGATGCAGGATCCCGGAGAGCACCTAGGACTGTTTCACAGACAGCAGACAGGCCCACTAGGCCTACTTTTGTGAGACAGGAGCCCGATGAGGCTATTGCAGGTGACGAGCATGAGGAGTTGTTCGCAGACACACTTATGGCAGCGAACGAGGAGTGGGAGTTAGTACCACCGGATGTTAGAGAGAGGATTACCTTTGACAGATTCATTACACAGAGGAGAGAACATCACAGAGGTCGACAGGATTGGAGACCTAGACATCAGAACAATGATCTAAAACATGCTACAAACAAACTCAATCTAGCGATGTTCGATGGTAGTGGTAAGGTTACAGCTCAGGCCTGGATCAGTAAGCTAGACACGTTCCTCACATTGCGTCCGATGGCTGAGAGGGATGCTATCAGGAATGCGACATTGCATCTTGAGGGAGTAGCTTACAACTGGTGGCACCACGGGATGGTGACACTCCAGCATGATCGGATCACCTCATATCAGGAGTTTGTTGATAGGTTGGTGGAACGATTTGATAGGAAGGATCCAGAATCCTACTTCAGAGATTTGGCTCAGTTGCGACAGAGTGGCAGTTTGGAGTCTTACATTGGTGACTTCCAGAAGTTATCAGTTATGGTTCCTAATATTTCAGAGAGGCGACTTGTAGTGCTTTTCATGGAGGGACTGACGGAGCCATTGAGAGGTTGGATCAAAGCCTTTGATCCTCCTTCGTTACAGGAAGCCATGAAGAAGGCGCGTAGCATGGAGTTGGCAGCACCATCCAGTAGATTCAACTCCAGAAACAATTCTTCTTTCAGGGATAATAAGGGCTTCAACAAAAACAGAGAGAAATCAGATTTTAACAAAGAAAAATCAGATTTCAAAAATGATTCAAAGGGAAAATCAGCAGCACCACCTTTGGATCGAGAGGCTCTTAATGATCTACGCAAGAAGAAGCTTTGCTTCTACTGCAAAGGTCCCTATAATGCCAATCACGATTGTCCTTTGAGGCCTAAGGGCAAGGCAAATCGGGTGATGTGGGCTTATTATGAGGATTCGGAATCAGAGAATTCCGAACAGCAGGAGAGTTTTGAGGATTCAGAGTCAGAGGCTTCAGAGCCTAAGGCAGAGGCAGAGTCAGAGCTTCAGATTCAGGAGTCACGTCTATCTAGCATTCAGCAGGAGGGCTCATTCAGACTTCGTGGAGTTTTGGCAGGACAGAGGGTCATTACCCTTCTTGATACAGGAGCCACCCACAACTTTATCGATGCTAGATTTGTGGAGAAGCGCGGACTCATCACTGAGGAGTTCGAAGGCAGTAGGGTTAAGGTGGCTGACGGTTACACTCTCAGGTGTGAACGTATGAGAGTCGTAAACTCAAAGGGCCAGAGAGACTCTATAGCATTTATGATAAGGAGATGCTAGCTATAATGAATGCCTTGGCGAAATTTAGGCAATATCTTGTGGGCAGCAAATTTTGCATTAAAACTGACCACAACAGTTTGAGGCATTTTCTGGGGCAGCGGGATCTCAATGATCGTCAACAGAAGTGGGTGAGCAAATTACAGGCATATGACTGACATCTCTTATATCAAAGGCACCCAGAATGTAGTAGCTGATGCTCTTTCACGCAGGCCTTATCTGAGCTCTATGGTCCATATTATAGAGGATTGGAGGCATATGATTGTGGCAGAGTATGCCAAGGACACTTGGGCATCCAGCATTGTAGAGGGATCGATGATTGACACTAGATACACGCTTGTGAATGACTTGATCATTTACAAGAACAGGATTTATTTGGTCCTAGGTTCAGAGATGAAGAACGTTATCATGCGAGCCTTTCATGATGTACCTACTGCAGGACATCCCGGATATTTCAAAACATACAGATAGATTCGAGAGAGATTTACATGGAAAGGACTTAAGGCAGATGTTCTTCAGTATGTGCGTGAGTGCCCTGTTTGTCAGCAGAACAAGCAGGAGAACACGTACCCGACAAGATTATTGCAGCCACTTTCGATTCCTGATAGGAAGTGGGAATGCCTGTAGATGGATTTCGTTACGGGCTTGCGTAAAGCCCAAGGACGAGATTGCATATATGTAGTTGTGGATCGGCTAACGGAGTATGCCCACTTCTTTCCGATTACCACCACTTACACAGCTACACAGGTAGTAGAGGTCTTCTTCCGTGAGGTATTCAGACTACATGGGTTGCCTCGGAGCATAGTGAGCAACAGGGATAGTCGGTTCTTGAGTCACTTCTGGCAGGAGGTGTTCAGACTTTGTGGGACCGAGCTCACACCGAGCACCAGTTACCACCCGCAGACCGATGGGCAGACGGAGATAGTGAATAAATGGGTGGAAGGTTACCTCAGGAACTATATTGCAGGGCAGCAAAAGGCATGGATCAAGTGGATTCATTTGTGCGAGTATTGCTACAACACGACATTCCATATGACCATTCAGATGTCCCCTTTTATGGCGTTGTATGGTTATGAGGCGCCGAGTTTTCTGGATTTGCTACTGAGTGACAGTAGAGTGCCGAGTGCTGGAGACTTGTTGCAGGAGAGTCAGGACACTATGAGGGCTCTCAAGGAGAATATTGCTAAGGCATAGAATCAGCAGAAGCAGTACGCAGATCAGAAGAGGACAGAGAGGTCTTTTGAGGTGGGCGACATGGTTTATCTTATGCTGCAGCCCTACTGTCAGTCTACTCTTAGTAAGAGTGGTTCAGAGAAGCTTAAGCCACGATATTATGGTCCTTTCAGGATCCTGAGGCATGTTGGAGAGGTGGCTTATGAGCTAGAGCTTCCGGCAGAGAGCAGGGTACACAATGTTTTTCATGTGTCACGTCTCAAGAAGGTGTTGGGACACCGTGTGGTACCTTCTGCAGTTTTACCTCCCTTAGATGATGAGGGAAAGTTTATTTTAGTACCTGAGTCTATCCTGGAGTACAGAGAGAGACAGTTGCGTAGGAGGACTATCAGGGAATATTTGGTGAAATGGAGAGATTTGCTAGTGGAGGATGCTACATGGGAGAGCAAGGATATTCTACAGCATCCGGAGTTGAGATTGCTTAAGGACAAGCAATTTCAGGAGGGGCGGACTGTCATGTCCCCTTCCAGTTGACATCTCTCAGAGCTGATGATTAGCCTATTATGCGACCCTCGTAGGCTGATAGGATGGATAGAGGGTCTTGATGGAGCTTGGCTTGGCTTCCCAGCTGGCTTTCGTTCGGGCTCATTCGGACACCATTTGCCTAAGTTGCTATTTTTAGCAGTATTTGGCACTCAGCGAGGCACCCCTGCTATTTTTAGCAATATGGTTTGAACATGTGCAGAATCATTCACTCATTCGCCAGCTTCAGACAGTTCGTGAATCGGACATATCTTGAGGAAGATATTAATATTTTAATGGATTAATTAAAATATTAATTAGACCGAGCTTATATTATAAAGTTATTATATTTTAATATTATAACTTAAGTGAATTGCTGAAGGGGGTCGCCCATCATGGAAGGGACCATTTTTAATTATAATTTATAATTAAAAATGCGATTGAAGACTATTGAAAAATTAAAAGGGAAAAGGTCGAATTTATTTTAATGATGCCTTTTTGAGAGAATTCGCACTTTTGAGGAGATATAAGGGTTTTTCCTTGGGATTCGAGCTATTATGTTGATTATTGAATTTTTTGAGCAAGTCTTCTTCCGGAGAACGAAGCCTAGGGTTTCCGTTGTCTACAGGCATTGGAGAACGAGCCATCTTCAGTGTTGCAATTCAGAGACTGTGAAATAACAGTTGATCTATTGCTTGCAGAGAGGTAGTCTCATTCAGAGATTATCACAGAACGTATTCAGAGATCATTATCATTCAGGGTTTCCAGTTCGTGATTCATCCAGCAGAGATTCTCAGTTTATGCGCCTACTTATCCTGAGGTCTGGAAACACCATTGAGGGCCATACATTTTAATTTCTTTGCTGCTGTAGAAAGCCGTACCTTTCTGCTGTCAGGCCGTACCACCTTCAAAGAGCCGTACTTTAATTTCAGAGTAAATCGCCTTCCTTTTTGGTCATCTGGCTTTTCACATCTGGGCGCCTAGGCATCTGGAACATTTCACAAGCGTTTGACAGAGGGAGAAGTGCAAGATTATGACAGCCGTACCATTTCAAATGCTCAATCAGGCTGCTGCAACAATCAGGTTTTCTTCAAATATATTGTTGCTTTTTGCTTTGCATGATACCAGATCTTATTTGTAATCATCCTAGAAGTTTAATAAATAGACTGGCAACTGGAGATTCAATAGTTTCTATCATTTCCAATATTGTATGATTTTATTTGAATTTTATATCAAATTCTTGCAAAATCACAATTTTCATTATTTATGCAAAAACACCAAAAAACCAAAAATACACAAAAACTATCAAAAAATAGTCAGAACTCAGAGTAGCGGAAACAGGGGTTTCTACACCCTTGTAGTTTCAATTTCAGTGACTTAGTCAAATTTCCACTACCTCCTCTTCTCCTTGGGCGCTTTCTGGGGGTCAAGCTTCCAATTTTCCAGACTTAGAATTTTTTAGAGCTTCAATCTCCTCCCAAGGGCGCATTTTGAGTAGGCAACTTCAAGTTTCTAACACTTAGAAGATTTTCACCCTTATTCTTTCCTCAAGGGCACATTTTCATGGGTGAACATCAAGTTTTAATGCCTTAGTAAAATTTTCATCCTTTTGCAAGCTAAGGGCGCATTTTGACCTGTGAGCTTCCATTTTCAATGCCTTACCTCATCTTTAGCTTTTAAAGGCGTTCTTCACTGGCTGGACTTGAAAATTTATCAATTTCAATGAATTTTATGCTCTTTCCCTGATTTAGGGCAACTTGATCACGCTAACCCTAATTTGCTATTTTTAGAAAGTTTTTCAACTTTGCACTTCAAGCTAATTTCAAGCTCCAAAAAGGCTGGATTTTGCTTTGTTTTGAACCTCGAGATGTGGTTGAGCTGTCGGGCCCTGATATCTGCATGCACCTGCTATTTTTAGCAACTTACTAAAAATAGCAATTGCTCAGAATGTCTTCAAATTTTGCGTGCCGATTGCCTGAAGGGTATTGATCGTGACTGGACGCTATTTCTACATGACTGTCTTGTTTTACCCTTGAATTTAGGAAACCCTAATTTCTCTGCCCAAGCCTGCTAAAAATAGTAAGTGCTTGATTTTTCATTCTCTGCAACTCCGCTCGCCTTGAAATTTGCGCCATGGGATCTTTATCAGCTGCTTGACTTGTTCATACTGACGCTTTGCGCTGACCTGCTATTTATAGCACATTTATGGAGGTGGTTTACTATTTGTAGTAACTACTTGCTTCTGAGACTTCCACAACTCCGTTTGACTTGAAATTCGAATGACGCGCTCCTCACCACGTGACCTGCCTGTTGACATTGGCGCATGCGACTGACTTACTACTTTTAGCCAGTTTCCGAAATGACTTACTATAAATAGTAAGTGCTCCGATTGCCTTCAAATTTTACCGGTGGATAGCTTGAGAGATGCTGATCGCGATGGTATACACTGGTTTTTGAAAATTCTGACTTTTTACGCCTCTTTTTGGGTCCCGAAGCTGGAAACCCTAATTGGTCTTGCATACGTATCAAATGACCTCCGTTTGTCCTCGTTTCTGTTGCATTGCGATCAATTCGTGATTCTAAAGTGCTGGGAGGCCGCCGCCGGGATGTATCTGCTAAAAATAGCAAGTTACTGAAGGAGTGATTATCTCTGTTTGCATGTCACATCATCGCGAAGCTGTCGAAAAACCCACAAGGAATACGCAGACATGCAAAGAAAACCCTGACATGCAAGCCCTAAAAATAGCCTCAGAAGACTGAATGTTGAACTGCTAAAAATAGTAAGTTGTCTGTTTCAGCTCAAATTTTGCCAGTGAGCAGCTTGACATGTTCTGAATGCAGTGTGACTGTTAAAACTTCGAAAGTGCCGAGAAAATGTTCCAAATTTCACACTTACTAAAAAGAGTAAGTAGCTGGAATCCGATGAAACTTAGCTGAGAAGTTGTTGAAAGCACACTGATAGCAACGTTAGTCCTTATTTTCAATTTATTCACCTTATTCGACTTCGGGTTGACCAGAAAGATAGAAACCCTGATTTTACCGACTTGGCCAAAATCTCACATCAGATGGGCACATCCCCAGATAGACAAAACGAGAGAGAGACAACAGCAAAAACAAACCAAAAATCAAGCCAAAAGTTCGAAACGACACAAAAATTAGGGGGTCCCCATTTGCAATGGGGCGATGTGTGAAAAGCTCACAACAAGTTGCCACTCTCGAGGAGAATTTGACAAGGAAAGCAAAAGTACTAGCAGAGAAGGATTGGTTGTTGGTAGAGAAGGATACACATATGGCTGATGCACTGTGACTTTCAGTTGAGAGGGAGAGTCAGTAGCAGGAAAAGGACAAGGAGTTGGCTAGCACTAAGTGGGAGCTTGATAAGGTAAAGGCCAAACTGGATGAGGCAATCTAGATTGTGGAGCTTGCACATCTAGGGGCGCCTTCTCACCCTCCCTCTTAATTTCCCTTTCTGTACCCTCATTTTTTTCCGTCATCTGGAAGACAACTACTTTTGTGGGGGGGATTGTGTAGTCGGTTTAGTCGGCCATAGTCATAGTTGGTTGTAGTTGGCCAAGAGTGTACTTGGTGGACCATGAGTCATAAGTAAATAAGACTTTAGTTAATGTTAATAATTCATGTACTTGTTGTGTTACATACTTGTCATGTTAGTTGTCTCAAGAATTAAGTTAATGATGAAACAATTAGTTGTAATGAAGGGATGCTACGATTGGTCTCTCAAACACTGCCAACGTACTATATGTACTCGAGTCGTGTAGTTAGGAAATGCGGTTGCTATGATTGTTACCGTTATGATTTTGGAGACTATTATGTTATGTACTTGTGCTCCATTGTGATAGTACGGATGATTGTACTTGCATACATTCTCTTAGTAAAGATAGTATGATTATTCTATGCATTGTGTTCTAGTACATGCGTTATATTCTGTAAGTTATTTTCGTTTACTCTCAAAGTACGTTTTATTTCATTCTCGTGAGTAAACAGCAAATATATCTATCTTATCAACCATGAACATAGCCAGCAATGTATAGCAATGGAATGATGCATAAAACTTTGCATCATTTGACTCAAGATGTTTTCAACACTTGGCTGCTCATGCTTCTTTGGTTTCCTCTCTTGCTTTCTTTTCTTCTTATCCTTCTGTTGATTCATAAATTGATTTAAGGTAATTGCATTCCTATCCTCTGTTGGAAGTGTATTGTACTCATCATAGGCAACCATATTACATCATCAATCACATGTGTTGCCATAACTCCAAAAATTTCTGAATCACATACCCAACAAGTTGGCAAGATACATGGCTTTGATACCATTGAAATAACCCAACTAGGATCTGCCCTAAAAGTTTGATTTGTAAACTCATCATTCTACCCTGATTTTCTGCACTTTAGATTTCTACTCAAAACCCTAAATGCTGATTTGAATTTTCTGATTTCAACAAGCATAAACAATGAATGAATTTTCTTCCAAATACTCCAACAAATAAGAAAATGTTTACTCAGTGGTGTACTCATGATGTACTACGAGAGAAACAGGAATCAACAAAACATAGACTAGTACGAATAATCATGAATGCATATTGCACAACAAAATAGTACTTCATTTATTATTCATGGTAACCAAGTACAATTAGCCGTACTAGAATGTAACATGTAACATAATATCACAAGTACCAACATAATGTCTCTCGACTATACTAACTCAAGTACAAATAGCCGCTAGCCGTAGTTAAGGAACCAACCGTCACGACGCTTCATAACAACAACTAATTACTAGTCGAGGAATTAGTCTTCCCAAAACATGTATGAAAGTATATGAAATATTATAAACTAACTATAGTCTTATTTAAATATAATTAACAATGGCCGACTATGACTGACTATGACCGACTATGACCGATGATTGGACTATGACTGACTACATCATCCCCCCCCACAAAAGTAGTCGTCTTCCAGACGACGAAAAACAAAAATAAGGGTACCTCTAAACCAATACTCCCTCTCGACCAATATCTCTTTGAGAGCTGCAACTTTCGTCCACTCGACAGTCGTCAATTGAGCCAATTGCTCCTGTGACATTTGAATGTAGTCTGCCAACTCTCGAGTGGTAGTCTTGACCTCATGTACCACTATGTGATCATGTCCCATGTCTAGTTGTTGTCCAATTGCATCGACTTTGTACATAACTCTCTCTATCCCATACAGTTCACTCAGATACCTCTGGATTGTACTGTGAGAATCATAGGCATCTGACTCACTGATCTCAATGTACACAATGTTTTCATCACTAGACTCCTCTGTCAAGTCCCTGAAATCGTACATTTAGATAATAAAGAAGCATAATTGAAAATACTTAACCATTTGATATTACCTAATTATAATTGTCCAAAACGATATTATAATTATGGATATTATAAATAACGTCATAAATGTTATTATGATATAATAGATATTAAAGTATATAAAATTAATATAAAATATAAACATTAAATAATTTTATAATTACGATTATAAATATAATGAATAATATAATATACACAAGAAAATCTAAATAATCAAATATAAATGGAAATTATTATTATTATACAGAAACTAACTAATACTATAAATAAATATAAATAATATCACAAATAATTTGAAAATAAAATAGTAAAATATAATACACATCAAAACAAAATAATAAAATGAATATAATTTGAGATATCATTAAGGAATGTTTAACTAAAGGTCATGTCCATTTGTGGGGTTATCTCTATTCAAAGAGATGCATGTCTTCAAGGATATGAAATAAGTTTTTAGGATGTGGAAAAGAGGGGGAGTAGAAGATAAAAGGAAAAAGATATATTAAATACACATCAAATTTTAATTAGAAGATAGAAGAGTAAAGGAATGAAGATATAAAAAGGAGATCTATCAATAGTGTGTAGAGAACAATAAAAATAGAAATTAAAATGGTTTGGAATTAGTTTTCAAAAGGCAACAATCATTTCAAAAGGTTGTGTCTCTTCTAGTGAATGTCTCATTTCAAAAGGATACATCTTCTCATTTGAATGTGGAGATATAAAAAGAGAAAGAATGAGATATGTATAGGGAGGAAGAAGGAAATAAAGAATAGAATGGGAAACAAGAGATAAAATATAGATTGCAAATCATCTGAAATTTATAAAGGCAGGCAGATGGAAAGTAGATAAGTATTTTATGAATATAAGGAGATAAGTATTTTTATGAATTTAAATAATAAGTTAGATAAATGTTTGTACATTTAAATAATGATGTTGATAAATACGTCACGGATTTAAATAATAGTCTAATTAATAGTAATTCATACACGATGCTATTTATTTAATGTTACATGCATGCTACTAGTTATCTTATAACATTGTTGATATGTTATGCTCTATTGACATTATATATATATATATATATATATATATATATATATAATATGATTATACAATAAAGATACTTGTAGCAATTATTGAGCCTTATAAGTAATTGTGATTATTTGATAGAAAAATGAATAAATATATATGTCTTTATCCTATGATTGATTAGGAAAAGGAGAAAAAGAATGCAATATGAACACTAAACCATCATAAAAAGATATCTTAAAAAATCAAGGCAGATTTAGGTTAATCCCAAAATGGGGACATTATAGTGTTATCAAAGCATTCTTCTTGCCATCCTGTGTGTGTTTGAGCTAGTTGCTTGCTTTCTTGGGCTACTTGCTTACATGCTTGAGCTGGTTGCCTACTTGCTTGAGCTGGTTGTTTGCTTGCTTGAGCTGGTTGCCTACTTGCTTGAGCTGGTTGCTTGTATGCTTGAGCTACTTGCTTGTCTACTTAAGCTACTTTCCTACTTGCTTGAGCTGATTACCTGCATGCTTGAGCTGGTTGCTTGTGTGCTTGAGCTGGTTGCTTGCGTTCTTGAGCTGCCTACTTGTCTACTTGAGCTACTTGCTTGTGTGCTTGAGCTACTTGAGTTATCTCCTCTAGATGATGAAGGACAACTTATCTTAGAGCTAGAACTTATCCTAGGCACCAGAGAAAGGACATTGAGAAACAGGATCATTACCGAATCTCTAATCAAGTGGAAGGGACTTCCTAAAGAAGATGCTACATGGGAAAGAGAAGAAACCATCAAAGCGTTTAGAGATAAACAAAGTCAAGAAGGCAGCATCATTGGCTGGGAAAACAAGAGGTTCCTGCAGATCAAAGTGGTAAGTATTAGGTGCGTACTTTCATAGCCCTAAATCAGCAATCATAAATACCTTCATATAATTAGAAAATACTATTTGTTAATATTAATGATTGATAAATTGGATTTGATACTAATAAAGATGTTAATGGAGCTATTAATATTTGATAATTGATCAATATAAACATTGAATAGCATAAGGGACTATTGCATATACATTCAGATTATTTACATTGAACTCTTAATATCTTGATAAATTCATGAATCCCCATAGCATGGTGTAACTATGGGTAAATAGTCAATATGATAATCATCAGATGCAAATGTTTGTATCATCAACAATCATGTAGTTGGTTGAGGGATGGAACTGATAGGTTGAACAGATACTAGGGTCCCTTCGAGGTAGACCACCCCCATTGGATGACTGTGATCTGCCATTGGGGGCCAAGGGGGTTGTTTAGCCACTCTTGGGCTGAGAAGGGAGTGCTCTAAGGGCCTCCTATGGAAATTCTTCCTCCAAACTATCGCATGTTTGGATCAACTTGAAAAACTCTCCATCATAGTAGGGGATGGGGAAATACGAGGTGCAGAAGGGATAGCAGGTGCTAGAGGCCCTTCCAAGTAGCCCACCCACATGGATGACTGCGTTTCTACCATTGTTGGGCGAAGCGGGCCTGCGTAGCTGCTCTTGGGCTTGGAAGGAACACCTCTATGGGCATCCCAATGTAGCCATCCTATTCAACCATACCTATGATAGAGGAGACCAATAACTTCAGCAAGGTGTTGTTTCAATCAATGCTATGTATGCCTTACTTATATTCAAGTATATGCTTTGAGATAATTTGTGTGTATTCAGAGTTTCACTTTGTGACTTATATGTATGCTTTGTTACATATGTTCATGTGAATACTTGTGTATTACGTGTATCCGAGTGTCTGCTTCACACTCATGTATATGCTTGATGACCTTGGGATGGTGGACGGGTCCATGGTGTAATATGGGATGCACCGAATCCCCCTTCCGAATTGTCTGACAGTATATTTCATTCAAGTGTGTTTGTATTCAGGTGTATACTCTATGACTTGTGATTGAATTTATATTTGAGTGTATCCTCTATAATTGTACTTGTATTTGAGTGAATACTCTATGACTTATGATTGTATTTGGGTGTATACTCTATAACCTTGTATTGATATTTGAGTGCATACTCTATGACTTGTATTTGAATTCGAGATGTACCAGTATACTCTATTGCTTTGCAATTGTATCCAAGTGTAATATGTCAACCACTACCAAATTATCATTCTTTCTTAATCAATTCATTAGGGAGGAAAGTTGGAAGCACATGGAGGAGAGCAAATACTAGGGTCCCTTCGAGGTAGATCACTCTCCTTGGATGACTGCAGTCTGCCATTGAGGGCCGAGGGGGTTGTCTAGCCACTCTTGGGCTAAGAAGGGAGTGCTCTAAGGGCTTCCTTGTGTGTGGACCTCTTTGCCTCACCTACGATGTTGATGATCAAGGGATGGTAACTTGGAGTATCTTAACATCTATTTAGTTGCTTGAAAATCTAATGATTGAATGCATTGTTATATATGGTTTATAAGAAGCAATAGATTAATAAGAAAGGCTACCTTGATTTTAATTGTGTTTGAATTAATGTCTTTCGATTTAGTATTCTTATTTCATGAAGTATATTTGTGTTTCTAATGTCTTTCAATTGCTTCCTATGATTTGCAATTACTTTGCATATTGCAGTGTACCTTATTTGAATGCTTTTGGTTTGAGTGTATTTATATTGCTCCCTACCTTATGAGTATTTACGCATTGCATACCTTGTCTGAGTGTATGTGCTCTACGAATGTACTTCAAGTATATTTCTTATTCTAAGTATAATTACATGGTTCATATGCCTTGTGTAAATTGTTGCTTGTTGCTCCTGTGTGTACTTGTCTTACATTGTGTGTCTTATTCCATGTATTTATAAGTGTATTTCGTGTATTTCATGGGTAATTTGTGATTATGCTCTATACATGTGTTCATGTTTGCTCCATGCTTTGTATCTTGTATGCATATTTGACATGACTGCTCTGTGGATAACTTTCTAATGTGTCTTTCATGACTAGTGTGTTTTCAACATGTCTACTTGCAATTGACAAGCATACCCCATGCTTTATATATATTCAAGTGTGAATACTTCATGCCTTATGGATTCGAGTCTATGTCCCATGCTCCATGTATTAATTCATGCCTACACTTCATGCTTTACTGCTTACATGTATTTAAGTGTATGATTCATATCTTATGAGTGTGTAATGTCCCCATTTTTAGCCCTACACTTTCCAGTGATTGATAGCCTATCCTCGGTGTGTTGTTGGCTAGTCAGAGGCAGAATTAGGGTTTCCAACTGCTTGATGGTCTCTTTTGAAGATTCTGGGGTTTGCATGTTGGAGTTTGGTTGTTTGGATTCTGGATTCCTTCTGGGTTTTTAGAAAGCTTCGCAATGGTATCGCATTCATTTTGATCCGAGCAACATTCTGAATTTACTATTTTTAGTAAATTCTATTTTTGGCAGCAATCTGGTTGGCATCAATTCAACAGGCTTTCCTCTTCAAGCAGTTCAGTTGGTATTGTTGATTCTTGGTCTTTTGATGCATTTTTGGAGAGATAAGTTATTTTAATTAAAATAATTTTATATTTTCACATTAACCCCTTGGCCTAGCAGTATGACTTTAAGTTGTTTTAAAAAGGAGTCTTGAGGGGTGGATGTCTCATCAAAAGGTTATTTTAAATATTTCTAAGGCCAAATATTGCTTGAGGAAGTGGATGCCTATTTGGAGGAAGAGTTTTATTTTATTAAAAATGAATTAATCTCCTCATGTTTGGATGCCCAAGGAAGGAGATAATTGAAAATTAAATAAAACACAAATACAAGTGGAAAAGTGGATTTGAAATTCAATTAAACCTGGGCGCACTTTCTGGAGGCTTCTAGAAGTTCTTATCAAAAGCTATATAAGGAGAGGTTGGGTCTTCATTTGGACATCTTATCTTTCTATCATACTGTTATGCTGCTGAAATGCTTTCAGAGTTGCTTCGAGGAATGCATACCTCCTAGCTTGGGCTCGACTTCTTGCTTGAAAGATAGCAACTAGTTGAGATATTAGTTGTAGTTGGGTTTATTGCACATTGTAGTTGAGTTTCTTGCATATTGTAGTAGAATTCTTGCATTTCAGTCACATTTTGGAGTTGCTGGTTTAGCATAGCTGATTGTAGTTTTTGCACATATTTCATGAAATAAAAACAAATTTGTTTTGGGCATTTCCCCAATCTATTTCTTTGCTAGGGGCGACCATTTGTGCGAGTTTGCAGATTTTTTAATGAAGATTCTGATTTTATCTAGTGAAAATTGCCCCTCTTGAGGCCAAACCTTTCTGGTCTGCCTGGCAAATGTTTAGAAAAAAAATACTTCAATTTGTCAGCTGTTTCTTTGTCTAGTCTTCATTGTCATCATCCTAGCATTCGTTTGCATCAAGTCTCATGTCATTCTAGCAAGTATTGAGTGAGTTGTGAGTATTTTGGTGAGTTCTAGGATTGCTGGTTGACATATTTCAGTTGCTGGTCTGATATATCAGAATTAAGAAAAGTGTCCTTTGGGCTGGGATTGAGCATTGAAAGACATATTTGATACTTGAAAGATATTCTATTTAGTTGCAGCTTGAAAATCTCATTAATTCAATGTGCTTGCAGGATATTATCTTCATTGTAAGGTTGTTCAGTAGTACTGCCAGCCATTTATTTATCTTGCTAAGTCATTGTAATTTATTAGTTGCAACCTAGGGATCCTCTGACCATATGCTTGCCAATCTTGGCACATTCTTGGTTAGAGTTACTTCAGACAGCAGTTCATAGGGACCCTCTAACCATATGCTCGCCATCTCTCGGCACATTCGTGGTTAGAGTTACTTTCAGCTTAACATGCATAAGATCCTCTAACCATATGCTCGTCTTTCCTAGACGCATCCTTGGTTAGAGTTCCTTCCAGTTCTGCATTGTATCAGATCCTCTGACCATATGTTCGTCTGTCATGGGCACATTCTTGGTTAGAGTTATTTCCGCATCGTTTTGGTTTTCAAACTAACCTTAACAGGTGCGTGTTGATTGTAATTGTAATTGGGAAAAACAAAAAAAAAAAATAGTTCGGTTCATTACAGAGTGTGCCTCATGTCTTACATGCCTGTTTTATGCCTACTATGTTTGAGCATGTTTACTGCATGTGTATATTTATGTCATGTATGTTCTATTTCTTGAGTGTATACTTTTGTTTGAACATGTATACTTCTTTGAATGTATTTGCATACCTGGAGTGTAATTAACATGCCTAACTTGTATATCCTAAGTGTATGTATCTTGTGAGTAATTATGTGTTTGCTATATATTTGATGTGCCTCTAGCATGATTATTTCATGAAAGTTTTATAATTCATGTTTGTCAAGATTCTTCATACGTGAGTGTCCTCTTAATGCCTTGAATATGCTTCGTAACGTGATTTATGTGTCTTTCAATGTTATCTCATGCATTGTATGTTACTAGCTTCATTACTGATGTGATTGTAGCTTACAATATCTTATGTGTATACCTTGTGACTATTTCATGTATGATAATTTGCTCCATGTATGGCATGTATTCAACATGAGTGATTATATGTGTACCTATTGTATGTCGTTGATTGCTACATAACTGAAATATCTTCTCTATGTTCGATGTGATTGATGCATTTTTTAGCATGAGTGTCTACGTATGACTTGCATATAACCTTTGCATGTCTGCACCATGTGTGTTTATAATTGCTTGTGCTTAACAATGATAAAAAAATACTTTCTTAGTAGATTAGTGTAATTCATGTTTGAGATTGTTTGAGGACAAGCAATCTTGGGCGGGGAGGACTGTCATGTCCCCGAAATTGAGACATTTAGATAATAAAGAAGCATAATTAAAAATAGTTAGCCATTTGATATTACCTAATTATAATTGTCCAAAACAATATTATAATTATGGATATTATAAATAACATCATAAATGTTATTATGATATAATAGATACTAAAGTATATAAAATAAATATAAAATATAAGCATGAAATAATATTATAATTATGATTATAAATATAATGAATAATATAATATACACAAGAAAATCTAAATAATCAAATATAAATGGAAATTATGATTATTATACAGAAACTAACTAATACTATAAATAAATATAAATAATATTACAAATAAATTGAAAATAAAATAGTAAAATATAATACACATCAAAGCAAAATAATAAAATGAATATAATTTGAGATATCATTAAGGAATGTTTTACTAAAGGTCATGTCCATTGGTAGGGTTATCTCTATTCAAAGAGATGCCTGTCTTCATGGAGATATAAGGATATAAAATAAGTTTGTAGGATGTGGAAAAGAGGGGGAGTAGAAAATAAAAGTAAAAAGATATATTAAATACACATCAAATTTTAAGAAGATAGAAGAGTAAAGGAATGAAGATATAAAAAGGAGATCTATCAATAATGTGCAGAGAACAATAAAAATAGAAATTAAAATGGTTTGGAATTAGTTTTCAAAAGGCAGCAATCATTTCAAAAGGTTGTGTCTCTTCTAATGAATGTCTCATTTCAAAAGGATACATCTTCTCATTTGAATGTGGAGATATAACAAGAGAAAGAATGAGATATGTATAGGGAGGAAGAAGGAAATAGAGAATGGAATGGGAAACAAGAGATAAAATATAGACTACAGATCATCTGAAATTTATAAAGACAGGCAGATGGAAAGTAGATAAGTATTTTATGAATATAAGGAGATTAAGTATTTTTATGAATTTAAATAATAAGTTAGATAAATGTTTGTACATTTAAATAATGGTGTTGATAAATACGTCATGGATTTAATAATAGTCTAATTAATAGCAATTCATACATGATGCTATTTATTTAATGTTACATGCATGCTACTAGTTATCTTATACCATTGCTGATATGTTATGCTCCATTGACATTATTGTATGTATATATATATATATATAATACGATTATACAATAAAGATACTTGTAGCAATTATTAAGCCTTATAAGTAATTGTGATTATTTGGTGGAAAAATGAATAAATTTATGAATGTCTTTATCCTATGATTGATTAGGAAAAGGAGAAAATGTAATGTCCCCATTTTGGCTATACGTTCTTCGTTTGGTTTTAGCCTATTTCCGAAAATCCATAGGCTACTCAGATGTGCGAATTTAGGGTTTCCATTTTCATTAAGTCTTGCTTCCAACTCAGTTCTGCTTTCTGTTGGTTTTGAGGTAAACTTACTATTTTTGGCAGTGGCTATTTTTAGTAAGTCTAATTTTGGCAGTGGCATCATCAGCAATTCAACTCAAGTCATCTTGTTATCCATCAGTTTCAGTTTGGCTTTGGGTTTGGTTTTCTTCATGATTTGAGTTTATACTTAGTAAAATTTCATGTTTCTCAATTGTACCCCACGCCTAGGAGTAATAACTTCATGTTGTTTTAAAAGAGGGGCCATTAAGGGGGTCAATTGTGCATTTAATGATTTATTAAAGTTTATTGTTGCAAAGTGAAAAGGAGGTTGAGTAATATTATATTATTTCAAAAAGTAAAATGCAAAAAGGTGGCATCCCTTTTAGAAGTTGAAGTGATTCAACTTCTTGGAATTTGAAGAGTTCTTGTTGCTTCATTTGCCAACTAAAACTTATATATTGTTGTTGTTTGAAGTGTTGATTATGTTATGTTTTCGAAAGCAAAGTTATGTTGCTGGTTTGAAATCCAGAATCCGACTAAGGGAAAGCTTAGCAAGTTTACTCCATTCTTCGGGCCTGAAACTATGGTTCCCTAGATGGTCTATTGGGAGTGTGCTTCATCCAGAAGTACATATTGAACATTATTGTGGAGTTTTGGTGAGATATTTCCAGTTTTCATGTTGCTGGTTATTATTTGGCTAAAGGAGATTTTTACATACAGCTTTTTGTGTGATTTAGTTTCGATTCTGGGTGTTGGTCCTATCAATTCCTTGACTATTGGCAACCCCTTTTGAAGAGTTTCAGAATTTTTAATGAAGGGAAGATTTTTATCTAAAGAAATCGCCCCCTTTGGAGGCCGTACCACTTGCACAAGGCTTTGGAGTTGGAACAAAAATTATCTAATGAGTTTTGATGCAGATTTTGTATGGTGAATTGGGTGCCTACCTTCTAGAGAGCCATTGCATTTCGTTCCAATCAATTCGGAGGTATATTGATAAAGTTGTGAGCATTTGTTGGGTTTTTCTAATTGCTGATAGACATTTCCAGATTGTAGATTTATATATCAAATTGTTATAGTTTTCTGATTTTGGCTTCTAGCATCATTATTTGAGAGGTTTTTCATTGAAGAAACCATCCTTTAATTGTATATTGTAATGATGGTAAAAAACACTTGAAAATTGCAGTTATTTTTCATTGTAAAACTGAAAATAGTAGTACTATTTCAGTTCTTTAATTTGCTGCATTTTCTTGTAATTAATTCACATCATTGTAACCCTGGATGGTTTACCGCCAGTGTGGATAAACAACATTCTAGAAGCTTATCTCTCTTATTTGCAGCTATTTTTATTCATTGTAAAGCTAGTTAGTAGTACTAATGGCTATTTCATTTTATTGCTGCAATTTATACTTGATTACACTCCCACAATTGAGTGGTTGAGTTTTAGAATAAGCATCTTTCTTGTTTGTAATTTTCCCCCCACGTTATAAGTGGTTGTGTGGACAGTATTCCCCCCACGTTAATAAGTGGAAGAGTGGATTTAAAGGCTGGCTTGCCGCCTAATAATTGTTGTAAACTCACCCACTGAATAAGTGGAGTATTCCCACCGCTTGTGGATGCATCAATAGATGAATTGTACTTTGCTGTTTATGCCTAACGATCCTCGACTTGTTGACGGGTTTTTGCGACTACACCAACACAGAATAAAGTTGCCAACGGCTACTCTATCCTCTCTTGAACAAAGTTTCCTGCATGCTAAGATTGCGAGATAGATCATACATTTAACTCCAAGGTTCCTTCATGCAATAGAATATCCTCAGTTGGCTCGATGTGTTTTGCTGGTATTTCAAGGGGACTTACACAATTGTTCGACAGCTGACAACAGACAATAGATTAAGGGCTTTCGCGTGGTTTGAATGATTTGGCAAGTGAGCACAAGTTTCCTAATTCTAACCAGGAATGAACTGAATTTAAAAGAGTGTAGGGCCTAAGAAGTTTACGTTCTATCTAAGGACGGGACGGGGGATCAATCTTGACAGACTTCGACCAAACTCTGCTTCGCCTCACATTGGACAACTTACACAAAGTCGGTGCAATCTTCAAGGGAGTGACAAGAGGTTTTCAAATTATAATTCAACATATAAGTACCATCAGAACGACGCATACACATACATGAATCACAATCAAAGTTAAGTTTATAAAGTTTTCCAATCGACCACACAAGGCAAACTTGCCGTCAACAAGCTGCTAGTGGTATGGATAAAAATGAAGTTGCCTCGATTAACTCCACAAGTCCACAACTAACATCTACTTGCATGAAAATGAAAACTACTCTACTTTACGCTACTTGAAGTCGAAGGGATGAAGAAACCTCGCTAGCTACTCATAACAAAGATGAATTCACCATTCAATGAAAGATCTTTTATTACAATAGTTTTCGCAACAATCTCTTACAAAGTTTTCAAAAGAAAACTTTCCTTCTCCTTCAAACTACGCTATGCTAAGATGTTACGACTAAAGTGTCTCTGCTCTACTCTCTACTCTGATCTCTAAGCTTTGCTTCTACTTCTAATTTCTAATGAGATACAAATGAAGGGGACTCCCCCTTTTATAGTTGGTCAAGTCCAACGGACGGCTCAGATTACAATCGGCTGGGTGGCCCAGATTGTGCCACCTCAGCCCTAAACAAGATTCACCCTAAAAACCGCCACCAAGAGGAGTGGGGTAATAAATGAGCCATTAATTGCCATCATCCTTCTAGAAGATTCCAGCCTTGAAACGCGTTCACACTACCATTCTTGGACTGGAGGCAGACTTGATCAAACGGCTTCAACCTCCGGCACGTTCTCGATCTAACTTCAAGGCGGCAACTTCATTCCTCTGCTTGGCACACTTCACTCTGATATTTTCTCCAACTCGGGCTCGAGGAAAAATGCTTTCATTAGGAATTTGATCAAAAATTATCTAGATGATCATTCTCAAATTCATCTGCCAAGGCAAATTTTTATCTTGAAAACACATTTTATTCCTTGCCTTAGAAAATTTTCCAAACTTTTACTTAGGAAATTCATTATTCCAGTGCCCATCAAAAATCTCCATCCTGAAAGCCTCAGCGAAGTGTGAAAGGCTTTAAAATCAACTCCCTGTCGAGGATCCTCAATACCCAGAAGAAAATTTTCTTCAGAACGCGTCATATTCATGGGTATACAACGAACGGGTTCATTTAATTTTTTGAATTTTGAACCTTAGAAAATAATTTTTTAGCAAATTTAATCCATTTCTTCATCCCCCTGAGAATTTTTTCTCGCTCTGACTCGAAATTTTTTGTCAACCCCGTGAAGCTGGCATTCATTGACTTCATCTCTAGCAATTTCATCTAAATTTCATACTTCCAAGTCCAAGCATGATTTTGATAATACTTAGAAAAAAATATTTAGATTGCCTTAGGAAATTTTTTTTATTTGATCTTCAAATCATCTTCCTATGATGAGAAAATTTTATTGTTTTGACTCACTTAGGAAAATTTTCTCCTTGAATGCCTTGGGCGCATTTGATAGGAGGTATTTTAAATTTCAAAATTTTCCAACGCCTTGAAATATTCCTCACATAACTTCTAGGCGCCTATAGAGGAATCCACTTTAAATTTCCCACACTTAGAAATATTTCCAAGGTCAAAAAGTTCAAGGCATTTAACTTCAAACTCCTACGCCTAAATTCCCTACTCACCTTGGGCGCCAACAAGGGGTCAAGCTTCAAGTGTTAACACTTAAAATATTCTCAAAGGGACCCACTTCATGCTTTGGACGCCTTGTATTTTGCATGTCAATGCTTTATTTGGACGCCTTGATTCTTTGTCTTCATGCATGTATTCTTGTCTTTAAGTGGGCGTATTTTGTCCTTTTCCTCTTTTGCATGCAATTGCTTTGACTTTGTCTTCATGCATCTTAGGCGCATTTTGAAGGGTGAGCATCCAATCTTGAACACTTAGAATATTTTGAACATCTTCCTTGGGGTATGGGCGCATTTCACAGGTAGTACTTCCACTTTCAAAATTTTGAAGCCCTCTTTCCTCATTTCTTGGGCGCATTTGGGCTTGTGAGCTTTAAATTTGTTTGCCTTAGAAACTTTTCCATCATCCTCTTCAAGGTAGGGCGCATTTAGTGGGGTGAACTTCCAGTTTCGTAACACTTTGACCTGTGAGCCTTCATTTTTGCCTTGGTAGAATTTTCATCTGTCTTCAGCCTTTTAAAGCGAATTTGGATGCTAGACTTGAAAATTTATCAGTTTCAATGAATTTTATGTTCTTTGCCTGATTTAGGGTGACTCGATCATGCTAACCCTAATTTGCTATTTTTAGAAAGTTTGTCAATTTTGCACTTCAAGCCAATTCCAAGCTCCAAAAAGGTTGGATTTTGCTTTGTTTTGAACCTCGGGATGCGTTTGTGCTGCTGGCGTCTGATACCTGCCTCCACCTGCTATTTTTAGAAAGTTACTAAAAATAGCAGTTGCTCAGAATGTCCTCAAATCTCACGTGCTGAATGCCTGAAGTGTGGTGATCACAGTTGGATGCTGCATTTATGCGATTGTCGTTCCTTGCCCTTGAATTTAGGAAACCCTAATTTCTCTACCCAAGTCTGCCAAAAATAGTAAGTGCTTGATTTTCCATTCTCTGCAACTCCGCTCGCCTTGAAATTTGCGCCATGGGATCTTTATTAGCTGCTTGACCTGTTCATACTGACGCTTCGCGCTGACCTGCTATTTTTGGCATGTTTCTGGAAGTGGTTTACTATTTATAGCAACTGCCTGCTTCTGAGACTTCCACAACTCCGTTCGTGTTGAAATTTGAATAGCGTGCTCCTCACCACATGACCTGCCTGTTGACATTGGCGCATGCTGCTGACTTGCTATTTATAGCCTGTTTCTGGAATGCCTTACTAAAAATAGTAAGTGCTCCGATTGTCTTCAAATTTTATCAACGGATAGCTTGAAAGATGCTGATCGCGGTGGTATACACCAGTTTTCGAAAATTTTGACATTTTACCCCTCTTTTTGGGTCCCGAAGTTGGAAACCCTAATTCATCTTGCATGCATATCAAATGACCTCCGTTGGTTCTCGTTTCTACTGCATTGCGATCAGCTCGTGATTCTGAAGTGCTGGGAGGCAGCTGCCAGGATGCACCTGCTAAAAATAGTAAGTTCCTTACTGAGTGACCATCTCCATTTGCATGTCACATCACTGCGAAGCTCTCGAAAAACCCATAAAGAATATGCCGACATGCAAAGAAAACGCTGACATGCAAACCCTAAAAATAGCCCCGAAAGACTGAATTCTGAAAGTTGTTATCTTGCTTTGCATGTCACACCATCGCGAAGGTCTCCAAAAACCCAGAAGGAATCTCCAGACATGCGTTGAAAAACTCTGCATCTAAGCCCTGAAATTGGCTCCGGAAGCTGAACTACTAAAAATAGTAAGTTGTCTGTTTTCGTTCAAATTTTGCCAGTGAGCAACTTGATCTGCTCTGAATGCAACATGACTGTCGGAATTTCAAAAATGTTGACGGAACACCTGTAATTGCACACTTACTAAAAATAGTAAGTACTCGGAATCTGACGAAATTTCAGTGAAACCTGTTGGAAACACACTGACATCAACGTTAGTCTCAATTTTCAATTTATTCACCTTACTTGACCTTAGATTGGCTGAAAAGATGGAAACCCTAATTCTATAGACTTGGCCAAATTTCACGCTTAGGCTCACAGACGGGAACGTCCCCAAAAGGCAGACATCAGAAAAGAGACAAAGAGAGAGAGAGAGAGAGAGACAAAAACCAAAGCCAAAAGACCAGAATGGAGCAAAAAATTAGGGGTCCCCATCTAGAATTGGGCGATGTGTAATGTCCCCAATTTTGCGAGCATCAGAGTTCGGTGGATTTAGCCTATTCTTAGCCCTCGTAGGCTAATTTGTATGGTTAGAGGGTCTCTTTTGGAGCTTGGCTTGGCTTCGGATTGTCAGAATTTACAGTTGGCTTTCGTTCGAGGTCATTCGGACATCATTTGCCTGACTTGCTATTTTTAGTAAGTAAGGTCATTCAGCGGAGCACCCCTACTATTTTTAGCAGTATGATTTGGTCGTGTGCAAATTCAATCACTTATTCACCAGCTTCAGACGGTTTGTGAATCGACGTATTTTGAGGGAGATATTAATATTTTAATTGTCAAATTAAATATTAATTATTTGAAGCTTATATTATAAAGTTATAATATTATTTAATATTATAACTTAAGTGATTTATTCAAGGGGTCGACCAACATTGAAGAGGGGCCACTTTTTAATTATAATTTATAATTAAAAGTGCGTTCGAGACTTTGGAAATATTAAAAGTTAAAATTCAATTTTATTTAAATGATGCCTTTTGAGGAAAAAGTCGACCCTCTTGAGAATATAAGTATTTTTCATTGTGAGGAAAGTTCATTATGTTATGAAATCGATTTTTGATCAAGTCTTCTTCCGGAGAACGAAGCCAAGGGTTTCAGTTGTCTACAAGCATTGGAGAACAAGCCATCTTCAGTGTTGCAGTTCAGAGGCTGTGAAATACCAGCTGATCTATTGCTTTTAGAGAGATATCTTCATCCAGAAGTTATCACAGAGCTTCACAGTTAAAAATATATTCAGGGTTTTCAGTGTGGGATTCATCCAGCAGAGATTCTTCAGTTAATGCGCCTATTTCCTGAGATCTGGACACATCTTTCAAGGGTTTTACAATTTGCTGCAAATACCAGGTTTTTACATCAATAATATTGTTGCTTTTTAAGTTGCATGTCATCAGATCTTGCTTGTAATCAGCATAGTAGATCAATAAACCTATTGGCATCAATAGATCAATCAGTTTCCATCATTTGTAGACGTGTGGTATTTTATTTAAATTTTATATGCAATTTCTTTCAAAATCGCACTTCAATGGTGTAATGTCCCCATTTTGGCCATACACTCTTCTTTTGGATTTAGCCTATTTCCGAATCCGTAGGCTAAGCTGAAGTATAAAACTAGGGTTTCCTCTTTCAGATACTGCTCAGTTGGCGTTCAGAGGATGTTGTGCAGACTTACTATTTATAGCAGTTTGCTATTTTTAGCAAGTCTATCTTTTGGTATCTATCTAGCAACAATTCAATCCTTTGCAGTTCAGTGTTCAGTTTGGCTTTCTGATGGTTTTGAAGTTAACTTACTATTTTTAGCATTTGCTATTTTAGTAAGTTCATTTTTGGCAGAAGCATCATCATCAACTTGGTTCAGTTTGGCATTTGTCAGTTTGCTATTTTTAGCAATTCATCAGTTGCAGCTTGGGCATTGTTTTGGTTATCTCCTTGGACTGAGTTTCAGACTTAGTCAATTTTCATGTCTTGAAGTTGTACCCCACGCCTAGGCTTGATGACTTCAAGTTGTTTTAAAGAAGGGGACATAAAGGGGTCAAGTGAGCATTTAATTATTTAATAAATGCTTTATTGTTGCAATATGAAATGGATGCCTAAAAGGGAAGTTGAATGATATTTTATTATTTCAAAAAGTAAAAGGCAAAAAGGTGGCGTCCCTTTTGGAAGTTGAAGTGATTCAACTTCTTGGAATTTGAAGAGTTCTTGTTGCTTCATTTGCCAACTAAAAGCTTATATATTGCTGCTGTTTGAAGAGCTGATTATCCAATGTTTATGCTAATGTTATGCTGTCGGAATGACAACTTGTTTTTTACTTCGAGGGATGCTTACCTCCTAGTTCCAATCCAATTTCGTGTTTGAAAGATAACACCTAGTTGGTATTATTGCTGCTTCTCAATCAGACTAGCAGATTGTGCTTCAAAATTGGTGAATTTTGGTGAGAACTTCAGTTTTTATGTTGCTGGTGTATACACAGCTGAAGGTGGTTTTCATTTACAGCTTTTGGTATGAATTTATTTTGGTTATGGGTATTTGATCATTGCATTTCTATGATAATGGCGACCATATTTGGAGGTTTTCAGATTTTAATTCCAAGTTTCTGATTTTTCCAAGAGAAATCGCCCCTCTACAGGGCCGTACCATCTCATGAGTGCTTTGGGATTCGTGCAAGAATAATATCTTGAGTTTTTGATGCAGTTTTGTAGTTTGAGTTTGGGCGCCATCCTCCTAGAAGGTCTTTGCAAAACATTCCAGCTTATTGGAGGTATTTAGAAGGAGTTGTGAACATTTTTATGAGTTTGTTGTTTGCTGATAGACATTTCCAGATTGCAGATTTTTATATCAGACTTGTTAGTTTTTGATATAATGCTGGTTTGAGCTTCATTTTTATATCATTATTGTATTGTAAGAGTTAGAGGAAGTGTTACTCTAACCTTTGATGGATTTGGAAGCATATCTTTCTTATTTGCAGCTGTTTAATTCATTGTAAAGCTGATTAGTAGTACTAACAGCTATTTATTTTATTTGTTGCAATTAGTTTAAATTTCATACTCCCACGATTGAGTGGTTGAGTTTAAATAATCATCTTTATTTAATTGTAAGTTTTCCCCCACTAAATAAGTGGTTGTGTGGACTGTATTCCCCCCACGTTAATAAGTGGAAGTGAGGATATAAATGGCTGGCTTGCCGCCTTTAATAATGTAATAATCTTACCCACTGAATAAGTGGAGTATCCCCACTGCTTGTGGATGCCTGCATCAGCAGATGAATTGTAATTTCAGTTCAGTTTATTCCTAATGATCCTCTGACCATATGCTATCACCTGCCCACACTGGGATCTTGGTGAACATTCTTGGTTAGAGTTACTTTCCATGCTGATTTGCATTTGGAGCTAACGCTAATCAGTGATTGGTTGCTGATTTGTGTGTTAAATTTTGGAAAAAAATTAAGGGGAATATTTCAAATGGTTTATGCAAAAGAACACAAAAAAACCAAAAACGTTCAAAAATAAGCAAAACAGACAGTTTCAGAAAAGGAGTGAGAACAGGGGTTTCTACAGTGGTATCAGAGCCTGAATCCTGCCATCCTGTGTTGGTTCTCAAAAGGAAATCTTTGGATAGATTAGGGTTTGAAGAGATTATCAATTGCAGAGTTCTAACAGATCAAATTCAGGGGTTTGTGAGAATACTTCAGATGAAATATTTAATATTGTGATCTGGCAGAGTGATTGCTTGATCGATTGAATGTTTGAGGTGATATTTTATTTCAAAATTTTTATTTTTCCTGCTGGGCCGATTTTTTTTAATCTCTGGATTTCAAGACTATTGCTAGAAAGACAATTTTTACAGGTTTGTAAATAAGACAAATCGTGGCAGTAACAAACTGGAAACAGACAAAGACAAACAGAGGCGCCAAGAAAAACACAAAAGACAAATAATTAATAATCGATATATTGTGATCGATTTATTCTTCATCATCGTATGTCAAAATAAGACGGATTGGTAAAGAGTCAAATATCCGCTGGAGGACCAAGCAAGGAGACGCCAAGGAAATAAGCGGCAGAGTTGTATTTCTAGTTTATTGAGAGTTGTTTTAAAAAAATCAAATCGCGTATTATATTTGGAGGGGGCCGATATATTTTTTTTAGGGAGGACATCTTAATTGAGGAAGAACGCATAATTGTGGAAGAATGGTCTTTTTTGAAGATAAGACAAAGATAGCTATAAAAAAAAATAAAAAAAATATTGAATCCGTCATTGGCAGTGTCGTCTCAAGACAAACAACTTATCGACAGCTCCTTGATAGCTTGCTGCAATCTCCGATAAAGACAAGAATAGTGATATTGAAGAAATCGCATTTCTCAGGAGTTATTCTATGTTGAATATTCAAAGAGAGAAGTCGCACCAAATAAGAGACATCGAATAAGACAAAATTTAGGCAAAAAGAGAATCGATTTTCCCTGACTTGTCGGGAGGAGCTTACTTGCCTGCTGAATAAGACAAAGTTGCAAGAGACAAGGAAATTGGAGTAATTGCATAAAAAAGGAAAATCAATTTTATTAATTTAGAGGAAGACTTTAATGAAATCGATTTAAGCTTGTTCAATTGTTGTTGGAGATGCACAAGACAAATAGGGACAAGTAACTATCGCAGGTTTGCTAAGTCTATTATGAAGTTTTCTGGAATCGTGAATCTCTCAAAACACGTGGAGTTTAAGAATAAAAGAAGTTAAAGATAAAAAGAGATGTCAATTGGAAAAGATTCGACATTGTTGTGGAGGTTGTTTTTTTTTTTGGATAAAGACAAGTGATTAGAACAATATTTTATCTGGGCACAGCTGACAGGGCATATAAAGTATTCAATTTTTCAGTAGAAGGCAAATAAAAAATCCAGAATTGCTTGAAGAAGGAACGCTGGCCATTAAGAAGACAAGGTGCTTCATGTTTTTTAGACTCAGCAAGAACGATTGGAAGGCGAATCGTATCATTCTGTGCAGCAACCAGGTTCCATTGACTCTTTGGTATTTCAAATATTGTAATCTAAATCATTGTAACTTCAATAGACTTGCATCAGCATTTGTATAATCGTCAACTTCATAAGTGGCAATCAGTTTGAATTGGGAAATGAGATTATAACCAGATTGAAGATTGAATGAGCAATAATGAGTTTAGATATTGACTGCAAAGTGTTTGTAAAAATACCTCCTTGCTGTAGGTGTACATTTGCATGGTTGGATGCATGACAAATGTTTGATTAAATGTCTGTTAGCTGTAAATGATTATTAGCTACTTGACTGCATTGGAAAAAAATTAAAGAATATCAGAAGATAAATCTTTCCAGTTTTATTCACAGGAAAAATAGTTTTGACAACTAGAACTATCAAACTAGAAAGAGAAATTTAGAAATTATGGTCTCTAAATTTGCTGATGAGGTGATGGTTGCTTATGAGGAGTATAGAACACTTCCAATTAAGATCAAAGATCGCTTAGACTTCGAGCAATATGTGGAGCAGCGGATGGATTATAACAAGCAAAGAAGAAAACCAAAGAAATGCGAGCAGTCAAGTGTTGAGCATCTTGAATGATATCCAGTGGAAACTTAAGCTTACACAACGAAGATTAACTCATAGTTTGCAGCAGTATGAGGATTCCCTTTCAAGACGAACCTCATCACGAAGCAAAAATGAGAGACTTGGTGAAGTGTCTAAAAGTCTCTATGATGTGTTTGGGTTAAAAAGAGATAAGTCGGTAGAGAATGATCTTCGATCTGCAGGTGGACATGGGATTGAAAATGAAACGGTGGTTGATAAGGAAATCTTACATCAAGAAAATAGTATGGTGGAGCCACAGAATGATGCTCACAACATTCCAGAAGTTGTAACCAGCATTGTTAACAATTCTGATTTACATAACAGTAGTAGAAAAGGTTTGCATCAGCTTGAGACAGCAGTGACTTCACAGGTGCAAGACGCTACTATTGAGTTGTCACATGAAAGTACTCAGGAATTGGGTACTAATGAAATGTTGTATGTTGTGGGTTCATGTCATGATGAGTCTGATTTCTCAAATCAGACCTTAGAAAACAAGATAGAAGGCTTAGGTGTTGGCATAGAATCCCAGGATCGTGAGATGGATGATGATATAGTTGCATTGGAAGTGGAAGTGTGTGAAGATACTGTCATACCAGCAACTTCTACCTTATCAGTTGAGCCATCCTTTGAGGTACATAGCAGCAGTACCTTAGATGTTGAGGTGTGCATGGATAAAAGCACACATGATGCTGCTTATCATGTAGTGAGTGATGACGAATCAGCCTCATATCATAGTGCAGATTGTGAACTGGACAACTTGTATGGGGGTCATAAGCTACAGAGTCCTCATCATTTGGTTGGGCAACTAAAGGTGAATGACAATATGATTGCCACAACCATTGAGCATTTTGATGTTGCTCGTCAGATGTTAGCTACCTATGGTTGGAGTACTCCTTTGACAGATGAGCACGGTGATAGTGGTTTTTCCCTTGCAGAGATACATGCACTTCGAGAAGCAATTGGAATGATGAAACAAAATTACCTAAAACTACTTGCAGACAGGGATTTTCTTCTCGAGTGGGATTGCATTTGTTATGATGCATTGAAGGGAAAAGAGGATCAGGTCGATGAGCTCACTCATGAGCTTGAGGTGACTATGGACTCATTGAAGAGCAGTCAATTGGCCCTTCAAGAGTCACAGTCATGGTTGGAGGAGCTTACCGTGGAGTTGAGTTTGGCACAGTCTCCACCAGCTGTAGATACAGTACAGTTATATATAGAGGCAGTTGATGAGGATCTTATATCCACGGGTTGTAGTGAGGATGTGGTTACATCTATCACAGACATTGGTGTAGTTAATTCAGATGGGATGGGTGTTTTGGTTGAGAGCTCTTGTGATGAGATAGTTGATTTTTCTGAGAGTTGTGTGACAGATCACGTCACTACTCCATCGTCGTCACAGGAGATATGTAGGGCATCATCCAGTATGGAGATTTGTACTTATGCTGATTTGTTTCCCCAGGACTATGATGGTCAACCATTGATAGAGGTGGGAGCATTGTATCTTGATTGCATAGTGAGGAGTGTTCATCACTTCTCCTTTAGTCCACACACGGAGGATTTGATGATGCATCAGTGTGGTTTGGCTCCTGAGTTATACCATCCATTGTGGGATGGGTATTCACCATCTTTAGAAGATGGGATTAGCAGCTGCAAGCGTCAGACTCGGCGGTTTGTGGGGGATTACTTGCAGGGACAGCTGTCAGTTTTACATCATGCTGATATGTATCCAACAGGGTTTGCTACTTCTTGGTCACAAAGTTTTCTTCTGGGTACATGGTTACAGGATGACTATGGTGTCAGTTGGCATGATGGCTTGGTCAGTTATCACATCCATGAGGGTTTAGCAGAGGACAGGGAGAGATTCGGTGTAGCAGATGCTTCTAGAAGTTCTTATCTCCACATGACAAGTGGATGTGAATTCATATTGTATTGGAATCCCGGTGGCGACAGCTTTGGCACCGAGTATTGGATGGGTCCCATTGGGTTACTTCACTATTCTCAGCATGGTGAAGTTGGAGGCAGTAGAGCGCAGTGGCAGCCTGAGGATGACAGACACGACAAACTTTCACTCTGGGTTTGGGATCCAAGGATAGCTTGCGCAGTTGTGTTTTTGTTGATGCTACAGGAAACAGTTAGAAATGTGTGGGACACTTTACAGTTCTTCTTTTGGGCCTTCCGAGGAGTTGGGTCTTTGCGGTAGAGATTGCTTGAGGACAAGCAATTTCAGGGAGGGCGGACTGTAATGTCCCCAATTTTGCGAGCATCAAAGTTTGGTGGATTTAGCCTATTCTTAGCCCTCGTAGGCTAATTTGTATGGTTAGAGGGTCTCTTTTGGAGCTTGGCTTGGCTTTGGATTGTCAGAATTTACCAGTTGGCTTTCGTTCGGGGTCATTCGGACATCATTTGCCTGACTTGCTATTTTTAGTAAGTAAGGTCATTCAGCGGAGCACCCTTGCTATTTTTAGCAGTATGATTTGGTCATGTGCAAATTCAATCACTTATTCACCAGCTTCAGACGGTTTGTGAATCAGACGTATTGAGGGAGATATTAATATTTTAATTGTCAAATTAAATATTAATTATTTGAAGCTTATATTATAAAGTTATAATATTATTTAATATTATAACTTAAGTGATTTATTCAAGGGGTCGACCAACATTGAAGAGGGGCCACTTTTTAATTATAATTTATAATTAAAAGTGCGTTCGAGACTTTGGAAATATTAAAAGTTAAAATTCAATTTTATTTAAATGATGCCTTTTGAGGAAAAAGTCGACCCTCTTGAGAATATAAGTATTTTTCATTGTGAGGAAAGTTCATTATGTTATGAAATCGATTTTTGATCAAGTCTTCTTTCGGAGAACGAAGCCAAGGGTTTCAGTTGTCTACAAGCATTGGAGAACGAGCCATCTTCAGTGTTGCAGTTCAGAGGCTGTGAAATACCAGCTGATCTATTGCTTTCAGAGAGATATCTTCATCCAGAAGTTATCACAGAGCTTCACAGTTAAAAATATATTCAAGGTTTTCAGTGTGGGATTCATCCAGCAGAGATTCTTTAGTTAATGCGCCTATTTCCTGAGATCTGGACACATCTTTCAAGGGTTTTACAATTTGCTGCAAATACCAGGTTTTTACATCAATAATATTGTTGCTTTTTAAGTTGCATGTCATCAGATCTTGCTTGTAATCAGCATAGTAGATCAATAAACCTATTGGCATCAATAGATCAATCAGTTTCCATCATTTGTAGACGTGTGGTATTTTATTTAAATTTTATATGCAATTTCTTTCAAAATCGCACTTCAATGGTTTATGCAAAAGAACTCAAAGAAACCAAAAACGTTCAAAAATAAGCAAAACAGACAGTTTCAGAAAATGAGTGAGAACAGGGGTTTCTACACGATGTGTGAAAAGGTCACAACATGACCATATGCTATCACCTCGCCCACATTGGGATCTTGGTGAACATTCTTGGTTAGAGTTATCTTTTTTGCTGATTTGCATTTTTGGAGCTAACGCTAATCAGTGTTTGGTTGCTGATTTGAATGTTAATTTTGGGAAAAAAATTAAGGGGGAATATTTCAGAAAAAGAATGCAATATGAACAATAGACAATCATAAAAGGATATCTTCAAGAAATCAAGGCAGATTTAGAGTAATCCCAAAATGGAGAACTAATTGTGATACTGGTGGTTATGGTTGTACTGTGATAACTGCTTGCCTTCGGACTTGGCAATCCAAATGATTTTGATGGGGGTTTGGGAGCAACGCCCCCAGTGAGGTCAAGGGGTAGCGCCTCTTGTGGGGGTTTGGGGTAGCACCCCCAACAGGGTCAAGGGGCAACGCCCCTTGTTGAGGTTTGGGGGCAACGCCCTCAATGAGGTCAAGGGGCAACACCCCTTGCATCTTGTACATCATTTTCATCAGTTTTCAACAGGTCCCAAGTATTGCTAACCAAGTCCGAAATCAAAGATTTCAGGGTGTTTAATTGTATGATCGATGCCCGTTGTATTGTACTCCACCCTGACTGTACTCTCTACTGCATGCAAGGGCGTACCAACAATTTAGTTTTGCACTGTACTACTACTCCCTTTGGCCATACTAACTTCTTGATGCCCAGTTGTACAATCTTACTTGACACGAATCTCCCTTCCACCTTCCTGCACAATATTCCTTGCATGTACGGTAGCTTCATTCCTCTTACGACAACTTATCGTACGGATCTCTTGCAATTTCCATAATGAATCGTACCTCTCTGTACAAAATCTCCTACCTCGTATGCCTACTGTGCTTTGTGTTCTTTCTCCTTGCCATACGGATTGGCAATCACTTTTGCACTATTCTATTCATACTTCTTGTATGAGCGCTCTCCTCCTATCGTGTACGGTTTTATGTTGAATATTTGTCCTTTGTTCTGTTTGAACCTGTCCTACAACACTCCTAATTTTTTCGTACAAGAGACTAGGAGAAGCTTGGCACAAGGCACGAAGGAGACCGTACGAATTGGAAAGCACAGGTGCTACTCTCACAAAACCAAAGGAAGCCAGCGAACAAAGGGGAAGGAAGAAATTGCTTGAAGCTGGAGATCGAAGCAGAGCATGTATGGAACCTTACATCGTATAGAAAACACTGCAAAATTTGCAAAGAGAGATCGTATGTCAAAAACAAGAGGAGATCTTGTACGGAAATAGGAAAGTATTAATCAAGGAAAATTATGAAGGCGAGAAAAACCCCGTCTGACGCAGGTTGAAGAGGAAGGTGGAGGCCATGCCAGTATCGTCCAATGGTGTGTACACAAGAGTTGCCACTCTCGAGGAGAAGTTGACAAAGAAAGAAAAAGTACTGGTAGAGAAGGATTGCCTATTGGTAGAGAAGGATACACAAATGGCTGATGCACTGCGACTTTCAGCTGAGAGGGAGAGTCAACTGTAGGAAAAGGACAAGGAGTTGGCTAGCACTAAGTTGGAGCTTGAGAAAGCGAAGGCCAAACTAGATGAGGTGGTCTAGATCGTGGAGCTTGCACATCCAGGGGCGCCTTCTCACCCTCCCTCTCCTTAATTTCCCTTTTTGTACCCCCCTTTTTTTTCATCTGGAAGACAACTTTTGTGGGGGAGACAAAGTAGTCAGTCTAGTCGGTCGTAGTCATAGTTGGTTGTAGTTGGCCGAGAGTGTACTTGGTGGGCCATGAGTCATAAGTAAATAAGACTTTAGTTAATGTTAATAATTCATGTACTTGTTGTGTTACGTACTTGTCATGTTAGTTAGTTGTCTTGAGAATTAAATTCCTAATGAAACAATTAGTTGTAATGTAAGGGATGCGACGGTTGGTCTCTCAAACATTTCCAATGTACCATATGTATTGAAGTCTTGTAGTCAGGAAACACGGTTGCTATGATTGTTACCTTTATGATTTTGTAGACTATTATGTTATGTACTTGTGCTCCATTGTGATAGTACGGATGATTGTACTTGCATACATTCTCTCAATAAAGACAATATGATTATTCTGTGCATTGTGTTCCAATACGTGCTTTGTGTTCTATAAGTTATTCCCGTTTACTCTCAAGTACGTTTTATTTCATTCTCGTTAGTAAACAGCAAATATATCTATCTTATCAACCATCAACATAACTAGCAATGCATAGCAATGGAATGATGCATAAAACTTTGCATCATTTGATTCAAGATGTTTTCAACACTTGGCTGCTTATGCTTCTTTGGTTTCCTCTCTTGCTTGTTTTTCTTCTTATCCTTCTGCTGATTCATAAATTGATTTAAGGTAATTGCATTCCTATCCTCGGTTGGAAGTGTATTGTACTCATCATAGGCAACCATATTACATCATCAATCATGTGTTGCCATAACTCCAAAACTTTCTGAATGACATACCCAATAGCTTGGCAAGATACATGGCTTTGATACCATTGAAATATAGGATCTGCCCTAAAAGTTTGATTTGCAAACTCGGAATTCTACCCTGATTTTCTGCACTTTAGATTTCTACTCAAAACCCTAAATGCTGATTTGAATTTTTTGATTTCAACCAGCATAAACAATGAATGAATATGCTTCCAAATACTCCAACAAATAAGCAAATTTTACTCACTGGAGTACTCATGACGTACTACGAGAGAAATAGGAATCAACAAAACATAGACTAGTACAAACAATCATGAATGGATATTGCACAACAAAATAGTACTTCATTTATTATTCATGGTAACCAAGTACAATTAGCCGTACTAGAATGTAACAACATGTAACATAATATCACAAGTACCAACATAATGTCTCTCGACTATATTGACTCAAGTACAAATAGCCGTTGGCGGTGGTTGAGGAACCAACCGTCACGATGCTTCATAACAACTACTAATCATTACTCGAGGAATTAGTCTTCCCGAAACATGTATGAAAGTATACGAAATATTATAAACTAACTGTAGTCTTATTTAAATATAAGTAACTGTGGTCGACTATGACCAACTATATCATCCCCCCACAAAAGTAGTCGTCTTCCAAACAACGAAAAACAAAAACAGGGGTACCTGTCAACCAATACTCACTCCCTCTTGACCAATGTCTCTTCGAGAGCTGCAACTTTCGTCCACTCGACAGTCATCACCTGAGCCAGTTGCTCCCATGACATTTGAATGTAGTCTGCCAACTCTTGAGTGGTAGTCTCGACCACATGTACCACTATGTGATCATGTCCCATGTCCAGCTATTGTCCAATTGCATTAACTTAGTACATAAGTCTCACCATGTCATATAGTTCACTTAGGTACCTCTGGATTGTATTGTGAGGATCATAGGCATCTAGCTCACCGATCTCAATGTACATAATCTTTTCATGATTAGACTCCTCCCCTGACTCTTCTGGACGTCATTCTAGCTATGAGGGTGGTATACATGTTGGGCGTGAAGCTAGGAGAACTAATTGTGATACTGGTGGCTATGGTTGTACTGTGATAACTGGCTGCTTTGGGACTTGGCAATCCAAGTGATTTTGATGGGGGTTTGAGAGCAACTCCCCCAGCGAGATCAAGGGGCAACGCTCATTGTGGGGGTTTGGGGTAGCACCCCCAACAGGGTCAAGGGGCAGCGCCCCTTGCTAAGGTTTGGGGGTAGCGCCCTCAACGAGGTCAAGGGGCAACACCCCTTACATCTTGTACATCGTTTTCATCAATTTTCAATAGGTTCCAAGTATTGCTGACCAAGTCCAAAATCAGAGATTTCAGGGTGTTTAACTGCATGATCATTACCCGATGTATTGTACTCCATCCTGACTATACTCTCTACTCCATGCAAGGGCGTACCAACAATTTAGTTTTGCACTGTACTACTACTCCCTTTGGCCGTACTAACTTCTTAATGCCCAATTGTACAATCTTACTTGACACGAATCTCCCTTCCAACTTCTTGCACAATATTCCTTAAACGCACAGTAGCTTGATTCTTCATACAACTTATTGTACGACTCTCTTGCAATTTCCATAATGAACCGTACCTGTCTGTACAAAATCTCCTACCTCGTATTCCTACCGTGATTTGTGTTCTTTCTCCTTGCCATATGGATCTACAATCACTTTTGCATTATTCTATTCGTACTTCTTGTATGAGCGCTCTCCTCCTATCGTGTATGGTTTTATGTTGAATGTTTGTCCTTTGTTTTGTTTGAACCTATCGTACAACACTCCTAATTTTTTTGTACGAGAGATTGGGAGAAGCTTGGCACAAGGCACAAAGGAGACCGTACGAATTGGAAAGCACAGGTGCTACTCTCACAAAGCTAAAGGAACCAACGAACAAAGGGGAAGGAAGAAATTGCTTGAAGCTGGAGATCGAAACAGAGCACGTATGAAACCTTACATCGTATAGAAAACAAAATGAAAAATTTGCAAAGAGAAATCGTATGTCAAAAACAAGAGGAGATCCTGTACGGAAATTGGCAAGTATTAATCAAGGAAAATTACGAAGGCAAGAAAAACCCCATCCGGCACAGGTTGAAGAGGAAGGTGGAGGCCATGCCAATACCGTCCAATGGTGTGTACACGAGAGTTGCCACTCTCGAGGATAAGTTGACAAAGAAAGAAAAAGTACTGCCAGAGAAGGATTGGCTATTGGTAGAGAAAGATACACAGATGGCTGATGCACTACGATTTTCAACTGAGAGGGAGAGTCAGCTGCAAGAAAAGGACAAGGAGTTGGCTAGCACTAAGTGGGAGCTTGAGAAGGAAAAGGCCAAACTAGATGAGGCGGTCTAGATGGTGGAGCTTGCACATCCAGGGGCGCCTTCTCACCCTCCCTCTTCTTAATTTCCCTTTTTGTACCCCTTTTTTTTTCGTTGTCTGGAAGACTACTTTTGTCGGGGAGATGTAGTAGTCGGTCTAGTCGACCGTAGTCATAGTTGGTTGTAGTTGGCCGAGAGTGTACTTGGTGGGCCATGAGTCATAAGTAAATAAGACTAGTTAATGTAAATAATTCATGTACTTGTTGTGTTACATACTTGTCATGTTAGTTAGTTGTCTCGAGAATTAAGTTCTTGATGAAACAATTAGTTGTAATGGACACGACGGTTGGTCTCTCAAACATTGCCAACGTACTATATGTACTCGAGTCTTGTAGTCAGGAAACGCGGTTGCTATGATTGTTACCGTTATGATTTTGGAGACTCTTATGTTATATACTTGTGCTCCATTGTGATAGTATGGATGATTGTACTTGCATACATTCTCTCAATAAAGACAGTATGATTATTCTATGCATTGTGTTCTAGTACGTGCGTTATGTTCTGTAAGTTATTCTCGTTTACTCCGAAAGTACGTTTTATTTCATTCTCGTGAGTAAACAGCAAATATATCTGTCTTCTCAACCAGCAATGCATAGCAACGGAATGATCATCAATACATGATAGAAGTCCGATTTTTCAATTATTTAAACTTTTGCTACAAAAATCAGAATGATTGTCCATGTAAATGCATCACAAAAATGGGCTCAAACATGCACAGAATTATTCCAGAAGTTTGTTGCTAGAAATCAGTCCTAAACACATGCCAAAATGCATAGAAATGATGCTTCAAATGAACCCTAGCTGGGAAAACCACTCCAGTTATGACAAAATGCCAAAATGAATGCAAAACACGGATGAAGATGCCTCCTAAAACCCTATCAAATGGTGTGTTGGCCTGCTGATCTGTAGATGAGGGTTTGAAACCCTTGATGGGCTCACCAATGATCTCCAAATGCCAAATCGCCTCCTCAAAGCCTAGTTGCACTTCCTCCAAATAGGCCACTCCACTCTAGGGTGAAATCCTAGACAAACCAATGCAAAATCTGCCCTCAAAATGTCACCCAATCTGATCTGAAAATCTGAGTATTATTTCCATGACTAAACACCATTTAAGCACAAGTAGACCTCCGTCATGAAGTCCTCCGAAGATGAGCTAGGTTTTCATCCAACTCACCCATAATTCACAAGGGTTTTAACTTTTCATCCTTGGAATAGTTGCAAAGGTTGCTGATCCAAACTGAAGATGATATGCATGATGATGAAATGCCTTCCAATGAACTTGTATTTATATCTAACTTCACCTTTTCCCTCCAATTATCTCACAAAAGGGGTTGCCCAACCTCAATAAAAAATCATAAAAATATTTTTGGCTTCACATAAAATAATAATAAATTATGGGAAATTAATTCCCAAGTCCACCAAGCCAAATAAAAACAATTGAGTCCTAAAGAATTATTTTTTCTAATTATGCAAGGCTCAAACCTCAAATTCGGGGACATTACACAATTGAAAAGGGATCGCTGGTTCACTCACCAAACAAGTCGACACTAAGTTTTAGGTAAGCACTTGCCCAAAAACTTGTGAATTAAATTGAGTCTACACAAAAACTTACTCAGTGGCAGGAAAAAAAGGCAATGGGCAGAAAGCACATGAAAACCCTCATTTTTTGTCATTCTCATTTATGCTATTGAGCCTTGACTCTTTGAAAACTTTGCATTGATTTATTGACAAACAATTAAAAGTGATACAATTTGGCATGTTCCATGAAAGTACTTTGGTCTCAAAGGACTTAATTTGGGTGGTCCTTAGAACCCATTGGGGTGGCAACCCCTAGATGTCTGCTCTAGTTTTAATAAACAAAAAATTAAACTTATTTGGGCTGTGCCACATGGAAAAGAAGCCTTTCCCCCCTTTATTTGACTTGAAATAACAAAAAAAAACATTTTCCCTTGTTTTTATGACTATTTCAGCTGTTTACTACTAATTCATAAACAACTATCTATTGTAGAGTAAACTGATGTTTACTCATTGGATAATTATGGCATACTATGAGAGTAAATTGAGTCATTGTAATGAGCCAAACTCAATCTGACTTCAACACTTCAATTTTTTGCCATTGTAATTTCGTCAAACAGTTGGTGCGCAAAGTCTTTGCTTGCTGACTTGAAGTTTCAGTTTGATATTGCTTGTTTGAGATGAATGCCAAGATGATTTGAATGCTTTTAAAAGACTTCTATGATGTCTAAACAAAGATCTAACTGCAATGCAATATTCTTTTTGGATTTTCAAATGCAAATAGATGAAAACTACATATAAAAAGTGCATCTACAGCCAATTGACATTTTGTCAAACATTTGGCATGCATACTAATTGATTGATCATGAATGACATAAACTTGCCCAATTACAACAATATGAAACCAGCAACTTATATCTTCTTATTGCAATAGAGTTGTCCGATACAATGCTCATAAAAAGGCCAAGACTCTTGGCATTACAATCGATTTCTCCAATATATGACTATGCTGGTAATGAAATGCACCTACAGCTGCAAATGCAAACTAATCTATATGCGAAGATAGAGGCTAACAAAATAGAGGAACCTGGCCACAAGTAGCGCCCTTGATGAAAGATGAAGAAGCAACCAATTGCAATCCAAAATAACCTCCCTTTTAGCCAAATCAAATTTCTCAACCAGACGCCCCTGTTTCCAATGTAGATGCCAATAAGAAATAAATAACAGCTTCTAGACCTCCTCTCATACATCTATTTTCATTGCCATGACCCAAGGAATGGAGCGCCCAAGTTAGAGAAGAAAATCAATGCAAAATGAAGCCTCCATGAGTGAAATCGCACCACTTCTACAAGCTGGTATGTTGACTGTAAAAACTATATCAGAATTGATATATTATGCAAATCGACCTTGTAGCTGAAAGTATGAAGTGATCTCAAGCAAGCAAAATGATCTCCTTCAACACCAATCGAACCTCCTTCAAAATTGGCCTTTGGCCACTAATTTTGATGCAATGAGAAGTCTGAAGTAACTCCTCCAATCAGCTGCAACCCTTCAATAGATAGTTTCACTACCTCAGTTATGCAAATCAATGGGAAACTTCGTACCCAAAGACCTTCAATTGTATTTTGCAGAAACCTCAAGGCTCCAACAAACATATCAAGTCAAATGTCAATGTCCAAGATGATCCAACAATGCCCAACTCTACTCTATTTATTCTTTTCTCTCCAAGACTAGGGCGGCCTTCCAGAAGTTTCTCCAATATTCTTTTATTTTATTTTTTTAGTGACTTCATAATTTTAATTTATTTTGAGTCACTATATTAAATTAATTAAATATAAGGTTATTGTTGTGACCTTTTCACACATCACCCCATTCAGAATGGGGACCCCCTAATTTTTGCTCTGTTTGGGTCTTTTGGCTTTGTTTTTCTCTCTGTTTCTCTCTTTCTGCTATCTGCCTTTCCGAGGATGTGCTCGTCTTTGAATGTCAATTGAAGTTTTGGACAAGTTTGTAGAATTAGGGTTTGCATTTCTCACGTCAGTTTGAGGTCAAATCAAGTTTGGCTATTGGAATCTGAGACTAACATTATTGTCAGGAGGGCTACAAACAAGTTTCCACTGAATTTTCACCAAACTCCAACAACTTACTATTTTTAGTAAGTGTTCAATTCAAGGTGTTCTCTCAGCACTTTTGAAGTTTCGGTCATTACACTGCATCTAGAACATGCCAGGCTATTTGTCTGCAAATTTTGGGCCAAAACTGACAACTTTCTATTTTTAGCAAGTTCACCTTTGAATGTTGTTTTTAGGGTTTATATGCAAAGTTTTTCAGTGCATGTTTGGAGATTATTTATGGGTTTTCTAAAACCTACGCAGTGATATAACATGCAAAATGAGATGATGACTTTTAGAACTCAGCCTTTGGAGGCTATTTTTAGGGTTTGCATGTTGAAATTTTCTACGCATATGTGGACATTCCTTGTGGGTTTTTCGAAAGCTTTGCAGTGGTATATCATGCAAACCAAGATCAGGACTTTTTCAAGAGCCGTCTTCAGAGGCTATTTTTAGGGTTTGCATGTAAGGCTTTTCAGCACGTCAGGTTATTCTTCATGGGTTTTTCAAGAGCTACGTAGTGATGTGACATGCAAGGCAAGAGGATCACTTTTCAGAGACTTACTATTTTTAGCAGGATCACTCCAACAGCTGCCCAGCACATCAGGATCACGAACAAGGCGAAGTGCAACAGAAACGAGATCAAATGGAGGTCATTTGATTGACATGCAAGTCAAATTAGGGTTTCGAGCTTCGGGGCCCAAAATGAGGGGTAAAATGCCAGAATTTTCGAAAATCGGTGTATCCCACTGCGATCAATATCTTTCAAGCTATCCACTAGTAAAATTTGAAGGCAATCGGAGCACTTCTATTTATAGTAAGGCACTCCTGAAACAGGCTATAAATAGTAAGTTAGCAGTAGGCGCCAGGGTGAATGGGCAAGTCTACTGATGAGGGTCACAGCATTCGGATTTCAAGTCAAACGGAGTTGGGGAAGTCATGAAACTGAGCAGTTACTATAAATAGTAAAACACCTTCAGAAACATGCTATAAATAGCAAGTCAACTCGAGATGGCAGTGTGAACAGATCACCTAGGTCATGAAGATCCTGTGGCGTGAATTCCAAATCAATCCAAGCTTCAAAAGTATGAAAATCAGAAGACTTGCTAAATATAGTAAATCAAGAGCGAGCAAGCTAGAAAAACGCCTAAGTCTGAAGAACTTCCTGCTCAGCCCCCTAAATGCGCCCTCAAGGAGAAAAGGCCATGAAAAATTGTCTAAGGCATGAGTTATTCCTGCTCAGCCCCCTAAATGCGCCCATCTCCAGCATGAGCTCTAGAGAAATATTCTAAGTGTTGGCTTATTCCTACAGGACCCCCTAAATGCGCCCTCAACTTGAGAAGGTGATAAAAAAATTCTAAGTGTTTGGAAACTTCCTGCAGACCCCCTCAAATGCGCCTAAACATGTTGGAGGTGTTGGCTTTTTGAAAAATATTCTAAGTGTTTGTAAAATCCTCCTCCACCCTCAAAATGCGCCCAAGGAGGAAGTAAGGGTGAGAAAATTTTTTAAGGAAAAAAGTTAAATCCTCCTTGACCCCTAGAATGCGCCCTCCTCTAGTCAAGGTGAAGAAAAAGAGTTAAGGCATTGCTAAGTCCTTCTAGACCCCCAAAATGCGCCCATGGTAAAGTGGAGTAAAAGTTGCTAAAAGTTAAATCTTCCTCCACCCTCAAAATGCGCCCAAAGTGCAAGGTAAGATGGGAGAAAGTTACCAAGGCGTTGAGTTTTTCCTCCTAGACATGCAAAATGTGCCCAAGATCAAAGATGCTAGGTGGATAAAAGTCAAAAGGTATTAGAAATCCTCCTTACCCCCTTGAATGTGCCCATATCAACTTGCTAGAGATGGATATAAAAAAATATGCTAAGTGTTAAATTCCTCCTTGGGGTCCCATATGCACCCATATCAACTTGATGGAGATGGATAAAAAAAATATGCTAAGTGTTAAATTCCTCCTTGGGGTCCCATATGCGCCCATATCAACTTGTTGGAGATGGATAAAAAAATATGCTAAGGCATTGCAAATTTCCTCCTTGACCCACTATATGCGCCATGTCTCGAGAAGGATGAATGGAGATAAATATTTAAGGCAAAAATTCAAAATTTTCTCCTTCACCCCCTATATGCGCCCATGTTGGGGATGGGACTTAAAAAAATTTCTAAGTGTTAAAATTTATTTCACCTCTAGAGGAGTATGCCTAGGCTTGAGTAGGGTGATGAAATTTTTTGAGGCAAGAAGGAATTGGTAGTAGACATGTCAGAATGTGTCGGCTTCAAGATGATGAAAATTGTCAAGGTAGAGCAAAGAAAATATGCCCAGATATGAAGAATGAAGATAAATTTGATGGCGAAATATTTTCCTAACGTTAAAATTCAAAAATTAAATGAACCCCTCCGTTTGTGGAAACATGAATTCGACGCTTTCTAAAGGGAATTTTCTTCTGGGTATTGAACGTCTTCGACAAAGGAAGTGATTTTAAAGTCTTCCACAGCTTGCCAAGAATTTTGAGATGAAGATTTTGATAGGCACTTGAATAATGAAATTTCCTAAGTAAAAATTAAAAAAAAAAAAAAATCGAAGGCAGGAAGAATAAAAGATGTTGAAATAAAATGCCTTGGCTGATGAATTTGAAGTTGATTGCCTAGGTGAATTTGCTCAAATTCCTGATGAAAGCAATCTTCTTGAGCCAGAGATGAATAAAATCAAAGTTGTCAACACCTCAGTTGGTGAAATAAATTTCTTGAAGAAGATGCAGTTGAAGTTAACACTTTCAAAAGATGATTTTAAAAATGCATCTCTTAAATACGCCCTTGAGGAAGATGAAATTTGTCTAAGGCATTGAAATAAGATGCAATTGAAGTTAACACTTTCAAAAGATGATTTTAAAAATGCATCTCTTAAATACGCCCTTGAGGAAGATGAAATTTGTCTAAGGCATTGAAATATGATGCATAGGTGTTATATGCCCTAGCCTACAGATGTTGAAAAATCATGAAGAAGGCAAAGTTGGCTAGAGAGAAATAATGAACCCTATCAGATCCGGAGATCACTCAGACCTTGGAAGTTAAAGCATGAAAATCAGGTAAGTAAGGTGATTTTATATTATGAAGTGTTTTGATGCTCTTCTCCTTGCTTGTTTTGCAGGGTGAACACCGAGGCCAAGGCATGATGACTTGGGGAGATGAAGCAAATACTTGGAAGAAATGGCTAAGTGTTGAGACCTAGTATGTGCCCAACTCAAGTGGCAAAGAAGAAATGTTTTCAAAGCTCAGGATGGAGGGAAAGATGGAAACCCAAGTGTTAATGGTTACCATCAAGTACTTCAAAGTTGAAGAACAACATCAAGGGGGAAAGTCATCGTCGAGCAGGAGAAAGGAGTTGCAAGCTTGAATTTAGATCAAGAACGTGCCCGCCATATCCATTCAAGGAGTTGAAGCAGTGACGATTAGACTCATCGAATTTGCAGTCAAGAAGAGGAACAAGAACAATGTGAACGCGTCTATGGACAGGAATCTTCTAAGGGATGGTGGACATTAATTGCTCATTTATTACCCCACTATTCTTGGTGGTAGTTTTTAGGGTTAGGGTTTATGTGGCTCGATCTGAGTCGTCCATTGGACTTGGCCAGCTATAAAAGGGGCATCCCCCCTCATTTGTACCTCATTAGAAACTAGAATAACAAAGAAGGAATAGAGAGAGATCAATAGATTAGTGGGTAGCATAGTTTGATAGTCTAGCTTAGATTGAAAAGGAAGGAAAGTCTTCCCTTTGAATACTTTGTAAGAAGTTGTTGTGAACACTTTCATAATAAAAGAGTTTTCATTGATGGTGATCTCTTCTTTGTTATGAGTAGCTAGCAAGGCTTCTTCGTCCTTCCAATTCACGTAGAATCTTGAAATAGCTTAAAGTAAAGTAGATTTCATTTCATGCAAGTACTTAGTAATTGTGGAATGTGGTGCTCGATTTGAACAAAACTTCGCTTATCCATACCACTAGCGGGCTCGTTGACGGTGGGTTCGCCTTGCGTGGTCAACTAGAACATTATGAAACTTAACTTCGATTATGGTTTATATGTTGGCATGCATCGTTGTGATGGTGTCTTCATGCTAAATCGTGATTTGAATACCTTTGACTACTCCTCTGAAGATTGCACTGGTTTTGTGGAAACAGTCTGAAGCGAGGCAAAGCAAAGTTCGATTGAAGTCTACAAGAATTGATCGCCATGCCCCACACCTTAGAGTAGATTAGAACCTTCTTATCCCTACACTCATTTAAATTCAATTCATTTCCAGTTAGTGTTAGGAAACTTGCACTTACCTGCCAAATCATTTGAACCACGTGAAACCCTTTAACCTGTTGTCTGTTGTCTATTGCCGAACAATTGCGTAAGTTCCCTTGAAATACTAGCAAAATCACACCGAGCCAACTGAGACTATCCAACACCTAGAAGGAACCTTGGAGTTGAATGCACAAACTTTCTCGCAATCTTAGCATGTTGGATACTTTGATCAAGAGAGAATAGGGTAGCTGTTGACAACTTTATTCTGTGTTGGTGCGGTCACGAAAATCACATCAACAGTTACTTTTTGATTTTTAATATTTTGATAACCTTATAAATAATTAATTTAATAATTTCTCCCTTATTTCTCCAATTAGCCTTCAAGAGAAAAAAGGCTAAATAAACATTATGATAACCACTAAGAAGGGGACATTACAGTCATTCACAGAACATGATACATGTATGAGAATATTCAAGAACACATGATGCGCGTAACAAGAATTGTATGCATTCATTTATTCAACAGCAAGTACAAAGTAAAATGTCACCAACATAATAGCATAGATGTCAATAGTATCACAATGGTACTCCCGATTACATCAAACTCCAGTGCATATAGTCATTGACGATGTAATGAGCCGACCCAATTTTTTCAAATTTTGAGATGATCACAACAGCACCAAAGTACCCGTTAGGGTTAGCTCAAATCAAACCAGCAACTGAAGGAAAGAGCCTCAACGCCAAGAATGTGCTTTCCGACCCAAGCTGGGTAAGAAACTACCATATGGCGGAGTATCACTAGTAAAAAATGCAATACTGGAAAGTAAACTCAACGCCAAGCATGTGCACTCCTAACCCGAGGTGGGAAAGGTGCTACCATATGGCAGAGATTCTATTAACAATGATACTATGCAAGTAAAATAATCTCAACGCCAAGCATGTGCATTCCTAACCCAAAGTGGGAAAGGCGCTATCATATGGCGGAGAAATAGAAAGCAAATACAATGTAGACTGAGCAAGGGCCAGTCGCATCCACAACCATGGGAATGAAAGTGATTAAACTGAAAGTAAACTAGGCGGCAAAGCCATCCTCTTCCACTAAATTGGGGATACAAATGTAAAGTGCAAAAAGTAAAAGAGCTGATCAGTACTACTGATTCAATGTTACAATATGATGAACAATCTGCAAATACAATGAGATATAGATAACCAATGGTCTCCAAAATGTTAGGAAATGAACTCCAAACAAGCACAAGCTATCCAACATATGAAATATAGCAAAAAGGGACTAAAATATCAGGTCTGATATAAAATTGCAGTAATCAGAAAATTCATACTAGCAAGCCCTAGAATCACCAAAATGCTCATAACTTCGTCAAAACACCTCCGAATGATGTGGAATTGAATGCAAATGAGAGCTAGGAGTTGAGCGACCAAGACCAAGCCAAGAAAATCCTCCAAATAGTAGTGATTTATTTATGCACGCTTTCCAATGCAACCTCAAAGAAGGTACAACCTCCATAAATGTTCTACTAGCAAGATAAAATCCGAGACACCTCCAAAAAATCTGAAAACTTGCAAGGAGGGGCACCCAAGGTAGACTAAAGCATAGGGCCAATACCCAGAACCACCAAAAAATAGTGCATGGACTTATGAGCAGATTTGTATTTTAGCAAAACCCTAACTAGCAAATGCAAAACTAACAAATCTCTAAAATCACCAACTTTGATGCTCTATCTGCTAGTCTGGATGAGAAGCAGTCTCTGAAAACTTAGCTAAGTGCTATCTTTCAAGCACGAAACCAAGAGAAGGAACTAGGAGGCATGCATTCCTCGAAGTAAGCTCTGAAAGCATTTCAGCAGCATAACAATATGATAAACAACAATAGATATCCATGAAGAGCCCAACACTCTTATTTATAACTTTTTTCTCTCCCAAATTCAAATATTATTTTCCCTCCAATTAGGGCACCTATCTCAAATTCACATTCATCTTCAATAATTTGCAATTTGAATTTCATTTAGCCTCTTCTCCAAATAATGAAATATACTTTATCAAAAATGCTAATAAAGTATAATGTGGCATCCCAAAAGTATTAAAGTGCAATACTTTATAAAATAACATATCTCCTCAAATAGGCATCCAAATATGATTAAGTGAAATATTTTATAATTTGCAAATATTCCTTCAAACTAGGCGTCCATTTTGCCTAAGTTAATATTTCACTTAAAACATTATCACTTGCCAAATAAAGCCTCCAAAATGTTTAATTAATAAACATTATAAAAATCACTTATCTCTCCAAATCGTCCTCCATGTCTTAGCCAAAATAATCACCTCAAATGCTGGAGACCATTGCTCAAGTTGACCTACCAGAAATAGCCACTGCACCGAACTACTAAACTGCTACTAAAAATAGCACTGCCAAAAATAGAACTTACTAAAAATAGTAAGTTGTTCCAAACTCATTTTCTCCACATTTTGAGCAGCGGTCGCAACTTACTAAAAATAGTAAGTCCGAAAAAGTTCTCTGATTCAGTTGCATGTCACACCATCGCGAAGCTCTCTGAAAACCCATAAGGAATCCAGAAGCCAAACTGGAAAACTCCAATATGCAAGCCTCCAAAAAGCAGCCGAGAACGCAAGTCAATATCCTGTCATGCATGTTACCTCATTGCGAAGCTCTCCAAAAACCCAAAAAGCTCCACTAGACATGCGTCAGAAACCCCAACATGCAAGACCTCAAAAACACCTCCGAAGTGGAAACCCTAATTTCAGCCCCACACTAGCCTACAGGTCTCCGGAATAGGCCAATGGTCAACAAAACTGATCACTACCAAGAAGGGGACATTACAGACGATTGGTTGAGAAACCAATCGTTGTGATGCTTTGTAACAACCAATTTACGACTAATTGGGACTTAATTACCCGAACCCATGTGACATTTATCACATGAAATATTTGCATTGTGACTATAGTTTTATAAAACATAATTAACTACAGCCGAGTACGGTTGACTACTACTACCTGACTACGACTATGACTATGACCATCTACAACTGATTTAATATACATTCATGATTTATATAAGAGTTGTAAGAGAGTTACAAAATGATATCACAATTGTTTTATTTATTCATAGATGCTCTTATACAAAAATTGAAATAAGAGAACAATTTCAACATGCAGTCCCCTTCCTTGACTACAAAGATTCTATATAAACTCTTTGATGATTGTCAAGCAACTACAACTGTTGGCAACCGCAAAAACTATTTATTTGTAAGTTCCACAAGCTAACAAGGTATTATCATACCTATCAGTGATAACCGAAAACATAAATAATACACATTAGTGTTTTTTAGTTTCTCGAAATTTTCTCCAACTAAATCTTGATACTTTTGAATTGGTGAGTCAATCTTGATTCTAAGTAATGCTACTATGATCAAAATTGAATTGTGTGTTCTCTAAATTCATTATTATGCTTCTTATGCATTATTTAAGTTTATTTTATAAATTTATACCTTTTTAACATGTTGAGTCTTTGTGGAGTCCTAAGTCTGAGTCAAAATGAATCATGGATGGTTTTTTTTGGAAAGATTAGGAGACATGGATAAAAATACAGAAGGAAAACTGAAGCACAAACTTGAGGCTATCGATGAATTTGACAAAGTATCAAAAATTGCTTGATAAATTCAAATCTGAGGTTACCTTTGAGAATTACTTGGAGATGGTTGAGAAGAGTAGAAGAGAAAGAAGCAAAAGAATTGAAGAAGAAAGAGAAAAAGTCAGGACTGAAAGTTGTTAAGGAGCAGAAGCCAAAGAAAATGTTCCTTAAAAAAAAGAGAGAATGAAAACATAATTCCAATAGGCTACAAAGGAATCCACCATGCAAGTTGAAGGAAAGGAACCCTTAACAAAAAAAGATATTTTATTGACTGCTAATAGCTAGAATCACATATTGTGTTAGACGGAGTACAACATTCCCTACTGCTTTTACAAAATGAAATACTAAAAAGCATTAGTGTCATGGGAAATGGTTTGAGTGAGAAATTAAAGGACCAAAGGGTCACCCAGAATTATATGTAAAAGTATTATAGCATTTTATATAATGATAATTATAAATGGATTAAGGGATTTGTTGGTGTGCGTTTTATTACCCACCGAACACAGAAAAAAATGTCCAAAGACAATCTATCCTCTGTTGAACAAAATCACCGTATGTGCTAAGATTGCGAGAAGATCATATGGCAATTCCAAGGTTTCTTTTGTCAGGTCTTGACGTGTGGATAAGCTCAATGGGCGTTGCGATATGCTGGTAATACACAAAGGGACTTACACTAGGCTCATTCAATTCACAATGAAGGTCTAGACACTAAAGCTCTATTGCTTGGGTCTTGGATCATGGACTTCAAGGAAACTGAAAAGGAGATAAGGGTTTAGAAGTTCTAATCTATTCCTAAGAATTCAAGAGACGGTGTTGACTTAGTGAAACCAATAACCACACTTTGCTTCGCCACGCTAGGACAACTACACAAAGTGGGTGCAATCTTCACGGGGTGTGCTTATGATTTTCACGTCATGAATAACTACCATCAAATCAAACAATATTTATCCAAACAGAAGTTAAGCATCCACAAAGTAAGCTCAAGCTAACTTTACGCATTGAACAAAAATCATTTATTCAAAGAAAGTATGAGCAAGAGTTTCACCATAAATCAATACTTATCAGATCTTGCATTCATCTAACATACATGAAATAAAACCTAAACTATGATGAGGGATAAGAACCATGCAAACTCCAAAATAAGAGAAGTAATCACCATCAATTCAAACAATGCATTACTTATTACTTTGGTAGTCGTGAGCAACAATTTGCTTATCTCAACATGTTTTGCAACATGCTCCCATGTTTTACAAATGAGGGGCAAGCTCAATTTATAGGCTCTTCGATTACAATTCAATGGACAAGATTGATTTCGAATTAATGACCAAGATTACAAAATAAAACCCTAATTAGGGTTTGTTACAACTAACTACCCCTCAACCAATGAGAAAATTATATTTGGGGACACTTGTCCTTCTGCTAAATATAAACCAATTCCATGGATAAGTCAAGTTCATTGAACCTAGACATGTTGACTTGGAACAATTTGATTGGTTGGAAAATGACGAGGCGCCACCTCAGCATATTGGATGTCTTCCTTGGTCACTTTGTTTTTCGTCCACGTGCTTGCCTTAGAATATCTTTCCTTGCCAACAACTCTGTCCTTTGCACTTGCATTTGAATCTTTGAGGTCTAGAAGTCTCCCCTTGGAGCAGATGTCTAGACTTAAAGTTATTAAACTTTTCTTTCCTAATTGCTTTGAAACTCCTTCAAGTGCCTTGAATTTGGAGAACTCCCCTGTGCTTTCGCCACAATGGAGAAAATTGGAACTTTCTCTATGAAGTATTTTCCATACTTAGCCAAATTTTGGCTATTCAATTTGTAACACCTTCATGTGGACCATTCAACACTTAGCCAAGATTTTGGCCATCTCTATGCTCGAATGAACTTTGCCTGTGGATTTGCCTTCAATTCTAAATTTGGCTTGTGCTAAGTAGGGCAGACTCCATCCTTGGACAAGGATTTTATTCATTTCCTCTTTACTTTTCCTCTTTATTCCTCTTTGTTTGCCCTACGGAATGTAATTCAAGTACTATGTACTACTAAGCAAACTAAATCATATGCAGAACATGGAACAGAATAATAGGACAAAAATATATCATGTTTGAACATCAGGTGCTTTATTCATTATCGGAAATATCACCATGTACAATCATAGAAGTATCAACAGTGCTATCAACTATGACCATTCACATATATCTCCTTCCTGACTACAGCAACTGACTACATATAACGTTCGGCGGTAGTTAGGTAACCAACCGACACGACGTTTCATAACAACAGTTATCATTAATTGAGACTTGATTACCCAAAAGTACATGACATGTATTATTCCTACTAACTATAGTTTTATTAGCAATTGGCCGACTACGACCAAGGCCGACTCAGCCGACTACAACAAAAGTAAAGATATACTACTTACATCATCCCCCCCAAAAAGAAGTCGTCTTCCAGACGACATAACAACCCAAGGGAATGACCAAATATACAAAATTAATGAGGGGGAAGTGAGGACATCCCTGGATGCATGGACAATGCTGGAGTAGTTGAGGAATGCTCTGCCCGCAGTCGCCTCACTTCTTTTGTACATGTGCGGAGCTGTCAATTGGCAAGTATCTCCCTCTCCCTAGCAACCTTCACCATACGAGCTGCCTCCATCAACTAGCCTTTAGTCTTGTATGCCTTTGCACTCTTTGCTACCAACTGGTCTTCCAATTCCTTCACTCGGCACTCCCATGCCCTCTCTTTCTCTCGTGCCTCCTCTTCCAAGGCAAGCACCTGAGTCTCCAAGGCCTCTAATTGGGTTCCCCTATCCCTGGCTAGCCGTGTCTGTTCTGCCAAGTCATTTTGAATGTTTGTCATTTGAGTGGTTGAATCCTCCTTAATCCTCTATAAGAGTCTATATGCTTCCACCTTCTGTGATATTGCAACCTTTGTGGAGAACACTTGGCGTTTCATGAGGTAGAAAACATGATGGAATGCAAGCTCAATGTGGTATAAACTCTCAAGAACCCCAACATCTCGACCTGTCAACTATGGTGGCCTACCTCGCCATGCCCTCAACATTGCAGTAGTCTCGCCCGCTGACCATCCCTCACTGAATATCCGAGTAAACTCTGCCTCACACCCCATCTATACAAACCTCAGATGCGTTGGAATTCCTGTCCCACATGAGGAGATTGGCCGACCTTGAGTTCTCTAGAAACCTGGCCCACCCGAATCATCAATTTTCCCATATGCTCCAACTCTTCCACATAGCGCTACATTGTTCCCATTGGATCCAATGGGTCTGGCTGGGACATTTCTACTACAAGTCCATCAGTGGAGTCACCCTTCTCATCCTCCTCATCGCCGGGGGCTAGGAAGGGCTCTTCGTTCTCCTAGGGTGCTTCCCTAGTTGTCTGCTCAGGCTCATGCACAGTTGTCCCTAGCGCCATCTTTGCCCTAGCCTCCAGTTAGGTAAGTGTCTCCTCAACGAGCCTGGCCGTCTCTCTCTGCTAGGTGTGGATGGCGGGGCCTTCCTCGCCTACTAATCCTTCAGAAGGACTCCCCATCGGCTGCTCTGGCTACTCGGCCACTTCTAGTGTGAGCCCAAGGGTGCTCCTAGCGGTGTAACAAGGGAAGCCTCCTCATTTGTCATGATTGTCCCCCATGTCCCTGTTACTGGTGGCTCCTCTGGTACTACAACTCTTGAAGCCGAACCTGGCAGTTCCTTACCTACTGCTAACCCTAGTAGTTGCTCAAGTGGAGGACCTCTGGCAATATCTCGACGGAAGTTTCCGATGCAGTGGCTGCCCATCGCGACTGTATCGTGGCGAGTGGCGCCCATCCTGGCGATGCACCAGGTGATGAGGCTGCTACTCTCAATGTTCTCCCAAGTCCAACTGGCGAGACTGGGAGGTAAAGGTCACTATCTGTGGGATCTCCCTGACTGGCAGTGCTGGAAGAGTGAACTCGGCTGGCTGTAATAGTGGTATTTCGGTCTCTCCCACGTCTAATGCTGCCTGGCCACCTATAGCTATGGACACCTCCTCATCCACTGTTGAACTAGAAGCCGATGTCGAGGAAGACAAATCAATAGGTTCCCCCTGTTCGGATGCTTCACCTTGCTTCGATGCCTCTTCAACCGATGTTTTCTCTTCCATTGATGCCTCTTTCCGCTTCCTTTTCTTCCTTGCAGTAGTGCCTTTGTCGACCTGCTTTAGTTCCAATTCTGTCCAATAGAATACCATCGGCAGGCCTGGGTCCAGATGGGTGAGAGGCTGCAATCGGCCCCATTTGCCTTCAGGTACTTGCGTGTGCACAACATCTAAAAAGAGAGCAATGGCATGCTGCATCATATAAAAAGCTTTGTGTCACTGAGATAAAAATTCTCGCATCTGCTCTGCAAGTAACTGTGCCCAGTTATATACTCGGTCGATGCTCAATCCCACCATGTAATCTACCATCCAGATGGCAATATCGGATGCTCGGCTGACACCTGTGAGTCGGCACTTCATCAAGTCTAATAAGCATTTCCATTAGGCTATCGCCAGATAATTTTTCCAAAGGCCTCTGTTGTTGGCATTCCACATAGTATCTTTCTCCTCCGATGTTAAATCATTTCGGCACACCTCTTGATTAGGACTTCCTTATGCTGTTGCGTCATCTTCTTCAGTTTATTGACTCCCACCCCTGTGGCTAGAACATCGAAAACTCGCTCAAAATCCTGTGGCCAGAATGAAATTGTAACCAGACAGCCTCTGTAATCCATCACCAACTTGTGTGTGTGCCTACAATAATTATCCACCATGGCCTTCAGCCAAGGCTCAAACTCTCATGAATTGAAGAATGGCACCAGGACTGCTTTATCCACCCAAGCGTGTTGTAGTGCAATCTTCAAAGCGTGGTCGTTGGCTGTGCTTCGCCACCACTACTTGCACTCATTGCCAGTTAAATTTTCTTAGGACATCATTTCAACGTCTGCATCCATTTTCTTTTTCTTTCCTACCGAGGCTACCTTCGGCTTATGCTGCACAATTTTCTTTCCCTTGTCCATTGTATTGTTAGTTCGGTGATTCTAGCCAATTTATTTCCTTCCAGACAGTTGCCGAAATTGTCGAACTTCAGTAACTGTCGTGCCGAGTGAAATTCTTGAAAAAGCTGCAAATGTTGTACGCCTTGAGGAATCAAAGACTGTCGTACGATTGGAAGATACCTAAAGTGTCGTATGACCAAGAAAGCCTCTGTACGTCGTATGATTTGAAGAGTTTGTAAGTGTCGCTTAATATCATTGGTCAAGATCAAAATCCGTACGACCTCTGGATGACAATTTCATATGACCAGTCCAGGAAATGCTTGACACCATACTATGTGACTGGAAATTTCCAACTGATGGCGTACGATTTCAATAACTTCTAGGTGTCGTACAACTTGAATAACTTGTGAAGTCTGTACGATTTGCAAGCTCTGTGAATGTCATATGATGGAGATCTATTGTAAATGTCGTACGATGTAAGGATGTCATACGATTCCTCTATCTGGCGACGTGGGTTGAGTGTTGGGTTCCTGATGTCGTACAAGCTCACTTTGTTTGCTCTTAACCTTCCGTACGACTCGTGCAACCTCCCTAGGCGCACCGTGCTTTGCCTTGACTCTGTTGATTCTATCGTACGGTAGAGAGGGTCGTACAAAGGGTTTGATGGCAATCGTTTGTCGAGCTGTGAAAACTTTCTTGTGACTCCTTGAGTTGCCTTCCTGCAGTTTGGTGACCTTAATCACACCCTTACTTATCTCCTCTAATTCCTGCTGAACTCGTCCTTATTTTGTAGTACGGTGTATAAAAGGGTGACATTTGATTTTTCTTAATTTTATCTTTCTCACTTCACTTTTCCTTTCCTTGCTCACTTGTAACTTTTTCATTATTTCACTTCTTATATTTTTTCCGACTCCATGTAATACTTGTCTTTTTAATTCTTTTATTTTTTCCCTTCTTATTTTTTCTCTTCAATTTCTTTTAATTTCCTCTCCATATTTCTTTTATTTTCATCTTCTCTCCCCTCTCTCCTCCATTTGCCTTGTTTTTCTTCATATACTCTTTTATTCTCCTTCATTTTTTGATTTCTTGTAACTTGTTTCTTTTCTATTTTCAATTTTTTAAAATTTTGTTTATTTTCTCTCTCATCAACTCTCTCTTCTTTTTTAGGTTTTCTTTTTGTTCCTCGTACTTCTCCATCCTCTTTAACCTTCAATTCAAACGCATAGTGCCATTTGCACGTATGCGGGGGCCACTTATAACATCCTTCTTCACAACACAATCCTATATACTATATATCAAACCATTTATCAAGCAATGGAGAATGGCCAATACCTTTGAAACTGTCGTCGATGTATCGTCCATCGTAATGCTGGTACCACGTAACTTTGTCGCCTTCTATAGTTGGTAGCCCGATTGGGTTAGGTATTATTTTCCAGAGCCCATCTTTTGTCACTATCCTCGGCACTTTCCTCCATTCTCGTCTCAATTGCTTAATTACATCTTTAGTGTACCCATCTACACTTGAAATGAACATTTCTTTTGTCATTATTACTGTCTTTAAACAGGGAATTGTTCGTTCAAAGTAGGCTTCCCATTGCTCGTCGTTCCATTCATTTGCTTCATCATCAGCATCCTCAAGTTGACACATATGTCGTTCATTGGTGATTTGTTCCTCCTCTTTCTGCGCCTCTTTGTCTAACACTTTCGCCAAGTATCCTCGCCTAAAACCTTCATACGGAGCTATGTAACACCAATGTCCACCCATTCTCTGCCATAGTGTTGGTGTCTCGAATACCGCATTGGTCAAGTGCTTGTGCATCTGGGGTACAGCAATACCTTCTACCCTTTTCTGCACCAGCCTCTCTTCAATGATTTGGTCTACGCCTAACTCCATCCAAACTCCTTCGGCTGCATAGCCGGGGCCTCCCAAACCCGTCATATTCTTGCAAATCCTCTTTTTGCACAACCAAATCTTCTTTGGTAGCATAGCCCAACATATTGATGGAGATGGCGTTCTCCTTTCTTTCCTAATACTGCTTCAACTTAGAGCCGTTGATCGCTTCTAGTAGGGGTGACCCATCTAAATTCTCAAGTTTTATAGAGCCATTGTCATAGACTTCTCGAACTCGAAACGGTCCTAACCAACGAACTTTGAACTTCCTTGGCTTAATTTCGTTGCGGCCGTTATATTTCAGAACTAATTGTCTTGGCCGGAAATACATTCGCCGGAGATGCTTATCGTGCCAATATTTCCTTCGCCATTGCATATTCTTTTAAACTTTCAGTATCACCCAGCCAGTTCTCCATGGCTATCCTTAAGCTGGGTACCATGTACTCCATCGGCATCACCGCTTCTTGACTGTACATTAATTGAAAGGGCGTGTAGCCCGTCATTACCTTGTATGTTGTACGGTATGCCCACAGGACGGTTGGTAATCTCTCTTCCTAGTCGGCTTCTTCTACGCCACATGATTTGTGAATAACTGATACGAGCACTTTATTTGTAGACTCTTCCTAGCCATTAGCTCGTGGGTAGTACGGAATTGATAGGTTGTGAAAGATCCGAAACTTCGTTGTCATCATCCTGATGACATGATTGACAAAATGCCCTTCATGATCACTCGTAATTTGAATGGGGATGTCGTACCGTGTCACTATTTGCTCATAGATAAATCTTGTCGTACTTTGTGTTGTGTTGTCTAGCAATGCTCTAGCTTCAGCCCACTTCGTCAGATATTCAGTAGCAACCACAATGTTTTGTCACCAATGCCATTGACTTACCTTCAATGGTCCAATGAAATCCAATCCCCATCGTTCGAACAACTCCTACGGTTGAGAGGGATGCAGTGGCATAAAGTCCCGCTTCAATGGTTTCTCGACCCTCTGGCAGGTGTCACAACCTAACACCCACTCCCTAGCATCTATGTGCATCGTCAGCCACCATAGGCTTGCCAAAAGAATTTTTCTCGTTGTAGCATATGGTCCCAAATGACCGCCAGCCAAACCCTCGTGTGCCTCCTTTAGTACGCCTGGTATCTCTTCTTCTATGACACATCTCTGGAGGATCTAATCAGGCCCCATCTTGTAAAGCAAGCCATTGATCAACTCGAACGTCTTACTTTTCAAGACGAGCTTTCTCCTTTCCGCTAGTGGCATTTCTTTCAGAAACATGGATGTGGACAAATATTCCCCAATCTTTTCATACCATGAGGGTAACACTACGATCTAAAATAAGTGTGCATCCAAAAAATCTTCATTCACCCCTCCCTTGGCAGGTTCGCCCAACCGGATTCTAGACAACTGGTCAACAATCACATGGCTCTTACTAGGTCGTACGATGATGGTAAATGTAAACTCTTGGAGCAATAGCAGCCACCTGCTCACTCGTCCTTGAATGATCGACTTGTTCACTAAATACATTAAGGCTTGATGATCCACATAAAAGGTGAACGGTGTGGCTAGGAGATAGTGCCTGAACTTCTGTACGGAGTAAACCATTCCTAGTGCTTCGTGCTTGATCGTACTGTAATTCCTTTCAACTCTTGAAAGTAGCCGACTCGCAAAGAATACCAAATGGTCCAACTCGTGTGCTCCCACTTGTGCCAGTGTCGCTCCAATGGCAAAGTTCGAGGCATCCACATGTACGTGGAATTCCTTGTTCTAGTCGGGGTATGCCAGTATGGGCGAACTGATCAACTAATCCTTCAGTTCATTGAATGCTCTTTCCTGTTCTGTGGCCCATATGAAGGGTTGTCCCTTCCTGGTCAGTAAGTCCAAAGGGTAAGAGACTTGTGCAAAATTCTTAATAAACCTCCGGTAATACCCCACATGCCCGAGGAAGGACTTCACCCCAGTGATGTTTTCTAGAACCTCCATCTGCACAATCACTCTCACCTTATCTGGGTTTGTCTTCAATCTAGCCTTGCATACAATGTGCCCTATCAATTTCCCTTGTGGCACCATAAACCTGCATTTCCTAGGATTCAATGCCAGACGGGCCACCCGACACCTTTCCATGCACTCTCTGAGGGCCTTCAAATGCTTCTCTGCATCACTATAAATGGACCAGTCATTGAGGAAGGCTTTGAAGTTGCCCACCGACATTTTGTCAAAGATATGTAGTATTATTCTCTAGAAAGTGGCCGGCGCATTACACAACCAGAATGGCATCCGGTTGTACGCATACACTCCGTCCTCCACCACAAAAGTTGTCTTTAGTTTATCTTCCTCCACAATACTGATCTGATTGTACCCAGAGAACCCGTCTAGGAATGAGTACATCTCGTGCCTAGCAACCTCTTCGAGAATTGTATCGGTGAAGGGGATAGGAAATGGGTCCTTGATGGTCACTGCATTCAAACTCCGGAAGTCCACACATATTCAGATCTACTCTGTTTCTTTCTTTAGAGATATGACGATTGGTGATACCCATTCACTGACTTCTACTTTGAAGATGATACCCGCTTCCAACATCTTTTCAATTTCCTCTTGTACCTTGGCGGCATAGTTTTTATTCATCCAATAGGAACTCTTCCGTACGGGTTGGGCTCCTAGTACAAGAGGAATCCTATGTACGCACAGCTCTGGCGGTATGCCTTTAAGATCCTTGTACGTCCATGCGAAGGCATCTTTGTATTCCATGAAGATCTTGAATGCAACCGCCTTTAGTACGGGGTCCCAATCATCACTAACGAGGATCTCTTTAGGTTTCTCGGGCTCACTGAGGTTGACCTTCTTAAGTGTCGGTTCCTCATACTTAATGAATTTGTCTCGTTCGAATTTATGTGTTGGCGTTTCATCCAATTTAGACACCCCTTCCTTATATTCACCGTACTAAGGTGGAAATGTTTGACTAGTCGAGGCATTGTCTCCTTCCTCTCCCCCTTCTCTGATTTGTAGCATATTGCAATCAGGGTGAAAGACCTCATAGTCTTCCATCTGCCAGTGAAACAACCCGTTTAATGAACTTGTTTCATCCTCAGAGCAACTATTGATCTCTAGTATACCTTCTCCGTTCGGCTCCATCATCTTTCTCTCTTCATCCACATCCGATCCTTCCTCTGATTCGAACCCTGACGATGCCAGTTCTTCAGTAACCGCCTGGTTCTTTAAATCAATGGTATACTTTCGCTCGTGGTTCTTGATTGACAGTGTATTCCTTTTCCAGTTATGGTTTGCTTTTGCAGCAATCAGCCATCCACGTCCCAAGAGTGCATCGTACACCTTCTTCTCGAGTGGAATGACAACAAAATTCAACAAAAATTGTTGTGTACCAATTAACACCTTTTGCACCATTAGTGTACCGAGGGGTTTGATGCCATGTTGATCTACTCCTACCAGATGAAATGTCGAAGGCCAAAGAGTTGGCTTACCCAAGCATTTCCATGTTTCTTCAGGTAAGACGTTCACCCCCGAGCCACCGTCGACGATGGTGTTAAAAGTTTCATTCCCAAAATTTCCATCTGAACGACTGGTTTCCTCCTGATACTTACTGCGAGTAGCATTGGATCCGTAGTCTCTACTACTGGTTCTGTCATTTGTTCAGTTGGACCCTTCTGAAGATTATTTTCAATAACATTTGTAAGAACTACTCTCAGTTGAGGCATTGTTTGCAGAAGGTTAGTTACCTTGATTGGTACGGTTGTGTGAAGCACCTGCCGTACTATGTTCTTCTTTGACTGCGACTGCAACGACGTATTGGCCATTTTGGAAATTCCTTGTTCATTTCGCATAGTTTTTTTAATTTCTGCCCTGGCTTCTCGGAGTCTTTCTTTCTCCATACGAGGGTCTGGATAATTAGTCTTCTTCGCTTGTGCCCTTGTTATTGCCAGGTTTTCTTCATCGGCCACTTCCAGCATATTGATGCCTTTCTGTTTCGGGCAATCGGTGTCTTCGTGCTCACCAGGACCACAACATTTACATAGTTTCCCCCCAGTCCCCTAACCGCTCTAACAATCTCTCACAAAGTGACCCCATTCATTACATTTCCTGCACTGGATCATGGGTCTACCTTTGCTGTCATACTAGATTTTACTTCTTGGCGTATTGTTTCTCTGATTGTTGCGGTAGCCACCCAGGGATGCATTGTTATTCTGAGGTTTTGGCAATGTGGTCGGTGGGGTTGACTGTTCTCCTTGTGTGAAGAACACTTGCAAACTCCGTGTTTTTAAGTTGTATGGGCACTCCTTGACAGAGTGTCCCATAACCTGGCAGATGTCACAAAGCAGTTTTTTCGGCCAGTTCGCCTTTGTATGACCTTCCATCTTGCATCCGGTACACCATAATTCATTCGCTTCCTTAAACCCTTCTTTGTTAGCCTTCAGCGCTTTCATCATCCATAGCATGTCATAACGAAGAGCTTGTACGGTTGTTGATTCATTGTCACTTTCCTCCGCACTCTCTTCATCATCTTTCTTCTTTGCCTTCGAGGATGTCTTGTTCTCACTTTCAATGTCCATCGCTTAGTTATATGCTTCAGTGTACGAGGATGATAGGACTACTTTCATTTTTCTTCGAAGCGAGGGAATCAATCCTTCAATAAACTATCTCTTCTTTAGGCCATCTGCTGGCTGTGCCTCAAGCTTCCCTATCAAATCTTTTAATTTCCGATTGTAGGTCCGCACGTTCTCGTGCTTTCCTTGTTTAGTATTGTATATCTCCATGACAATCTCACTATCATCTCGTAGGAGTTTGAACTCCTCCTGGAATGTTGTCTTCAACAATCTCCATGTTGCTTTGTGCGCTTGATCTAATTCAGAGTACCAGTCAATGGCACTATCTCTGAGTGTTGCTGGGAATGCTTTTAGCCATTGGTCCGGATCATCCTGTCCGCTAGCTATCTAGATAGTTTCACGTCTTATATTGTCGTACTGGATCTTTTGACCCATTCCCCATTCCCCATAAACTTAGGCAATTTCTACCGCTCCAGAGTAGCCATCCTTCCCTGCGGTCCTCCTTGTGTGTTGGACCCGATTAGATAGGTTTCCCCGCTACGTTCCGATGTGTCACTTGCACTCCCGGCCACTGGTCTACCCCAAAATTAAAATTTTTGTTACACTTATACATTTTGAAGAAATGAGTAAAAGTCTTGTTAAATCTGTCAAAAAGGTCAAAATTTGGGTGTGCATGTCTTGCATGAGGGGTTAAAACATGAAATTTCCAATATCTGACGATCTGGGTCTGCTTAGAGCAACCTAATCTATAAAACCCAGATCTCAGTTTTTCATCCCTACTTTTTAGGAAAACTGCTATTTTTAGAAATTTTCTAAAAATAGTAACTTTTTCTAGGTTTTCTGGGTTTCTTTCGAAACGGATACTGGCAAAATTTTCTAAAAATAGAAAGTTGGTCCATTAGGGTTCAAACTGATTTTGATTGGCTCAAAATACTTCCTTATCAGGCTGGTGCAGTCAGAATATCAAAAATATCAGTTTTTCCCTAGTGGGTCTATTATGCTTTTTCAGAAGCATATCGAAGCTCTGAGGTCATCAGTGGAGGTTAGTCAGTTACCAGACATCTGATTCAATGTCCGAACATCAAACAGAAGACGAGTCGGTGAGCAAACATGAAGAACGAGGAAAGGTGGTGAAAATTGGGAAAATTTGACTGTCTACTTGACTTGGGTGCCCCAGGTGAAGAAGGGCGGCCACCTTTTTAGGGCATCAAACGACGGAATTAGGGTTTGAACCTCCAATGAAAATTGTTCAATTTCCTTCTAGCTCTGCATCGAGTCCAACAGTGCAGTCAATGGATCATCCAGTCACCTGGGATTCAGAGTTGAACAGGGAAGATTCAAACAGAAGTTAGAATAAAAAACATGAAAATTATCAAAATTTGACTAAGTATGGGAACTTTGGGCTCCCCAGGTGAAGAGTGGCGCCCAGCTTTTTGGAGCACCTAACTCATTAGTTAGGGTTTGTAAATATGCTCAATCTCTTCAGTATTCAGCTAGCTTCGCAATGCCTGTCTTTGTCAGAGCATCCGACTGTCCAATCTCCGACAAATTCAGATCAAAGTGGAACATACAGAATGGAGTTTTGAACTTGAAGATGAAAATCGGATGGAAAATGGTTATGGAGCAAATGGGCGCCCCAGGAGAGAAGAGGCGCCCAAGTTTTCAAAGGCCTAAACAAATAAATTTGCAAATGTAGCTCTAACGTGATTTCTTCAGAGTTGATCAAGCTCTCCAACGAGATCTTCAGCATGTCAATCAAAGTTTGCAGTCGCCAGATACGAGAAGCTGAACAGAGGGTTTGATGAGAGCTAAGAATTGAGATTCAAAAGCAAACATGAAAAAGTGAAAAATATTCCAACTCTAGTGAGTTTGGGCGCCCAAGCTTTTGAAGGCCCAAATTCAACTGTTTGATGAAGTTTCTCCCAGGAGACCCCTCCTAATATCTCCTCAGCTTCGCAACGAGCATAACCATCAGTCAATCCGATGCCCAGATCACCAGATTCAACAAGATCATCTGTAGAAGAGGAGTTAATGAAGAAATTAAAAAAATATTCTAAATCTGTGAAGGATGGGCACCCCTGGAGAGGATGTGCACTGATGATTTTGAAGGATCAAACAAAGTATTCCGCCAAAGACGCCTCCAGAACAATCTTCTCAGAATGGGTCAAGCTTCACGATGAATCATTCAGCTCGCTCATCAGATTAGTCTGCAAGCCGGAAACCGAGGTCAAAGTAGGGGGTTAAAGTTGTGTAAAGTTGAAAATATCAAAAAAATGACTAACACTGCTTGAAGTGGGCGCCCCTAGCCAAGAAGGGCGCCCAACTTTCCATCCCTTAGTAAAATTTGCAAGATTTTCAAAAAATTCAAAATTGCAAGAGAATGAGGACGTCCAAGTTCATTGAACAGCTGATTTTAGGGTTTTGAAGATAAAAGCAAAAGAAAGCAGACCTATTTCAAACCCTAAGTCTATTTAACACCTCTCTTCAATGTAATTTTCATTATTTTTGCAGGTAGCACTCAAAGGAGAAAGTTGGAGCAGCAAGTTTGAAATGATATTTCAAGATTCAAGAACTCAAGTTTGCTGATTCTTCATCAAATTTTTCAGACCAGCAGCATAAGGCCTTGTTTTTTCATACTTTTTTCATCTAGAAGATCAAATTTTTTAAGAAGGCCAAGATTTTCAAATTTTCAGCCATTTGGGTCTTATCATCTCATTCTTTTGAAGAAATTTTCAAGAACTTCATCAAGTTGCAGCAACTGCTTTTTGCTTTGCATGTCAGTGAAATCCTCAGTGCATTCAATTTTCAGTCATCTGGGTCCTCTCAAATCAGTCTTCTAAAGAAAACCCATATCACAGCTTTTTTTAAGAAAATTTCAAATTCTAGGGTTGGCTGCTTTTTCGATCAACCATCAGTGTTTTTCAAATCTAATCAATTGGGTCCATTTCTAATTGCATTATAAACAAAACCCAAGTGCCAGCTTTTTTTTGTAAAAAATTGAAGAAATTAGGGTTTGTTGCTTTTTCAGTCTAGAATCAAAATTTTCAAAAACAAACGAGCTGGGTTGTCTTGCAACGAAATTTTGAGCAAAACCCATATCTTAGGAAATTTTCGAAAAATTTGTCCATCGGAGGAAGAAAATCAGCATTCTAAAAATAGTAAGTTGCTCAAAACTTGTCCAAACCTAGGCGAGTTTACAGTCATTCTTCAAGGTTTCCGAAATAGAGTACACTCCCAATAATTTCAAGACCAAATCAGCTCTCTACCATGATTTCATCAAAACAGTTGAAACAGACTTACATCATATCAAGCCGGTGTTTGATCTACACGCTTTGGAGAGCGCAGGCAACACTACCATCAGAAACTTGGGGCACTCTGGACTCCTTGCAACAGCATCTATTCCTATATCAGTTTAGAGTCTCGAGTTCGTAATCTCTTGCATCAAGCATTACAACCCGGCTACAAGGGAGATTCAATTAGTTGATGGCAAGATGATTTGCAGTTTGAAGCCTGACATGATCGAAAAATGTTTTTACATTCCCCCATGGCCTGAAAGTGTCACTATCTCAAAGGGTGAATGTGAAGGGATATGGGAAATGCACAAAGACAAGAATAGTAAGAAGATTGCACAAAGGTGGATGAAGGAAAAGCATAAGACTTTGCCTAAGAACGTCGGGCTTGATGAAGTGCAAGCTCAATTTCAGAGTGTTGTTCGTAGCTGTGATAGCAGCAATCCAGTTGGCGGGAGAACGAGTCATATTTCGATGATGTCAGCAAAGTTTGAAAAGGAGGCCAATGAGGTCGAAGATTTCCTGAGATCAATTGCAAATGGAGAGGATATCTTGGAAAAACACAACTTTGCTATTGATGGGATAGATGCACTGAACCAGGACACAGTTTCCTGCTTTTTAGCGGATGTCATTAAGATTTAAAGCGGCTTTCATCTAGAAGCTTTCTTTCCGCTTTCTTTCTATTCTTGGAGGAATTCATATCCATTCTTTGAAGAAGAGAAATAAGATAAATTGTAATAGTTGGCATTTCCTTAGTTTTTTAGTTTACTTTCTTTCAACACCATCAGCAAGAGGGAGCTTCCACTCCTAATTTGAAGAGCAGTTTTACTGTGCATAGCTATTTGTTTCAAATACGAATTTCAGAGGTGCGAATTTAAACGCCAATAGCCACGTACGAGTCACTCCCACGTCGTCCTTCAGCGTCCGTGACACCATGAGTCTCCTGGGGTTCGCTTCGGTACTCTCTCCGCCTTGGGGTACTGGGCTCAGATCTTCCACTTGGTAGTCGTTCGTCGTCGTCCGATAAGGACAACTCCCGAAAACGTTTGATGCTATTACTTAATTCATCTTCGTTCTCATAAGGATCATAACTTCCTTCATACGGGGTCAAACTTTGGTGAGCTCTTCCAATGGATGTGTCGATTCTTGTCAGATTCTCGTATGCTCTTTGAATACTTTGATTTATTTCAATTAGATTGTCATCCAATTCCTTATTGGCTTGCTTCAGTCTTCTTCGCCGGTTTTCTTATTCTTGTAGCCTGAGTGATCGCCGAACCTTTTCTTCCTTGAGTCCCATGCCCATCAAGTACTCGATTCTTGTCTTTGTTCGGCTGTACAAGCATTTAAAATTTGTTCAAGCGATCATTGCTAACTACCGGATGTATGTCTCTAGCTAGTGTCCCGTTCTTCTTCTTGTTTGGTTCTCTCTTCGTAGAACTGCAGTATTTGCTGCCTTCGACGTTCCCGATACTCTTCTTCTCGAAGGTTGTGCTGGATAATAAAATGACGGGCCAGCAATCTGGGCATATGATTCAGGAGATGATTCACCTCGTCATTTACTTCCAACCAATCCCAGATAACTTCCTCAGGGATCTCCCACCTGTGGGATTCCCTTCGTACGTGATCTCGTAAAGATATCTTCCACAGATTGACAAGATCTTCAGTCAATAGGTCTTCCCTTTCCTCATTGCTATTCATAGGCTCGTCTGCCAGGAGACCCATTACGCTGCCATGACGAGTGATTCCCTAGTCCGCTCAGGCAACGGCGCCAAATGTTTGCCCTACGGAATGTAATTCAAGTACTACGTACTACTGAGCAAACTAAATCATATGTAGAACATGGAACAGAATAATAAGACAAAAATATATCATGTTTGAACATCAAATGCTTTATTCATTATTAGAAATATCACCATGTACAATCATAGAAGTATCAACAGTGCTATCAACTATGACCATTCACATATATCTCCTTCCTGACTACAACAACTGACTACATATAACATTCGGCGGTAGTTAGGTAACCAACCGACACGACGTTTCATAACAATAGTTATCATTAATCGAGACTTGATTACCCAAAAGTACATGACATGTATTATTCCTAATAACTATAGTTTTATTAGCAATTGGCAGACTACAGCCAACTACAACAAAAGTAAAGATATACTACTTACACTTTTCATTCTTCCTGTTTTTTTTTCAACACTTAGCCATTTTTTTGTTTCCTCTTGGCAAATTTTACCATGTTTGATTCTAACCTTGGCGGACTTTGGCACATGTCATGCCATTTTTCTATTATGCTTGAGCGGACTTCCTCATTGGCAAGCCAATTCTTTTTTTTTCTTCCTTGGGCAGACTTGGCTGTTGGTTGGACAATTTGCTTTTATCATGGGCAGACTTTGAATGATCTTGGACATTTTCCAAAGTGTCAAGGCGGAGCTCATTATTGTTTGGACGTTTTGAATTTATAGCATGGCGGAGTTCATTGTGTCTTGGGCACTGTTATTTTTGACCTAGGAGGATTTCATCATTGGCAAGCCACTTTCCTTGCTAGCTGGGTAGACTTCATGATCAACAAGCCATTCTTGGGCAGACTTTGGACTTAGCAAGACATCTTCCTTCATTTCTCCTTGGCGAATTTGGTTGTGTCTTGGACATCTTCAATTTAGCCTTGGTGGACTTGGCTGTGTCTTGGACATCTTCAATTTAGCCTTGGAAAACTTCATGACCGATTGGCCATGTTGGGCGGAGTTGTTCATTGCTTAGGGAATTTCCTTGATACTTAACCAAATTTTGAAATTTTATTCTCTAAGGTATCAACACTTAGCCAATTTTATGAGTTTTTCTCCCCAAGGTATCAACACTTAGCCGATTTTATGAGTTTCCTTTGCAGACTTAATAGTTGTTGTGCCACTTTGCTCATTTGCTAAGGCGGAGTTGGTGATTGTCATGCCAAATTTTCCGAAGTGTTGGGCGGACTTTATGCTTAGCTTGCATCTTTCTTGGGCGGAGTTTACATACCCTTTTCCATGTTTTCCTTTGCTTGGGCGGACTTCAACACTTGCACACCATTGTGCATTTTCCTTTGGGAAGACTTTGTCTTTGGCTTGCCATCTTCACACTAGGCAGACTTGGTGAGTGCTTAGACATTGCAAGGTGAACTTTGAGGTTGGCTAGACAAGTGTGGGCGGACTTCACCAAAACCTTGCCATCTCCTACCGTGGGCAGACTTGAAGCTTTGCTTGCCATGCTTGATACTTAGATGCTCAACACCTCACATTCATCTGAAACATCTAGAACAAAACCTCACCTGGAGATTTTACCTTGCTTTTTTGTAAATGTAATCAAATAGGATCCTAAAATCTAAGAATAAACTAAGGTCTGAAATTTTGTGTGAGAAATTCTAAGTCAAAGATGATTTTCAGATTTCTTCTCTTAATGCTGAATGTAGTGATTGTAGAACATTAATAAATTTCGATATTTGCATATCAAGAGTGGAACTCCTTTTTGTATGTAAGGAGACCCGCCCCCAAGGGATGCGTCTCTTGAGAGGACGTGTCTCCACACGTGGAGACACGTCCGCTCAAGGGACGTGTCCCTTTGGGTGTGCGGGTTTCCTTTACAACCGATTATCATTCGGTTAAACATACTTAACACATATACCCCCTCACACATGGCGGATATATATTATATGAATTCTGAATTTTATTCAATGTGCATTTTGAACATCATTTATTTAAATTCGATTTTATACATGCATTATAAAATTCGATTTTACTTATTTTAGAAATATTAAATATGAAGAGCAATTGATCTTATATAAATGATGATGATACTTATAGCAATCATCGTTTATATCTGACCTAAGCTATCATTCATCAACACTCCCTCTTAGCTAGGGAAGATATTTCAAATCAAAATAAGTGGAGATATCACCTTCACACGTGATATCGAAGATATGATATGTTTTCTCAATGTTGTCAAGTCACATGACATTCTTCATAACACATCTTCATTATGGTATGTGCACTGACATCAAGTCACATGATGTCTACCATATTTCATGGCATATCCACGGATATAAATATCCACCATGATTATCTCTTAAGGATCACAATGATCTTCAAATGATATCAAGTCCCATGATATCCATCAAAGTGTCCAAGAGATACTATCATGACATGTCCACAGATATCAAGTCACATGATATCTATCATGATAGTTTATCATTGTAGAGTCGTCACTTTAGAATGTCAAATACAAGTGCTCATTATTAGAAAGATCGTCACCTTTCAATAATGTACACAGGGGGAGTAGGCTCATAAGGTCATGGAGTCACACACATGACAAAAGAGTTTACACATTAAACATCTTTATATATTAGTACAATTTTATAAACAATTTGTATTTCAAACATAAATAACAAATTACATTTCAACCATACCAAGTTTCTTCCTGAAGTGCTCTATCTTGATTCGGGAGAGAGGCTTGGTGAGAATGTCTACAGTTTGATCATTTGTACTGATATACTTCAACTGAATCACTTTCCTCTCCACCATATCTCTTACATAATGATAGGGGATCTCAATGTGCTTAGATCTATCATGAAAGACAGGATTTACAGAGAGTTTGATGCAACTCTAATTATCACAATGAATAATTGTAGGATTCAAGGGCTCACCAAAGAATCCCACAAGCAATTTACGAAGCCAAACTACTTCTCTTGCTCCCATTGAGGCTGCAATGTATTCAGCTTCCGTTGAGCTCTATGCAACTGAAGATTGTTTTCTGCAAATCCAGGAGATCATAGCCAATCCTAAACTGAAGCAACACCCTGATGTGCTTTTCCGATCGGTTACACTTCTAGCCCAATCTGAATCAGAGTACCCATGTAGATCTAGTTGATCATTCTTGTAAAGAAGACCATATCCAATAGTGCCTTGAAGATATCTCAAAATATGTTTCATAGCCATTAAGTGAATTTCCTTTGGTTCACACATGAACTGGCTAAGAACATTTACTGCATAACAAATATCAGGTCTGGTGTTAACCAGATACATCAAGGATCCAATCATTTGTCTGTAAAGGGTTGGATCTGCACACTTGGATTCTGCTGCTGCTTCTTTCAATTTGTGAAGGTTGGTTTCCATAGGTAATCACGTTCGGATTAATGTTAATATTAATGTTGTTATGAAACATCGTGTTGGTTGGTTATCTAACTATCGCTGAACATTATATGTAGTCTGTTGGGATAGTCGGGAGAGAGTGATGTGCCGATGGTTATACTGATAAGCATTGTGATACTCTGTGATTGTACATGATTTTTCTGAAAATGAATAAAGTTTTTGGCATTCAAACATGATATCTTTCTGGTTACCGTTTTATTCTATGTTCTGCACATGACTAGTTTGCCAGTAGTACGTAAGATTTGAATTGCATTCCGTAGGCAAACATGGTTCACTCTGACTTATGTGGACCCATGTCTGTATTTTCTTAGACTTTACTTTCTCCAAGTCGATGCTTGGTACGGCAATGGATGGTATGAATTCCTTTTCCCAATGTACGGACTCTTCACTACGCCGTACGGATTTCTCTTTAACACAGCGTACGACCTCCTTCCTAGCTCGTACGGCCTCTACTCTATCCAAACATACGGCTTCTTCTACAACTCGTACGGCCTCTTCTTTATGATAGCGTATGGCTCTTCCTTCAAGTCGTACGGCTTCTCCTTTGCCAGAGCGTACGGCTCTTTCTCTAGGTCGTACGGCCTATCCTCTGTCAGAGCGTACGACTCTTTCTCTAGGTCGTACGGCCTCCCCTCTACCAGAGCGGACGGCCTTGGTATTCTTTTGTTGATGGCATACTTGCATCCGTACGGCAACCCTTCTCTTCAAGCGTACGGCCCTTTCTTGTGCTGGTACGGCCTCCAAGCGTACGGATTTTCTTCCAAGTCGTGCCACTTTTTTATATCGTACGGACTTCCTTAGGCGTACGAACTCCCTCTTGTCTCTCCACCGTACGGTCTTCAATCGGATGGTTTTTCCAGTGAGGAGTTTGATATCTGATGTGATCTTATTCTGGCGACTTGGCACTTGCAACTTTTTCTTTTCACGTGGAACCGTACGGTGTTCTCCTTTTGAAATCGTACGACCTCTCCTTAGGGGCCGTACGACCACCTCTTCTTGCACCCGTACGGCCTTTCTTTCCCTGTTTCTTGGTACGGAGAGTCCTCCCCTGGTATATTCTCTTCCTCGTACAAACTTGTGCGTTTTGTCTTGAGCAACTTGCCAATTGCTTGCTCGTACAGAGTCCTTTCCTTTTGCTAGTCGTACGGATTCATTGCCTTCTTCCAGTCGTACGGACTTTCTCCCTTGTTTAACTCATACGATGGATTGCTCCCTTCTAATGATATTTCGTACAGCCTTTAGTTTAATGAATCGTACGGGATTTTTAGTGCTCGAATGATCTTGGCGTACCATTAACTCTCGGCCTTCCTTCTTGTTCCGTACGACGTACGGCTTATGCACTTGTTTTATTTTAATTTTTCCCAACTTCAACTTTAATAAACTCTTTCTATTATCTCGACTGCCTTCTTCAAGTTGTATTCTTCCTCCTTTTATTTCCTTTTTCCCAATACTTCTCTCTTTTATTTTAATTTTGTCTTCTTCTCCTTTATCAATCTCCAATATTTTATTTTCTCGTTCTTTTTTTTTCCAATATTTTCATTTTTTGAAATTTTTAAATTCTACTTTAATTTTTCTATTTTTTCCAACTTCCAACTTGTCCTTTATTTTTTCGATTTTTTCATTTTTTATCTCCATTATTTTCTCCTTTGCTATTTTTTCATTTTTTGACTCCACAATTTTTTCATCTTGTACCTGTTCGGACTTGTGGACTGGTGTATCGTCCAGTTTTGATACTCTTTCTTTGTACTCTCCATTCTCAGCCGGAAATGTTTGGCTGGGCCTTCCCTGTTTCTCTTCTTCCTTGATTTCCCCGATTTGTAGCATGTTACACTCTCGGTGGAACACTTAATAGTCTTCCATCTGCCAATGAAATAAGCCATTCAGTGAGCTTGTCTCGTCCTCCGAACAACTCTCGAGTTCAAGTACGCCTTCAGTGTTCGGTTCCATAGCTTTCCTTCCTTCGTCCACATCCGACTCACCTCCATCCAATTCAGATCCAGAGGAAGCCAATTCTTCGCTCACAGCCTGGTCCTTCAAGTCAATGACGTACTTCCACCCATTGTTCTCAATCGAGAGTGTGTTCCTCTTCCAATTATGATTTGCCTTCGCGGCTATTAGCCATCCTCTCCCAAGTAGTGCATCTTATGCTTTCCTCTGTAATGGGATGACGACGAAATTTAGCGAAAACTGTTGTGTGCCGATCGTCACCTTCTGCGCCATCAGTGTTCCCAACGGCTTGATACCATGTTGATCAGCGCCCACCAGTTGGAATGTTGGCGGCCAAAGTGTAGGCTTCCCGAGACTCTTCCATGTGTCTTCAGGTAGTACGTTGACTCCCGATCCTTCGTCAACGATAGTATTTGTCAAGATATTCCCTCTGATCTCCATATGCACGACCGCTGGCATCTTTCCGATGTTCGCTGTGAGCAATACTGGCTCGATTGTTTGTTCACCAGACAGGGGTAGTTCTAGTATCAATTCTTGCCTTCGTTCCTCCAATTGCGGTTGCTTGCCATCCCCAACGACGTTTGTGATCGCCAGTCCCAACTGCGGCATAGTCTGTAGAAGGTCAGTTACTTTTATTGGTATGGTGGTCTGTAGTACCTGCCGTATGATGTTGGTTTCCGCCTCCGACCGCCGAGAGGTTCCTAGCTTCTCCAAAGGTACTCTGTTTTCCTTCGCCATCGCCAGTTCCACTTTGGTTTTTGCTTCCTTCATCCTTTGTTTCTCCGTGCATGGATCTGGGTAAGTGGCCTTTTTTGCTTGTGCTCTGGTGATCGCCAATACCTCTTGTTCTTCTACTTCCAGCATGTGGATACCCTTTTGCTTCGGGCATTCGTTATCTTCATGATCGCGTGGTCCACACCACTTACACAATCTCCCTCTCGAACCTTGACCGTTTTGGCAATCCCTGGCGAAGTGGCCCCATTTGTTGCACTTTCTGCATTGGATCATGGGCCTTCCTTTTGCATCATACTGTATCATGTTTCTTGGACTTTTGTTGCTTCGATAACCTCCAGGGGATGCATTGCTATTGTACTGGGGCTTTGGTGGTGTGTTCGGCGGTGACGGCTCTCCATGAGTGAAGAGTACTTGTGCACTTCTGGCTTTTAAGTTGTATGGGCATTCCTTGACGGAATGTCCCATCACTTGGCAGATATCGCAGAATAAGTTCTTGGGACAGTTCGTCTTCGTATGACCTTCCGCATTGCAGTCCGTACACCACAGTTCTCTGGCTTCTCTTGTACTCTCCTTGTCAGCCTTCAATTCTTTCATCATTCGCATCATATCTTTCCTGAGTGCCTGTACAGTCTTGGATTCACCGTCGCTGTCGTCCATACTCTCCTCATCGTCTGTCTTCTTTTTCCCTTGGGAGGATGTTTTATTTTCACTTTCTATGTCCATTGCCCGATTGTATGCTTCAGCGTACGACGAAGGAGGTACGACTTTCATTTTCTTTCTTAATGACGAAAGCAAGCCCTCGATGAACCATCTTTTCTTCAACCCGTCCGCCAGTTGTGCCTCCAATTTCCCCAGCAAGTCTTTGAGTCTTCGATTATAGGTCCACACACTCTCGTGCTTTCCTTGCTTAGTATTGTATATCTCTGCAACAATCTCACTGTCATCTCGAAGAAGTTTGAACTCCTCCTGGAAAGCTTTCTTTAATAACCTCCATGTAGCTTTTTGTGCTTGATCCAATTCAGAGTACCAATCAATGGCACTTTCTCTAAGTGTCGCTGGAAATGCTCTCAGCCACTGGTCCGAATCATCCTGTCCGCTGGCTATCCAGATAGTTTCACATGTCTTGCAATGTCGTACTGGATCTTCTGACCCATTCCCCATGAATTTCGGCAGCTTTTGCCGGTCCGAATGAGCCATCTTTCCCCACTGTCCTCCTTGTGTGTTGGACTCGGCAGCTTTTGCCGGTCCGAATGAGCCATCTTTCCCCGCTATCCTCCTTGTGTGTTGGACCCGAGTAGACTGGTTTCCCCGCTACGTTCCGGTGCGTCACTTGCACTCTCGGCCACGTACGAGTCACTCCCACGTCTTCCTTCGGCGTCCTCAACACCTTGAGTCTCCTGGGGTTCCCTTCGGTACTCTCTCCGCCTTGGGGTACTGGGCTCAGATCTTCCACTCGTCAGCCGTTCGTCGTCGTCCGATAAGGACAACTCCTTAAAACGCCTGATGCTAGTACTTAATTCATCTTCATTCTCATAAGGATCATACCTTCCTACGTACGGGGTGCCGAAGGGTTCTCCGTCCCTTCCTTCTGTCAAACTTTGGTGCGCTCGTCCAATGGATGTGTCTATTCTTGTCAGATTTTCATATGTTATTTTAATGCTTTGATTTATTTCATTTTAATCCTCATCCAATTCCTTACCGACTTGCTTTAGTCTTCTTCGCCGGTTTTCTTGCTCTTGCAGCCTGAGTGATCGCCGAACTTGCTCTTCCAAAGTCCCGTGCCTGTCAGGTACTCGATTCTTGTCTTTGTTCGGTCGTACGAGCATTTATTAGTTGTTCAAGCAATCATCGATTTGCTGCCTTCGGCGCTCGCGATCCTCTTCTTCTCGCAAATCTTGCAAGATAATGAAATGGTGGGCCAGTAATCTAGGCATACGATTCAGGAGGTGCTTCACCTCATCATTCACTTCCAACCTATCCCAGATAACTTCCTCAGGGATCTCCCGTCTATGGGATTCCCTACGTACGTGATCTCGTAAAGATATCTTCCACAGGTTGATAAAATCTTCAGTCAATAGGTCTTCCCGTTCCTCATTAGCATTTACAGGTTCTTCCGCTGGTTGACCCATTACGTTGCCATGGCAGGTGATGCCCTAGTCCGTTCAGGCAACGGCGCCAAATGTTTGCCTATGGAATGCAATTCAAATCTTACGTACTACTAGCAAACTAGTCATGTGAAGAACATAGAATAAAACAGTAACCAGAAAGATATCATGTTTGAATGCCAGAAACTTTATTCATTTTCAAAAAAATCATGTACAATCACAGAGTATCACAATGCTTATCAGTATAACCATCAGCACATCACTCTCTCCCGACTATCCCAACAAACTACATATAACGTTCGGTGGTAGTTAGATAACCAACCAACACGACGTTTCATAACAACATTAATATTAACATTAATCCGAACGTGATTACCCGAAGTACATGACATGTATTATTCTTACTAATCTATAGCTTTATTAGCAATTGGCCGACTATGACCAAGGCCGACTACGGCTGACAACAAAGTAAAATATACTGCTAACAAACCAGATCTAACACATTTAGGGTTTTGCTCAAACTATTGGGAAAGGATCCCTTTGTATTCTTTCCTAAGGCACAACCTTTACAAGTTCCTTCATGAGATGGTTTTAACTTAGGTAAGCCTGTTACAAGTTTTTCCATAGAAGGTAGGGCACGGAAATGAAGGTGTCCTAATCTTCTATGCCAAATCTCATTTGACTCAAAGGTGTCAAGGGTAAGGGCTTGTTTAACTTTAGTGCAAAGTTTGTAAAGGTACCCTCGTCTTACACCTATGGTTTGGGCTTTCTTGATAGTTGAGTTTTTAGGCCATGCTAGAACTTTTCCATCCATAAATGTAACCCTATATCCATTGTCTTCAAGGGCAGAGATGGATATTAGATTCCTTTTTATTCTAGGTACAAATAAGACTCCAGTGAGTTGAAGGGAGAGACCAGATTTCAATGTGATGGAACAAGTTCAACCCCTTTTACTTGATGTGTAGAGTCATCCCCAATTGTTACATCTTCATCAGACTCTTCAGTCATAGTGTCTAAGTGTTCTCTAAACCCTGTGATGTGCCTCGAAGAACCACTATCAATCACCCAGTTGTTGATATTGTTAGATACTTGACTAGATAAGGCTGAATAGAACACAAAGTTCTCAGATTCATGATCTGAATTTGTCTTTCCTACTTTGGCAAAAGATGCTTGTTGCTTTGATCTGTCAGGGCACTTCATTGCATAGTGGCCATATTGATCACATCTAAAGCATTGCACTTGAGAGATGTCTTTCTTTTTAGAAGATCCCTTTCCATTGGAATTTCTCTTTCTTTTAAAAGATCCTTTCTTGTAGGAGTTTTTCTTATTCCTTTTATTAGACGATGTGTTGAGTACATGAATGTCTTCATCTATGTTTTTCTGTTTGTTTTCTTTTGTGGAGAGTCTTGTTTCTTCTTGAAGGCAGTCAGTTCTTAGCCTGTCAAACTTAGGGAGTTTAGATCTTGCACTTATTCCTTGAACAAATGACTCCCATGAGTTTGGTAGGCCTCCTAGTGCAATTAGAGTTAACTCTTTGCTATCAATCTGATATCCAATTGTGGATAATTGATCCCTTAGTTCAATGATCCTCATGAAGTATGCATTAATGGACTCTCCTTTGTTTATTTGAGCATTGTTGATTTGCCTCTTTAATGCAAGAGTCCTACTGGTGTTGTTGATCTCATAAGTACTCTCAAGAGATTTGAACATATGATATGCAGTTTCATGTTTTGCTAGGATGGGCACTATATGATCCCTAACTGCATCTACTAAGATTTTCATGGCTTTTTCATTGTTTTCAATCCATTGAGTTTTCTCAGGATCAGCCTCTGGTTCCTTTTTATTTTCTCTCACAAGTGAGTCTAATTTATTCTCTTTAAGGATCATCATGATTCTAAATTTCCATGATGTGAAGTTGTCTGCTCCTGCAAGACGATCTTCAAATCTGATCACACTTGACATTATGAAGAATGTGATGTGAATTCGATTTTTAAAAATACGAATTTTCTAGAGCAATCTGATATCTAGATTTGATTTGGATTCACACAACTTGGCTCTGATACCATGTAAATGTAATCAAATAGGATCCTAAAATCTAAGAATAAACTAAGGTCTGAAATTTTGTGTGAGAAATTCTAAGTCAAAGACGATTTTCAGATTTCTTCTCTTAATGCTGAATGTACTGATTGCAGAACATTAATAAATTTCGATGTTTGCATATCAAGAGTGGAACTCCTTTTTGTATGTAAGGAGACCCGCCCCCAAGGGATGCGTCTCTTGAGAGGACGTGTCTCCACACGTGGAGACACGTCCGCTCAAGGGACATGTCCCTTTGGGTGTGCGGGTTTCCTTTACAACCGATTATCATTCGGTTAAACATACTTAACACATATACCCCCTCACACATGGCGGATATATATTATATGAATTCTGAATTTTATTCAATGTGCATTTTGAACATCATTTATTTAAATTCGATTTTATACATGCATTATAAAATTCGATTTTACTTATTTAGAAATATTAAATATGAAGAGCAATTGATCTTATATAAACGATGATGATGCTTATAGCAATCATCGTTTATATCTGACCTAAGCTATCATTCATTAACATTTTTATACTTGGAGACACAAATTTTTGATTCTGAAGATAGGAACGCAGTTGCCATGACCCGAGGGACCCAATCCTAGGTCAACTTTCAAAAAAGCTGAAAAAAGCAAAAAGCAGGCCAAAAAAGTTGCTTCCCTGATTGATCCCAAAGTGCCAAAAAAATCAAAAAAGCAAAATCCCACAAAAATAGGTGTCAGAATTGACCCTAAGAAATGGCGTCTTTTGTCCTCTGGACCTTCTAAGTGCTTTGACAATGTCCAAACATTGTTCTGAGTCTAAATTCTCTATTTGACTCAGATGACCACCTGAAAACTCTAACTCCTCATTGTAAAAGAAAAATGGTGATTAGCAGTTGCGACGCCAAGGCAAAACCCCAAAAAGCAAAAAAAACAAGGGGTCCCCATTTGCAATGGGGCAATGTGTGAAAAGGTCAAAACATGATCCTACTGTGGACTTTTTTTTTAAAACAAGGTAACCTCTTGTCATTTGTAAGAGTGCATTGATTTGATCCTTGAGGATGTCTCATTGTTAATTGCTAATTTTACCATCTAGTTCCCTGGCTTGTTTAAATTCAATGTTGCACAAGATTGGCTTTTGAGAAAATGACTAGTGATATATTGAGTAAGATCAATTTAGGAGAGTTTTGTTTCTTTCAACTTGGAGTAGAACCAAATGCCCTTAAGAGAAAAATTTTGTATTCTTAAACGTAATATGATATAAAAACATAGACTTAATTGTTAAACGTTGCATTTTCATCATTACTAGGATCGAACCTCTAACCTAGATATTTTCCTGTATGAAAAAACCAGGTGAATAGCTTTATTTAACAAATGATTCTAAAGATATTTAAAATAAAACTGATCACAACTTTAATTTCCATCTAAGCTTTTGATGTAAGGATAGATTTGTTGGATGTAATAATGTCATCAGCATGATAGAATTTATTATGAACAAAAATATGTGCGCACTAACCAAAAATAATGATTTTAGAAACAGTTATCAGTGCAATGATCTTGTCCATTGACCACCCAATGTTCTTAGAGTTGTTTGGCTTAACAAATTCCAGAGAAAGTTCAGTCTATAAAGTTTCACTTATTTTCTTATTCGCAATATTGAATGATTCAGAGGTCTATCCATAACTCTCGTGATTTCACATTATTTGTTATTATGTGTGATACCTTATGCAGTGCACGCATATTCAATATATATCCAAGGAAAGGGGCCATTCTTCCCAACTCAGATGCTGACATAATCATATTGAACCCAAATGCAACATTTCAAATAAATGCCAAGTCTCATCACTCAAAGATAGATACAAATGTCTATGAAGGCTGGATAGGAAAGGTAATCATTATCTTATTAATTTCTTATCCAGATTTTTACTAACTAGTTCAAGTTTCCTGAGATATTTTAGTTTGTGGTTTTGTTTTATGTATGTTTTTATGCAGGGAAAAGTTGAGGTTACAATTTCAAGAGGTAGAGTTGTTTGGGAACACGAGAAATTGATGGTTGAACGAGGGTCGGGACAATACATATATATGCCTCCCTTTGGTTCTCTCTTTGATGGCATTGACAAAATGGATTCAGAGTATTTATCTTCTCTAAGAGCTCCAGTCCATCGAGAGAATTCTCATGGTGCAGAAAGCTAGTTTGACTCTACCAATGTTCTTAATGCTTTTTTTTTTATTCCCACATTAACATCACCAAATCAGGCAATAATAAGTAGAATATGGGTTAATATCATGTTGTAACTAATCTTTAGGGAGCAACCATTCTATGCTATAAGCATTAAACATGTGTCACAACTTCTTCCTGTCTTTTTATATGAATTTTATGTATACAGAAATGGAAACCAACAAACTTGAAAATCAGGTAATGTTGCTGCAGCAAAATAACTTGTAAAGCAACCAAGTATATAAAGGCGGCCCACTCAGGAATTTCAATAATCTAATTGAAAATTGTTTGTGAATTCTAATAGTAATTGAGTCTTGGATTGAAGTTCATCATTCATGTATGAGTTCCAAGAGTCATAATAAGTGGATTGTTTATCATTTGGTGTGACTGAAAGTATAATTACTTAATGCTTTGAGATTTTCACAATCCATAATGTTTTTGATTTTGCTGTTTCTGGATTTTGATTGTGTATGAATTTTTGTATCAACGTTTCAGATCACACTTTGTGATCTATCATCAAGATAATAGAGAGCATAAGGAGATGAATAATGCTTAATTGCAGACCCAATTTTCTTAGAAGGAAGAAGGAAAGATGAGAGGTTGTGGAGCAAATTTGGACATACAACCTGAGGAGAAAGAAATAAACAACTGAAAAGTTAATTGAGAAAATACCAAAATGAGAAGAGATAAATCAGAGTGTGAGGCAAGATATGCAACATTTAAATTATATTTAATAGAGAAAAATGAAGAATCATAGGCTACTATCTGATTACAAGGAAGAAAATCACCAAAAGGATAAAATTATTTAAGAATTAAGAAAGAGTAAACTTAATACATAGGGTTAACCAAAATTTCTATTAAATATTTTTATCCTTTTGGTGATTTTCTTCCTTGTAATCAGATAGTAGCCTATGATTCTTCTTTTTGCTCTATTAAATTTAATTTAAATGTTGCATATCTTGCCTCACACTCTGATTTATCTTTTCTCATTTTGGTATTTTCTCAATTAACTTTTCAGTTGTTTATCTCTCTTTCTCCTCGGGTTGTGTGTCCAATTCCCTCCACAACCTCTCATCTTTCCTTCTCCCTTTTAAGCAAATCGGGTCTGCAACTAAGCATTATTCATTTCCTTATGCTCTCTATTATCCCGATGATGGATCATAGAGTGTGATCCAAAACGTTGATACAAGAATTCATACACAATCAAAATCCAGAAACAGCAAAATCAAAAAGAATAATTACTATTATAAAAGCATATGTGATGTAAAGGAAAATTGGTCAAACTCCTACTAAATGTGGGCAAGTTTTTGCCTTTCTTAGCTCCTATATTGTGGAGGGTGTTAGTCCAAAAAAAACGTGATACTGTGATTTGACAATATTGTTTACTATCTTTATCTTCTCCTGGCATCTTTGCTGTTGATTTTCTACTTGCAACAAGATTGCATTTAATAGATCTTCAGCAGCAGCAACAAAGAACAACAGTGGCAGCAACCACAACCTCTCGGTTTAGCCTAACTGGTTGAGATGAAATGTCTGTAGGCAAAAGGTCCAAATTCGAGCCCCACTGGGCTGAGAACCCCCTAAAAGCTCAAACCACCTAAATAAGCCCAAAATAATAAGAATATTACTCTATTATTTTTATGCTATGAACATACGTATGCCAATAAAGCTCAAGGAAATGTATAAGTACCTATTAGTTTATACTAATAAAAGTTTATTAGTAGTGAAAATATTTATCTTTGCAAATTTTGATTTTCCCTATGTTTTTACTTGAAATAATACACGATTTGTGTTCAAGGCAAGGCGATAGATGATGGAGTTTAAGGGATTCATTTAAATTGTTTTTTTTTACTTGCGATATACAATATTAACCTTACCATAAGTTTTAGCCTCCCAATCAAATGAATTGAAGTCAAATATGTCAATTGCAGTTCACAGCAAGAGCAAACAATAGCTATAAAATAGTTGAGAGGACAAGCAAGGAAAGATTTAATACAAGTATGGGCAAGTGTAAATGAGTAGTTGAAAGCATTAGTCCCCAATTTCTTGGTAGCACTTGAATTCAAAAGCACATTAAGAATAATTCGTGGAAAATTTAAGTTTATTGTTAAGAGTTTGCAATCTAAGTTTAGTAATGTTAGGATTTAGTTTATATTGTAACCTAATGTCCTATGTTTATTGAAGTTAAGTTAAATATTATAAACCAGAGCCAACTCTCTTCACGGAGTAGCAAAATACAAAATGCATATCTTAATCACATTTAGCTGGCATGCAGAAGCCAATAACCAAAACTAGGACAACATGATGAATACCAGAGGTTAAATTCCTCCACTCGCGGCCACTGAGTGTCCATTCCAGCTGAGTTTGCAATACAGTTAACTGTTGCTTGGACAGTATGCAAGTAGTGAAAGTTTATATGTTTGTGTTGACTGTTTGTATTTTTAATGTATTATATACGGGTGTTTTGTTAGTTTAGTAAATGATTTGAGTGGTTAGCTGGTTGCTCATAGGAAGTGGCTTATATAAATCAATGTAAAAAGTGTAATATGGTCTTTACAAATAAATAATTTTGTTGTTGATATTATTCTACTATTCATAGCATAGATTCTCATTGCCGTGTTGTTTCTGGCTCCTACATTTACAACAAATTAATAGATTTGACTTTGAGAGATTATACAAAGATATATGTTGTAGGCTAACTTTATTTGCAAAACCTTTGTTGAGAAAGACTTTCTCTACAATTAAACATTTGCCTAGAGTTTTCTTAATTATTGAACATATTTATTAACCTCAATACCAAGCCTGTGGTGGAGGATAAATCAGGAAACAAAACAATTTATCTACAATAATTTATGCATAATTGACATTAACTAACAATGTACCCACACTTTGCGAAAGGATGCTTGATTTAAATTGTCACAAGGCCATAGCAAATTGAGCAACTTCAATTAGCAACTTTAGTTCTTGATTCGTTGAGAGGGGTTGGATCAATATCCCAGAATTTAGTCTTTAGTTATTTTCTTTTATATATATGTTACACTTGCATATATAAATGGCCAAATGCTTCTTTCAGTACCTTTTCTTTTTTAGAATACTTAGGAAATACAAAAGTACATATGTTAATGTGGTTTTTAAATAGATAATTTAGAGGGGGTTTTATTGGGACCTTTTTTCTTGATAAGCATAAGTTTTTAGAGCTCATACTTCACAATATTAGAAAGAAACTATAATTTTGACCTATCACTAGACAAAAAAACCTATGAATATAGTAAGGGAGAGGGCCCAATGATGTTGAGGGTTATTTTGTGCAACGGGTCCATGGTCAGCAAATTCCACGTCCACTTTTTTTTTGCATACCCTAGAGTGTCCACCTAGCAACCTGTTGTGACCTTTTCACACATCACCCCATTCAAAATGGGGACCCCCTAAATTTTTCTCCATTCGGGTCTTTTGGCTTTGCCTTTTGGTCTGTCTCTCTCGGTCTGTTCCTTCCATTTGCTAGTGTACTTACCATTTGACCTGAATTTGAATTATGACTAAGTCTGAAGGGTTTTTCAATGAATTAGGGTTTATAATTTTCAGACTACTTTGAGGTCAAATCGATTGGATAATCAACTTCTGAACTTACACTGCTGTTAGAACACTTCAGATGGACTCCCTCTGAATTTTCACTGAATTCTGCCAACTTTCTATTTTTAGTAAGTGTCAATCTAGGGTTTGTTTTCTCGAGATTTTCACGTTCTGACAATGACACTACATTCTGAGTACTTTGAACTCATCACTGGCCAAATTTGAGCAGAAACGGACGACTTGCTATTTTTAGCAGTTCTGCCTTCGGAGGCAATTTCCAGGGTTTACATGTTGAATTTTCAAATGCATGTCTGGATATTCTTTGTGGGTTTTTCGAGACCTTCACAGTGATATGACATGCAAAACAAGATAACAACTTTCAGCATTCAACCTTCAGAGGCAAATATTAGGGTTTGCATGTAGATTTTCTTAGCGCATGTCGGCATTTTCCTTCTGGGTTTTCCAAGAGCTTTGCAACGATGTAATATGCAAGCAGAACTGGTCACTTTTAGAAACTAGCTATTTTTACCCAGTGCTTGCATGTTGAAGATTTTTCTGGGTTTTTCAAGATTTTTTGGGCAACATGACGCAAAATTGTCTGACGGCCAGTTGGTCACATTTTCAGCTACTTTCTATTTTTAGCAAGCACACTCCAACAGTTGCTCGACACTCCAAAATCACGAACATGGTAACATGTAACAGAAACAAGGTCAAACGGGGCTCATTTGAGGAACATGCAGGAAAATTAGGGTTTCGGGCTTGAGGACTAAAAATGAGGAATCAGACATCAAAATGTCCAAAACTGAAGTGTCCACCATGATCAATGTCCTTCAGGGAGTCTGTTGGCAAAATTTGAAGACAATCTGAGCACTTACTATTTTTAGTAAGGCGTTCCTGACACATGCTAAAAATAGAAAGTCAATCCCAGGCGCCAGTGCGGACAGGCAGGTTCACCAACGAGGATCAACGCATTCAAATTTCAACTCGAACGGAGCTAAGGAAGTCTCAAAATCAAGCAGCTGCTATAAATAGTAAGCCACTTCAGAAGCAGCTATAAATGGCAGGTCAACATCAAGTTTCAGTATGAACAGGTCAAACAAGCAATGAGGACCCCTTGGCGCGAATTTCAAGACAAACAGAGTTGCAGAGAATGAAAAATCAAACACTTACTATTTTTAGCAGGTTGGCACAGAGAAATTAAGGTTTCCTAAAATCAAGGGCGGAACAGGACAGTCAAACAGAAAAAACATCCGGCCACGGTCCCCACACTTCAGGCATTCAACACATGAAATTTGAGGACATTCTAAGCAGTTGCTATTTTTAGTAGGTGCAGGCTGGCATCAGACATCAGCGGCATTACCACGTCCCGGCGTGCGAAGCAAAGCAAAATCGAACTTTTCAGAGTCAGGAAGCAGTTCAAAGCGCGAAATTTGAGGAACTTTCTAAAAATAGAAAGTCAGGGCGAATTGGGGTTAGCAGGAGAAAATCACCCTAAATTTGGGAAAAGGATACAAAGCACATCAAGTTTGATAATTTTTCGAGTCCAGCACCAGAATCTATTTTAAAAGGCAAGAGACAAGTGGAAATTCTACCAAGGCAAAAATGAAGGCTCACAAGTCAAACATAGAGTTGACCCCTCCACAGGCGCCTAAGAACTTGAAGAATAAAATTTTATCAAAAATGAAAGCTCAACATGTGATTTGTGCCCAAAGGTGTGGATGAGGAAATTTGCCTAAGTGTTGAAATTGGAGGCACCATGGATCAAATGCGCCCCTCTTTGAAAGAACTTCAAAAAATTTCTAAGTGTCAAAAGTTGAAGCTCAACATGTGATTTGCGCCTCAAAGCTCACATGGTTATTTGCGCCCATCACAAGAAGGTCAAGAGTTGAAAAATGGTTAAGTGTTGCAAACTGAAAGTGCCTACTCCAAAATGTGCCCCACTTCAAATTGAAAGCACAGGTGTGATATGCGCCTAGACTTGGAAGGAGCTAGAAAATACACTAAGGCGTAAAAATGGAAGTAAAGACCCCTAAATGTGCCCTTGAGGTTCAAGACTTGGAATTTGACTAAGTGCACAAATTAAAAGCTTCATGGGTCAAATGCACCCCTGAGGATAAAGGACTTTGAAATTTCACTAAGGCGTAAAATTGGAAGCTAGACATGAGATATGCGCCTAAATATTGGAAATTGAAAGCAGGAGGTCCCAAATGCGCCCTTGAAGAGAAAGTGAAGGTAAAAAATTTTGAAGTATGACAAATGTGGACGAAGCACCTCCAGAATGCGCCATTGGTTAGGAAGGTGAGATTTGACTAAGTCGTGGAATTGAAAGTTACCCCAGTGAAATGCGCCCAGAAAACTAAAAGCCCCCCATGCTATTTGCGCTCTTGAGCTTAGAGTTGATAAAATTAAAAGCTTAGTCTATCATTTGTGCCCCCAAGTGAAAGGCAACCCTCTTGTTTGCGCCCAAGGCTATAAAGAGGAGTTTTCAAATTTTCTAAGTCATCTAATTAAAAGCTCACCCATTGATTTGCGCCTAGCCTAGAGAGGGTGAAATTGAAAGTGCCTAAGTCATTAAATTGGAAGTTCAAGGGGTTAAATGCGCCTGGCAACTTGAGATTAATGAAAATATTCTAAGGCGTGGGAATGAAAGTGGTCATGAGGATATGCGCCTGGATTCTCCAAATGCACGAAATTGGAAGTAGGGACCCTTGAATGCGCCTTGAGGAAGATCTTGTCTAAGCATGGGAAACATGAAGGCTCGAGTGGTCATTTGCGCCTGGACTGGCCTGTGAAGCTTTGAAAAATGTTAGGCGTTTAAACTTGAAGTGTCAGGGATCAAAAGCACCCCAAATAGAAGCTCACTCATCTATTTGCGCCTAGAAGAAGAAGAGAACACATCAAAAAAAATTCTAAGTCATAAAACTGGAAGTAGGAGACATGATATGCGCCCCCTTTTGACTTGGGAAATATTCTAAGCTATGAAAATTGAAACCTCCACATGTTTGCGCCCAAGGCTGTGAAGAGGAATTGATGAAATTGACTAAGGCGTGGAATTAAAAGCTCGAGCTGTGATTTGCGCCTAGCTAAATAAAGGAGGGAAAGTATAAAAGATTGAAGAAGGAGCACAAGGCATTGGTTGAATATGTGCAACATCTAGCACGTCCGGGTGCTCAAGAGAACCCAGCGGTAGAGCTTCCACCGGAGCTGCCACGAGAACCAATCAGTGGGTTTGAAGAAATGAAGAGAGTTGTCCGAGAGGGAGATAAATGGATAGGCAGTGTTCGCAGTGAGGTGGAGATATTCATGGTCGACCTTGTCTCCTCTTTTCGGAGTGCGTCTGGTATCCTTTTGCACTTGGATGGTGTCGAGCAAGCTTGGGCTGACACCCATATTTTCCAGGACAAGACTATTCCTCACCTTGTTGTTTTGATGTGTGTGCCCACGCATACTTTGGTAAATGAAGGAGTAATCCAGGTTGGGGACAGGTATGATTTTCTTGGATGGCATTCGGCTGCATTCACTGGGAAGGGCTTCTTTGACATGGCAGCTATAGAATCTTCCAAAATCAAGAAGGCGATGAGAAATATTCACGAGGGCATCCTCAACACATTGGATGCATTGTTCGCGAGGAGGCTAACTCATGAGGAGGTAGAAGTGGAAGGATTGAAGGCAAGGTTGCAGCCTTTCTTCTCTGAGATGAGGATGTTTTCTCAACTTGATTTTGAGAACATCTCTACGTTTTCAACAATTATTCAAAGCACACACGAGTCTATTGAGACTTGGAGAAAGTCTTGTGATCGGTGGGAGCAGATGGTGGGCATTCTTGAATATCAGCTCAATCTTACTCCGGCGATTTCTGAGGAGGAAGTTGATTCAGTGCTAGCCCGATTCATAGCTTACGCGGTCAGAGAAAAGAGCAATGGGAACACGGTCATGGACGAGAATCTTCTAGAAGGATAGTGGGCATTAATTGCCCATAGTGGTCAAGGAGGAATCTACTATTTTTGGGATCATTAATGACACCACTCCACCTTCTGGCGGTTTTTAGGGTTAATCTTGTCTAGGGCTGAGGTGGCTTGATCTGAGCCCTCCATTGTAATTTGATCTAGACCATCCATTGAGGTTGGCCAGCTATATAAAGGGGAGTCCCCTCATTTGTACACTAGTAATTCGCAATCAGTTGATATCAGAGCAAAATAGAGAGTAGACATTTTTGGAGTTAGAATAGTTTTCATTGCATTATTTGAAGGAAAAGGGGAATTCTCCCTTTGGGAATTTTTGTAAGAGATTGTCACGAAGGCTAATCATAATAAAAGCATTTCATTGATGGTGAATTCAACTTTTGTTGTGAGTAGTTTGTGAGGTTTCTTCTTCCTTTGACTTCAAGTAGGATTTAATTCTCATGCTAATAGTTAGTTATGGGTGTTTGCGTTTAATGTAAGCGAGCTTCTTTAGTCCATACCACTAACGATCTTACTAATGGTAAGCTTGTCTTGCGTGGTCAACTAGAATGCTTTATACTTAACTTCGATCAAGATTCATGTGTAGCTATGCATCGTTGTGATGGTACTTGCATTATTGAATCGTGATTTGAACATCCTTTTTCTCCTTTGAAGATTGCACTAGACAACGTTTGGTCAAATTTCATTGAAATTGAGCCTAACACCCCTTGCATTTAGGTTACAATTTAGATCCTCTAAATCTCTGCAGCCATTCAATTCCGCATACTTTGGTTAGCTTTAGGAAACTCGCACTTCAAGGCTAAATCATTCACATGAAAATCCCCTCCAAAAAGCATATATTTGTTGTTTACTGCAAGTATTCTGAACAATTGTGTAAGTCCCCTCGTGAAAACAACAATTCACATCAAACCAACTGAGGGTGTTCCAAGTATTTCGGAACCTTGGAGTTGAACGTGTGATCTATCTCACAATCTTAGCACACAGAATACTTTGATCAAGAGAGAACGGAGTAGCCTTCGGACCACTTTGTTCTGCTGATTGGTGCGGTCATAAAAATCACATCAACAGGAAGTTGGCGCTAGAAGGAGGGCATTCCAAGGATTCTTTGCAGTGAACAACCACATTCAAGTAAGAAGGGATTTTATCAAAAAGAAATTCATTGGAAAAGAATTATCATGAGTCAAAATGGTGCTACCGCATAGGGGCTTATTTCCAGTATTGCAACCCAATTTGGGATTCAACGATGACCAGGAAGACGTCCTCTCAGGTTTGAATAATCTCGCGTGGAGGACAAAGGAGAGCTACGCTGAGTATATGCGAACTCGTGTTGTGTTGCAAGAAGAAGAAGAGAAGGCTCTTGAAATTCAAGTTGCAATTGAAAGAGACTTGTTGAATCAAAGACAACCACTTGCTCCCGCTCCCGCACCTCGCCGATAAGCAGCTACATCCTGGATCGTATCAGTTCATTCTCGCCTGGTAAGTTGAAAAGAATTTTGAGGTCCACGCCAAGTTCGTCCAAAGACTTTGTGGAGTTAGAGTTGCCTACTCGAGCAAGGAAGAAGAAGGAAGTTCTTTTAAACGGAGGAGTTAAGTCAAGTGAAGAGGTTTGGTCAAGTGAAGGAGAAGAAAGTGGAGTAGAAATTTCAAATCTGTTCAAAACTCCACCAAGTGTTTCAAGATTTGCTCAACTAAGAACTGTCCAAGTCACTTCACCAGTATTTGTTCAACAACAGCAAACAGTTCAAGTTTCCACACCTCAACAACAACAAGCAACCCCAGTAATTGTATATCAAAGGCGGCAGCCAATTCAAGCAATGGCTCAACCAGGAGGTCAACCAGGAGCTCAACCCGCCCCAAATGGTGCTACTTGATTGGTTACTAATCCGTCTCCACTTGAGTTTGCAGACTACCATGACATGCCAAAGAATCCAGAGCATTTCTGCACTAAGTATCAAGTCAATGACCCAAATCGTTCTGGTGAAGATCATATCAAGATGTTTGAGGATAATTTGCGAAATAGACAAATTGCATATGTGGACGTAGCTTGTAGACTGTTCCCTTATTCTTTGGGAGAAGAAGCACACTTTTGGTTCATACATTTTCCGATTGGGTCCATAAGAACATGGGAGCAGATGAAAGAAGCTTTCATTGGAAAGTTTGGTATTCCCATTACTCTAGTAGAGCGTTTTCGCCAATTTACCGAAGTGAGACGGCAAGACAAAGAACCTATTTGTGCCTTTAACAACAAATTCCAGAAAGCTCTCACAAGGCTACGTACTCCATACGTTGTTGCAGATGCTAGGGAAAACTATTACGCAGCCTTGGACCCATTGACTGCAATGTTTGTGAGACAAGCTCATCCTACTCCGGCAGATATGAACCAAGCATACCCAAAGGCTGTGGAAGTAAGTCAAAATATGGGGCAGAACATAACTGGGCCTTCTTTGTACACAGGCTTGACAACTGCAAATAATCAGATGCAAACACTCGAGACAACATGGAATCAATAGACTCCAACATTGAATCCTGTTCCGCAACCGTCCTATCAGGTACAAGCACCATCTTATCAGTTAGTTCTCCATCCTGGGATACCTTTATCCCAAACTCCAGCTACACAACCTATCTATCTCTAGAATACAGTACCAGTAACGAGGACTCGAGGAGAAAGACGAAATGAAGGAGTTAGTAGAACAAATGAAAAGGCTGTCAACTGAGGTGACTTACCTCAGAAATCAAAATAATCAAATGCAATCTATGTTAAAGAATTATCAGGCACATCCAGGTGCTAATCGAGGATATTAGAACAATCCTTCGCATCACCAAGATGCCCGTCAAGGACATGGCCACGATAATAGTCATGGTTATCGTAACAACAATTAGGGATATCATAAGAGGTCCTGGAATACAGGGCCCAATAATGGAGGAGTTTCGTCACCGCTAGATAACCCACCACCTCTAGAGAACCGTCCTGCAGATAGTTTTCTTGGCTGAGGCCGCTATGTCAGGATGGTGTAGATTACATAATACAAACCAGCACTCAGAACTTCAATGTCACGAATTTCAAGTTGCTACTGATATTTTCAAAGGAGAAGTACAGAGCACGGAGGGTAATGAAAATCCTCCAACTACAAGATATGAAATTGTCCCAGTGCAAAGGTATGACCAGGCTTTAATTCTAGAAGAAGTTAATATCTCGCCCGAATACCAAAGTTTCGTGCCACCATCGATTAACCACAGATTTCCGCCAACTTCGGCAAATGATCCCGTGGGGACGCCAGACGATCAAGTTGAAGAGGCTCAGATGTATTCAGAGGCTCAAGTATATTCAGAAGTTCAAGATACGTATTCAGAGGAACCTTTGGGTCAAGATAATTATGTTTTTCCACCTCTCAACAATAGTGTTTTAGTAGAAGGGAGAAGAGAGGTGCAGGCCGTTCAGACATCCGGAGGAACAACACCCAAAGTTTATCAGAGGAGCTATCATCAAAAAGAACCTCTGACGTCATCAATTCCTCTGAATAATTTCTCAACTCCGCCGAATCCAAATGCAAGCAACAATCCAAATGTGCCTAGGGATTCCCCAGAATACAGACAACAGAATGTGATGCAGAACATAAATGGACAATAGGTTGTCCAGCAGCCAGTCCACCTAATACAACATCCGCAAAAGGAAAATCTTCCAAGGGATGATATGAAAAGGCTAAGTTCCTATGTGTTGGATGAAGTGAAGAAGATAAAGGTTAGCCTTCCTCTATATGAGTTAATGAAGATCTCAGAAGTCAGAGATACAATTTTGGGAAGCTTATACGAGACACCCATTGTGAAAATGCGTCCCAAGAAGCACCTAGTTCATCCAGGAATCCTCCTATCAACACACAGTCCCATCCTGTGCAAAACACCAACATGGTAGAAGAGGTGTCTCACGCGCCCTTCAACACTTGGGAGACTCCACAACAATCTCAGGGTTTTGTGGGAATGGTACAAGGAGCTTCAAGCGAGCCTGACAAACCAAAGACTGAAGACAAAAGGAAAGTTCGATTCAATCTACCCACGGAGCAAAAACGAGAACAAGTGCAAAATTCAAAGGAGGTTACTCAAGGAAATCAAGTTCCATTGGACAGAAAGAGTGAGAAAAAGAGTATTATGCCGGAGGAAAGAAAGAAACCTGTAGTATTTTATCAGGGGAAAGACGAACCTGCCCCATTCTTGGTATCAGTTAGAATTTTTGGGAAATTATTACACAACTGTTTGATTGACTCTGGTGCTTCGAGCAACGTCATGCCTTTGAAAGTATGTCAGAGATTGGGTATAGTCCCACTTCAAACCACAAAGAAGGTAACCCAGCTAGACAAAACCGAAGTTCCAGTTATTGGTGAATTAAATAACATTCATATGCAGTTATCAGCCGACCCCCGAATTCAAAGCTGTATTGACATATCAGTGGTTGATATACCTGATGGATATGGGATGCTGCTAAGCAGAGACTGGGCCAGAAAGTTAAATGGGTACATTGCAACTGATTTTTCCCAAATGTGGCTTCCATGGAAAGGAGTCCCGAATCAGATCAAGATTGACAACACACCAAGGCTTAAATTAATGATCACGGAATATGGTGAAGATAATGAGATTATGTTTGTAGAGACTGATTTAGGCTCATATAGGCCTATCAAGCAAGAAGTATTGATGCTGCAAAGCCCAAGTGAGGGGAAATGTTTAGAAGGTACCATGACCTCCACTGAAGTGTTGATTGAAAGTGATTCAAGTGATAGTGAAAGTGGAGGAACGTTTGAGAACTTCAGGGATTTTGTCCTAAATAGTGTGAAACAAGAAACGGAGTTGGGTAAAGATGCCTCTATCAAGAATTTGCTACTTCCCAATTGGTGCAGAATACATGAGGCATTTCACTCTGAGATCACTTGTGCCATGTGTAAAGTGGCACTAGAACAAGTTGAAAGGCTCGTCCCGCGAGCCTCAGTGCAAGAAAAATACCAAAAGATGAATGAAGAAAAGGACGTTTTAATAAAGGAACTTGTAGAAGATGATAGAATTCAGTCAGAGATTGAAGAAAAGGTTTCAGAGGTATGTAATCAAGAGGATACGCATGTTCAGTCTCTGAGCACTCTTACAGAGAATCAAGTATGGACTTTGAGGTTCGATGGGTCAAAGTCGAAGAAAGGCAATGGGGCAGGATTCAAACTTATTAGCCCAACCGGAGAAGCATACTTGGGTGCCTACAGGCTTCAATTTGCATGCACTAATAATGTCATTGAATATGAATCCTTAATTCATGGATTGCTCCTTGCCATTCAGAAGGGAGCCAAGATTGTACACGCCTTTGGGGATTCTGACATCGTGGTTCGCCAAGTAAGGAAGCAGTTTGCTTGCCACGATAAGAGGTTAAGCCACTACTGTAACAGAGTATGGGACCTCATAGAAAGCCTTGATGCATTCAATATCAAACAAGTTTATAGGTCCAAGAACCCAGTTGCAAATTCGCTCGCACAAGCTGCTAGTTCATTAGAACCTTTGGCTATGCAAGGACTGAAGAAGTTTACTGTGGAATTGGTTTCGACTCCAGCAGTCCCTGACAATATAAAGAATTTTCAAGTGTTCAATGACGATAAGCAGATTTTAGATTTTCTCACATGCTCAGGTGTATTTGAAGCACAAATCATTGATGAGGAGGATACTGAAGAAGCAGAATTTGATACTGAAGGGATCCTTAATTTGAAGACCAATGTAATTCCAAGAGGAATGGTTGAATTAGAAAGATTGTTTGATCCTGATAAGCTAAGTAGAAACTAGAGTACTCAAGGCAATGACTGTGAAACTGTCAATCTAGGGACAGATGAACGAGCGAAGAATGTTTTTATTGGGAAAGTTTGCACACCAAAAGAAAAAGAAGGCATCTTGAAGGTGATGAAAGAATTTCCGGAGGTAATAGCTTGGGGATATGAAGATTTGAAGACATATGATACATCATTGATTACACACACAATTCCATTAAAACTAGGTAGTAAGCCATTCAGACAGAGGCAAAGGCCAATAAATCCATTGCTAGAGCCGTTAATCTACTAGGAGGTCAAGAAACTTCTTTCGGCAAGGATCATCTTTCCAGTAAGGCACTCCACATGGGTCGCCAATCTTGTTCCAATTAGAAAGAAGAACGGAGAAATAAGGTTATGTGTAGACTTCCGCAATCTGAATAGAGCCTCTGAAAAGGATAATTACCCTTTGCCTTCATTAGATGAGGTGTTGCAGATAGTGAATGGTTCATAGATGATGTCCTTCTTGGACGGATATTCTGGATACAACCAAGTGATGGTGGAACAAGAAGATAGGTTGAAGACAGCGTTCACCACAAAATGGGGAACCTTTGCATACAGGAGAATGCCTTTTGGCCTGATTAACGCCGGAGCCACTTTCCAGCGAGCCATGGACATCGCCTTTCAAGATCTGGTCGGAAAGTGCATAATTATCTACATGGATGACCTAACTGTGTTCTCAAAAAGGAGAGCAGATCATGTCGAAGATTTAAGAAAGATCTTTCAGAGATGCAGAAGATTTGGTCTCTTTGAATGCTAAGAAATGTATATTCGGCGTCACAGAGGGGAAGCTATTAGGTCACGTCATTTCAGAGAGGGGTATTGCAATTGACCCCGAGCGTATTGAAGCTATTTCAAGGATTGGTTTGCCAGGTAGTCAGAAAGAGTTGAGGTCATTCTTTGGCAAAATCAATTTTGTGAGAAAGTTTATAACTGGGTTTGTCGAGATAGTGAGGCCGTTAAATGAAATGCTAAAGAAGAATGCAAAGGTCGAATGGACTCCACAGACTAGGAAGGCTTTTGAAGAAATTAAACAAGCGATAGTGGATGCCCCAATGTTGGTCAGTCCGGACTACACAAAGCCTTTCTATCTATTCTCATTTGCCTCAGAACATACCTGCATAGCAGTGTTAACACAAAGAACAGAAGAAAAGGATGAGCACCTGATTGCTTTCATGAGTGCTCCATTGAAAGAAGCAGAATTAAGATATCCCAGCATTGAAAAGCAAGCATATGCTTTGGTGAAGGCCACCAAGAAATTTAGGCACTATATTTTGAGAAGCAAGGTATACGCAATTGTTCCTAATGCTATAGTGAAAACTTTGCTGATGCAGAATGAGTTAGGAGAAAGAAGAGGCAAGTGGGTCGCCACTCTGCAAGAGTATGACATAGAAATACAACCCATGAAGTTGGTCCGAGGACAAGCTTTGGCGCAAACGATTGCAATGGTTGGTCTAGAGTTAGTCCAACAAACATATATATTGAAGGAGGTGTCTCCAGGGGAATGGTATGACAACACAGTTTATTAATTGTTGAATCACAGATGCCCTCGCCACCTGAATCCAGTGCAACAGAGAGCTTTAAGAATGAAAATTCAAAGGTTTATGCTCCAAGGATCAGTTCTTTACAGGAGAAACTATGAAGGCATTTATTTGAGATGTGTAGGAAAACAAGAAGCCAAACAGTTAATGGAACACTGTCACGAGAAGTTTGGGACTGGACATGGAGGAAGTCTAGCCATAGCCCATCAGATTCTGAGGGCTGGATACTATTGGCCCACGCTCTTCAAGGATACATATGAGCACGTAAAGGCTTGTCACATCTGTCAGATGACAACAAATAGAGGAAGGAATCCAGCCATGCCTTTGCAACCGGTGATTGAGGTTAGGCCCTTTGCGAAGTGGGGATTAGACTTTATTGGGATGATTAATCCATCGTCTTCGGGTCAACACAGATACATTTTGACAGCAACTGATTACTGCACCAAGTGGACAGAGGCTCGGGCTTTGAAGCAGTGCACAACAGATGTGGTCATCAGGTTCCTTGAAGAAAACATCGTCACAAGATTTGGATGCCCTCATGCCTTAGTATGCGATGATGGTCCTGCCTTCTCATCACTAAAGTTTTCCAACTGGGCCTTTGAATATGGAATCACGCTGAAATTTTCTTCTAATTATTATCCATAGGGGAATGGACTAGCAGATTCCACGAATAAGAACTTATTGAATGCTATCAAGAGATTGTTGGATAAGAATCTGAAAGATTGGCACACGCAGCTGAGGTTTGCCCTATGGGCAGACAAGATAAGAACAAAGAGTTCCTTGGGGACATCACCATACCACTTGGTCTACAGACAGGATCCTGTTTTTCCAGTACAACTAAGAATCCCATCTCTCCAGTTTATTCAAGAGTATCTCGAAGGAGAGGATCAAGTTCAAACAAGGTTGTCCCAGCTGATGCATTTAGAAGAGAAAAGAGATGAAGCACTTGAGAATTTGGCAAAGCACCAAGCAGTGGTGAAAAGATGGTTTGACAAACAAGCTAAGATCAAGTCTTTCCGGATTTCTGACTTGGTTTTATACTGGGACAAGGCCCACGAGAAGAAAGGAGATCACGACAAGTTCGATAAATTGTGGTTGGGCCCATATCAAATTTCTGAAATCCTGGGAGATAATGCATTTAGATTGCGTACACTGACAGGAGAGGATGTCCTGTTGCCCGTCAATGGATAGTTCCTCAAGCATTATTTCCAGTCCTAGGGCCTACTTTGTAATATAGTTAGATTAGGTTTGCTTTCTCGTTCATTTTCTTTCCCGTTGCTTTCCTGTTTTGTTTCGTTTTAGTTTGTTGCCCTTTGGGTTTTTGGTTTGGCGTTCTTCCCTTGAGTTGTCCGCTCAAGTGGTTTTGGTTTGGAATGGGCAAAGATTTTAGGGTTTCCCATTGCGAAGGGGGTGATGATGGTTTTACTTTCACAAAGTGGTTTCTCTCCGCTGGAATTTGTGCAAATTTTTGAAAAGGACTAAGGTTGTTTTCCTCTTGTCATCATCCAGTCTAGATTAAACTCGTCTGGGGAGGTCAACCCGTTATTGTGTCTCGACACATGAGTCTAAAGATCCTAAATATCTTACCTATCTCCATTCTGAGTCTTTTTGGCTTCTTGGGAAAGGTTTTGGCAGGTGAAAATTTTACGTCTTGCTTCAGCGCCACTACAATTCTCAAACCCATTGGAGGCTTCATTGCCTGCCAGCCAATTGAGGAATTGACGGAAATCAAAAGAAAAGAGAAAAATGTGCTTAAAAGAAATATCTGAAAATAGAAAATGAAAAAAGAAATATCATAAAATATTGGTTTTGGGAACATACGAGTAACTCCACCGGGGCTATGGACGCCCGGCCGGCAGTGGAGCAATATTCGTGAGAATTGTAGCGACAACCTCGCCGGGGCTATGGATGCCTGATTGGCAGCGAGGCCATGTCCCAGATGCTTTTGAAGTTAAGGTATTTATATAACCTGTTACGACCGATTCTGGAGGTCGAAATGGTTCAAGGATGGAACGAATGCACACACTCACAGGGTCTTGGATGAAGGTGTTTTGATCCAATATTGGATTCTTTTCCCCTTTTGAGTAAGTGTCCTTTTTGCATGATGGTTTGAGGAAGACTAATTAAGGTTCAATTCTTAAAGTGTTTTTCAACACTTTCCCGTGGAGTCGCCAGATGTTGTGACCTTTTCACACATCGCCCCATTCAAAATGGGGACCCCCTAAATTTTTTCTCCATTCGGGTCTTTTGGTTTTGCCTTTTGGTCTGTCTCTCTCAGTCTGTTCCTTCCATTTGCTAGTGTACTTACCATTTGACCTAACTTTGAATTATGACTAAGTCTAAAGGGCTTTTTCAATGAATTAGGGTTTATAATTTTTAGACTACTTTGAGGTCAAATCGATTGGACAATCAACTTTTGAACTTAGCACTGTTGTTTAAACACTTTAGGTGGACTCCCTCTAAATTTTCATTGAATTATACCAGCTTTCTATTTTTAGTAAGTGTCAATCTAGGGTTTGTTTTTTCGAGATTTTCACGTTCTGACAATGACACTACATTCTGAGTACTTTGAACTCATCACTGGCCAAATTAGAGCAGAAACGGACGACTTGCTATTTTTAGCAGTACTGCCTTCGGAGGCAATTTCCAAGGTTTACATGTTGAATTTTCAAATGCATGTCTAGATATTCTTTGTGGGTTTTTTGAGACCTTCGCAGTGATATGACATGAAAAACAAGATAACAACTTTCAGCATTCAGCCTTCAGAGGCAAATATTAGGGTTCGCATGCAGATTTTCTCAGCGCATGTCGGCATTTTCCTTCTGGGTTTTCCAAGAGCTTCGCAACGATGTAACATGCAAGCAGAACTGGTCACTTTTCAGAAACTAGCTATTTTTAGCCAGTGCTTGCATGTTGAAGATTTTTCTGGGTTTTTCTGGGTTTTTCAAGATTTTTTGGGCAGCGTGACATCAAAATCGTCTGATGGCCAGTTGGTCACTTTTTCAGCTACTTTCTATTTTTAGCAAGCACACTCCAACAGTTGCTCAACACTCCAAAATCACGAACATGGTAACATGTAACAGAAACAAGGTCAAACGGGGCTCATTTGAGGAACATGCAGGAAAATTAGGGTTTCGGGCTTGAGGACTAAAAATGAGGAATCAGACATCAAAATGTCCAAAACTGAAGTGTCCACCATGATCAATGTCCTTCAGGGAGTCTGTTGGCAAAATTTGAAGACAATCTGAGCACTTACTATTTTTAGTAAGGCGTTCCTGACACATGCTAAAAATAGAAAGTCAATCCCAGGCGCCAGTGCGGACAGGCAGGTTCACCAACGAGGATCAACGCATTCAAATTTCAACTCGAACGGAGCTAAGGAAGTCTCAAAATCAAGCAGCTGCTATAAATAGTAAGCCACTTCAGAAGCAGCTATAAATGGCAGGTCAACATCAAGTTTCAGTATGAACAGGTCAAACAAGCAATGAGGACCCCTTGGCGCGAATTTCAAGACAAACAGAGTTGCAGAGAATGAAAAATCAAACACTTACTATTTTTAGCAGGTTGGCACAGAGAAATTAAGGTTTCCTAAAATCAAGGGCGGAACAGGACAGTCAAACAGAAAAAACATCCGGCCACGGTCCCCACACTTCAGGCATTCAACACATGAAATTTGAGGACATTCTAAGCAGTTGCTATTTTTAGTAGGTGCAGGCTGGCATCAGACATCAGCGGCATTACCACGTCCCGGCGTGCGAAGCAAAGCAAAATCGAACTTTTCAGAGTCAGGAAGCAGTTCAAAGCGCGAAATTTGAGGAACTTTCTAAAAATAGAAAGTCAGGGCGAATTGGGGTTAGCAGGAGAAAATCACCCTAAATTTGGGAAAAGGATACAAAGCACATCAAGTTTGATAATTTTTCGAGTCCAGCACCAGAATCTATTTTAAAAGGCAAGAGACAAGTGGAAATTCTACCAAGGCAAAAATGAAGGCTCACAAGTCAAACATAGAGTTGACCCCTCCACAGGCGCCTAAGAACTTGAAGAATAAAATTTTATCAAAAATGAAAGCTCAACATGTGATTTGTGCCCAAAGGTGTGGATGAGGAAATTTGCCTAAGTGTTGAAATTGGAGGCACCATGGATCAAATGCGCCCCTCTTTGAAAGAACTTCAAAAAATTTCTAAGTGTCAAAAGTTGAAGCTCAACATGTGATTTGCGCCTCAAAGCTCACATGGTTATTTGCGCCCATCACAAGAAGGTCAAGAGTTGAAAAATGGTTAAGTGTTGCAAACTAAAAGTGCCTACTACAAAATGCGCCCCACTTCAAATTGAAAGCACAGGTGTGATATGCGCCTAGACTTGGAAGGAGCTAGAAAATACACTAAGGCGTAAAAATGGAAGTAAAGACCCCTAAACGTGCCCTTGAGGTTCAAGACTTGGAATTTGACTAAGTGCACAAATTAAAAGCTTCATGGGTCAAATGCGCCCCTGAGGATAAAGGACTTCGAAATTTGTCTAAGTCGTAAAATTGGAAGCTAGAAATGAGATATGCGCCTAAGTATTGGAAATTGAAAGCAGGAGGTCCCAAATGCGCCCTTGAAGAGAAAGTGAAGGTAAAAAAAATTGAAGTATGACAAATGTGGACGAAGCACCTCCAAAATGTGCCATTGGTTAGGAAGGCGAGATTTGACTAAGGCGTGGAATTGAATGTTACCCCAGTGAAATGCACCCAGAAAACTAAAAGCCCCCCATGCTATTTGTGCCCTTGAGCTTAGAGTTGATAAAATTAAAAGCTTAGTCTATCATTTGCGCCCCCAAGTGAAAGGCAACCCTCTTGTTTGCGCCCAAGGCTATGAAGAGGAGTTTTCAAATTTTCTAAGTCATCTAATTAAAAGCTCACTCATTGATTTGTGCTTAGCCTAGAGAGGGTGAAATTGAAAGTGCCTAAGTCATTAAATTGGAAGTTCAAGGGGTTAAATGCGCCTGGCAACTTGAGATTAATGAAAATATTCTAAGGTGTGGGAATGAAAGTGGTCATGAGGATATGCGCCTGGATTCTCCAAATGCACGAAATTGGAAGTAGGACCCTTGAATGCGCCTTGAGGAAGATCTTGTCTAAGCATGGGAAACATGAAGGCTCGAGTGGTCATTTGCGCCTGGACTGGCCTGTGAAGCTTTGAAAAATGTTAGGCGTTTAAACTTGAAGTGTTAGGGATCAAAAGCACCCCAGATAGAAGCTCACTCATCTATTTGCGCCTAGAAGAAGAAGAGAACACATCAAAAAAAATTCTAAGTCATAAAACTGGAAGTAGGAGACATGATATGCGCCCCCTTTTGACTTGGGAAATATTCTAAGCTATGAAAATTGAAACCTCCACATGTTGTTTGCACCCAGGGCTATGAAGATGAATTGATGAAATTGACTAAGGCGTGGAATTAAAAGCTCGAGCTGTGATTTGCGCCCAGCTGAATAAAGAAAAATCTTCTAAACGTTTGAAAAGTGGAAGAACAACCTCTCTTTTGCGCCCAGCCTTGTAGAGGGTAAAAGACGTCTAAGCTATGAAGATTTGCACTTTGGATTAAGAGGGGAAGTATTGATTGAATGTGGAGAATTTGAAATTAAAAGAGCAACCTTGCATATGCGCTACATTTAAAGGTGATCTCAACCTACCATTTGCGCCTGGAGGGGATAAGAGGTTAGAAGAAATATTAATGCCGAAATTAAAAGCTCAACACTTTGTATGCACCCCCAAATGAGAGTTCTATATGTTAAATGCGCTTTAGAAAAGGCATGATCTGAAATTTGTCCAAGTCAAAAAAAAATTGAAAGCCCTGTATGTGATATGCGCTTAGGGGAGGAATTATTTAAAAATTTGACTAAGGCGTTGAGAGTATAAGCTCATGGTGAGAAATGCGAAAGGTTGATATTTAAAAACGCATATTGCCATTTGCGCCTTGAAAAGGGAAATTTTCCTAAGGCAAATATTAAAGAAGTGACGAGTGAATATTAAAATAAAAAATTTCCTCTTGGCACGATATGCGAAAAAATCAAATGATGATTTTCTAAAAAAATCAAAGGCGTTTAAATTTTTTTCCAAAAGCGAGATTGAAGGTGAAAAATAAAAGGCGTGGAAGTGATAAAATTTCTCTAGGCAATTAAATTTGAAGTTTGCCTAAGTCGGAGAAATAAATTAAATTAATTTAATTATTTTCCAAAGTATTAAATTAAAAGTTCCCCTTTAATTTGGACCCATGAAATTTTAAAATTCAGACGATTTTAATTGTGGGGAATTTATTTCGGAGTTATTACAAACAGAAAATAAATTGTGCCTAGCCATTTTAAAGTGTTGACGATGATTTTTCACAGACGCTAGTGAATTAAATTTCCAGAATAAATTAAATGGCATTTAAATTAAATTTTAAATTTTGAATATGCCATTTTAAAAGCGGTAAGATTACTTCAAATCAAAGTAAAATGATTTTTCTCGAAATTACTTCAGTTAACTGGAAGTAGCTGGCAGTCGGGAGGGAAGTTTCAAATTTAAAATGAGGAAAGAATCTCCCTGAATAGCAAATTGCTATGACGACTATAAGACGGCTGGAATATTCTCTTTTAAATTTGGAAAATTGCTAAGTCATGATGGAGAGAATTAATGGCATTTGCTAAAATAAGCACCAGGTTTCAATTATAAAAACCTCGAGGATTTTCATTTCTACTCGCAAAATTCGAAGCTGAGATTTGTGCTGGAGAGTTGGGAGTGATTGTTGAGCTGTGAGTAAATTCAAAGTTGAGAGTTGCTGAAAGTGAGAGGAGGTGTTGAATTCGATTTTTCAAGGAGATTTTGAATTTCTGAAGAAGTTGAAATTGCTAAAATTGATCTTTTTCTCTGAAGTCGAAATTGTTGCGATGTTGTTGAGACTCAAAGTAAAATCTGAAGTATAAGCTGCCGAGGTTGAGAATTTTATTTATCCAAGTTGCTGAAGGTAAGTATTTAAAGTTGCTGAGATTTAATATTTTCAAAGTTGTTGAAACTTGAAGTGTTTTCCGAAGTTGAGAGTTGCTTAAGGCTGAAATTGTTTGATTATTTCTCTGAATGCTGGAAGTCGAAATTGCTTGAGCTTGGAGTTGTTGAGATTTAAATTTTCTGAAGTTGCTAAACGTTTAGAATCAAATCAGAAGCAGAGACTGTTGAAACTTTCGAAGTTGCTAATTTATAACTTTCGAAGTGCTGATTTGAAATTGTTGAAACTTGCTAATTTAAAACTTTCGAAGTTGCTGATTTAAAATTGTTGAAAGTGGCCGAAACTTGAAGCATTTTCCGAAGTTGGGATTGCTGGAAATTCTTTTGGCTACAAAATTGTTGAAGTTCAGAATTTTATATTTCGAAGTTTAAAGTTATTGAGGCTTGAAGTCGAAGTTTACTGCTGAAGCTATTAATCTATATTTATTTTGCAGCCAACTCCATTCGCCAACCATCTCTCATAGTTTTTATTTTAAAAGTTTGAAGTGTAATGTTTGCTTCTTGTTTTGCAGATGACTGATGGACGAAAAGCTAATGTTGTTGGAACAAGCAAAGCTGGAGCTAAGGCTGGAAATAATGAGGCTATCAAAGAAAACGCCTCCAGGCAGGCGATCATCAAGAGCTTAAAGAAATCTTTTATTCTGGAGTCTAAGATCGTGTGGCAGTTCGGGAATGTGACTGATACCAACCTTGGGTCTTTCAACCTCGAGGCCTTCATGCGAAGAATATATGGGCAAGGTGGCAATCCTCCGACGGAAGTGTCACACAACATTCTGAAGAGCGGATTATATTCAGCAGCTGGATTCCAACCAACAATTCGATGTCCAAAGCTGATTATGGAGTGCGCAAACTTCTACAATTCGGACCATCGGATGATTGTTTCTCCGGAGGGCATGTTGTTGGCCAACCTTGCACCTGATGCAATTGGCGAGGCATTCAGGATCCTGGTTACAAATAAGATGCTATACAAATCCAAGGAAAACGTTGATAAGACGTATGCCACATCTTTCGAGAAATGCATGAAGAGAATCAACACCACCTGGATGAGAAAGCCAAAGCCTCATGCCGCTAGGCTGCCAAAGCAAATAATTTCAGAGGAGCTGAAGCAGGAATACTGTGATATAATCATGTTGCTCAGTCGAGTTAACAGCAACCCGCAGTCATATGTGTTGGAACCATGGATGTCTTTTACATCAGCGTGGTGCTCGAAGGGAAGGTGGAAGTAAATTGGGCTCAGATGATCAGCGACAACATTGATGAGTAGTTTTGAAATCTAAGGAGAACGAAAACGTTCTACATGAGTTCGTATGTTATCTACATGCTAGCTCGGATGACAAAATACAGGGGGTTGGCATACCAAGAGCCAATTGGGTGTGGTTTTAATCAGTTCAAGATTCATGAATCTTGTAGGCAGTTGCATCTCACAAGCACCGCTGACTTCAAGAGGGTGAATGTCGCTTTCACCATGTACATCACGAGGACCCTTCAGCGAAGACTGCAACAGAGGATATCTGAAGAGGCACAAATGTTGATAGAAGAGTATGGGTTTGGTTCGTCCAATTCCCAAAGTTCACCTATTTAAGGTTGTCGGGGTACAGTTCATACGTCTACTGACTACCGAGGTACCCCACGAATAGGATGATAATGCTTGAGTTGTCTAGGCAACTTGTGGCCTACGACAAAATTATAAGAAGGAAAAAAAAGAGGGGTTTGCACTTCCCCATTGTTTTGGGAAACTCACTCGAGGAGTGCCCTTCCTTGCAGGCAGCCAAGGAGGCAGAAGATGAGTTACGGTTCTATCAGTTAACTCTCCATACCAGCCGGCAGGATTTTGATCCTCGAGGAAAGATTGGAACAGTGCAGGGTGAGGAGTACAGGCATAGGGCTCACTTGGAATATTTTTGGGCAAATACTGGAGACGAAGCTGAGATTAGAAAAAGAATGTTCTCCAGGTTGCCTCTCAAATTAATCAGAGAATGCAAAGTGGTCCAAGTCCCGAACCAGGTTGATGAGAATACCAGGCTTATTCACCCAGATTATGAATCAATAAAGAACATTCCAATCCCACCACCAGATTGGGCTGAGCCAGAAATTATGGACTTAGACACTTTGTCTATTCCCGTCTTGACTTTTACAAGGACTTGGGTAGAGGAGCACGTTCGCAGATTGAGAAGAAGGTCAATTTCCCTCTCATACAACCTCATGGGTGATAGAAGGCCGCCGATGTTGGCAAAGAGGAGGAAACAAATTGCCCAGGCTGTGGAGCCACCACAACAGGAAGAACCTATTCAGTCGGAACCTCAGGGATCAGAGGATACATCATCTACTCAGTTGGTGACCCATTCCTCCAGCATGCACGAAGTCTCGCTGTTTGCATATCAGAGGGTTCAAATGAATGAAGCACCAGAGGTTGGAGAAGTTAACCAGCCAATGCCAAGAGAAATGGACAGTCAGAGTGCTAATGCTCCTGAAGATGCCAATCAACCAGATGAAGGGGAAGAGACGGAAATAGATACCCACTTTGATTATGCGCTTGAGACAGCTTTCGAAGAGGATATTATAGAATCAAGGGTTGGAGCTCATGAGGAGAGTGATCAACACATTGAGATAGTTGAACCTCAACAGAATATTGCTCGGGAGGAGGTTCATGAAGTGGAGGCAACTGAAGAGCAGCCCCTTATTGTTTACGACATTCAGCGTAATTGGCTCTCACATGCAATAAGGAGGGATCAGGACGATGATGCTGACCTGGAAATTGAAATGGAGGAGCTTCTAAATAGAACAAGTAAGTCACCAAAAAGGAAGAGGGCAAGAAAGTATTCGAAAATGGAGACTAATGAGGTTGGTTCACGCACCCTCCATATTGTCGTTCCAAGGGAGGATCATGACTTAAGTGACGCAATGCCAGAGAATTACACCGTCACCACAATTGATTTGGGACGTCCTTCTGGAGTGCAAGTGGTTGAGGAAGCTGAAAGTTCATTCCAAGCATTGAGAGACAGGCTGGTGAAAAAGGAGGGAAAGTATAAGAGATTGAAGAAGGAGCACAAGGCATTGGTTGAATATGTGCAACATCTAGCACGTCCGGGTGCTCAAGAGAACCCAGCGGTAGAGCTTCCACCAGAGCTGCCACGAGAACCAATTAGTGGGCTTGAAAAAATGAAGAGAGTTGTCCGAGAGGGAGATAAATGGATAGGCAGTGTTCGCAGTGAGGCAGAGAAATTCATGGCCGACCTTGTCTCCTCTTTTCGAAGTGCGTCTGGTATCCTTTCACGCTTGGATGGTGTTGAGCAAGCTTGGGCTGACACCCATATTTTCCAGGACAAGACTATTCCTCGCCTTGTTGTTCTGATGCGTGTGCCCACGCAAACTTTGGTAAATGAAGGAGTAATCCAGGCTAGGGACAGGTATGATTTTCTTGGATGGCATTCGGCTGCATTCACTGGGAAGGGCTTCTTTGACATGGCAGCTATAGAATCTTCCAAAATCAAGAAGGTGATGAGAAATATTCACGAGGGCATCCTCAACACATTGGATGCATTGTTCGCGAGGAGGCTAACTCATGAGGAGGTAGAAGTGGAAGGATTGAAGGCAAGGCTGCAGCCTTTCTTCTCTGAGATGAGGATGTTTTCTCAACTTGATTTTGAGAACATCTCTACGTTTTCAACAATTATTCAAAGCACACAGGAGTCTATTGAGACTTGGAGAAAGTCTTGTGATCGGTGGGAGCAGATGGTGGGTATTCTGGAATATCAGCTCAATCTCACTCCGACGATTTCTGAGGAGGAAGTTGATTCAGTACTGGCCCGGTTCATAGCTTACGCGGTCAGAGAAAAGAGCAGTGGAAACAAGGTCATGGACGAGAATCTTCTAGAGAGATAGTGGGCATTAATTGCCCATAGTGGTCAAGGAGGAATCTGCTATTTTTAGGATCATTAATGACGCCACTCCACCTTCTGGCGGTTTTTAGGGTTAATCTTGTCTAGGGCTGAGGTGGCTCGATCTGAGCCCTCCATTGTAATTTGATCTGGACCATCCGTTGAGGTTGGCCAGCTATATAAAGGGGAGTCCCCTCATTTGTACACTAGTAGTTAGCAATCAGTTGATATCAGAGCAGAATAGAGAGTAGACATTTTTGGAGTTAGAATAGTTTTCATTGCATTATTTGAAGGAAAAGGGGAATTCTCCCTTTGGGAATTTTTGTAAGAGATTGTCACGAAGGCTAATCATAATAAAAGCATTTCATTGATGGTGAATTCAACTTTTGTTGTGAGTAGTTTGTGAGGTTTCTTCTTCCTTTGACTTCAAGTAGGATTTAATTTTCATGCTAATAGTTAGTTATGGGTGTTTGCGTTTAATGTAAGTGAGCTTCTTTAGTCCATACCACTAACGATCTTACTGATGGTAAGCTTGTCTTGCGTGGTCAACTAGAATGCTTTATACTTAACTTCGATCAAGATTCATGTGTAGCTATGCATCGTTGTGATGGTACTTGCATTATTGAATCGTGATTTGAACATCTTTTTTCTCCTTTGAAGATTGCACTAACCTTGTCGAAGCTGTCCAACAAGAGGCTAGACAACGTATGGTCGAAGTTCATTGAAATTGAGCCTAACACCCCTTGCATTTAGGTTAGAATTTAGATCCTCTAAATCTCTGTAGCCATTCAATTCCGCATACTTTGGTTAGCTTTAGGAAACTCGCACTTCAAGGCTAAATCATTCACACGAAAATCCCCTCCAAAAAGCATATATTTGTTGTTTATTGCAAGTATTCTGAACAATTGTGTAAGTCCCCTCGTGAAAATAGCAATTCACATCAAACCAACTGAGGGTGTTCCAAGTATTTTGGAACCTTGGAGTTGAACGTGTGATCTATCTCGCAATCTTAGCACACGGAATACTTTGATCAAGAGAGAACGGAGTAGCCTTCGGACCACTTTGTTCTGCTGATTGGTGCGGTCATAAAAATCACATCAACACAACCCACTTATATTGAACTGGAAGAAAAATTCACACATTTTCCAACATTTTTCAATTGGTTTCCAAAAATCACATTTTCAATGCTAAAAGTAGCATTGACCGATGACAGATGCATGTTAACTTTTTGCTCTTTTCCTGCCACACCGGTCCCTACAAACTCAATGCACATTAACTTTGCATAACTTTCCCTCTCCCCTCTGTTGTCGATCTTTTGGAAATCACTTTGACATGGTATTCATTTGGTAGGGTTTGATTTAACTTATCTACAACACCATTCATGCTTGGCATCTGAACATAATGTCGTCCATTCAAGGACTAATGGTGGTGCAGTTCATGTCTGATGATGGAGACAATGGGAGCGAATCATGGTGATTTTTTTTCACTATTATTGTGTTTATGAACACTTCCATTGCCTAAGTAAAATAGTAAATTTCAGCCATCATAGGTGAGGTTGTCTTCTAAGCTCACAACAGCAATATCTATCTGTTGCATGTGTTTCTATGGAATGTTTGTTGCATGTAGTTTTCTGCAACTATCTTGTGGCTAATTGTGTGTGTGTGTGTATACAGCCAAACGACCAATATAATATATCTACAATATTTTTAAACAATGTGTACATTTGCGACATTTTGTTTGTCTATCATATGCTCAACTATTAAAGGTTTCTTGCAGCTATATTGTGGCTGACTGTCTGTACAAACACACACACACATCTATATATCCACACACAGTCAATCAAGAAATATTTGTATGTAACTACAATATCTTTAAATATTTTTGACATTTTGCTTGTCTATCTTTGTAATCTCCATAAATATATCCATAGTATTTCAAGGTATCATATGGTTTTTTGTTAAGGGTTCATTGCAGCTATCTTTTGACCGACTGTGTGTATATACATACACACAGTTAGCCATTTATACACACAATCAACCAAAAGATATATTCATATCTCTACAATATCTTTAAACAATCTATGCAACTCACCCTGTTAAGGGTATCATGCACCTATCATTTGGCCGACTATGTGTATATACATACCATTTATGTGTTTCATATGGTGGACTCTCAAGGGTTTCATGCACTTATGGTTTGGCCAGCTTTGTGTCCTCTATTGTCGTGAACCCCTTGACTCGTAACCCCATCGTCATCTCTGTCGTTTCAATACTACATTCACCTTTGTTGGTATGGACACCATTTTGATAACAATTTACATGCATTTATAGGAATTAAATCCTAAATTGGTAATAATTTTAGTTTTTAATATTTATATATTATATAAATAACACTATGTATATTTGTGTATGTATGCATGGCATACATACATATGTACATGCATGGCATACATACATGTATGCCATGCATGATAGATACATGTGTGTATGTATGCATGCATACATATGTATGTCTATAATATATAACTTCCAACAACATTATGATATAATTTTCTTATAACCCTTTCTAAAACTAGTATAGTTGTAAAAGATTATGATATAAATTGAAACAACATTTTCATACATGTAAGAGTCATTGTAATTGAAGAACAAACAAACCATACATCTAATTTATTTGAATGTAAATGAACAAGGCTATATGTCAAATGAAACAAGCAATGCATGTTATAGTATCATATCCCCAATTCTAACTCTTACAACCCTTAGGTGATCATGTTATTGTTGCAAGGCTTTTCTTTTAAAGCTATTATGTAAAAGTGATTCATTGCAAAACTGCAAAGGAAATATGGAATAAAATAAGTAGCATTTATAAAGGGAATGAAAAAGTGAAAAATGCTTAGCTTCAAAACCACAAGGCAAAATTTGAAAGCCTTAAAATGAAAGAAGAAAAAAATAGTTGAATATTTTCTTCGAGTCAACAAAATTGTCAACACCATGTTGGAACTTAGTGAGAAGATCGATGAGGAAAATATAGTATAAAATATATTGAGATCTCTATCTATGAAGTTTGATTCTAAAATCTCTGCAATCGAAGAAATGAGAGAGTTGGATAAATTAACCAAGGATGATTTGTGTGGCATCCTAACTACCTACGAAATGAGGATTCAGAATAAACCATCAAAGAGAGACGTAGCCTTCAAGGTAGCTCAAAGAAGAAAGGACAAGGTACTTGAACCTAATGATGAATTTGGCTTGAGATAGATGAAGAAGAAGCTCACTTCATGAGGAGGTCAATGAAGGGTGCAAGTAAGTATCCAAGTAAGTTTTCTATTGTATGTTTTAATTGTGGTAGACTAGGGCATTTTTCTTCTAAGTATCTGCAAGGGAAGATGGAGAACAATGACAATGAAGATTACAATATGAACATAGGAAGAGGATACCAACAACCAAGAAAGAGCTATAATCAAAATCAATTCAAGAGAAACAACAATTTCTAGAGGCAAAAAAGGAGCATTTACTCCAATGAATATGATGACAGATTGAAAGAAAGTGATGATGAATTTTATGGAGATCAAAATAAGATATTATTCATGGTGATAGAGGATAAAAGGGATGTGGAAGATGAGAAGAATGAGGATGATGAAGAAGTGGATCTTGAGGAATAAATTCACTTAGAATATGATGAGATTCATTCACTTAAGAGAAGAAATGTGTCTAAAATCAAGAATTCAAGAAGAAATTGAATCCAAAGCGAACATATCACAAGCCCTTGAAGAAGGCGAGAAGACAATCATGGACATAAAAGTACAATATGAAGAAGCAAAAAGGAATGAGGAAGAAACCAAGAAAATAATCTTATATCTAAAAGTTAAGTGTGAAGAGGCAAAAATGATTGAGGAAGGAATGAAAAGTCAATTAAAGGAAAGGGAAGAGAATTGTGAAAAGTTAGAATCCAAGACTATCACTAAGGAGGGATTTGGAAAAGAATGTGGCACAATTAAATTGAGAATTGAAGAATGTGATAAGTTTAGAAATTTTGGATAAAATCATAAATGTCCAAAAGCCCACATGTGACAAGAGTGGGGTTGGATTTGAAGAAGGGCAAAGTTCAAAAATGGATCAACTTTCAAATGAGCCACCAAAAAAAGGAAATGAGGAAAAATCGAAAGGCTACGCAAATATTCTCAAGAGCTCCATTGATAATGAGAACAACAAGAGGAAGGAAAACCATGTCCCACAAAAAAAAAAAAATCCTCATAAATACAGCAAGGAGAAATTCACAAGATCATTTCCTCTGAGGTAAGTACAAATGAACAAGTCTCAATGCTCCTTTTATGGTTATTGCTATTCATGTAATAACTATGGGCACAAAGTAGTATGTTGTTGGACCTAGCAAGAAATAGTGGATGGATCAAGAATATAATTTCTTATGGGTTGCCAAATAGAAAGGATGACATCATATGTTATAAATGCAACCATCTTGGTCATAAGGCAAGAAAGCGTAAAACACAAGCAAGAAATGATGGTTGGAACAAGAATAGAAGTGCTTATGAGTCTTCAAGAAGAAACTATAATTTATTCTGGTCTTTTAGTGGATTACAATGTTGTCTGCTACAAGTGCAAAAATTATGGCCATATGGGACACTTTTGTAGAAGTGACTTTGTGGAATACCCTAAGCAGAACAAGAAAATGGAAGCCATAAATAATCATAAGAAATAAATTGCAAAAGTATGGAAAAGGAAACAAGAGAAAAACGATGAAAAGAAAGAAGAAACTATGCTTGTGCCTCATGCACAAGAGGTATCACTAAGTTCTTAAAGAGATGTACAAACATTTTATACAAGTACTCCATTGTCATTGGACAAAGGGGGATAATTAGTAGAGAAAGAGAATATATGATTGGAGAAAAGAAAGAGAGACTAAAGAATGGCTAAGGATACAACAAGATCATTGAGTTATGTTCTTGGGATAATGGAGGTTAAAAACATAAGATGTAAAAATCATAAACACTCCAACAAAGTACAGTTCAAAGCATGTATGCCAAGACGGTTGACAAATGATGCATGACAACATTTTGAAAGACAAGGTATAGTGTGAATGATGATAATTTAGGCATCAAAGGCATAATAAGTGTTACACATTGAAAATGATGATTATCTTTAAGTCATCTAGATAGAAACCTACAATAATAATGAGGTAATGAACTTTTCATAGAATAGGAAGGTTATAACAAGACAATGCTTCAAATTGCAAAAGGGGAAATCAAATAAGAAGGATCATGTACAAAATGTTACAAAGAATTTGACGAAAATGTGAAGAATGATAGGAGAATTATAGAAAGGTAGAAAGCTACAAGGAGTAATAAGAAAAGAGAATAGATTTCAAGATGAAGAATTAGAGAAAGATGAATATTAGAGCAAGGGAGAGCATTAAAAAATCTCTGTGAAAGGGTAAGCCTTACAAACAGGGAGACCATCACAAAAAAAGAGGCAAAATCACATCATAAATAAGAGAAGCATGTCATATAGGAAAGAGTTATACTAAGTGTACCTTTTCCATTGATGTCAAAGGGGGAGAGATAGAGAAAGGGGGAGCAATGAAAATAATTATGTTTTTTTGTTGCCATCAATAACAAAGGGGGAGAATTTTGGAATGTTTTTCATTGATGTCAAAGGTGTATACACATGTTGTCATTGAGATTAAGAAGATAGTCATGAATAGACAAGAGTATAAGAACATGTTGTCTTTGATGTTAAGACGATGCATGAACACCATTAGTGTCACTAATATCAAAGACATGAGACTGAGATTGTTGGAAAAGATTAGGGTGTAAGATATTGTTATGGAGATTGTTGGAATGGTTGTCATTAATGTCAAATAAGTATGGAAGATTGTTGATAAGATTACAATCATTGATGTCAAAGGGGGAGAAATAGAGAAAAGGGGGAGTAATGAAAAAATTATGTTTGTGTTGCCATCAATGACAAAGGGGGAGATTGTTAGAATGTTTGCCATTGATATCAAAAGGTGCATACACATGTTGTCATTGAGATTAAGAAGATAGTCATGGACAAACAACAGTATAAGAGCATGATGTCATCAATGTTAAGAATATGCATGAACAAGATTAGTGACAGTAATGTCAAAGACATGAGATTGACATTGTTGGCAAAGATTAATGCCTAAGATATTGTTACGGAGATCGTTGGAATGGTTGTCATTAATGTCAAAGAAGTATGGAAGATTTTTGATAAGATTACAATTATTGATGTCAAGAAGGACATTATTGGTGTCATGATGAAATTCACTGATGCAAGAAGAAGAAATTGTTATAGGCTAAAAGCCATAAATCGTTGTATTAAAAAGATTTAAGAAATTGTAATAAGGAAAAATTAAATATAAGTTAAGAAGGATGGATTAAAAGAATACTATTCAACCAACCTCCTTCCATATGAAGCTTCATATATATATGATAAAATGTCTTATTCCAAATAGAGATCATAAAGTAATTTGATGAAGGTATATGATTAAAGAAAATCATAAGGAGAGATTAAAATATAAATAACTTATATGAGCACTCCACATAAGACAAATATGTCTTATTTAAAAGGTGATAAAATGAAGAGATTAAGAAAAGACAAAAGTATGATTAAGAAATGAAAAAGGTTTTAAATCTTGTTGACCACATAAAGGATGCTATGAGGATTTAAATATGCAATTATTAATTCAAAATTAAGTGTAGATATTAAAAGGCAACGATTGAAGGCGGGATTGTAATAGGAAACAAGTGATGCAAGCGTCGAGTTCCTGCCGAGAGGTAAAAGGCATGTAGCTATGAGTTAGAAACAGTTTTTAGATAAGAGATAGGAATATAAATGTATTTAAAATAGCAAGAAAAGTTTGAAGCAATTTTTAGTAGTGCACTATTGCATGGATTTTTTACGGTGCATGGGCAATGTGGTCCATAGGGACATGTGAACAGGTAACACATGTGGATGGATGGATGGGAATACTTGTTTTTTGTGTGTGTGTATGTATTGAATTGTGAGAAGGAAGATTCTTTATGATCTTAATTAGGAAGCAAGAATGCATTATTAATTTGTAATAATTATTGAATGCAAACAATCGGAAACATTTGTAATAATGCTTGAGACATATATGCATACATGTATCCACGTGAACACAATGCATAGAAGAGTAAGATGCATAGTATGGCATGTGAACGAGTCTTAAAGCAAGAGGAGACCTAGCTCGCGTTTACAGTATTAAAATTATGTTTAGTGTACTGTTGTAAAACACATGCTATGTTAATTAATACAATTGAGTTATTTTAGTTTATCATATCACAATATGCAAGTGCTAATAGAAACAGTAGTGTAAGGTGGAAGATTGATAGGGGTAGCTTATTTGAATATGAACTTTTGTAAGATTAATCAATGTTTTTTTTAATGTAGTATGAAGGTTAGTATTATATAAAGCTATTGATTTTATTATAAATAAGATTTAAATCCTATCTATGTAATATAATAAGATATTTTTGTGTGTAGAACAATGTAATTATATTACAATAAATTGTTAGATGAATGACTAGAAAGCTATTGATTTTATTATAAATAAGATTATAATGTTGTTTATGTATTATGAAAAAAATTTGTGTTTATATAATAAACAATAAGTAATTTGCAAAAATATAATAAAGAACCTTACTACCTAAGATTAAATTTGTGTATATATAAAATGAAATGTAATAATTTAACTTATTGAAATGTAATAAGTGGAATAAATATTACGATAAATTCTTAGATGAAACAGTACAAAGGTATTGATTTTATTTATAAATTAGATTTGAATGTTGTTAATGTAATATGAATGAATATTTTTTTGTGTATATATTTTAAACAAAAAATAATTTGAAAAGATATAAAGAATCTTATTAGGTAAGATAAAATGTAGGTACAGTAAAATAATTTACATGTTTGTAGCACTTTGCATCCAAATTATTGAGAGAGAAACATTTGTAACAATGCTTGAAGCATTTAAGTATAGATGGATGCATGTATACATGTATTGATGTGCACATAATGCATAGAAGAGTGAAAAGCATCCTTGGCACTTGAGCAAGCCTGAAAGCGTGACGAGACTGAAGTTGCATTTGCAGTATTAAATGAAAGAAAACAAGGAGAAATAAACTGGTTAGTATGAATGCATGTATGAAAGAAAAGCATTAAAATATGGATCCATGTAAAGACATATGCATGCACGGATGTGTACATGTGTCCATGTAAGTTGGTATGTTAAGAAGAATCTATATATGCCTGCGCCCATAAAGTTAGAAATGTTAGCAACAATTTGCATCTTAAACAGGAACAAAAAAAACATTATTGTCTGAAACAAAGCAGAAATACATTAGTGTTTGTGGAACAAGTGTATAAAGTATATCTAACAATGCATTTGGATGCATGGAAACATGTAAATATTTGTGAAATCTGAATATACATTATAGCCTTTGAGGAATTGTCATATGTGCTTTTAGGAATCTGTAAGAAACAGGATTTAGAAAAGACGGTTTGAAAAGAACTCTTGAATACAATTGTATTTTAACAATGAGACTCAATTTGCATTTGTAGTATTAAACGAAAGAAAACAGGGAAAATTAATTATTTATTAGCAATCCATATATAGAAGGAATGCATAAATGTATGGATGAAGGCAAACATTTATGCATTCATCTATGTGTACATGTGTCCATGTAAGTTGGTAAGCAAACAAGAATCTATAAATGCCTATGTGCACAAAGCTAGGAAATGTCAGAAACAATTTGCATTTGAAAGATATGAAAAAACATTTATGATCGAAACAAAAGAATAATACATTATTGTTTTTTTGACGAAGTGTATTAAGGATATCGAACGATGCATTTGAATGCATGGATACATGTATATATTTATGAAATCTGATTATACATTTTAGCCTGCAAGAAAACTGTGATAGTTATTTTCAAAGCCCTCAGTGTTTAATTGCATAACCTTGATATTTTCTTCATTTTTTCCTTTGGTATGGTGTGAATTTTGTTCTAATGGATGAAGGTATATTTGAGCTATAGATAGATAAAGATATGTAAGGGTGGTAGAGAAGAATGAGCAATGTAAGTGGAACAAAGAGAAGGAATTGAGAGAATGATGAGATGCAAGTAAGGTATATGAATGCCTTATGGAAAGTATTAGATATGGGAAGCAAGGATATTTGAAACTGGATGTGAGAATGAATTGAATGTAAATGATATGAATTTATCATTTTTGAGTTTAACGCTTAAAATTAAATGCAAGATATAAAAATTTGAATGAGTGAGCTGGATTGAGAGGAAAAAGGAATGGAAGTCATTAGTGTGATGCAAGAGAAGCATATAAATGGATTTTGAAATTTATTTGATTTGAGAAGAAACGATGTGGACGGGTGGAAATGGAAATGAGTGGATTCAATAGGGTATGAAGTGAACTTTTGTTCCAAGAAAGGGTGGAATAATGTCTAGTTTGTTATTGGTTATGCTTTTTAAAATCATCATAGGGCTGAGTGTCTCAATACAAATAGAAAAGAAAGATTGATGTCCCATTTCTCAGTCTCCTTCGGACTAAACAAAGTTCCAAGATCCTTGAGCTTCCTCGAAATGTGACAAGAGAAGAATAGATATAAAAATATAATGATATTTAAGGATACAAGAGTCAAAAGAGAAACACCAATGAATACTAGTACCTTTACATGGGTGCATGTTTACATTTGCAGTAGCAAATTTCCTTTATAATCCTATCCAGGAAGCAAAAATGCATTATTATTTTGGTTTCAAGTATTGAATGCAAATAATCTTAAACATTTGTAACAATGCTTGAGGCATCTATGTATACATGCATGCATGTATACATGTATCCATGTGCCACAATGCAAAGAAGAGTGAAAAGCATAAATGACATGTGAATGAGAAATTTGAATGGAAAACACTAAAATCAAGTAGAAATACAAATCTGTCAAAGCACATTGAGGCTCAAGTAGCATTTGCAGTAGTACGCGAAAGGAAGATAGGGAAAAAAACCTATATATCAGCAATGCATATATCGAAGGAATGCATAAATATATGGAGCCATGTAAACATCTAGGTATGCATGGATGTATAGATGTGTCCATGTGATTTGGTACATAAAGAACAATCTATAAATGCATGTGTGCATAAAGCAAGAAATGTCTGGAACAATTTGCATTTGAAACATATACAATATTGTTTTTTGAACAAGTGTATAAAGGATACCTAACGATGCATTTGAATGCATGGAAACATGTAAATATTTGTTAAATCTAATTACACATTATAAGCTTGAAAAAACTGTTATACGTGTTTTTAGGGATCTGTAATAAACAAAGTATAGAAAACACATTTTGAAAATAACTCTTGAATACAATTATATGTTATGAGTGTTATTTTCGAAGCCCTTAGTGTTTATTTGCATAACCTTGATATTTTCTTCATCTTTTTCTTTGTTTGGTATGGTGTGAATTTTGTTGTGATGGATGAAGGTATATTTGAGGTGTAGATAGATAAAGATATGTGAGTGTTAAAAAGAAGAATGAGTTATGCGAGTGGAACAAAGAGAGCGAATTGAGATAATGGTGAGATGCAAATAAGGTGTATGAATAAGTTATGAAAAGTATTTGACATGGGAGGGAAGGATATGGGATGGTGGATATGAGAATGAATGGGAATGTAAATGGTATGAATTTATCATTCGTAAGTTATATGCTTACAATTAAATGCAAGAAATGAAAATTTGAATGTGAGAGGTGGATTTAATGAAAAAAGGAATGCAACACATTAGTATGATGCAACACAAGCAAATAAATGGATTTTGAAATGTATTTGATTTGAGAAGAAAGGACGTGCAAGGGTGGAAATGGAAATGAATGGAATCAATAGGGTATGAAGTGATTATTTCTTGCAACAAGGGGTGGAAGAATGTTTAGTTTGGTATTGGTTATGCTTTTAAAAATCATCATAGGGCTCAGTCGTCAATATAAACATAGAAAAAAGACCCATGTTGCATTTCTCACTCTCCTTCATACTAAACAAGGTACCGAGATCCCTGAGCTTCCTCGAAATGCGACAATAGAAGAGTGGATATAAAAATATAATGATATTTATGGATAGAAGAGTCAAAACAGAAGACAAAGTGGAAGTTGTTATGCATATACTATGGAAAAAATAAATATGGAAGGTCATAAAACTGAGAACATGCAAATGTTGATGCAGAGGAGAAAATTAAATACATGGAGAGAGAAACACATAGAGCTATTCACAGATATATGCACGGATGCATCAACAGGCACATGTAAACACAGAAAATAGAACTACATGGAGAGATGGAGATATGAACATATGTATACATGGATCTATGCATATTTGCATATAGGTACAAATGCACATGGTACATGGAAGGATGTATTCATATACACATGTAAATATGGATGAAGGCATATATGCATATATGCATGTATGGACAATATGCATAAATGTATGTCAACATATAACTTTTAATTTTGTTATATTGGAAAACTAGCACTATTCTGGTAAATCAATATTGGAAAATTAGCATTTAGATGTTTCTATTTATCAGAATAGCTTTATAAATCATTCTTGTTATTGAAAATCAGTGAAATGCGATCGCATAGATTGATAAAATAAATTTAAGCAAAGGCATAGTTTATAAAACTGGCGAGTAGAGATACGTAATCCATGAGTGCAAATTAAATGCATTGAAATATCAGGAAAATGCGAACACATGGAGAGGTCAAAATAATTGAAGCAAGTGCATTAAATGGCATGTGGCTGGTGGGGAGGGCGCTGGAATTGCTTGGTGGGCATGGGTGAGTAGGATACTTTGGCCATTAGGGGCCATTTGGCCGAAGACAAAGACAAATACATGGGTGCATGAGTCCATACATGCATATATACATGTATCCATCCAAAATATTGATAGATACATATGTAGATGGATGTGTGTACGCAATTCATAGGTGCATGTATGCATAAATCAATGTATACATGCACCCATAGATACAGTCATACATATATAGATAGATGCATGCAGAGATGGCAAGATGTGCATAAATCGATATATGCATGGCTGCATCTATGGATACATAGATACATAATGAAATGGAGAAAAAGACACATTTATATATGCATTAATTTTGGGAGTTTGATTCTGAATCCATATGCATACTTTGATTAAAACTAGTGGCTGAAGGTACATAATTCATCTAGACAAAATCAATGCATTGAATGGCATCTGACTAAAGGAGAGACTGTTTGGATTGCTAATCAGTCTTTGAATATATAACAATTAAAAGAGATAAGTAAGTATAAGTATCCTTGGCGACATTTCACATTTTGACCTTTCAGTAAAAGTCAATCAACAAAGTAGCAGCCAGACCTAAAGAAAGTTCAAGGACTATGCCGATAGAAAACCATATTTTGGACAATGGCTAGACAATCTGTTGAAATTGCTTTAGAAACTTTGAAGAAAATGCATTTTTGCTTCTGTTTACTTTCACTATACATCTTAAATGGAAGTCGGGTTTTGCATTGGTGCAATGTATTTGTATACTTTGATTGTAAAATCATAGTTTAGATCATTTTAAGTGTTATCCATTCGAATCTTTCCTTGAAATACGAAGTATTCATCTAAGTCTTGGAGGCAATGCACAGCTGTCCTATAAAGAGAGCTTTGGAACCAATGAGCTGTCATATATACATGAGTGCATGAGTCCATAGATGCATATATACATGTATCCATGCAAGTTATCGATAGATGCATAAATACGTGGATGTGTGTATGCAATTCATAGGTGCATATATACATAAATCGAGGTATACATGTACCCATAGATACAGCCATACATATATAGACAGATGCGTAAAGAGATGACAAGATATATGCATAAATCGATATATGCATGATTTCATCTATGGATACATAGATACATTATGAAATGAAGAAAAAGATAGATTTATTTATGCATTTATTTGAAGAGTTTGATTCTGAATGCATATGCATACTTTGATTAAAACTAGTGGCTGAAAGTACATAATTCATTGATACAAAATTAATGCATTGAATTGCATCTGACTAAAGGGGAGGTTGTTTGGATTGCTAATTAGTCTTTGAATATATAACAATTAAAAGAACAAAGTAGCAGTCAGACCTAAAGAAGGTTCAAGGACTATGCTGATAGAAAACCATATTTTGCTCAACAGCTAGACAATCTGTTGAAATTGCTTTTAAAAACTTTGAAGCAAATGCATTTTTCGTTCTGTTTATTTTCATTGTACATGTTAAATGGAAGTTGGGTTTCACATTGCTGCAATGCATTTGGATGCTTTGATTATAAAATCATAGTTTAGATCATTTTTAGTGTTATCCAATTGAATATTTTCTTGAAATACCAAGGATTCATTTGAGTCTTGGAGGCAATGCACAAGTCTGCTATAAAGAGAGCTTTGGAACCAATGAGCAAGTGAAGGACAATTTTTTTTAGCTGGCATTGCCAATTTCACTGTGTGCTTTATACCTCTAAAGTTAGAGAAAACTGATGAAAGAAACTATTTATTGCCTCAAGTAACTTGTTTCTGCTTCTGGATAATGTAATTATTGTCCTCATAGGGACACATGCAAAGTATGGAAGCATATTGAAAGCAAGTGAACTCTTTAATAATCCCATGAAACATAGTCTTTGTATGCATTCATGTATACAGGTTTGCATGTATATATGTTAGACAGTATGTATTTGTGCATAGGTGCCTAAGGATGGTATGTATCTTTAGATTTTAGATTGCATAGGCAACATGTAGTTCATAGTCATCTAGTTAGAGTAATATGATCACTTTGTGCATATTGGTATTTAATTCTGGAAGTTGATGTTTCTAAAGTTGTTTTTTTTAATTTGGAAAGTGGTATTTAGCTGTTCTCTTGATTGTGTTTCAAAGTCAATGCATTAAACAGAATGTGGATTTATCATGTAATATAGATTTAAGTGACTAGAGATGCATTGTGATTACTTTGAGCATTTTTTTTTTTGTTATTCTGCAGATCTGTATAGTCACAGGAGATGTTGTTGCTGTAGAGTCAAGACCTGGAACCGAGCTACTTGATACATGTATCCATAGATACATGGATGTGGACATCTATCATGGTATCCATAGATGCGTAGATACATGTATCTATGGATAGATGTATTCATAGATACATTGACACATACATGGATAGATGCCTGTATACATTTGCACATAGAAACACAGATACATATATGCGTGGATGCATCTACAGGTAGAAGAATACATAGAAACATAGTTGCATGGATAGATAGATAGATGCATAGCTGGATACATAAATGCTTAAATATACATGTATGGAAATATCCATGGATTGCATATGAAGTGACATAGATACATATATCCATGCCTCCATGTATACATAGATGCATGTATTACAGTACACATGGATGCATGTATACGTGTATCTCTGGGCAAGATGCATGGTTGCATGTGAGGCTTGTAAAGTTTGTATATTTTTTATTATTGCAAAACGGTCTCATAAAGAGAGGTTTGGAACGAAAATTATGTCAACATGTGTGATAATGAGAGATTTTTCCTTGAACCTTGTTATATATTCAAAGAGTAACTAGCAATGCAAACAGCGCTCCCTCTAGTCAGATGCCATTCAATGCATTGAGTTTGTATCAGTGGATTATGTACCTTCAGCCACTAGTTTGAATCAAAGTATGCATATGGATTCAGAATCAAAAGCTCTTTCATGTGAACCCATTTTTAATTTGTGTATGCATTTGCCCGGAATGCTTTTAACCAGTAGCATTGACCAATCACGTTTCGCCATTTAACATATTACTTATTTTTTTGTATAGTTTGAATTTGGAGAGCTATTTTATATATTGGAAAATTAGCATTTATCTATTATTCTATTCGTCCGAGTAGCTTTATAAATCATTTTCATTTTACAAATTCGGGAAAATTTGAATGCATAAATTGATTAAATAAATTTAAGCAAAGGCATAGTTTAAAAGTTTGCAGCTAGAGGTACATAATCCATGAATGCAGATTAAATGCATTAAAATATCAAGAAAATGTGAGCGCAATGCATGAATGCAAATTAAATGCATTAAATGACATCTGGCTAGAGGTGAACGCGTTGGAGTGGCTTGGTGACCATGGATGGACAAGGTACTTTGGTCATTTAATATAGATTTAAGCCACTTGCCATGCATCTTTATTACTGTGTGTGTGTTGTCTTTTGTGTTCTGTAAGCCTGTGTTCTAAAAACCTAGATTCTGCAATTGCTTTGAGCTTTTTTGCTATGACGAAAGCATACAGGATAAAGGAATTTTGTGAACTATTATAGTTAATGTGCTCATAGGCATATATGCAAAATATGGAAACATATACAAGGGAAGCGAATTGTTCAAAAAAACTCCTCAAAGAAATGTGGTCCCATGGAATGCAATAAGTGTTCATAATGGACACTTTGGTTTTTGAAGACTTTAGTTTTTGCATGTTAACTTTGTCAGATAATGCAATTTGGGATGAACAAAGTTGAAGCCATAACATGAACAATAGAACTATTCAACACTGAACTCTATGCTTGTAATAATTATTGGAAAAGTTGTAAATGCCATAGATGAAATAATATGAATAAAATTCTAGTTTCTGGTTTTCTTGAAATGCAATGGAAAAACTGCTATAAAGGCATAAGACAAGGTTGTGTAACATATTGCCATTCTTGTATCTAATTTCTTTGAACACGAATGCTTTACACATTTGATTGCAATAGTAACATGTCTATGAAAATGGGACAATAGAGATCATAATTCAGTAGTTTTTAGTGTAAGTTTATATGTATCCTGATACATATAAGCTCGATCTGGTATTTATGAAAACAACTGCTATGTACAGTGGAAGAGCTAATTAGTGTTACTATATGCGATATCCATATAACATAATAAATGGGTACAAGGCTAGAGTAGCGCATCCATAAATACATGGACGCATGTATATGCAATTGTATACAGGGATACGTAAAAGCTTAGATGAATACATGTATACATGAATATCTGCATATGTGCATATGGACATAGAGGCATATATACATGTAAATATGCATATATGCAGCGAAAGCAACAGATGGATTTGTGTATACAGGAGTGTACTCTATACATTAGAATGCATGATGGAAAAGTGACTATAAAGTACAATGCATAAAAGAAGGGGCAAGACTTGGTTGCATTAATAGCATAAAATGAAAAAAGCCAGAGGAGAATAACCATTTATTGTCTCAAGTAACTTGTTAATGGGTCTAGACTATGCAACCATAACAACTTCCAATCGGTCACCATAAAGTCTTGAAAACGTAAGAACCAGAAAGCAAATGTTGGAAAAGCTAGGAAGAACAGAATGCAAAAGGGAACATTTAAACTATATAGTTTGAATGGCATTATGCATGGAGGGGTAATAATTATTGAACATATATGTCAAACATACATAGAGAACCATTGTCTTCATAGGTACAAAAACAAAATTAGAGTTTCAGATGTCCATATTCGTGAGGACTTTAACATAGTAACCTATAGAAGTGTCTAAATGTATAATAGCAATAGAGTTTTTTAAAACCAAAGATGTCTTTAACATGTGAAAACCAGTGAAATGTTGTGGAGCATGGAAAGGAAAAAAAAGTAAAATTCTGAACAATGTAAATCTGTGCTCCTGTATTGCTAGTTTCTTGTAAAGCCAACAAAATGCTATGTATTAGAAACATAGTTTGTATGGATAGTGATTTGAGGTGTTGGTTCAGAAGAGAAAAAGTTTACATATGAAAGAATTTATTACCTTCTGGTGATGTTTCCTGTCTATTTGTCAATGCAAATGGCTTCAACAATGGCATTGTTTTGGTCAAGGCTAAAATGTCCTTCAGCACTGAAGTCGCGTAGGATGAATATCACTGCTGACTTGTCCTTGATATAGTCTTCATAGCTAAGCCTTTGTAGTGTGGGCAATAGACGGTGCATGGTGACCTGGTCAATTGAAGACTGAATTGTTTGATTGTCATAAGTTGTTATGGTAGTTTTAAGTTGTAAACAGAATGCATAATTGACTTGTTGGTTGCACTGTTTACAGTGAGCAGTCTTTTCTTGGAGTGTGCCATAAGCAGTGAATTTGAATTTGCATTTTGGACAGTATGCATGAAAAGGATTGGAAAATGCATTTGCTACTTTTAGAGTACCAGAAACCTATAGAATATGGTTCAAAGTTGTTAGAGGAGACAAAAATACAAGTTTGGATTCACTAGTTTTTTTAAAAAAGAATGTTGTTACCTTGAAAGTTGAATGTAGTAGGCTGTTGAGTTTTTCCAAGCTTCTTTTGTCATTCAAGGTGCAGATGAATGTTGATCGACATGTGTGAAATGTGTTCTTCTGATCTGTTTTTCTTACAACATTCTTGAAAAGCATTGCAGGTGTTTTATTTGTATGCAACTGGTCTTCAAGTGCAAAGTATTGTTGCTCATATGTTGACCGTAATAGCACCTGCAATTGAGTGAGAGAATTAGATTTTGTTACGGAAATTGTTATAAAGACCACTGTAGAACATTAAAAGGTTGAAACTAAAAGAAGAGGTAAAAGTTTTGTAGACCGAAATACCTATGCTCTGTCTATGTCAGTGTGGCCATCTTTGATGTCAACTGCAAATTGGGCACCCATTTTCCTGGCACCAACTACTAGCGCAGCTATTGTGCTAGCTGGGTACTCATTTACAGTTGTTAGCAATTGGCTGATAGTCATGCTTGGAATGAATTTGTACTCTTGACAAAGGCGGGGGATGTTTTCAGTGGTGCTTATGTCTGTTAAGATCAAAATGCAATCACAGTCACCTCTGTCATAATCTGTCCTAGGTGCAACATGGAAATCTGAGATTGAAATAGCTGATCCCGGGACTATTTTAGGCTCATGTTGATACACAAGGTTTCCACTAACATTTAACGTGATTGTCATTTCTGCTTTGTGATCTATCAGATCAGCATGTAGCATTTCCCGTGTTTTGTTGGCCTTATCCAATGTTGCTTTGTAGACAACAAGGACATCACCTTGGAAGGTGTCTCCAACTCTTTTTGCATTTAGCTGTTCGATTGAAATGATCATAGGTTTCTTGACTCTTGTCCTACAAGGAACAAGGATAATGTCAATTGAATGCTAATTTAATATTAGCAAGCTGGGCAAATGGTGATACAATGAAGAACCAAGTACTTTACTATTGTGCTGACTCTTCTTGTGCAATTTTCACCTGTTTTGCTTGTCTTTTTGATACATCTTTTGGTGTCCTACAAAGAATTGGAACAATGTTATTCGAATATTTGTGATTTGGGTGAATGAGTATGAAGGAATAATACTATGAGCACTTTACCGTTGTGCCGATTCTTGTTGTGTGGTTTGTATTTGCTTTGACTGTCTTTTAGTTTCATCCATAGATCTCCTGCAAATAATGGATATAGCATTGGAAAAGACATTGCAATGCATAGAGGTGATATAAGGCTATAAGTTCTATAAAGTTGAATTTGTCTATTGGGCAACATGCAATTGTAGGAAAATTGGATTGTGATCAGTCCAATATGCTTCTAATATATAGATAGAGCATATATTTGTAGTCGTGTTGGACCAAATGTGATCAATGACTGTGTTGCCGATGTTGTGTTGTTGGTTTAGCATAAATTGTATATTGTTCTGCTGCATATAACTGTGGAGCATTTTTTTGCTTTTGCTTCATGAAGACATGTCAACATTAAAATCGCCTAAAATGTACAACATGTTTTCTGAATTTTTGGATCCAATAATTATTTGCAAGATTGCGATTACTTCATCTATGGCAGTTGCAGGTCTTGCATAAATATTACAAACATTGAGTTCATTGCTAGATAGCATTACTGTTGATGTGATGGCTTCAATATTTGAGGTTTCATGTTGTGTTGTTTTTGACAAGAGTAAATGTTTCTTGGTTAAATTTGCTATGCCATGTATGCTATGCACAGAGAAGATATCAAAATATTGTAGCAAGGTATTTAGCTCGAAGCGATGCATATGTGTTTCTTGGAGACATAAGATATCAGATTGCATTATGCCATAGTCATTGACAATGTCTTTTGCATGTGCTTTTAAGCTACGAGTGTTAAATGTACAAAGGAGCAAATGTGATTTGTCTTTTGAACATGTGTTTAGATTATCAAGTTGCCATTGTGCACATGTCTGAAGACGAGACATTTCTAGTTGTATTTTGTCTTTAACTTTACAATTTTTTGTAGTTAAAGGTTGTAACAGAGATAATGATTCTATTGATTTTGTTCGTGACAGAGCTGTATAGGTTAGTCCATGTTGTCTAATGCCTGTGGGATCAAAAGCCAAGGCCTCCATTGTTAATCCTTGGGATCGATGTATGGTTCGTGCACATGCTACTTGTACTGGGAATTGCTTTCTAGTTGTAATTTTCTTATTTATTGCTATTTTTTGGATTGGCCTAGCAATGCATTGTAGAGGCACCCAGTCTTTGTCAATGATAGTAGAATAGCAGTGTGCTAGTTTTGTGCGTTGCTGATGTCCAATTGATGGGTCATTAAATGTAATCTAGACAATATCAATATTGTTTTGTGCTATATATGCTTTAAAAATTCCATCTGAACTGTTGACGAGGCCATCTTGAACATTGTAATTGCCTGCATAAAGCTCAACAAGAATGTTTGGTTTCAAGTATATTTGTGATGGGAGTGTCGTTGTGTGACTGTACACTCGTATTGCATTAAGGTCCTCGTGAACTTCATCTATTGCATCTAGTACAATTATTTGGGTTGGAATGATTGATAGCATTTTGTTGTTATGTGCTTGAACGTCTATTCTCCTATAGAAAAGGTGTGGAAGCAATGGATCTAATGGTACAGGACGAAAGCAAATTTTGTTGATATAGTCTATGCCATGAGTTGTCTGAATGCCTACTCGTAGTCTATTAAGGATTGAAATAAATATTTCATCTTTTTGTCTCATGGTAGTCACCAATGAATAGCATTTTATGTGGTCTTTCCAGAAACTATAAGGCATTAATTCAATTGGAGTAGGCCTATTTTCGAAAACCACAGAGTCAAGGACAGGTTGTGCCTGGTAAAGGTCACCACAAAATATGGTATCAAGGTTTCCAAAGTATGTTGTAGGCATTTGCATTATGTCTCGTAGTCTTCTATCAATATACCGTAGAAATGTTGAGCCAACTAATGATATCTCGTCTATAAGAAGTATGCGCAATTGATCATAGTGCTTTGACATAGTGTCAAGCACTTCAGTGTTCAGAGGCAAGAATTCTGATGTATTAAAAGGTATGTGAAATGCTGAATGTAATGTGAATCCCCCTATGTTATATGCTGCTTTACCTGTATATGCAGTTAATAAGCCCTTGGGTTTGTCTGGATTATTGTCAACAAAATTGCTATACATGTGAATGAGAGCTTGGTAGATGGCTTTTGTTGTAAAAGTCTTTCCTGTTCCAGCTCCTCCAGTCAAAAACAAGTGCAATGGATTTTGTGGATTTTTCATCTTTTTTATGAGAACATCTTAACAATTGCTTGTTGTTCTTTATTTAACATTCATCTTAACTTGTAGTATTCATTGTTATCTATAATCTGTGGGTGCTTTGTAATTTCAAATCCATTGGAGTACGTGGTATTTGGGTTAGAATGACCTATGTTTGGAAGGTCTGTTTGAATGTCATATAGTTCTTTCTGGGAAAGCCTTTCTTGCATTGGTAGGTCAATGAGCTTTTCATCTTCAAGAGACTAAAGATCATTTATAGCTTTGTCAATGTCACCCCATGCGGAGTTTGTGCTGTGGATGAACTTTGCACTATTTGTTTGAATGGTTTGTCCATGGTACATGTATGCATGTTCCCAAGAGTCAAATTTTTGTTTGAGTGTATGCTCATTAATGGTAAATGGAACATAGAGAACCAATTGCTCTCTACAATGATTCTCTATATCAAAGTGTTTGTTGAAATTGATAAACCGTATCACATTGGGTTTGGCCTTTGGTTCAATTGTAGCACCGTATTTGTTGTATCTTGAAACAAATTCTGCAAGACATATGTCCACCAGTGTCTGAGGACGTTTTAAATAATAGTCTATAATAGATTTTGCAAGGACATTTTCTAATTCATCTGGCTCATTGCTCAATTGTTTAACAGATTTGAGTATAAATGTGCGATCATTGTCAGATCGTGTATCAATGAATATACATTTTCTTGAACTATAATTTAATGGCAATGACAGAACAATATGTGCAGCTTGTTGTGATGACATTTGTTGCAAGTTAAGCATGGAATTTCCAAGTTTACTTACCATTCGTATTGCATCAATATTGTCTTGCTTGTGGTCTGTACGTATTCTTTTGAATGCATATGTCATTGACTTGTCTACTTTTGCAATATATGAGCTACAGTACATAGCAGCAACATATGCATTCAAGACAAATTGTGCATCTGTATTAGCCTTCCAAAGAGCTGGAATTTTCCTTGAAAAACTATTGTTCCATATTTGTGATGGTTTTCTTTGTAAGAAAAGCGTAGGCCTGTTTAATGTTGAGCTCAAAGCTTCAATGTATTCATTGTCAGTTAAGTTCAATTCTTTTAAGAACATTTGAAAAGTGAATGTTTTGTCATAGTTTGCTTTTTGGAGTTTTGAAAAGATGTCAGTGGCATTTGCAGTTATCGCTTCAGTCTTTTGGAGTATTGGTAAAAGTATAGTTGACTTTTGCATTGGTGGGAAAGGAAATTTGTACCTACAAAGTTGTTTTCTTGATCTCTTGCATTTCTTTGTATGATGGTGTTTGTGTAGCATTGCCAAAGGAAGTTCCAAATTTTTAGTGTTGCAAGTAATATACTTATCAACAAAAGCTATGATGTCCGTGTTGTTATTTTCTGTGTAGATCAGTGCATTTTTAACCCATATGAGAAAATGATCATGTTCGTTTCCTCGATTTTGGAACTCAGTGACTAAGAAGTAATCAATGACATTTCCAAAGAAAGAGTCATCTGTAAGTATCAATTTTTTTATTGCATTGATTCTATGTTTATAGTAACGTGCACAAGTTATAGGATCTTTTTTGATTAGTTCAAATTTGTCAACGTGTGTTGGCTGATTAGATTCTTGACGGTTTTGTGCTGATTGGTGTAGATTGTGCAGCTCTTGTAATGTTTGAATTAGTGGATCCCAATTTTTCTCAGCACTAGAGAAAGTGATGAAAAATGTCGGTGGTCCTAGTTG